>JACGCM010001406.1:1200000-1902500 GCA_014058105.1 Kingdonia uniflora | reverse complement strand
TGTGAACTTAACCTTACTTAGTTGTGACAAAAATATACCAATGAAAAAATCCTTAAACTTGTTATTCTCCAAAGTATATCAAAGAATATTTTAAGCTTATCCGAAACTAGAGGTACTACCTCAAGATTATAAAGAGATTCAAGTATTTTTCTTTAGCTATATTTGAGTGTACAATAAAAATAGTTTTATCGCCTAATACGTTGTCTAGAATAATTTACTTAGTTTTTTGTAGTTTAGTTCTCACTGAAATAAATTTAACGGTCAGTTCGACAAGTGCCTTAGTCAATTTGTCTTTCTAGAATTTTACTTTTTTCTTTTCTTTTGTAAGCCTTTTCTTTTCAGTACTTTGTTTCTTAGTGAAGCCTCCGTAATAAGGAGTTTTCAGTCTACAATCTCTCCCAGTTGGCGAAGGTTGCCAGGGTGTGGTGCCCCATCATGACCTAGACTCAGGATTCTCACAAGTAATATTTTCTTATGCTCCTTTCACATAGTTCATGGTCAAACTCGAGATTGGTGATAATTTTTCCTCTTTCAGTTCTTAATCATGCGAGTAGCCTTACAGCGTGAAAGTTTTTAGAACACATTTGGTTTTTTTTTTCTTAGGAATGAACTTATTCTTAGGCAGTTGTCTCCCTTGTAGCAAACTATTTCTGACATAAATGCTAAATTTCCCTTATACTGAGCAAAAATCTATTAAAGGTATTAATTGTAAAACTACAGTGAAGTGCGCGTTTCCAAAATATGCCAACTTAACTTGAATTAGTCGCTAATAAAAAGATAGTACATCTAGCTTAAGATATTCCAAAATATTATAGTATATACTTGGTGCAATTTCAAAATTTTATTTTTTTCATAATATTTATGTCAAGGTAAAATCAGTTTAAGTGTTTGGAAATTTGTCAAAAATATATCATAAATTGTCAAAGTACCATTATTTCACTTTTCTTCAAAAAACATTTAAAGAAATGTTTTCCTACCCCTAAACTTAAATGAAACATTGCTCTCAATGTTTGAGAGCATAAAATAATGGTGGAATAAAAACTGGAATTTCTCACCTGAATGTGTCATGGTTTGCCTCCCAAGAAGCGCTAAGTTTGCTGTCTTCAGCCAGACGAATGTACCCCCAAACTTGTATGTCATGATATAGGTCTAAAGGGGTACAAAGTACAATAATTGATGAACTATCCAAGTTCCAAGTTCTTCTTAAATAACCGAGGAACACCAAAATTTTCCTTATCCTTGAATAACCAGATAATTGAAAAATAGTGGTTCTCCTTATCTGTACCTAATTGTGCTGATGTAATCAGGATACATAAAAATAACTCAGAATCTAATCTCTCAGGATAAAGATTTTCCTTATTTAATTTATGGGGAATCTCACTTTAAGATATTTTACAAGGTATACCACCATACACCAAAAATGTATCTTGATATTCATCATTTTCCAAAAGGTGACTTGAACCATTAAAGTGATGTCGATTGGGTGGTTATGGGTCGGGCTCAAGTTTGTATGACTCAGTTGCAGGTGATAATGCTTGTACTATTTTAAGAATTATGGGGTCATCCCAGTAATTAAAATAATTTAAAAATTGATCAATAAAGTAGGTACAACTAGAGTTATCGCATAACCAATCTGTAAATTTATTAACAATTATGGTACCCTCAAGTGGCTTGTAAAATAGAGATGTAGGCATAGGTATAGGTGTGGTTGGTAAAGGAGTAACCAAAACAGAAATAGCCCCCAATAATAGTGATATATCCTGTAAAGAAGGCTTGTCCACCCACTGGTTTTCAATATTACAATTTGTGTCAGGTAGACGCGGCTTCAGGCAAGGCTGAGGTGACTCACAAGGAGACTGAGAAGGAAATGACAAGTTGATAACATCTGCAATAGGTTCGGCAATTTCTAATTTCATGACTTTGGTACAAATATTATCATCTACAAATTCCTCGCATATTATCGTATAATGAGATGGTGATTCTATATATTCATATTTTATCTCGTCATCATCATCGTCAAAAAAATCATTAGAGGAAAGGGAAAAATATTCAATCTCGGTCATAGTTTCCTCAAAACAATTTATTGGGTTAACAAATGGAATGATGGATGGTGACATCGGTGGTTGAATGCTAAGGGCTAAATTTAGAGGTGATTGAGAAAGAATTTTATTAGACATGACAGCTGCTTCTTCAAGATCTTCTTGTGACATAGGATCGTCGACCTTAAAATGTTTATCTTATAAATCTGTCTCGCAATATGGTATCCATTCACCCTACGGAGAAAACATTCCTTGATTGTGCTTGAATTCATCTATTTCTAAATCACAAGGGGATTTAACTCCAGATTGTTCTTCTACATTGCTTAGAAGTTTTTTATGCTCTATTTTACTCTACGTAGTTGACAACTGAGTTATCTGAGTCTCTAATCTAGAGATAGATTGGGTCGTAGAATTATGATTCACCAAAGTTTGTTGTTGGAATTGCATCATTTGTTGCTGAAATTGCATCGCTTGTTTTTGGCTTTCCATTGATTGTTACATAAAGAGAGCAAGGGTATCTTCCAAAGATGGCTTGGGTGGAGCGTGTGGGAGTTGTTTGGATGATTGGACAGACTGATGGGCCTGTATAGATGAATAAGATTGGAAAGGTTCCACATATTGATAATTTTCGTGATCCCATAATTGAAAATGATTTTAAGGTTGCTGTAGGATGTCGAATTGTGAGCTGTATGGATTCCAATATTCTTGCATGTATGACATTTTGAAATAAAAGCAATACCCAATGTAATAAATAACCAATCATGCTTAAACTCTAGCATATCAACATTTTTTAGAAGTAATAATTAGGTCTCCCCTATATTTTTCTATGTTCAAGATGGGTAGGATGGCAAAAGACTTTGGTTCCTATACTCTCCTGTGTCACTATGCTAGTACCAGCTTAAAGTAGATATTCAGTCCTTACGTCTGAGCGAGTCACCTTATCGTACATCAACACTCAGAATGGTGACTTCGCAAACCTACAACCAGTATTTCGTGGCGCTAGGCTGGGGCCGTATCCTAGGAACCCGTGTTTGTACCCCGGTCCGATACACCTATCCGTTGAGTGATAAAATCCCACGGGAATCTTGCTACTCTTTTTTATTAACAGTTATGTTGAGGTCTGAGACGTTCAATTTTAGTGTGATACGAATTTCTTCGTATCCCTAATGGGTGGTCCCACTTGTTGGAGAGCTTTTTGGGTGATGAAATCCCCGCAAGTCTCTAACAGTTGTTACCTTTACTAATGTCGGAATGAAAATGAATATATTAAACACAACAATAGGTCAATCCAACCACAACAATTTTTTTGTTATAGTAGAGTGTATTTGCATAGTCCACACAACTTTATATGTTCTAGTGTCGGGGCGGAGCGGATATGTACCCCTTCTAGATGTTAATTTTTAAGAAGTACCAACCTACGAGAAGTGTTTCCCGGTGTAGTTATGGCCACCCCTTCACTTAGGGGGTAAAAAAAAGAAGTGCCCCTTCACTTAGGGGGTAAAAAAAAGAAGTGCCCCTTCACTTAGGGGGCACAAGAAGGATGGATTTGATGATGCTTTTAGCTTTGCGTGTTGTCCATCTCGTTTCCAACTTTGTGACTATCCTGCAAAACAAGAGAAAAAAGATTAGTAAACTTGCGACAACAATATTAATTCAATTTCTATGTTTATTGTGGTCTATGATGTCCTGATTTTCAAATGAGCATATATTTCAGCTCGGCTGAGAGAGATCATTAAACAATATCAATTTGAAAAGATAATTTATAAAGGAAAGACATTCAAGAATGAAGTTTTCTAGAATTTAGCTTCTCTGCCGCTCAAAACACGTGATTAATGAACACGGCGTCTTTTACAGAGACTATTTTTTTACTATTTTTTTCATAAGGTTGTAACTCACAAACGACTAAACAGAAAAATATGATCTATAGCAATTCGGAAAGGGTTTCGAATTATCTAAAAATTTTGTAACAAACGTATTTCCCAAATGTGAAGTATAGATAATAAAATATGGTAAAACATTCAGGGACAAACTTCACAGCTACTGTAGTGCCAAGAGAGTTTGAGCCAATCACTCAATCACTTTATTTCCGGATCCAAAAAAAAGAAAAGAAAAATAAAACGAAAGAAAAACAAGAAAGAAAAATTGGCTTAAAATAAAACAACTCAAAAATAAAACACAACTTTGCAAGTCCCCGACAACGGTGCCAAAAACTTGATCGATTATAAACCGACGTCTTTAAAGACTCGTAAGCGTACGGTGTACTGTTTCCTACAAAGGAAAGCGGGGTCGCATCTTAAGAGACTTGTGGTGTGAATTATACTTCGAGCTACTAATTTTATCCAATAACAACGAGCTTGTGTAGGTTATAAAATAAAAAGAATAACGAAAAAAATTACAAGATAAATTAGAGTAGAAACTAAGGCATCGATTCCACTCCACCCTTTAAAACCATTTAGATATTATAAATAATTAAAGCAAATTACGAGTTCCCATATCGCATATCCTTGGTCGGGCATATGCAATACATCAGAAGATACAAGAGATTTTGTAATTGAGAATTACCCATAAACTAACTTGCTCAACCATGGTCCGGTTAAAAAGTATAGATTATGTTCTCTTATCCATGTTCATAACCTATCTTGTTATGGTCCAACAAGATGGTTATATAAATTCATTATTCCTTCTAATCCTAGTTATGGTCAAGCATAGGATGAAGAAATACGAATATGCAATATTCTGGGATAAAGAGAAAGTAATTACTCTAACTAAGCTACACAATCTACACTAAGGCTACATTGGGTAGAGCTTCCTCTAGCCTTGGCTAAGAAGATTAGCTACTCATCCTTTGATCATTGCCATACTACTATTACTAGGATAAAAGTAAAAGACAAGAAAATGAGAAGAACAAGAACTTTATTGCTTATTGAACCTAGATATTTACACTCTCCAAGATGCTCCCTCATGGGTAGAATTCCCCTCCTATTTATAGAGTATAGGAAGGGTTTACAAAATATTACCATTAATGTAAAATCCCCTAAACAATGCCTAAAATCATGCATATATATTGCAACTCATATGAATAATATCTATATCTAATTCTATTTAATGGGCTTTCATGCATGGGCCTTTTGGTTGACAACTTCAAATAAGAATCATTGTTGGAGTGCATCACCCTTGTACTTCGTTAAAAACCAGAAAAATGTACAACTTGTTTATCATGTGACCGATTTTTGTAAATACAAACAAAAACACTATTAATGTCACATTTATTTAATTAATGACTAGGTAGATATAAATTTAGTTGTTGTACACGTAAATATTACGTGTCTATCACATTGACGGTGATAACAACTATTAGATGATGATTCATATCATATATGCTTCTATTAAAGGAATATTAGTATCCAAAGAAATGACAATACATAGAGCTAGAAGTTTTATAATTACTTGTGCGAAAGGAGATAAATGTGGACTGATGTCTCCCTTACGCTCAATTTATGCCACCGTACATGCTACTATTAGTTCTCTAATGGACGAACATGATTACATGGGAATATATAAAAATCAGGCATTATAAAATGGGATTTTTTTGTTTAGTCCCTACAATAAACTGGATATTTGGCTTTCGTCCCCAAGTTGTTAAAAAATGCACTTTCGATCCTCAAATGGCCTTTTACCATAGGTCAACCCTAGTTAAAGTTTATTTTTTCCCTGATGTACATAATTTACTCTCACGTGATTTTGGATAACTGGTAACAAGTTGTCTACACGTACAACCTGTATGAGGGTAGATTAGGTACTTCAGGGCCAAAATAGACTTCAACTAGGGTTGACCGGTGGTTAGAGGCCATTTGGGGGACCAAAAGTACATTTTTCAACAACTTGGGGACTAAAGGAAAATATCTAGTTTGTAGGTGGGACTAAACTCAAAAAATCCCTTATAAAATTTTAATATTTATGAATATATTAGAAAAAATAGAATTACCAACTTTAAAGTCTCTCTACTTAGAATAACTACTAGAAATAGACCACAAGGCTTCAATGCTAGTCTAAACTGTCATAACAACATTAAATTATGCAAGAATTCAAGAACATCATGTTACAAGAAATAGTACTCAAATACAAAGGCACATACATGTATCATGGCTTCTGGAAGATAATTTGTCCAGTGGAGTCCCAATCAATTATTATCAGATCTACATAGTTTTACGAAAATAATGATAACTATATATACATAATGTGGCGCCTTCAGTTACATGGCTCAAAGTTCTCCAAAATATTGTCCAAGATAATAGATGATTACTTTTCTTTAATTTAATAGGCAAGAACTCTTCATCACCAACCAAAAATGATGTTTCAATGCCATCATTAGCAAAATTTGGTTCAACTTCTTTACACAACTTAGCAATATCATAAGAAGAATCCATTAGAGTGATATTCTCAACCGAACCTAAAATCGTAAAATCAGATTGCAAGGGTATCTCAAAATTACTGGGGAAAATGTGTTCCCAAATCGATCCTCACCAAAAGACAAGCAAATAATAAGAATGATTTATAATGAAAACTCTCACCACGTCCATGTAGCAGACACCTTATAGCTTCCAATAAATTGATCCAGGAGGATCAAAACACTAACCCCCCCCCCCCCCCCACCCCCAAAAAAAAAAAAAAGACACGCTAAATCATTCGAACGAGTCTTGAAGCCGTTCGAACAAGAAGAAGGAAAGGTAAGCTAATGGTTTTACTGATGATTTTAGGAAAAATTGCCCAGTTTGTTCGAACGAGCCTTGGAGCCGTTTGAACGAGACTAAGACCAGAAGAATGTTTCTGGCTATTTCGATTTTTAGGCAAAATTGCTAAGTTCATTCGAACAAGCTTTGGAGCCGTTCGAATGAATCGAAGACCAGAAGAAGGATTCTAGCTGCCTTGATTTCTTGGCCAAATCAAAGAAGTCGCTCGAACAACTTATGGGTTCATTCAAATAATTATCGTGAGTACTTTCAAATTAAGTTGTTTGAAGAGTAATTTCATTATATATTTTAACTTGGAAACTTGTAACTTTCTAAAAAGGGCAAGGTTATGCAATATGAAAGGATCAAATTGAGTAATAGAAGTTTCTATTGGGAAATTATCCTGCCAAATCATTTATTCTTTGTTAATTATTCTTCTAAGGTTAGTCGCTAATTCGATTATTGAATGTGAACCTCCTAAACCTAATGCTGTAGGAAATGCTATTTTGCAGTCCTGCAAAATGTAATATTCAACAAGTAATCATAAATGCCAATGATACAATTAAAGTATCTAGTAATAAGATTTTAAGATAAGGCAGGGAAGGAAGTTTGATTTGTAGAGATATATGGGGAAAAAAGCTTGATTGGTAGAGGGAGAAAAAGATAGATACCAAAATTTTCCATTCAATTCGGCAATTAAGGTTTGAACAACCCATATCATTTCTGTGTGTCAAAAGTACCATGGAATGCATCAGGGGCATCCAATGTCCCCATCATTTCTCGCATCAGTGAAATCAACGCTTAAGACCTAATTGATAAGTATGGTCTCCTTTTTCTTATTATAGGTAAGATCCTTCGCGCTTACTCAGTGCTAAAAAATGATGCTTAGAATGTTACAAAAAATTGTTCCCCTGGTCACAAAACCCAAAAGAAAGTTCTACATAAAGTAAGTTCTTATAAATTTTGTTACTACTTTCCAAAGAAAAAATGCGATGTGGTCTACAAAGCTGAGTTCAAATGAAATATGTTAATCAAAATCAAAGCTTCATTCTGCAAATACTAGTGACTTTCCCTAAAAAAATCCTCATATAGATTGAATCTTTAGCAATTGTTTATGTTCCCATAAACTACGTAAGTCTTAATATATCAAAGTATAATTGTTCACGTATAACTTCATAGAGTTGGGAAATTCATCCAGGGGTTTAATATTGTGGGTTCCACCTCTGAAGAATTTAATTTTCAAATAATTACATGGGCGTTAATTGAGACATATAGTAACTTTTACTCATATTGATCCAGGAGGATCTAAACATTAATCCTCTTAAAAAGATGCCAAAGGTGATGTCTGTTCGAACAGAGCCTGTTCTGAGTCTTCTCCTCAAATATAGAAATGTTTTGTTCGATCATAGCCTATTCTGAGTCATCTGTTCGAACAAAGAAATATTCTATTTGGATAGGGCCGTCACTACTTTTATTTTTAGATTATTTTAAGGGTAATTTAGTCCTACATTATAACTAGAAAATTTGTTACCCATTTAAGGGAAAGGCTAGGCAATGTGAAGGAGAGATCGAGGGAGATCCAGGTTGTAATAAAAAAACTTAGGTCTTTATAAGAATAATTCATTGTAATCAAATCAATTGAGTAATAGAAGCTCTTCTTGGAAATTTTAACTGACCAACTCTTGTGTTCTTCATTAATTCTTCATTTAAGGTAGCCATTAATTCAATTGTGGATTAAGTGGTATCATATTTTAGAATTACTTATGGTCTCTACATGTTATCGACTCAAACAACCGAATGAGATACTTATAAGCCCATTGAGGATTTATTGAAAACCTAATTCGAAGAAGAACGTGATCATTGAGATGGATTATTTAGAGTATCGACTCGTAAAACTTGAAACTAAAGTTTCTGATCTAACTACTACTCTAGGGGAGTTAGTAGAATAGTTACCTCTCCTAAACCTCTCTAAGGCATCTACTTCGATGAAGCGATAAAAAAAAAAAGTTATGGAGAAGGAGAAGGAGAAGGACAAGGGTAACAATGAGGAAGATGGAGTTTCTAGTGATGTCAAATTCGTGGAAGAAAAATTGGTTATTGGTAAGTTCATGAGTCCTATATGTACTCTTCGTATTAATTTTAAAATTGAAATTCCAGTATTCGTTGGGTCAATCGATACTGAGAAATTGGATAGCTGGATAGATAAGTTAAAGACCTAGTTTTATTGTATGAATATTCGTATAATCAAAAAATCTACTTTTTGGCATTGAAATTTGCAAGGTATGCACTCATATGGTGAAAGTCTTATAAGAGATGTCACGTTGTTGAAAGTTTGAGTGGGAAAGAATTCATGGTATTGGTTAGGAAGGAGTTTTACCCAATTGGGAATGAGTAGAAGAGATAGTTTAAATGATATAATTTATGCCAAAAGTATGGATAATCAGTACAATAGTACACTACAAAGTTTCATAGCTAAGCTTTGGTATTAGACATCAATATAGACGAGTATGAGGTGTTTATGAAGTACACGCGTGGTTTATCAGAGTCTATTAGAAGGGAGTAAAACTCTTTAATGTGGCAAATATTAAAGATGTTACCATGAAGGCGATTGCCATTGAAGGCAAGTACTTGTAAAGTGACAAGAAAGACGGCAAACACAAGTCGGGGTACAAGTCAGGTTGGATGAATAAGAATAAGGGAGAGGGGTCTTCATCCAGGGGGAATTATTACATTTATTGTAAGGAGAGTAGTCATATTTCAGATAAATATAGGAAAGTTCATTCAGAGCTTAGGCCGAAGGAGGAGGAGAGAAAGAGAGATAAACGTGTACTAGTCACAACGGTTATTAACCTCCCTAATTATGATAAACCAAATATTAAACTTACTCTTATGCTTAGGCAGACTGTGGCTACCAATGAGGCGAGTCATGAAGAACATTTACATGTCAGTATTTTGGTAAAGTAAAGCTTAGTAGATGCCATCATTGATCCAGGTAGTCAGAAGAACTTGATTTTTGAAACTTTGGTTAAAAAGACGGGTTTGAATACTATGGCTCATCCTAAGCCGTATGGTTTAGGGCAGATTCAGAAAGACGCAAAATTGAAGATCATGAAGTAGTTTACGTTCAATTTTGCTATCACTAAAAGGTTTATTGACGAGGTGACGTGTAAGGTTGTTCCTTTAAATGTGTGTAAGATTAAGATACAATTTTGGGTAACTATTATCTTGGCAACCGAGATACAATTCATTACCGTAGAGCTTGCAATTATCATGTTATGAATGAGGAAAAAGAGTTCCATATCAATGCTTGTAAGGAGCATGTTGGCTAATGCAAGCGACAAGTTTGTGGTATTGGTGTGACTGGTTCAAAAGGGTATGTTGGCTAAAGTGTTGTTTATATTTATAATGACTCCTAAGCAACAAAATGAAATGGGGAATTATAAGAGGTGATTGTGGTACATTCTAATCATAAACCGATACAGTTTGTATCTACACATTCCAAGCTACAGTAACCTCGCCATATAAATTTGATGTCATATCTACAATAATTCACCATGATTATCAAGTATAAGAAGGGAGTAGACAATAAAATGGCCGACATATTATCTCGTCCCCCATTACCAACTATTTATGCTTTGTTGGTAGCTATATGCAAAGACAACCTATTATTCTGTCTGAGTATGCGGTAGGGTAAGACGATGACAAAGAGCTCAGTGCTATTAACCAAAAGTTTCCGCAAGGTAAGACATTTGAGTATGAAGTAAAATATGATTTAATTTATAGGGGAAGTCTACTATATATTCATGAAGCCATTGGCATTCGATTAGAGAGGCTCAATGTTTTAGGGTTGCAAGTCATTTCGGGGTTAAGATGATTGTTTTAAATTTGCAGCCACTATAGAAAAAATTATTATTAGGGACCAAATGTTATGGACAGAGTAAAATTTATCTCTAATAATATAGCATTTAGGACGTCTTTGATTTAGTCTCTTATCAAACGACCGAAGGGAGTGTATTACACTAGGCACAATAAAAATCAAAAGATATCACAAAAAGTGTATCTTCGTCTGTTATCGCATTCTTCTTCTTCTTATTCACATCTTTTTCCTTTTGTTTCTTTCCTTTAATCTCTTCTCCTTTCTTCTCTTCTCCATCTTCAAGCTCTTCTTCTTTTCTCTGTCCTTTTTTGTGTCGTAGATCACACAAACCTAAAATCTCTTTTGGTCATGTTTTGTTGTCTGTGGTTCCATTATTTCCCCCAAAATGAAGATTCTCTTCCTCTCATTCCATTTCATTCTCTCCAAATTTGAAACTTCTACCTCTGAATCTCACCCTCATAATCTCCATCTGTAATGGGTCTCTAAACCAAAAATTATCCTTCCCTCTACTCCTCCAATATCATTTTCCCCATTGTTAATAATTCCAGTAGGTTTAAGGAGGTTTTGGTGAGGTGCTCCCTGATTTAATTTTTCATCCAATTTGACTTTGGTGAGTTCGATTTCATGTCTTAACGCTGAGTTCGATTCGCCACATTAATTTGTGCAGGCTTCACTCGGCATTGAAGCAACAAGGTAAGATTTTTATTTGGGTTTTGCAATTGTCTCCTTTGGTAGTGATTTATGGTTCTTTTGGTATAATTTGGGGTTTTATTGCCATTATATAACAAATGTTGATAAAGGGGTTCTAAGTTTATGATGCCTTAGGGTTGGGATAAGGTCGATTATGGTATTTTTTAGTTGCAGATTTGTAACTTGATTTGTGAAAATGTTGGATCACTGAGTAATGTTTAACGGGTATGGTTTTTTTATAACTTCCTATTTCAATAGAAATGGGGTTTTATGCTTGAATTAAATGAGATGAATATCTGGACTGGCCAGTTGGGAAACTCTGGCCAAAAATCTATCTTCTTCTACTCTCATCCCCCAATCACCACAATATCACCCTTTACCTAAATTGTAACATCTCTCTCTCCCCCCCCCCCCAATCACCACAACTACGCATTTCTGATTTCATCATTTTGATTTCGTTTTGGATTCGTATAATATCAATGAACATATTTAGGTTTTAACTCAGCAACAACAAAGGGTTTATGAGATTTGCGGTAGCTTAGAATGTATCATCTACTGGTAAACCCCCCAAAATTATATTTTCTCTATTTTCTTAATGTAGTATTTATTGTATTTCTTTCATAGTGGTTTTTGATTTATTTTCTTTATTATATACTGCAGGTCTTTAGGAAAAAATGTTGGATAAGACTAGAGCTTAATGTCAACGAAAAATTAGAGTAAGCTTCTATTTTATTGTTTTGTCATCTCTCATTATTATACTTTTATTAATCATTGGCGTTAAATGCGATACAATTATCTTTAATGAGTATATATCTCATGTGTTACTTATTTGTCGTAATAAATAAGATGTATGATACATAATGAGATGTTATTTTTGAAACATAGAGTGATATATGGGGGTTTGTTCGATATATGTTTGCAGGTTTCTAAAATGTTAAGAATAAGGGGAAACTATGTCGAATTTTCTTTTGGATTTTTCCAAATTTGCCAAAAAAAATTGCCGTTTGCACATACTCAATTCTCCTTTTCCTTTGTAATATGGATGTACAACTATTTGAATAATAGTTACAGGTTTCTAAAATGCTAATCTATTCACTATCTTCTTTATGTAGTATTTCATGTATTTCCTTGTCGATGGTTTTGATTTATCTTCTTGATAATCTATAGGTCTTCATGAAAATGATTATTGGAAAATATTTGCATAAAGTTAGAGCTTAATGACTATGCAAAATGCGAGTAAGCTTACTCTTTATTCTTTCGCCATCTATTTTCTTTCACTTTTATGAATCACAGGTAGTATATCCGATAAAATTATTTTTGATGAACATCTAGGTTTCATGTGTGTCTTATTGTCTTATTATGTAATATGTATGATACATAATTGGTTGCAATTTGGGGGCAATTGTATTTGAATGTGTAGAGTGAGATTACATGTATATGGTGGTTTGTTATATATGGCTGTAGGTTTATGAAATATCAAGAATAGGGTGGAAATTCTGCCAAAATTTTGTTAGGATATTTACTAGTCTTTGTTCATAATTGTTATTCCTTCAATGCATTATTGTAATATAAGTCCATATTCAATTGTACCCAATGTTTCATTCAATGAATAGAAGTTTTACTAACTTGTGTACGTATTTGTCTATTGTAGATTATGATAGTTGTAATTATCTTGTTAGATGTAAATGGAAGGTAATAAAAATGAAGCTGAAGAACAAGAGTAGCGGTTGTGTGGCTATATATAGATACATTTACTTATGATAGAAGGTTTTTTATATAAGGGTCTTGTTAAGAGTAACTTATGTTGGCTTGAAGAATTACGCTTCAAATACCAATACATTTGTTTAAAGCATTTTGGATTATCTTTTTGTTATGAAGTTTTTGTATATTGGTAAGATTTCACTAAAAATCTTTTATGTTGTTGGTGTTTTTTTTGTCCATGATTATATTTTCTTGGTTGTATATTTGAATCATAGTTGTGATCGTGCAGATTATAAATTTGTATTGTAGTGGTCATTTTATAGATGTATTGTTAGTATTTACAGGTTTCTATATTGTCAAATATATATACGTATTTTATAAATTGCCAAATTTTCATGAGGATTTCGCATTGCTCTTTCTATAGAATATCAAATATGGATTGCTTAATCTTTTCAACCTTACTTGTCACACCCCAAAATCCACTTTCTAATAATAAATTATAAAGCACATTCTAAGGCTTAACAAGCCGGGCATCCCACGGATTAACCCCACAAATATAATATATTTCTAAAGAAATAAACTACATCTACTTACCAAAGAAGTGCAACGAAATATTTAATTATAAATTAAATGAATAAAGTTCTCAACTAACTATAAAAATGAGAATAAAACTACGACAATGAAATATGAAATAAAAGATCATAAATACCCTACGACTGCTCACCGATCCAAAGAACTCTAAAGAATCCCGAAAATGATCAACCAAGCCTCACTAAGCAAAACCTGCTGTACGACCTCCTGTAAAAATTTAACTCACAGGGCGTCTAGCAAGCACAATTATTATTGCTCACTGAACATGACAGACAGATCTATTATACAAAAGTACTAGTGTAATATAATATCCTATACATATGTATATGTACGTGTAAATGTTGCAATGCTTACTGAGGATATGAGGTTCAATTATTAATGTTTTAAGCATCGACGCCAACCAAAATTATAAAGTAGTTATAAAGTATTATTAAGTGTGGGGGTTAACTAACAGACGATGTATACAAGGTAACTTTTAATTTAGTAGGATCACACTCTCGCACCCTTCTATCCTCAATAGAAGCGTATCCCTTATTGTCGAGCCAGGAATTGGTAGATTCCTTTTTAGTTATCCAGGAATTAGTGGGGAAATCACCAGATCAAGGTGGTCAAAGAGTTTCAGCCTACAGGTCTAAAGCCTGATTTATGTTCACTTTTAGTGATCTATGCCCATGGGGAGTATTCACAAAGAATAACAAAGCCGATATGTAACTGGGGAAGAGTTTTAGGGGCTTACAACCCTGGAACACTGATAAACAGTTACCGAATCTTTTGTTTAGGGAATCAAACCCAAGAACCCTAACATCATAGCCCTACTCTGTACACGACTCTAAGTTATCCTATACATGAATGATTTAAGAGATCGACACTCAATCAAAATGACCTATCTGTCCTTGCTCTATAGGCAATGAGACTATATCATATGATTGGCGATCTTATGCTCAATGACCTTTCTACCCTCACATATATAGGAGTTTGTCTCAGTCGCTGATATTTTACTCTGACTACCAATGATCTTTCTACCTTTATTTATTAAGGGCTATATCACTTGAAGTCCTATAATAGTAGCTAAGTTAATCCTATTACACTTTATTTCTCAATACATAACTATTTTAGATAGTAAACATAGTAATGTAGATATACATGGTTCCAATAAATTGTAGGAATAAACGCTCTTGAGATGCGTAACTGCATCCAATTTTTCTTTTATATACACGGTACTTACATCTTGTCACGCAATTAGTTTATAAATTTATATGCAACTATAAAGGTCTAAGTTTTTAACGCAACTCACAATCTGAGAAATGGAAAGGAAACATCCTTCCCTAATAACTATAACTAGGGTTACCTAATCATATTCTATTTAAACTTAAAAGCTTAGTTTAATTCCCTCCAATTACTTAACAAATAAAGAGATGCTTCACCATTCTTAAATCCTTCAGTACTTAGTGTTTATGTATACAAGGCCAAGTATAAGAGATTATAGATTCCAACAGGTATTATGCTTCACGACCCATAAATCCTACTACATTTGTTAATTAACTAAGCTTTGCTAGCATAGCACACCTAAATCAAAACCATCAAAATATAACCTATAGTTCCTGTATATCAGAGGTATTACTCTATATCACGAATTCACTAAACACAGTAATCAATCGATGACTAGTAGTAATTGTACTTGCCTGATCGGCGAATCCGGGGTTTAGAAGATAATGAAATTTTCCCTTAAAGTTACAATGAAATCAGTAACTTCCCAAAGCAATGACGAATCTAAAAAGATGGTCTCTCCTCTCTCTAATACTTTAGGTTGCTCCAAGGTTACAGTAGAGGAATAGCTGCATTTGGAGATGAGTTTTGAGATTCACAATAGAAGAGGAAAGAAGAGATTTTGTGGAGGATACTCGGGAGAAAATTCGGTAAAGATGGTGGTGTTGGTTTGAATGGGTTCCAAAAATGGATTTGGGAAAAAAGAGCTATGATAACATAATCTTAAGTGCAACTTACTAAACTACTACAGTTAACTAGGACAAAGTTATATAACGGAACAAAATAAAGCGGGGTGCTACATTACTAATTTATTATATCAGTGACCTTGTGACTAATCCTCTTAGGAAGTGATTTCTAGTTATATCTTCTTTGATCAAGTCATGAATGGCAAAAAACTATAGTTATCTAAACAACTTGCAATAAGAAAATTATAAATAATGGGTATTACCGTCGTTTCCCCACCATATTGTAGTTTACTAGTATTTTTGATTATGGGGCGAATGGAATCACTTCCGTCCTTAATAGTATAAGTTTTGGGATGGTTGGGCATGGTCGTCCATAATTATAGGTTTAGGAACTGCTTTACAAAAATCCAAGGAATCAAAAAGTTAAACTCAACTGAATCTCTCCTCCCTCAACTCTTTCCCTCGACTCTCGGCGAAGACAAAAGCACCTCAAAGTTAATCTCCTTTTTGCCCTCAACTCTCTATGATGACAACTACCCAAACTAAAGCTATCCTTCTCCCTCAACTCTCTATAAAAGAAATCAGTAGTTGAGAAACTCAAATTAGCTATAAACATCACAAATTGGGATTTCCTCCAAATTAGTAATAAAAGATCTACCCAAAACGATGCTCTAACGACTCAAACTAAGATATCCCTCAAATCGGTAGTAGTAAACCTAAAAAGATATAAGGTTTTGTTTTTCATGATGTTAATATTTTTTTTAATACTTAAACCTTTTTTTTTAACGTATGTATTTTCATTTATTGAGAAAAGCAATAAGACATGTGGAGGACATAAAGCATGGCCACTATTTTACTGCCTAATTATGGCTATTCCTAGTTTATCCATGTAGTATGTTGCACGTATCTGCCTAGGAAGAGTGGATGCATTCCAGAAAAATTGTGAGTGTTGTGAGCTGCCTAGCTTAGAGAGGCCGCCAGCTATACCATTGCCTTCCCTTTAAGTATGTATCATGGTAATTTGTAGCTCCATTCCTAGCAGAGTAATAAGCTTCCAAGTCGCACTATACTTTGCAGGAAAATTATACTGACATCTGTACTAGTTTACCAGAAGTTGAGCATCTACTTCAACGATGAGTGGAAGCCAGTTCTGTTGTTTGCTGTGCATTAAACCATGAAGGAGAGTGAACATTTCTGCAGCTGTATTAGTGCCATGACCAAGTGCAATGTTGTACCCAAGTTGAAGTTCACCCAGATTGTTTCTAATTACTCCTATAGCTCCATTAATTCCAAAAGGAAGTGCTGAACCATCACTATTGAGCCTGAAATGACCAAGAGGTGGGAAGGTCTATCGTACAAGCACAGGTCCTTTGGTACACATGGATTGCTTAACCAATTGTAAGACTTATAGTGAGATAAGGGAGCTGAAGTCGTTGTTTTGCGCTATTTTGAGTTTGGGCATGCACGCTTTAAGAGCTTTGTTAATGTTGCTGATGATAACCAAGGGAGAAAGAAGCTTTTCCTCAAACCTGTAAGTACATCGAGCTTTCCATAATTCCTAGATTATGTTGGCAAGTAATACTCCTATGACGATACCTATTTGATTACCGGAACTAGCTGCCTGAAACAAAAGACCCTGTCGAGTCTACCAGCTATCATTTACCCCATGTCGTACACCACAAGCATTGCCAAAGAAAGCCCAAACTGCAGCAACAATAGTTCCCAGAACAAGCAAATAGTTTAACATTTCAGTTTCACCAACCAAGCAACAGTAGCAACGAGAAACAAGAGGGATTCATCGCTGTATGAGCGCGTCTACAGGTATAACTTCCTTCCAAGCATTCCAACTGAAGACTTGTACTTTTTCCGGTATAGAGTTGTGCCATATCCATTTCATACGTCCATGTTTAACCTCTGCGCTACGCCAGAAATGTAGGCAGATTTATCGGTGAAGTTTCCTTTGTCGAACGAACCCCAAACTGCTTTATCTTTATCATCATTCAAGAAGAACTTGTGGGATAAGGTATACTTCCAATGTGGTGGTATCGCATGCTCTAAAAGCTCCCATTTCCAGGTACCATCAGTCATAAGAATGTCTTTCACCATAAACTGTTGCGTGCATTCGATGTTCAGAATATCTGATAAACCGCCTTCTCCGCTCCAATCGTCGAACCAAAATTTCTTGTTTCCCTTGCTGAGGCACCAAGTAGTGTTGGATTCCACTGTCTGAAGGAGGCTTTTCATCTATTTCCAAGGAAATGAATTCCCAAAATGCAACCTGTTGGTTTCACCTTCGATGGTATATTTGTTCCTGTAAAAAGATGCCCATGTAGAGATGCTATACAGAAAATTCCAGCACTTTTTAAGAAGGAGACTATACTTGATATCTTCGAGTCGTCGCATTCCAAGTCCTCCCTGATTCTTTGGAAGACAAAGTGTATCCCATGCAACCCAATGTCACTAATTTTGCCCGTGAAAACTGCCCCAAAAGAAGTTCGAAAACATTGTTTCGATCTTGGTTATAACACCATGAGGTACCGTAATACATGAGAGGAGATGTATGGGCATTGAGTTCAGAACATGGTTGATCATCACTAATTTACCTCCCGGTGATAAGAGCTTTCCTTGCCACCCTTTGATTCGTCGTTGAATTTTGGTGAACAATGGATCAAAATGAGTACGCAGTATCCGGCAATAACTTATAGGAGCTCCGAAATAGGTCATTGGAAATAGGAGATGTTGAAACCCTCAAGCATTATGTATGATATGTTTTTTTGATGCAGATACATTGTGGTGGACATATAAGCCGCTTTGTTGATTAATTGGCCGGAGAAGTTTTCATATCGTGCAAGGAAATGCATTAACCCGGAGATGGATCGTTGACTTCCGTTTAAGAAAATGAGGAAATCATCAGCATATAAAAGATTAGTGATAGGAGTACAACCTCCAGATGTATGGAATAACCCAATCTTGCCTTCCAAAAAACATTTGGATAGCCCTCTGGATAGTACTTCATCTGCAATAATAAATAGCAATGGAGACAGAGGATCTACTTGTCGCAAGCCTCGTGAGAACTTGAAGTAGCCCTTGAAAACCCACTTTAGAACCACCGAGAACCATGGTGTTTCAGCACATTGTACTATGAGTGAGATAGATCTACTAGAGAAACCAAATTTGTACAAAACCTGATGTAAGAACCTCCAATCCAATCTACCATAAGCCTTTGTCATGTCAATCTTGATCATAACATTAGTGCCTCTAACCTTTCTGTGTAAATCCCCAACCATTTCCTGAGCTAATGTAATGGCCTCACTAATGTCCTTCTTGCCCTAAATATAAGCTCTCTGGTTCCCAGAGATTAATTTGTGAAGAAGTTTGCTTAACCTGTTAGCAATAATTGAAAAAAAAAATTGTATACTACAGAGCACAGACAAATTGGTCTGTAGTCACTCAGCGATGTTGGAGTATCCACTTTTGGTATAAGTGAGAGGAACGAAAAAGTATAGCACCTTGAGAGTGGGGCACCATTGAAGAATTCCTTGGCAGCGCCATATAGATAATCATTGATGATGTCCCAACATGAAGTAAAGAAGACCGATGTGAAACCATCGCTACTCGGAACACTGTCACTGGGGATTTGAAACACACTAGCTTGTAATTCGTCTAAAGTTGGGATGCATGTGATACTGGCATCTTCGTCTGAAGTTATGATATTTGGAATACACTCAAGTAATTCTGCATCTTCAGTAGTTGTTGTGGCCTATAACACATCTCAGAAATATCCCACCGCAGCATCGTGAATAACATCTACCTCAGCTGTCTTAGTTCCATCAGGGAGAGTAAAGTTGGTCATGAAAGTTCTTTTTCGATTGACCTGTGTTATAGTATAAAAAAAATATTGGCATCACCTGCCGTAACCCACTTCACTCTGGACTGTTCCCTCCAAAAAACCTCCTCATTGTGTAGCGTGGCCGCATGTTCTCTATGTACCGTGCCCAACTCTATATTAACATGTTCATCCCAACCTTCCTGCAGTAAGTAATCCAGGTATAGTTGTCTATCCTGTAGCTTATGGATATTCTGAGTTACGTTGCCAAATACATTTGCATTCCATTCCCTGATTGTATATTTAACCTTCTTAAGCTTGTAGGCAAAAGAAGATAAACAATTGCCGAAGACACCACTAGGCCAGTTATCTTGTACCAAGGTTGGGAAACTAGCATGAGATGCCCACATTTTCAAGAATTGAAATGGTCGGGGACCTTGATGCAGATTGTTGGTAAACAAAAAAAGTATTGGAGAATGATCAGAACAAACTCTTTTCAAATGAGAGATTTAGTGAATGGGAAAGGATGTCATGAAGCTGGGGTTCACCAACGTTTTATCCAACCGTGCCCATTGTCTAGAGTTGTTATGATGATTATTGCACCATGTGTAGCTGGAGCCAGTAAACGAAGCCTCCATTAGGCCGGCTAACAGAATCATTTCCTCAAATTCTTCCAAGGATCTATGTGTGGATCGTCTCCCCCCAAGCCTTTCCGAATGGTGTCTCACAGTATTGAAATCAGCTATAGTACACCACGGAGACCTCATTGTCAAATAGATGGTAGTAATGTCCTCCCAGAGTGTTCTTCTTTCCATTATGTCACATTTGCTATAGACGATGGTAACAAAGGAACTCCATTTATTATTAAAAATCATCTTATAATGCAACATTTGATTAGAAGCTAAAACTAATTCAACCTCATAGTCTTCTTTCCACAATACCCATATTCCCCCCCCCCCCCCCCCCCTATGTGTTTCTTAGACATAAAAGAGGTACACTTAATTTTTCTACCCATAATATAGCCTAGTAATGCATCCTAAAAAGGTTCCAGCAAAACCACTATTGAAATTTGGTGTTGCTTGATAATTCTCTTGAGATGATTTATTATTTTGGCATTGCCAATGGCCCTAAAATTTCAAACTAGTAATGGACCTATCACCATGTAAATTACTTGGACTTGGATTGGAGAGCACTCTTGCTCCTTATGACTATGCTGAGTGGAATACGTTGAGGTTTAGATCGGTGTTGTTTGACTGGAGTCCATCCTGTGCTGTCTTCCTTCCCATAGTACTCAATGTATGAATGGCATCCTCGACCCAAGTCCTTCAGCTGCTCAAAAACCCCATCTCAAATCTGTTGTTTTTCGGTATGCTTTACAGTTCTAACTCGTCCAGCCACCGCAGCCTCAATGTTGTTCGCGAATGTGCATGTTATCTTTAGCCCCACCTTGTGAAGTTCAGTTGATATAGTATTCAGTGCATGTTGCCTCTCTGTTCTCGCTACTAGCTGCCCCTCTTTCAACACTACTTGTTACGCCACTGCCACTACTGCATTCAGCCCCACTGGTGGAGGCGTATGTGCTGCTGTAAGATGCCCATATTCTACTTCCAGAACCTCTCTAATCTGATCCTGTGATGTTTTATTCTTTGTGGTAACAGATGCCTCCATAGTCGAAGCTTTCCCATGTCGAATCGCCTCCTTTTATTAGGTGGGAGAAGTTTGGTACAGTTTACTTTCTTCTGCCATTGAAGAATGCGGTTTGTACAAAACTTTGGAAGTCTTTTGTACATGACTGTTTGCTCCAATGTATAAGATTTGTTGAAGGCGAGTCCCACTTTAGCTGGAACTTCCTTCATAAGGTTAACTTCCACACAAGCCTGAACAGTGCTTGGTCGACTCAGACTAAGAGTTGTTGTATCCGTGATTAAATACTTCCCACGAGGCCGACCAATTCTTTGATGATTATATTGTTTTGTAGATGTAGCATTAAATCCGGAAACTGAATCCAAACAGGAACAAAAGGAGAGTCCTTTTTGGGGTCGAAATCGATAGTCCACCTAGCGAGCTTGAAGAAGAAACCTTTGATTTGCCGTGACTCTCTAGAGAGAACCTTTGCAACATCCTTTTCTAACATTAACATCACCATAATGTGTTTAAAATCGAGCACCGCGACCTTTGGTATAGCAGTAAGACCCCAATTGGAATTGATATTACTCACGATAACGTCAAATTTGGGTTTGCCGGTAGGAAGCTCATAACCAGAGTAGTGTTAAAAGCTACAGCAGCTTTGTTCAGATCGGACGGTAAGAATGAAATCACCGGCATGCCATCTTTCATGGAGATTCGAGTGTTAGGTTTGAACTTCTCAAGCACTGGTTTAACTATATGAACAGCGACAACACTAACGAAGGAGGGCTTGTTGGTAGAAGCAATATCGCAAAACGAAATTGAGGTATGGGCATCCACTAACGCCTTGGGGAAGAGCCGAGATTCAGCAGCAACAAGAGAGGATGGGATGGGGATGTGGGTGGGATCAACATTGAGTGGGGTGGAAGGAGGAGATAGTGATTATATGTTTGAAGGAGTGCTTGCAGCCATGTTACAAAAGAACAAAAAGATCTGAAATGAGAGCTGAGGAAGGAGTAATCAAGGATAGAGAAGAGAAGAAAATGAAGAGCAAAGTATTAAATCTAAGGATCAATACCAATTATGGATTAAGAAGGAAACCCTAGTGATTAACAACTAGGATTAGGATTCAAAGGAGAAAGAGTTGACTCTTATTTCCCGAAGTTCTATCTTTGGGAAATTTAGCAATTTGATATTGGGTTGCCTATGTGATAAAATTAGTTAATTGAGGAGATTTTAGATATGGGTTTATATTAGTAAGAACTATTTGATTGTTACTTGTTTGGTGAATATATGATTTGTTAATGTTAGTGCGATTCGCGAGTTAAAAGGAGTTGTAATAAAAACCATGCTTTCACCCAGATGTGGGTTTATAAGCTGTTATTCATATTTCTTATCAGAGTTGCAGTAAAAGTTTTCTATGTTTGGTTAATGTAATGGCATGTTTTTCGAGAGGATAATCTTCGCCAATACTTTTAGTAAGGATGGGGCAATAATAAGCTTAAACGAATATGATTTTACTTGGAAACTCAGTAAAGGCTGAGAAAAACCACGATATCAAGGAGGATTTTGATATAAAATCTAATAGGTTGCTAGTTATTATAATTTGTTGGGTAATAGTAAAGTAAGGAAGAATTAATAGTCAAGTCGCGGATCGAATAATCTATTATTTGCCTGAATTTATTGTAGATACAGGTAGTTTACAAAAAGAAAAGCAGTTTTCTATTTCAGGGGTAGTAGGCGAACTTCGCGGATCTCCAATAGCTCTCATTGACCATGTATAACTACTACTTTTAGTAGGTCGATAGCTTATGGTTGTAGACGTGGCATCTTCTCGAATGCTGGGTTGTCTTTGACTACGTTATGCTAGCTTATCCTTGCCAAATATGAGAAATATGCTACTATAATTGCCCTATTCTTGACATAAGTACTTATGTTTGTGTCGAGAAGAAACTGGAGGCTGAAGAGGTTATCGAATGTTACACAAGTCTTCATTTTGTTATTTTCAAGGTCAAAATTAAGTTAATTTGGTCATGTTTTTCCCGAAAAGCATTTAATGTAGAATATTGGACCGTGCAACTGGAAGTTAAGGTTATAAATAGACGGTTAAAAATGGATTTATTTGGTGGTTGAATGGTAAAGATGTCGCCCTAGGTGTGGCGTAGCAATTAGCTGGAGGGTGTAGACGCTGATTATGACGACTATACAGAGGTAAAGTTTTGTGTTAAGTCTTTGTTGTTTAATCCTGTACCGGTGGTCATGATGGTTAGGAGAATTGAGGGAGGTGAAGGTAGAGAACATTTACACGGGGGGTATCCATTGGAGCTAGTGTCAGTTCCTGTTGCAGAAGGCGTTGGAGTTCATCAAATGGTCGGAGTAGTGGTTACTGCACAATTTAAAGATAATGATTCGAAGGCTGGTTTGGCGCTTTGTGGATCTTGTTGACCCAAAGAATTTCTTATAATTTTCAGCTGCTCACTACTAGAAAATGGACTAACAACCACGATCTATATTAGTTTTAGCCTCAGGGACAACCGTAGCTAAATGCTACAAACCTAACCGTGGCCAAACCCTAAATATCGTGGCTGAAGACATACATCTTTTTGTTTCATGAAACTAAGTTTGTTTCGAGGCCAAACCGTGATGAATAACGTTTAAAAATGCGGGATCCAAAAGTTTAGAAATTTAATTTCCCTCAGTTTCTAACTTTCTTCCCACTCTATATGTTTTAAGGGTTTGAGAAGTCAAATTTCTCCCAATAAATCTTTAACCATATCTCTCTCCGAATCTTAAATCTCACGGTGGTAAGTTTCAATTTCCCATTGATCGATGAGAACCATGGTATCTCTCTGTGTGTTCGATTTAGCAAGTAAGATTGAGGAAATTTGCGATGCCGTGTCTGTGATCGAGATTGAACTGGAAGAGAGGAAGTTGGGGAATATTATTTGAAGTGGATTGAAAGTTAGAATGGGATCGGTAAATGTAGAGGATAATGGGTCAATAATTGAAGAGATGGAGAGTGTTGCGATGGGATTTGAGGAATTGGTTGTTGGTTGTGGTGTGGATGTGTCACCGGGGAGTTGTGTGAAGGTTGTAGAAGTGGAGGCATCTCCGAAGACCAATAATGATACAGTGGAGGCATCTTCGTCTGAGGTTTTGGATAAGACGAGTGTTTCGGAGGGGAATTTCGATAAGAGTAGCGTTGATAGTAGGATAAATTTGGTTGGTCGAAGAAGTGGTCGGAAAATAAGTGTTTCAGGAAGGGATTGGTGGTGGCGACATGATAGTGGAGTAGTATCGGAGTTGAGAGGTGTGAAGGATTATGTGATGGAGTGGATTGGGATGAAATTAAGAAAATGAGAACCAAGAGTGATTAGATTTCCCCTACTCCAGTTGGGGAGGAAACTACTAGTACTAGTACTAAACCCAGTGAGAATAAGTTGGAGCGAAAAAAAGGTTAGATTGGTAGGCATCGTTGGACAAAGATAGAGCTCGCAGGAAGGAGAAGTGCCGTGTACGCCCACGCACTCGTCCCGCGAGGGAGTGGTGGCGAGAAATTTTTTGTGGAACTTACTAAAAAGAAGAAGAAATGAGAGAAAACAAGTAGTGGAGTTGATAATTGGTGGCAAAGGAATGATGCAAATACAGTCTCTGATCGAAAGAAGAAGAGAAAGAGCAAAGGCAGTGTTGATTGGTGGTTAGATTAGATGGGTTAAGTGGGGAATTTCGCTCTGATCGGCGTAATAATCAAGATTGGACAAGATGAAAGATTCATAAAAGTGGCGTTGTAAGTAGTACACCGAGTATGAGGGGGACCGCCTGCTACATTGATCCTGAATATGGGGGCGGCAGACAACTCTCGGAGAAATATGATGTTTACAGCTATGGGGTTCATCTTTTGGTTTTGATATCTGGTCGTCGGCCACATTAAGTGACTGCCTAGCCCATGCCAGAATTCGAACAAGCAAACCTCATTTCTTGGGCGTGGCATCTTGCTCGTAGAGGTAAGCTTCAGGATTTACTTGACCCAGCTCACCAGTTTATGGATCAAGATCAAGCTCTTCTTTGCATCACAGTTGCATTTCTTTGCATACAATGATCTCTTGTTAAGCGGCCTAATATTAAGGAAGTAGGAGGGAGGGATGCTTTGAGGTGATTCTGACCCGCCTCACCTTCCTATTGAATTCTCTCCGTCACCTCCATCCAACCTATTCAAATCATGGAAGAAGGCTCGGTAAGATAGTCAAATTCTTGTACTAATTCTTATGTATACTGCTGTAGCCCATAGATAGTATTAATCTTATTTTGTAAGCGGATGTAGAAAGACTAGAAGGAAAAAAAACTGAAAAAATCATGAATTTGACTTTCTTTATTTGCCCTTATTTAGTCGTCTTGAAGATATTCTTTTGAGAACCATTATGAGAGACATAAAAGGGGAATATAATGACATAGAGCCCACATCAATTTACCTCCTAAGCTCTTTATTTTTAAGATTCTCATGCATGATGATAAACATTGATAAGCTTAGACATTAGTGCTCAGGGAATCGAACAAGCATTTCTCTTTTAATGTTTGCAAAGCTAAATTAGAGTTGGGAAGTCGTCTCTCATATTTCATCTTTTACCAATTTTCATAGTTAACATAACTTTACCCTACATTATATTATTTATAAGGGAAGCTATATATTTTGCTTTCAATCATTTCTTTATAACATATCTGTCTAACTTCATATCCTAATAATGCTTCTGCTTAAAGAAGAATTAAGAGAGAAAAAAAGACACAAAACTTGAACTGTACCTTTAACATGATTCTACTTATAGTCTTATACAAATACTATAAACCTTTATCTTTACATACAGTTAATGTCCAAAGCTGAAACTACTTTTTATTTTATGCTGCACTACCATGTTGAAAAAATGAGGAATAGAAGAGAAAAAATTAAATCAGAAAAAAGTAGGAAGACAGTGATTGAGGAATAAAGTAGATTAAAAAAATGAGCAAAAGAAGAGAAAAAATTAAATCAGAAAAATGTAGGAAGACAGTGATTACGTAGTGGGAGGGAGGTTGGGAAGAAGGCTTTGAATTGTTCCCCCCTTTATTGGTAGACCAAGATTAATTACAATAAAAGTGGTAAACAGTTTAATTTATAATTGTCTATTTGGGGGGATATATTTCTTTAAATTTTTTAATATGAATTCAAGAATTTAAGTCTGCTTGGCCCTACCCTGTTTTTCTTTCACAGCATAGCGAACGGTAGAAAAGCGCCGCATAGTCCTAAGGCTTCCCCACAGCTCCTAGCCTCTTAATCTTTCCCAGTTCGATCTAGATTGAAAGAAAAGTAGGATCCTTGAAACTCCACCTTGAATGAAAAGCGAAAGACAGTAGGATGGTTGTATGTAATTTGGTTTAAAGACAATCAGCTAAAACACCAGAGCGAAAAAAAAAAGCGAGAGACAGAGCGAAGATTCTATGTCACTCAGCAAAAAAAAAAAAAGTGTGGTTCCTGTTATTATTCTCTTTATCTTTAACCGAGCCATCGGCAGAAAGACAAAGGCAAGTCCCCGGTAGCATAGGAAGTCTAGGTTGAGCCAAAAGAATGCGCATTCTTTCCGGAGCCTTGGACCGAACTTTAGGTCTTCTATACTCCTAAAGCCCTTCTTCCACTAAACTACTCTTTATAAACTATAGGGGGCTCGTGAGTAGTTACTTGAGACTCCTACTCCAACAAAGAAATCACACATACCGTAGTTGTAGCTTAGTAAGGACATACCACTTGCATACTTTTTGTTGAAAAGAGCTTTTGCGGCCCGTCTAGGAGAGGTTAGAGCAAAAGAAGGCTAACTTTTAAAGTAGCTGGCAGCTAGAATCCGTCTCAAGCAGGTAGGATGAGCCTACATCCCACGCATCTAGGTTCAACCCAATCTAAAAAAAATGACTATGTTGGTTACAGCGGGACACAAAAAATTATGCCGAACTTTTATGATCCTATCCTGAAATTTTTGTTCTATTTTGAATAAAAAAAAAACAAAGATATTCTATAAGGAGGTATACTCATTACTCTTGATACAGATGCCATTTCCAAGCTAGTGATTGGCTTGAAAAAGGGTATCTCTTATTATTTACATGCAGGAGCACCATGAATGACCCCTAAAACAGGTGTTTTATCTTAATCACACTTAAGTGAAACTATATATGCTTCCATTGCATTGTAAAATCTGTTGAAGTTGCTCCTAGAATCAGTTACTTGTTTTCAGGGGGAAAGCATAGAAGATATAGGAAGCATCGTCCCATCAGAGGATCAAAAGAAACATGGATCCTTTTTCTCAACCTTATGTCGATTAGTCGGTGCTCCTTCCTCCTATTTCTGCTTTTAATCTGTTTTTAGAAAAAGTACTTTATGTTCCTGGAGGTAAAACCAAGACCAGTCCATGGTTGATTATTGTAGAATCTCCATCAAAATTCATCTAACGAACCATGTTTTGTATCACATGGATGACATGAGATGGCAACATACAGCTAATGTTGTCCCATGCTTATTCTCATTGTGGTTATACTCTAAGGCACTTGCGTGGTCCATTTTCCTTGGGAAATGATTTATGTTATTGCCATCTTAGCAATTACGTGGACCTAATAATTATTCAACAAGCTTCAAGCAGACTTCTTATTAAGTACCCAAATTTCGACAGTTTTTATCACTACTAGAAAATGGGCCAACACCCATGGTCTATATTAGTTTTAGCCACAGTGACAACAGTAGCTAAATGCTACAAACGTAGCCGCGGCCAAACCCCAAAATTTGTGGATAAAGACATACTTATTTCTTTTTCGTGGCAGTAATTATAGGCCGTCGCCAAACCGTGTCGAATAACTTTACAAACCGTGGCTAAAGACATACCTATTGACCCCCTTATAAGCCAGGGATTGCATTTTCAGTACCTATTGGGCGTTAATTATGGTTTGGTTTCATTCAAGGATTCATACAATCAAGTGAAGTTCATATTTTTGGTTATGCACGGACAAAGATTTCAGATGATGAGATAAGAAACCACATTCGTGGGTGAGATATCTTTCTCGTGACAGAAATTAAATTAACTGAGTAAGACTGCTATCTTTTTGTTTTATTAACGCCATATGTCATATGCAATATTGTAGTTGTGTGTAATATCCACGCGTAGAATGGAACTTTGCATAATACTTTATATATTACTTTCCTTTCATCTGCTTTATGAAAAAAATTTAAACTTCGAGCATATCACCTTTGAATTGCCTTCACAAGTCTATTTCTTCTAGCATATCACCTTTGGGGCGGTGGTAGTAGTTGGCCTTCTTCGTCAACTTCTTCAGCTTCTGTTGTTTCATCTGTGTCTTCCCCAATTTACTTTGAGTTATGGCATGTTTGTGCTGGTCCTCTCACTTCTTTGCCAAAGAAAGGGAGTGTTGTGTATTTTCCTCAAGGTCACATAGAACAATCTGTTTCATCCTCAAGTATGCCTTGCTTGGAGATGCCAATTTTTGGTCTCCAACCTCAAATTTTCTGTAGGGTTGTTAATGTCCAGTTACTTGTATAAGTTGTGGGGTTTAAGCCCCTAGATTCAATTATTTGTGTGTTTTTTTTTTGCCCTAGGCTAATAAGGAGAATCATGAGGTTTATACTCAAGTGACACTCTTCCTTGAACCAGAGGTATGCTGTTAATTTTCTCTTTTAGTTTCATTTAATCCCTTATACTAATATATAGCATAAGTGAAACAGTTTTTGTAGTATTGTGTAGAAATGTCCTCAATTAAGAAGTATTGTAGAGCTAATTTGGATTTTTCCTTGTTAATATGTGGGCATTTTGTAGTTGGGAGAGAGGAATGTAGAAGATACTGGGCACGAGGATGAGATGGGGGAAGAGGAAGGGGGTGGAAGTGGTATGAAACTTGGAAGACCACTCTTTCATGTTCTTCATTTTGAGATGTGTATCAACATATGACTTTCTCAACCAAGAAATTGGTGTCTAAATTGTCTATTCATTTTCTTTCCCTCTCTCTTTCACGTCCTGGATGGAAGTGGTACAAAACTCGTTAGTAATTGTTATACTCTTTGGAAATTTTTTATTCCCGTCTAAAATTTTGAGTTGTACAGAATAATTTTGCAAAACTACTGGAAATAGCATTAGATGACGGAATGGATAAAGAAGCCAATGTATTACTTCCCTGTCTTGAAGTTTTTCTTTTGGAGTTGTTGCATGTTGTTCCAGTTGAACCTGGTGGCGTAAAATTGGACAGCCACAGTTCTTGCAATCTGCAAGGTATATTCACTTCTACACATCTATTTCTATTGTTAGTATGTTATACGTACTTGTCTTTTCAGCTTTTTATTTCCTTCTAATCATTTACATTTTCCCAAACAACAATGTGTATTGTGGAGAACCCCTTAGGATATGTACGTACTTGTCTTTTCAGCTTTTTATTTCCATCTAATCATTTACATTTTCCCAAACAACAATGTGTATTGTGGAGAACCCCTTAGGATATGTATTTATACTGCCGAAGATCATTAGGGATAGTCTTCCAAACAAAATAATTTCTAGATAATATACATTGGAAACTTTATATTTTTTACTTTCTTCGATGTACTATCTACATAAACTCAGTTTTTTTGAATTTAATATGAAATTCTGCTGATCTTATTTTTTATTTATTTATTTAAAATATGTTCCTTTTTTCTACAATATACCTTTACCCTCCTATTTCAATTGTTAGTAAGGTAACACGTACTTGTCTTTTGAGTTTTACATTTCTTTTCATCAGTAAACTTTTGACAAACAGCAAAGTGTATTGTGGAGAACTGTTGCGAAGATGTATTTAAACTGCCATGGATTATTTGCGATTAAATTCCAAAGGATATAGTCTCTAGGAAAAATTTCAATGGAAAAGTAGTTAGCTTCCAATTTATGCAAGTACGTGATCTTATTAGGCTAGAACTTCATCTGAAACTTTGTTGTTCTTTTTGCTTGATAAGGGATCAATTGCTCAAAAGAAGTGAAGCCTATGGACCAGTTTTTAAAGATTTTAGCTTCTAAACAGGACTGTCATGTTAATAGAGAAACTTGTTGATGATGGCAATTTTCTTCAAGGGTTAAAGCTTCTTTTTGGATTTTTGGGAATAGTATTGAGTGAGTGTGAGACAGGTAAGAATGTCCTAGATAAGTACTCCAAAAAGCATACGTCTGATAATGGTCTTGGGGCTGTATCCATGGTTTCTCGAACAATATGTTCAAAGAAAAGGATAGATACTTTACTTCTTTCGGATAATCAAGAAACAAGATCAACATCCACTGATTGCGATGCAACTTCTGTAGATGAAGATGAAGACGATGGTACATCTGATGGTGAGTTGGCTAGCGTAGACAGAGATGAGGAAGATGACGGTAATAGTGAGAGAGCACTTGCCTCCAAAGTGTACATTTACATCAAGTGGCAGCAATTTCATGGAACAACATTGGTATTTTTGTTATATTTGTTATTTAACAGTTTCAAAAGGATGTTGCTTAGTTTATGCTAGGGTTTGTCATCGTGTTGTTTATTCTCGCTTGAGCCGCTTTTTTTTTTTTTTTTATGATTGTGGAGCTGGCAGTGTCAGAGGCAGAAGCTGTCAGTGCTTGAAGCCTTAAAAATTCACCGGAGGCAATACTGAACCTGTTAGTAATGCTGCTAGTTATCATTATCAGTCATTAATGCCATTTTCAAAGGACGGAGGTCAGCTGCCAGATAGTGACTCTAATATGGATAACGATTGTAATGTAGACATATAGAACTCTTTCAAGTTATCTATTCCAGCGGGAGTGCGAGATGGAATTGCTGTTGTACTTGAAGATCTTTATGTGGAGTCTCGAGTTCTTGGGATTTCTAGTAAACTAATTCCTGCGGTAACTAGTAAGAGAGACTTTAACCTTTCAAACGATAAAAGAGTTTTTCTTGGTGAAGATAAGCTGTTTTCCTTCAGTCTTGATCTTTTGCAGTTGAAAAAGGCTTACAAAAGTGGATCATTGGATTTAAAGATAAAGTCGGATTATTCAAACTCGGATCATTGAAAATAAGTGTTTCAGGAAGGGATTGGTGGTGGCGACATGATAGTGGAGTAGTATCGGAGTTGAGAGGTGTGAAGGATTTTGTGATGGAGTAGATTGGGATGAAATTAAGAAAGAGAGACCCAAGAGTGATTGGATTTCCTCTTCTTCAGTTGGGGTGGAAACTACTAGTACTAGTACTAACCCCAGTGGGAATAAGTTGGAGCAAAAAAAATGGTTAGATTGGTAGGCATCGTTGGACAAAGATAGAGCTCGTAGGAAGGAGAAGAGCCGTGTACGCCCTCGCACTCGTCCCGTGAGGGAGTGGTGGCGAGAGGAATTTTGTGGAACTTACTAAAAAGAAGAAGAAATGAGAGAAAACAAGTAGTGGAGGTAGTGGAGTTGATAATTGGTGGCATAGGAATGATGAAAATACAGCCTCTGATCGAAAGAAGAAGAGAAAGAGCAAGGGCAGTGTTGATTGGTGGTTAGATTAGATGGGTTAAGTGGGGAATTTCGTTATGATCGGCGCAATAATCAAGATTGGACAAGCGGAGAGATCCATAAAAGTGGCGTTGATAGTACACCAAGTATGAGGGGGACTTTCTGCTACATTACTCCTGAATATGGGGCGGCGGACAACTCTCGGAGAAATATGATCTTTACAGTTATGGGGTTCTTCTTTTGGTTTTGATATCTGGTCGTCGGCCACATTAAGTAACTGCCTAGCCAATGCTAGAATTTGAACAAGCAAACCTCATTTCTTGGGCAAGGCATCTTGCTCGTAAAGGTAAGCTTCAGGATTTACTTGACCCAGCTCTCCAGTCTATGGATCAAGATCAAGCTCTTCTTTGCATCACAGTTGCATTTCTTTGCTTACAACGATCTCCTATTAAGCGGCCTAGTATTAAGGAAGTAGTACGGATGCTTTCAGGTGATTCTGACCCGCCTCACCTTCCAGTTGAATTCTCTCCGTCACCTCAATCCAACCTATTCAAATAAAGGTAGAAGGCTCAGTAAGATAGTCAAATTCTTGCACTAATTCTTATGTATACTGCTGTAGCCCATAGATAGTATTAAACTTATTTTGTAAGCGGATGTAGAAAGACTTGAAGGAAAAAAACTAAAAATGTCATGAATTTGACTTTCTTTATTTGCTCTTATATAGTCGTCTTGAAGATGATCTTTTGAGAACCATTATGAGAGACATAAAAGGGGAATATAATGACATAGAGCCCACTTCAATTTACCTCCTAAGTTCTTTATTTTTAAGATTCTCATGCATGATGATAAACATTGATATGCTTAGAGATTAGTGTTCAGGGAATCGAACAAGCATTTCTGTTTTAATGTATGCAAAGCTAAATTATAGTTGGGATGTCGCCCCTCATATTTCATCTTTTATCAATTTTCATAGTTCACATAACTTTACCCTACATTATAGTATTTATAAGGGAAGCTACATATTTTGCTTTCAATCCTTTCTTTATAACATATCTGTCTAACTTCATATCCTAATACTTCTTCTGCTTAAAGAAGAATTAAGAGAAAAAAAAGGACACAAAACTTGAACTGTACCTTTAACATAATTCTACTTATAGTCTTATACCAATACTATAAACCTTTATCTTCACATACAGTGAATGTCCAAAGCTGAAACTACTTTTTATTATATGTGGTAAACAAACTACTTTTTATTATATGTGGTAAACAAACTTTGAGTACACGAACGGTCGAGAAGTGGTACGATGAACAATCGCGTGGGGTCTATAAATAGCCTCGTGGTAGACGACTGTTCACATTTCACAAACTTTTAAAAAACTCTTTCAAGTGCGAATTTGTTGTACTCATCATTGTAATCGTTGTCAACAATTGGGAACGAGGAGATAAGTGTTCTAATTGAGAGGGTAAAGTGTGCAAAGCAGAGGGATACCGAGGTAGCGCGTATCCAAGGTTAGTGGTTTCGTCGCATTTTGCTGATATTCTTAGATTCTGTTCAGAACCTTTGTAGTTGTAGATATGTTAGTGATATTGCAGGAAGGAATTGAAATTAGGAAGGATGTAGTGGAAGTAATTAGAGAATTACTGTGGTAGGGCTTTAATGATAGAAATCGCGATATTGATGGATGAAGTTTTCTATTTTTGTGGCAATGCCATCAAAAAGAATTTTAAAGGTGTTAGAGGGAGAGAGGTTGTTAGAAATGGGTCGCGATGAGGGGAAAAAGTTATTTGTGGGCATTGCTGCGTGTACGGCGCAACTATAGGGTAGTTGTTATGACATTAGTGAGATTGCCGATAATGGACCACCGGATTTGGTGTGATTTTGCCGAGTTTGACGGCGAAGGTGGATTTTCATATATTTTTTAAATTCGGCTCAATTTTTTGCGGGAAACGGGCAAAATGTATTCGAGTAGCTGAGGTTCTTGAACTTCGATAAAAAAAACATTAGTATAGTAATCGATGTTAAGACTTACAAAGATAGTAAATAATTTTATGTATCCAGAACTGAATATAGTAATTGTTCATTCAGATAGTAATGACAATAATGAGATAATGATAGGCTGGAGATTAAACTCGACAACTATATGAATATTAGTATATGAACATATATAATTTATCATATATAATTGATACTAATTGTTAAAAAATAGAATCTGATTTCAGATTTGTGGGGACCTATCCCTCTATCTAACCCAATTCGAGCTTTTAGGGACTTTTCCCTCGATCTTACTCAAAATCGAGCTCATCCAGCTTGAATTATCTTCGTCTCAGGCTCACACAATTTTAACACTTAACACTCCAGTCAATAATCTAACCAAGCCAACGAACTACTTAAGAAACTATATTGAGCTAAACCCGGAAGATGTTATACAGTCAAAGACACCTGTCTCCCACGAACTTGTCAGTTATTCAGTCAACCACCACTAACCACATTATTCGGAAAATGTGTTCTCGCATGATGAAGACTTGTGAAGAAGCCTATATAAATGAAAAGTTCCAGAAGAAACAATGACAAGAAAAATTACTCAAAACTTCTTATTTATGTGATAAAAAACATTTCTATATTCAAGAAATCACTTGTAATAAAGATATCCAGTCAAAGCAATAAAAATACTTTTATAAAAATCCTCCATACGAGGTCGCGGTTTTTTACCTATTCAGAGGTTTTCCATACTAAAAATACCTGTTTGCATTTCTTACTTTCTAGTAGAGTATTGTTACAGGTTCATTTGGTGTGATAGCTAATTCCTAATCTTAATGAGCTACGGAATTTGGCCATTACATTTGGCGCCGTCTGTGGGAAAAATTGCATTTCCATGATACCCTAAGATAGTCTTTCATTACAATTTTCAATTACGGTTTCATCCAGACAAAGCTTGAAGTTTACGTGGATCCAGGATAGCTCACCGAGTTACGGGCGAATCTCCATGCAGAAGTAGAGAAACGCATCGAGCTCGAACTTCAGTTAACAAAAGATCGCGAGATCCGAGAGAAGGAGCTGGATGCAGAGCGACAAGCCAGTTTGACAGTGCTCAAACGGCACGAAGATCAAATGACAACGATGCAGACTGTACTCGAAGCCCTTCAAAACACTCAGCAGGCTCCTCCAGCCAGGGGTCACGACTAACTCCCAGAAACCTCCTGCATTTCGGCAATGGAAAGATTGAGACCTCGTGGAGCCACTAGTAAAGCCATTACCAAGAATATACCACACGGACTGCAATCCTCAATCCATTTGGGGGGAGAAGTTCAATCAGAAGTCAGTTGAGGTCGTCAGATTTCCGTTCGTCAGGAGGAAGACCAGTGACCCCTACATCAGGTTCAAGTACGAGATCACTTGAGTGAAGGTACGGGAACTCATCATCCCCTGCCTGTACGTCCAGCAATTTAGCCAACTCGTCATTTCATCACGAAAGAACACATGGATCAACAAATTAAGGAATTGATCGAGGCACAAGTTTTGGGTACTACCGGCGATATCACAAAGCTACAAGGAAGTCCGATTGCTAAAGAACTATTCGATATGGAAGTACCGAAAGATTTTCATACTCCCAATATTCGCAAGTACAAAGGTATTGATTCGAAGGAGCATATTCAACAATACCGTGATTCATTGGGGTTGTACTCCAATCTTAACCACATTCTCTACCGCCTGTTCGCCACAAGTCTACAGGAGGAGCCACTCCGATGGTTCTACTCTCTTCCTTAGGGATCTATCTACACGTTTGATCAGCTACAAAAATAGTTCATCAAGGCATATGCTCACAACAGAGATAAAAAGGAGAACTTGTATTCTTTTATCGGTCTTAAGCAATCACACGGAGAAAAGCTTGAAGATTTCATAAAGAAATTCCTAGAGCTCGCAAGAACGGTGGATAACCTTGACTAAAAGACAGCTGTAACCGCTTTCACCAATACTCTCCAACTCGATTGCAAAGCCAAGGAGTACCTCTTCCTTAACAAACCTGCGACATTAGAGGAGATGATCACCAAGGTCAACAGTTACATTGACTTGGAGAAGATGATGTCTGAACGACAAAAGTCTACCAAGCCTATCCTCTCCACCAAATCCCCACCTGTGGAATGGACAAGTGAGCCTAAGGAGGAACAGGGACATCAGAAATGCACCAAGGGAAACACTGGGAACCCTCGGAGAGGCGGTCCGCAAAGCAAACCCGTCCTCCCAAAGTTGAACATCCGAATCTCCATACTTTTTCTACTGCTGTTGAATGACCGGCTCTATTGCATCTCTCAACCACTGGAACCTATAGAGAATCGATCATTTTTCCTATACCATAAGGTAAATCATCATTCTACTGATAATTGTTATACTATACAGCAGATGCTCGAGTTTATTTTTAAAGAAGTAAGGATGCTCGAATACATTATTAACCTAAAGTCATATCAAGATGGTAACTACAAGAAACAACTCGAAGTTGTTCAGGTCAGTGACAGGGCCGAAGAAAAACATCTCTACTACATACACCTCAGCATCATGATCGAAATCAGCCAGATAATTAATTCCAACAGATCAAAGCGCCGGAGGCTCTCAGAATGCTGTGATCTTACACCTCATGACAAAGAAGCCAAACTTCTTCCTGAGTCGAGCAATCGTCGACTCGGAATCTCCATCGATGATTGCGATACTAGCCATGTCAAGTTTCCATATCATGATTCGCTAGTCATAATGCTCAAAATGAAACAGCTTGTCATGTACACAATGATGATCGATACTGGATGCGGTATTGATATTCTTTTTCAGAGTACGATCGACCAGATGGGTTTGGACGACCAAGTCATTCAGTGCGACACAGACATCAGTTGGTTCAATGGCTCCTGAGCAGAATGAGTAGGCAAGATTATCTTACCTATTAACGCAGGACCAACCACTATCGATGTCGTCTTCTACATCATCAATGCCAAGTTTTGTTATCTTGGGATTATGGGCCGCTGCTGGATACACAATATCGAAGCAATCGCTTCTACCTATAGTCAAGTACTCTGATTTAAGCACGAAAATGGTATTTATGAGATCAGAGGTAGTCAGAAACTCTCTCACACTTGTAAAAACACTATCTCTGTGATCCTAGATACTTCAGATAGGTTGACCGCATAGCAATTAAAGAAAATTGATCACCTCGTCGATAAATTACCTACAGAGGAACCCACTGAATATATCAACATCGATGGGCCCAACAGAGGTACATTTATCGGGACAAAACTGGTTTAGCATGAGAAAGAAGCTCTCATCCAGTTCTTGCAGCTCAATCGAGACGTTTTTGCATGGTCTTTCGAAGAAATGCCCGGAGTCGATCCAACCATGGCTTGCCACAAGTTAGCCATCAACATCAACGCCACGGCGGTCAAACAAAAATGGCGACAACTTTCACCTCATCTTCGAGATGAAGTAAATACTGAGATTGAGAAATTAATCAAAATAGGATTCATTCGAGAAGCCAAGTATCCGGACTGGATATCTTACATTGTCGCTGTCCCATAGAATAACAAAAATGCCTAAGTTTGCATAGATTTCACAGATTTGAACAAGCACACTCCAAAGGATAGTTTCCCACTTCCCAATATTCATCAGATCCTCGATTCAATAGCAGGCCATAATCTCCTATTTATGATAGACATTGCTTCGGGGTACAATTAAGTCCCACTACTGGAAGAAGATCAAGAAAAGGCAACATTCATCATCAAAAGTGGCCTTTATTGTTACAAAGTCATGCCCTTTGGGTTAAAAAACGTAGGGGCTACATACCAACGATTGATTACTACTATGTTCAAAGCACACCTAGGAAAAATCATTGAAGTCTACATCGATGATCTTTTGTGCAAAAGCGTATAGTCAGATAATCACATCTCAGATTTCAACACAATATTCAACATCCTTCGATCTTACATAATGGGTCTCAACCCTGATAAGTATCAATTCGGGGTACATTCTGGTCGCTTTCTAGGTTACCTCATCAGCAAGAAAGGGATTGAGGCCGATTCAGATCAAATTCAGGCTCTCCTCGACATGCCTTCTTCAAAGACAACAAAAGACATTCAAAAACACGCTGGCAAGATTGCCGCCTTCGACCATTTTGTCTCTAAATCCTCATACCGTTGCCATTGGCTATTGCTATTACTCCACGGATACACCAAGCGAGGAAAGGTTCAATCAAATGCGGAAGTCACATGGACGCCAAAATGCGAAGTAGCCTTTCAAGATCTCAAAATCTATTTGGGGAGGTCACCCATAATGAGTACCCCAGTAGATAATGAGGAACTGATAATCAACCTAGCAGTCACAAATACTTCTCTCAGCTCAGTTCTTATTCACCTAAAAGGGAAAATAGAGAAACCGGTCTTCTTCATCACCAAAATACTCACACCAGCAGAAATAAGGTATTCTAAAATCGAGAAACTTCTCCTCACCCTTGTTTACACATTACTGAAACTCAAACACTACTTTAAAGCACATTCAGTCAAATTTATGACGAACTACCCACTTCGGGAAGTTCTATCCATGAAAGAAAGGTTAAGAAGAGTGCAATAATGGTCAGTCAGTTTGGGTGAACATGATATCAAGTTTGAACAGTGTCATTCTAAAAAAGGTCAGGCCGTTGCCGATATTTTCGCAGATTTTCCAGTGAAGGATCCTGAGTGGGAAGAGCACGACCCAGACCTTACAGAAAATATGCCAGAAACTCCAACCCCCAAGCCATTTAGCGAACGAGCTTGCTGGATCACCACATCGGGGTTGAGGCTAATCACGATGGCTCAGTAGGACCTGCAGGGTCAGGAATCAGGATCATTTTGATTACCCCTTGCAATGACAGAATTGTAAAATCAATCCGCTTAGATTTTGAGGCCACAAATAATGTCACCGAGTACGAAGCTCTCATTCACGGACTCAATCTCGCACTCGAGCTCGATGTCCCCGAACTCTCAGTTTACACCGATTCATTACTCATTGTTCATCATTATTCAGAGCAATACAAGAAGAACAGAAAGATGATCGAATACGCAGCACTTGTTGCAGATAGAATGAGTAAGTTTACGAAAGCAACTCTCGAATATCTTTCTCGAGGCGAAAATAGACACGCCGATTCCTTAGCATGTCTAGTTGGGGTATTGGGTACAGAAGCTCGATATATTCATATCGAAATTATTTCAACCCCCAGTATTGACCACATCTTCGTATGCACGATCGACACTGGGGACGATAAAGGGGGAGACGACGATTAGTGAAAGCCTTTCTTAGCCTACCTCGGTGTCGATAACAAGTGCATTAGACCACTCCCAACAGATCCAAAAGAACACCGATAGCTAATCCAAAACTCGAAGTATTACATTACTCATAACGGTATGCTTTACCGCCTTTCCGTCACAGGGCTTTACCTCAAGTGCCTCTCAAAGTTAAAAGCAGATAAATTCCTCCATGAACTACACGATAGAACTTGTGACTCCCACGCCGCAGGTAGATCATTGGAAAATTGAGTTGTAACTCAAGGCACCACACCTGCCGGAGACATGGACACTTGATACGCGCCACTGCGCTCAAACTCCATGCAAGCAAGGTTTTTTGGCCGCTCAAAAGATGGGCACTAGACCTTATCGGCAAATTCCCTAACTCTCCAGGTAATCGACGTCACCTACGCGTAGCTACCGATTACTTTACAAAATGGGTAGAAGCAATTCCATTATGTCGAACCAGAGAAGAGGAGGTCATCTATTTTATCTGAAACCACATAATCACTCGATTCGGGTGCCCCCATCTAATTCGTATCGATAACGGGCCCCAGTTTGTAGGAGAAAAGGTCGTATCATTCCCAAATCACCACAATATCCTCCACTTACTATCAAATCCATACTACCCTCAAGGCAATGGCCAAGCCAAAATCACCAACAGAACCATCATGGATGGACTCAAAAAAAGGCTTTACACAAAGGAAAAAGGAAATTGGGTTCGCGAGCTACCTCACGTCTTGTGGACTTATCGAACCACTCCCCGACAATCTAATTGGTATACCCCATTCCTCCTTGCTTATGGCACTGAGGCTATCATTCCTTCTGAATATCATCATCCAGTTCATGATCCCGGGCTAATCGACAAGAAAAATGAGTTCGAAATGGCTTGCAACCTCAATAAAATAGATAATACCAGGTAGCACGCCGTTGCTAACCTAGGTCGATATCATTATATGCTTGCCAGATCGTATAATAACTGAGTCAGGAGCTGAACTTTCCAAATCAGAGATCTCGTCCTCAGAGAGATTCCACAATATCGCAAAGAGCCTCACGCTAGAAAATTAGCCGACAATTGGGAGGGTCAATTCATTATCACAGGTCTCTCAGGCCAAGGTTCATACTATCTCATGACAGAAGAGGGATTCCCCATTTCAAATCCTTGGAACACTATACGACTGAAACGGTACTATCGTTAGGCGTCTAACTACTCCATTTCTATTATTCAATGTTTGTTTTTTGAATTCCAAAAGTGAGATTCTTATCTCCATCCAATGTAAATTCTAAACTACCAATGAAAGAATTTTTCTTTTGAAAAAATGTCGATTTCATCATGAACATTCGTCCACATTTTACATCTTAAAGCATAGAAAATACTAGGTTTCACCTTTGTCAATATGTCAGTAACATTCCTATCGACCTAGATCAAGGTAACACTTGGTTTAGCTATCTGACAATCGACCTAGATCAAGGTAACACTTGGTTTAGCTGTCTCTCTATCGACCTAGATTAAGGTAGTACTTGGTTTAGCTGTCTCTCTATCGACCTAGATCAAGGTAACACTTGGTTTAGCTATCTCACAATTGACCTAGATCAAGGTGACACTTGGTTTAGCTGTTTCACAATCGACCTAGATCAAGGTAACACTTGGTTTAGCTGTCTCACAATTTGCCTAGATTAAGGATAACACTTGGTTTAGCTACCCCTTTACATCTTTGTGATTATAGCAAGTGTAAAAACTTGTTTCATATCAAAGACTCAACCAGACATAAGATAAGGCAATGGTCATACTAGCTTTTATCTATTTCAATGCGTCTGCGATAAATCATATTTACTTTTAGGTCAAAATCATATTACAGAAGATTTTTGTCTGCTGAGGGAGTATCAACAATGCTTTCCCCCACGTTATCAAGAGGTCTTTCTTTCAGTTTGCGGGTCACAGCAGCCCTACCTTGTTCTACTGATTCAGCAGTTCGAGGGCCCAGTTGGGTCTCCATGGCACCAAGACAGTTCCCTCGATCTATCATAGCTCCAGAGGTGCATCCCTTTTCTGACAGAGTTTTGAGCAAGGTATCTCATTCTGACTCAAGTCTTTTAACTTCCCCTACAAAATATGTAACGATCACCCTTAACAGGTCAGATTGAGATACACCAGGTACTATCGCTATTGGAAGTCTCGCCTTTAACCTCACGAGGCATACCATTAGCCTAGTAAAATTATCCTTCCATGTAATTATTTCCACATCAACCCTATCATGATAAATGGCATCTTCTTTCAATTTGGTAATATACTACGCTGACTCAGCTAGGTTTGTGGCTTCTAAGTCTACTACCCAAGTACAAAGTCTTACAATTTCTGCGTTTAACTCTTCCCTGGGCGGTAGATCTTTCAACAATTCCTCATTCCTCTTCACCAGTAAATCTTTAGCTTTGATCTCCCCCTCTAAAATTTTTTCCCTAATAAGAGCAGCATCCAGCTTATACTGGCATTCCCTCAAATTCGTATTTTCTTTCTGAACATGCGTCTGAATTAAAGATACGTCACTTTCTAGCTCTCTAATACGACCTGAGAGACTAACTATCTCCCCTCGGACTAGAGGAGCCTTAACCTCAGCTCTACTTCTCCCTGAACGCTCTCTATCCTCGGCCTTCTTGGCACGAGTAATTGCTTGGTCCTTTTCGACTTTAAGCCGAGCCACTCTTTCGTTTAAATCGTCACACCTTCTCTACATCTCTCGAAACTCCATATCCTTGATGGGGAGGGCTGTTTGAAAATGTTCCGCTGCGGCTTCCAAAGCTGATATATTTTCTTGAGCTACCCTCAACTCATCGTCCTTTTCAAAAAAAAATTGTCTCATTTTTTCCAGATCGTTCCTACATCTTTGAAGTTTAGATCGAAATTGTTCCTCTGTTTGTTCCAGCGCTTGAATACGGTATTGAGCCGTGTCGGCCTGCTTACCCTTCACAGCCAACACATCGACCTGACGTTAAAGTTTCTTGGCACGTTCTGTTACCATGGATAAATCTTCTAATCCCTTCTTAATCCCAGAATCTGTTTCCTCGACCTGACGAGTCAGGTTGGAGACAATCTGATTCAACTTCTCCAGTCTAAAATGCGATTTTACGTATTGATCCTCTATGTTCTCGTTCGCCACCATTATCCTATCGAACTGTTTCGCAAATTCCCGATTGCACATGAGTGCGTGATCCTCACGTGCGTGAGATGCATTTAATTCGACCTGGGACATATAACAAGATTTAGTACAATATATTTCAGAAGGTATAATTCCTGCATATAGATAGTACATTTCTAAGAGACTGTGTAATTTATAAACATCTACTTCCAAGTTCTTTTTGACTAGAAGTTTGTACTCCTTTCTCGGATGAACCCTATATGAATCTTCTTTCGGCGTACAAGGTACACACTTTCGATATATTATTTCATATTAATAGCGTTAGAATTTTTCTGTGCATTTCTATCCTGTTGATTTAATAACTTAAACATTGGCATAACATACTAGGTGAGAATCTTATTCTGATCTAAATTGCAATTCTACTTGAGCAGACAACAAAGCTTTAGAGGTCTCTCTTTCACTAGCAAGTCCAGACTCTTGGTCATTAATTCAGAGACTCATCTCTTTAATTGCCTGCAAAAGGTTTATAAACAAAGTCATTCTACAAAATTTTTCTTCCCCATACACGATTCAAACTACTCACAAATATTCATACAAAATACGTGCCTACCCTACCTTCTCACTCCCCCCTTCTGGGAGCTCGATGTCATCCCCATAATTGTCCAGTACCGTCTGGCGGGAAACACCATCCAAACCGTCCACGACCCCCAACACTTCTGCTTCCTCCTCTTCTACCTCAGCTTAGGTATCAGCCTTAATAGCATCCACCTTTCCTCAGAATAGCCCTTCAGCATTAAGTGACGACCCAGTCTGTCACGCTCCTCAACAATCTCGTCTAGTTCGGCCTTTGCCTCGACCAGTAGCTGGCCGATTACCACGGCGTGAGAGGCTTTCAACCGCGTCACTTCCTTCGTAGCTTAAGTCTTGGCTTGAGCTAGGTCTTTCTCCATCTCGCTCTTCACCTTTTTCAGCTCGGATTTCTCTTCTTCAATACCGAGCCAGATTCCCTTCATAAGACGAGCGACCTACATAAAATGAATTGATCTCAATTATTAGCTCGAAGTATATTAAACATTTCTTTCTGATGATATAACACTTACCATCTTTCTCGTGTCTTCCTCCCCATGGAGAGCCGCCAACTGGGCCCTTTCCTCGACCTCCCTAAGGTCATCCACCGCAGCAGGTCGTACCTCCGCGACCTTCTCCCCAGAGGATCCGACCCTCATCCTTTTCTCTTTAGCGTCCTCACCACTTTCAGCGGTGCCCTAGGCCGGCGTAGTCTTTAGCACCCGTTTCTTTGAATAGAGTTGAGCTACTTTTCATGGCTTAATGGGTTTCGGCTGAGCCAAACTGCCAGTTCCCGGAGTCTTGGAAGGATTCGTTCGAGCATCCTCACCACTTGTTTACCATATTCCTACAACAACCCCCACCATCGACCTTGTAGACTGATCCATTCAAACCTTTTTCGACCTACTGTAGTCTCCCTTCTTTCTACTCAAGCTGAGTTCCCCCAAAATGAGTTTGAGTTCAGTTTCCTCCTTTGCAACTTCGTCCAGCAAAGATTTTTCCCTTTCTACTGTAGACTTCACACCTACAATAACAACATTTTTACTACCAGCTGCAGTTGTCAACGAAACATAACAATAATTTTATATATGCATGTCTGTACTTACTCTGCTTTACAGATCTAAATCGAAGGTCCAAAAGTTCTTCATCATCTCTTTGAAGGAAATTACCCATCACCCATATGCTGTTGTCATTCCAAGTTCGACCTGCTGAATTCAGATCGAAAAATCGACGCCGAGTAACGCTCTTACAGAAATGCGACCCCTTACTGGCCTTAAAATTATTTACCCCTTAAAACTGTAGAACGTTCTCTGGGGTTATCCTCCTCACTCTTTTCCCTTTTTCCCACCTTTCATTCAGATGGTCACATACAGTTATTACCTCCCACATGTTCCTGTTCATTTGAACAGGACATGCCCCAATTGCATTCATAATCCCCTTCGCCAAATTGGTAAGGAGAAGACTCAACCCATACTCTAATTGAGATAGGTAACATAAAAATCCCTCGGAGAGGTCACTCCGGACATCCCCATCAAAATACTCTAAAGAGATCCATTCCTCTATACCCTTATCTCGTTTTTCTACTTCCAAATCTGCCACCAGGTAAAAATACTATTCCCCCTCCGCTACCGTGCAACCCCTAAACAGTCTACTGACAAATTCTACACATTTATCCTACTTCCCTCCTACAGTCGCCTTGGCTTTACAAAATTCTCTAAAAACATCAGAACCCGGAGGATAAGATACCAACTTGCCAGGAAAACCTGGGAATTGTTCCAATCCTCCTTCCCCCTCATTATCAGACTCATTCGTCCGATCAGAGATCTAGACCTCATTAACAGACAAACTACCCATCTTTAAAACAAATTTTATAGGCACGTTTTCGACCTACAAGGATGCCTCTCATGCTCGACCTACATACAGGTTAAGGTATTTATCATTCTTCCGTTTATGAATGCATATACATATATATATATATATATATATATATATACATATATATATATATATATATATATATATATATATATATATATATATATATTCAACATATATACCTGATCAATCAATCATGTATAACATATATCTTTAATTATAGAACATCAAAATATATGACATATATCTCTACTAACCTTCAGTATCCAAATGAGAATCGGCAGCAGAATCAAGTTTTCCCCTCACAACGCTGTTGTACTGCCACCTACAAGATCCCAAATCTTTTGCCCTCTTTAACCGTTTATCGCCTTTAGATAACTCTTTATCGACTCCCCTGATTTTTCGCCCTTCTCTCTGAGTACTCTTCAAGTATTTTGTAATGAAACGTTTGTTTGGAGATGAAGAAGAACTATTTATCTTTTCTCTCTCATGCGGCTGTCATTTATTGCTCCTCGCACGAACCGTCCTCGAATCTAGGACCGATGCGTCATTTCTACTCTCCATGTCAGATGCCTTGTACCTTTTCGATAAAACCACATTTCCATCATTACAACTCCCCTTATTTTTAACATATTGTTTTGTCATCTTTCCATATCTTTTCTTGACTTCCCCTCACTCATGATGACTCGCGCTGTGGGTGTCAGAGCTCTATTTCCTTTCTCATACAAAACAAAACTAGAAGCTTCTGTATTCACATATTTTTGTTTCACAGTCCTTCTTTATCATACTTATAGTGATTGACGTCATTTTCAAAATTGTGAAAATATTCAAATTAAATCAAAATGTTTGCTAAACAGTCTCAAAACAGATTCTCTCCTATCGAGGATTCGTTTGACTTATATTATTTTTGTTACATTCTAGCATTTATCTTATTTATAAGACGCATTCTACACAATATCCATCACAGACTTGGTAAACTTAAGCAACCAACATCTAATCACATCATTCGCCGATCCTCTTATCTTCAAAATCGATCTCCACTTCAGCGATCAAACCCACCAACCTTTCTCGTTCTACCGGATCCCTCGTGAATACACTAAAGAATGACTCGTAAAAGTAGCGGGCATACTCAAGTTCTCTGATTCTTATATCTAAACCTTCGAGCTGACATTCCCTAATTGGTAACTCAGCGTCGTAACCAAATGAACCAAAGATCCTCTCCCGTACTTCAGCAGGTTTTATAGCCAATCAACCTTCTGCGGCATGACGAATCCTCTGAGATCGAGTCCACATCATCTTAACCTTACCCCAAACTTTTATAGGTCATACTATCAGTATTTATAAGTTTCTCAATTACTTCCTCCTTTCACTCAATTTTTACCTAGTATCACGTAATAGAAAACCAAAATCTTGGACTCACTCATTATAACTTATCCCCTCACTAGTACAAACAATGGTTAATAAATCGACCCTACGCTACCACGAGTAATATCTCTATCGACCAATCACAGCTCGAATTTACATATTTCCTACAATTTCTATCCCAATTCATTTATATCAGCAAGTAGATCTCAGCTCGTATTCACATAAGTTCAAGTAGCATTACAATATTGCTTCATCACTTATCATATGTTATTCAACAAACACACAACACATTTTAGTTCGATCCAAAGACATTTTTCCATACACAATTTCCTGAAAATCAACTTTATTCATATCAAATGTAGTACATACGATTTACAGATAACAAGTTTTCACACAGGAATACAACAGAATGTTATCCGTCCAGCACCGAACTTCGGGTACTTTACAGATAATAATTTTTCCCTGTTTGTTAAAAGCTACAGGTTATTTAGGCACACAGAGGAATCATGTATTCTAGTTCTTCTTACTTCAGTGATTCTTCATCCAGATACAAAGAAAACATTAGAACCAACAAAGATCTTCCTTCACATGGCCCGGTTGAAGCCCAGTCGAACTCTGACCAAGAACCATGTAAGTAGTGGACTCAGTGTTGGCACCCACAAAACAAGATGAGAGGTCTTCTGAGCGCAAAACTATGATGAAAATGCTTCAGCAAGATCCCCCTTCCCATTCTCCTCCTCTACTGCCACTACCGCCTCTTCTATAACCACCACCACCGAAGAGTTGGTATAGATGAGGAGGGCCCGACATTAGAATCGACGGTAACATGAGAAATTAACATATCTGCCCTGCAGATACACCTTTCCCTGTTTATGAACCCCTAACCCTGTCATTCGCAAGGGTGCGGAGACAGGCCCAACATTCCTCGCCTGTCTAGACAAAGACACGAAATCTCTACTTATAGTAGAAATATTCTTCAGCTGCAACCACTTCCTCTCCCGACAAACCATGGTACGTCGGATGAACAGAGGCTGGGATCGCCATTTCCAAGGAATGATCACCAAAGTACTTCAACTTCAACCTCTGCACTTCAGACGCAATCTTCTCTTCAAGAGCCATACTCCAAGTTTTTACCATCTTAGAGAATGTTATGCATGCAAGAATTATTCCAAAGAATCGATCAAGGTACTCTTTATATAACCCTAACTTTATTGTGTAGGTACGTTTTTCCAAGCGTCATCATTTATTTTGGACGCTACTATTCAAATGTAACCGTTGCATATGTCCACATCATCATTTAATACCTGTCACTTCCCAATATCACGTAATTTCCACCCAGTCAAACGCCATCATTACCCACTTTCAAAATTCAAACTTTTAATCATCCTTTCTCAACCAAAGCCACTCGTGACTTCGGTTGCGAGGGGGCGATTGTAGGGACTTATCCCTCGATCTCACTCAAAATTTAGCTTATCCAGCTCGAATTACCTTTGTCTCAAGCCCACGTAGTTTTTGCACTTAACACTCCAGTCAACATTCTAACCAACCTAACAAACTATTTAAGAAGCTACATCGAGCTAAACTCGGAAGACATTATACAGTCAAAGACACCTGTCTCTCACGAACTTGTCAGTTATTCAGTCAACAACCACTAACCACATTATTCAGAAAACGTGTTCTAGCACGATGAAGAGTTGTGAAGAAGCCTATATAAAAGAAAAGTTCCAGATGAGACAAGGACCAGAAAAATTGCTCAAAACTTTATTTTCAAGATCAAAAGCATTTCTATGTTCAAAAAATCACTTGTAATAAAGATATTCAGTCAAAGCAATAAAGATACTTTTACAAAAATCTTCCATACAAGGCCATAGTTTTTTTTACTGATTCAGAGGTTTTCCACGCTTAAAACACATGTTTGCATTTCTTACTTTCTAGTAGAGTATTTTTACAAGTTCATTTGGTGTAATAGCTTATTCCTAATCTTATCGGGCTACAGAATTTGGCTATTACAGAGCTAATTCCAGTTCGAAATACCCCCATGTCAGACTCATGCATACTACACGTGACAGCAACAGTCAGCATTGACACTTACCCCACAAACTAATAAAGAGCATGGGTCAAGCTCAAACAAAAAAACATGAACAAGTTAAAGATATATGTCTCTCATGACTCAAAAGTTACTCAGTTAACCGCCACTAACCATATTATTCAGTGAACGTGCTTTAGCACGATGAAGAGCTGCGGAGAAGGCCTATATAAAGAAAAGTTCCATAAGAGATAGGGACCAAAAAAATACACAAGAAATCACAAATAAGACTACATTTTCTAGATTCTTAACACATCAAAACTTCTTATTTGCAAGATCAAGTATTTTTATGTCGAGAGATCACTTGTAATAAGATATCAACCTCAAGCAATAAAAGTCACTATTACAAAAACCCGATTGTGGTTTTTTACCTATTCAGTGGTTTTTCATGCTAAATTACCTATGTCATTACTTATTTCATGTTAGTTTTTGTCGCATTAACATTGGTGTAAGAGTTAATTCCAAGCCATCTTGAGCTTACAGAATTAGGCCATTTAAAGGTTCATAAAAAATGGTTGAACCTATCAATATTAATGATAAAGAAATCTTTGGGAACTTGGCGGATGTAGAGCTCTTTTAATCGATGTGACAACATGTGCCTGAAAGTTAGGCGGTAGTTATAGGGGGAGTCGAGTAGCGCGGATGTGGCTAATGTCGACCACTATAGGGTGACACCCAGGATTGTGGAAGTTTCTAATGAGGAGGGTACCGAAATAGATATGGATCACAAGCCACATGTTAGTTATCAAGAAGGTTGTGGGAGTGGCGAGGAAGATGTTGAGGAGGAGGAGGAGGCATGTTATGATGTTGAGGAGGGAAAATATGGTATCCCTCAAGATATTAGGTTAGAGGAATATCAGTATGATATGTCTAATCAGGAAATTCCTTTGGGTGGGATTCTCGTTCATCGGGAACAAATTATAAAGGGTTTGAAGCTTCCTCTTTGAGCTGATCAGAAGAAGCTATTTAATTTCTTCGACGTGGCACCTGGTTAGTTCAACCCAACTATTTATGACCTTATTTATGTATGTGGGGTGATAAATAGTCGATTAAAGGTAAGGGGTGAAGATTTTATCACAGTGGATGATCTATATGTGTACTGCACACTCAAACAAAATCCTCATAAACTAGGTTATTGATACTTGGTGAGGCTTTTGAAGAGATCTTTGTTTTATGACATGGTTTCAATAGGAAGGCGGTATAGTGATAAACGCCTTCTAGTTTTGGGGAATTATGAGTTTGACAAGAAAGATCTAGGGGAGCCTTTTAAAAGGAAAACTTTCCATCTAGGAGTATGGTTAGGTAACGTAATTGTCAAAGTTTTAGTTTTGTTTATTGTCAAAATTACTGTGTAACTGGTGCTCTTTGTTTGTACAGCTTCGAAGGAGATTGACAGGAGCTCAGAAGTACAAGAGCAACTGTACAATATCAAGAGGGGTTTCTACGGTAGGATCGACAACTTAGTTATCGACCAAAAAAAAGTGGGCATTGTATTTCAAGAGGCAAGTTTAAAGAGCTCAAGGGTAAAAGGGCAAGAGGTTCCAGTAATCGACAAAAAGATGTTAGCGATGAGCAAAAGTACTTCAGAGAGGAGCTTGCCTTTGGAGAATCCTACATTAGCTGAGTATACGACAGATTTTGTAACTACTAAGAGAGATTCAATGTTTATGGAAATGTTGGGGAAAGGGAAAAATTTAAGAACGGCCAGTCAAGTTGTTGCTCCTTTGCTACCCTCGAAGAGGCTTTCTCAAAGGTCAACCGTCGAGGAGGGGGCGAAGGTTGAGACACCAATTACAGTGCCTGATGGGCAACCTCTACTAGCTTTGACGAGCATGCTTTCGAAGAAGAAGGCATCTGCAGAATCGTCGAAGAAAAAATACGTTGAGGAATCTAAGACACAGGTCCAAAAGACCATGAATGCATATGGGTCAAGGAAGTCTGTGTTGGAGGTGAAAGTTAACGACTGTTTAACTGGGGCAGAGAGTTTGATAACTTATCTTAGCGAGGGCCACTGAAACATATTAAAGGTGAGATTTTTTTTTTCTTTGATTCGTTTAAATAATCTAGTACCTCATTCGAATACTCACATTATAAATATAATGCAGATCGAGAAGTTGTTAATTGATGCCAAAAGTCGCATTGTCGGTGGTGGCACTCTGTAAACTAGCAGGATGCTTACAAGAATATTAAAAAAGATCTGGTGAAAGATAAAGAAGATCAGATCAAGGAGAAGTAGAAGCTGGAGATGAGGTTGAATAGGTACAAGCTGGATGCTCAGAAGGCGAAGGAGGTTGCCCTTCGTGATACGAAGAAAGCTTGGGATACGCAGGTCGAGGAGATAAGGATCGACCTGGCGAACAATAAAGAGAAGGCATTGGCGTTGCTGAGAACTAACTTCGAGCAGGTCAACGATGCTCGAAGGTCAATGGAGATGGAGCATGAAAAAATCTTAGAGGAGGTAAGGGCCAAACTTTTGCAAGACAGTCTCGATACGTGTAAGAAGGTGAAGGCCAATTATGGAGGGCAATTCCAGGTGATGGAGTAGATGAAAGATCATTACAAAGGATTGGTCATTGTTGGGAACTTGGATTTTGATGATTCAAAAGTGGAAGACGAGGTTTCTGAAACCCCTAAAGTTCCTAGTGGGACGGAGGTTGTCGATGATCCTGTGATGATAAATTATGAGGAATTTTGTCCCGAGGAAATATTGGATGAGCTCGCTCCGGGTTGATTCGCGAAGGTTGATGATGTAGTGTCTCCCCCTGCAGAGTAAATCATGGTTGTAAAAAAATTTGTTTTTTATGAAAGATGTAAAAATGGTCGATAGGACATAAATAATATTTAACTATGTTTCTTGAATGCTAATGTTTTTTCTTGTCGAAGATTTGTTAGAAAGTAATTAATGCATTATTTGTGTTAAGTTTATGCTTAGTGTTGATATTCAACAAGATCGATAGTGTGAAATATAACTATAGATAGTAGCAGAGTATTGGTTCGAAGCAAGTATTCGTAATGATTGAAAGATGGCCATGAAATGGCAAGTATCTGGAATGTTTACCAGATGTTAGTCCTCAAAGGGATATCCGGGTTTAGATTGAGAAGAACAAAACACGACATGTTTTATTCGATAAGTAATGAATGCAAACAAGATTATCCTATAATTGGATAGTGTTTATCGAAGAATTAAATGTTAGTTTTGGCGCATACTTATCAAGTATGTATCGTGACCAAGTAAGGATTGTAAAGATGATTGTAAAGATAGTAAAGATGATTGAAAAGATAGTGAAAATGATTGTTAGTTTGATGCATACTTATCACGTATGGATCGAGACCAAGTAAAGATGATTGTAAAAATAGTAAAGATAGTTATATTGAAATCGTCGAAAGCGGTTATAGTTGTTATTGGTAAAATATTTTTAGTTGGGCTATATTCCATGGATATTCGAGCTGTATTTCATCTTCAGTCATAATCCAGTAAGTCCCACTATCGGTTTTATTACTGACAATATATGGTCCTTCCCAGTTTTCATGCAATTTGTCGAAATTTTTAAGTCAAGCATTATCCTAAATTCGTCGAAGGACAAGGTCGCCAATGGCAAATTATCGCTTTCGAACCTTTTTGTTGTAAGCTTTCTTAGGTGTGTCATGGTACCATCCAAAGTTTGCAATGGCTTTGTCTCTGATTTCTTCCATCCAGTTAAGGTTGCAGAGGAGATCTAGTTTATTGTCTTCATATACGATTGTTCTTCGACCACTAGGTAAATCGAGGTCTGAAGGTATGACAGCTTCAGTGATGAAGGCCATCATAAATGGAGTACAACCTATAAATGTTCGAGGAGTTGTCCTATATGCCAATAGAACGCTTAGTAATTCCTCGACCCATCTGCCTTTCTTCTCACCGAGGTATTTGCATAGTCTTGATTTGATGCATTTATTGATGACTTCCGCTTATCCGTTACCCTGAGGGTAGTATGGTATCGATGTAGATAGTTAAATTTTGTATTTGTGGAGGAAACTAAGAACTTTTCTGTTGATGTATTGTTTACCGTTATCATATCGTATCATGTGTGGGCAGCCAAATCTGGTTATGATGTTCTCCCAAAGAAACAAAATGACTTTATTTTCGTCAGTGCGACATAGAGGAACTGCTTCAACCTATTTGGTAAAGTAGTCTGTGGCCACAAGAACATATTTGCAATTTTCTGATGTTGGGTGGAAGGGTCCAATGATATCGATCCCCCATCTTTTGAATGGCCAGAAGATATTGCTTATGTACAAGTTGAGTACTGGGCTTTTGATATCTTGAACGTGGATTTGGCATTTGTAACACCTGCGAACAAAGTCTTCATAGTCTTGTCATATCTTCGGCCAGTATAACCCTTGAGTAAATGCCTATTGGGCCAATGATCTCCTGAAATATGAGCTTCGCAGATCCTTTCGTGAAGTTCTTTGATTTTTATTTTGGCCTATTTATGAGTGAAAAATTCAATAAGAGGTCCTCCTTCTGCAATGCAATAGAGGATTTTATCTTAAACTGTAAATCTTGGGCATTTGGCCAGGAGTAATCGGGCCTCTTCTTTGTTACTTGGGTAGATGTTGGAATTGAGGTATGCATAAAAAGGTCTTCTCCAATCGTCTTTATTTTCATCTTCAGTAACATTGATTTTCATCGTATAGGTTATATCGAGACTAGAATGTACGATAACTTCGATATCCAAAGTTCTTTTTTCACTGTCTTCGAGCATTACAACAATATATACTAATGCGTCAGCGTGGCAATTTTTAGCTCGTGGGAGGTAAGAAATTGTTGTTGATTTGAATTTGCTCATTTTTTCTTCGACCAAGGCTGCATAATCAACCATCTTGCCTGATTTCTTGAATGCCTTGTTGTAATGACTGACGACGAGTAAGGAGTCAACGCAAACAACACTTTCTTCCGCTCCAAGTATTATAGCAAGATTGAGTCCATGAGGGATGGCTTCATATTTTGTTTTATTGTTGGTGGCATAGAATTTTAGTTTAATAGCTTTCTCGATGTGATGATTAGATGGTGTAACAAGAACGATACCGATTCTTAATCCTCGCGGTCCAGCAGATACATTCATGAAGAGTCTCTATCCTGTGCTTTGTGACCATGCATCTGGTTCTGTAATTGAGTCATCAACCAATGACTCTACGAGTTCATCCCAATTGGTGTCTTCGACTGGAAAATCGTCCAAGTAATCAGTTGTTGCTTGTTCTTTTATTGATATTTGAGGCTCGAAGAAGATGTCATATTCGGCGAGGAATACGGACCATTGTTAAACTCTTTAAGATTTCTCTCATTTAGAGAGTACAAGTTTGAGAAGATATTTAGTAATGATTTTGATGGGATGAGCATGGAAATAAGGCTAAAGTTTCTGAGAGCAGTAGACCAAGGCGAGTAATTATTTTTTAGTTGTTGTATATCTTTTCTCAGTAGGCATGAAAGTCTTGCTGATGAAGTAGATTGATTTTTCTACACCTTCGTCTTCCCAAATAGGGACAGAGCTAATATAATCATTAGTTGTGGATAAGTACATTATTAGTATTTTACCATCAACTGGAGTACTCATTATAGGAAGATACCCCAAATATCGTTTAAGATCTTAGAAAGCCAATTCACAGTTAGGAGTCCAAACGATTTCCTTGGGATGTTTTTTGGATAGTGAAGTTGGATTTCCTCGAAGAAGGAGGTAAAGAAGTTTGTATCGATCAGATGATTTGGATGAGCCAGTGAAGAGAAGCAAGTTTGCCAACAAATTTTTGTACATCTTTCTTTGTTTGAGGAGATAGCATTGCCATGAGCGCCTTGATTTTTGCTAAATCGATTTCTAATCCCCTTTTACGAACCAGGCGTCTCAGAAATTTACTAGATACAACACCGAATTGGCATTTTTCTGGGTTAAGCTTCATCTGGCAGGTACAAAGTATGTTGTAGATTGTTTAGTAGTTGTTACAGTAATCTTCACACTTCAAGATTTTGTAGATCATATCATTGAATATACCTCCAATGGGATTTTGTCTAAATGATATTTAAACATTTTCGTAACAAGAAGTGGCTCCTATATTTTTTAACCCAAAAGGCATTACTGTGTAACAGTAAAGACCTATTTTTGTGACAAAAGTTATCTTTTCTTGATCTTCTTTGGCCAGAGGAACCTGATTGTACCAAAAGTTACATCCATTAATGAAATAAGTTTATACCCTGCGACAGAGTCGAGGAGTTACGAGATCAGTAGGAGAGGAAAGTTATCTTTTGGAGTAAACTTGTTGGTTTCCATTTTTCTTTGGGACCACTACTATGTTAGAAAACCATTCTAGATACTTTGCTTCCCTGAAATATCCTACACGACAGAGTTTGTCAATTTTCTCATTAATTGCTTCGCGAAGGTGGGAAGCTAGATTTCGATGCTTTTGTATAAGTGTTTTACTCTCTGGAAGGAGGTTGAGTTTGTGGCATGCGATCGAAGGATTAATGTCAGACATCTCTTGAAAAGACCATGCAAAGATATTGACATTTTTTTTAGGAGCTCGATCATGGTTTTTTTTTTATCGGATGACAGCTTGGAGCTAATAATGGTGTTACGCCCGAGCCCATCGAGTTCAATAGAATTTGCTACCTCAGTATTATGTTGCCCGAATGTGGGGGTGTTTCCTGCTGTAGTTGATATGCCTTGAGATGTTTTTCCATGTGTGAGTTAGTGGTCGTATTCTCGCACATAAGAGCAACTGCTTGGCTGCTTTTGATTTTGTAGACTCCTTGATTTGTTGGAAATCTTAATACCAGATGATATGCCAAAGGTACTGCCTTGATCGAATGTAGCCAACTCCACCCTAACACTCCCAAATATTTGGACTCAGCATCGATGACCACAAATTTAACGAAAGTGGTTTCTGATCTCGCTTAAACTGGAAGGGTGATTTCTCTTGTGGCTAATTCATTTGAACCATTGAAACCTGGGATGGTGGTTGTCGAAGCTTTAATCGAGTCTTTGAGTCCCAAAACTTTAATTGCCCTTCTAAACAGAACATCTACAGCGCTTCCTATATCGACGAGAAGCGTATATAGGTAGTCTTGTCATACTTTGAGGATAATGACCAGAGGGTCATCATGAGGGTACTTGACATGGCTAATGCCACAATACTCGAAGGTAATATGGTATGGACGCTTTGATTTGCTCAAGTTGGGGAAAAGTTTCACTAATTTGTCTAAGGATGCCATTTTACCACAAGATGTAATTCGGTCATCTTGTTCCCTTTTCTTTCCTTTCTCAATTTTGATCATGTAAAGATGGCGAGGTTTCCCTTGGTTTTGCCCTTGATCAACGTCTTTGTATTTTATTTCGTCTTCGAGGAACTTTTTAATATCGACTACATAATTATGAAGTCTTCCAGCTAATAGAATGCGATGAAAAATTTGAATGAGAGAGTAGCAGTTGTCTGTTTTATGACTATACACATTGTGATACTGACATAAAGGTTAGTTGGGGATATCAAGAATTTTTTGTGCTACTCGATTGAATTTATCTCCCTTTATCGTTGGTAAGATAGCGGAGAGAAATGTTGTCATTGGAGGTAGAACTAGGATGAGTTTGTCTGTCTTTCCATCCCTTCATCTAGTATTGTCGGTATTTCTTCTGGTTTGCTTGGGTGCTTTGATTGTGGTTAATTTTTGGGGCGGAGATGAAAATATTTCACGAGAATGTATGACAGGGGAGCTTTTCATCATATCCTCCTTGGATCGCTCTAATTAAATATAGTTATTAACAACATTAATCATCTCTGTCACCGTTTTGGGCTTGTGCAAGATAAGCTTTTCTTAAACTTTGGAGTCGATATGCAAGGCCGAGATGAATACTAGAATGACAATTTTTGGATCCGAGCTCCCAATTTTTCATGTTTCCCGCAAGAAATGCTTGTATAAGCTTGCCAAGGTTTCTTTTGCGTCTTACTCAAAGAAGAGCAAAGAATCTACAGTTATCTCTTGTTTTTAGCATGAGCATAATTTGACTCGAAGAGACATTGTAGCTGGCTGAATGTGGTGATGGAGCCTTCAGGGATAATATAGAGCCATCATAGCGGTTCTTCTTTCAGGCTCATGTTGAATAATATGAATAACATGTGGTCGAGTTTAGAGTACAAACTGAATAAATTTTGGCATGTGGAAATTATCTGGAATGGGCATAACTTTGAGATAAGGAGAAATGGGATTTATCTCGATTCTATCGAGAGTAAACCTTCGACCTGGGATATCAGAGTTTATGGCTTGGATCATATTGTTTAGGTCATCCGGTAATGACCCGTGATTTTTTATTTCTAATTATTACTCTTTATATTCCAAATCTGCATATTCCTATTCTTTAACTTCCACATATTCCTCTGCATCATACTTCTGCATATTCTCCTATCCTTAATGCAACATAACTGTTCTTAGTGCCAGGTTTGGTATAGATTCCTTCTTGGTAGAGTTTTGGTGGTTTGATGGTTTTGGTAGTTTGGCGTTTTAGCTTGATTGTGTTGTGTATGTTCGGAGGGCGGTTTCTGTATCCGTAAGGGGTTTTCCGCTTCTCTCCTCTGCATGGATTATAGTGTTTTCGATTCTGGACGTTTCTGGCATTTTCAATTTTCGTTCTGGGGTGGAGAAATAGGGATTAGATACCCCTGGTTTCTCAATGCCTATCAGACCATCGTCGGACTCTTTCCATCCATTTCATTCCTTTCGGTTAAGTTTTTAGCCGTTAAATTCCTTTTCTGGGTTTTAGGAGTTCTGGTGGCCGTTCAGCGGTAGAGGTGGTGTTAGACCTTGGGAACCCTTTGTGGTGGTTGCTCGAGTTGTTTCAGTCTTCTGAGGGTCTTGGAGTTGGATGTGTGTGGTTCAGGAGGACCTCAGAGTAGACTTTCCCAGAATTGTCGTTCGAACGAGGTTCCTTGTCGTTCGAATGAATCTTTATTTTTTATGATCTTTTTCTGTGTCTTCTGGACGTTTTGTCCATTGGACAGCATTGTCGTTCGAGCGAGATTTATTATCGTTCGAACGAGTTGACTAACCTCCTGGAATTTGGCCCTTACCTCTTAGTCGTTCGAACGACTTTCGAACTTGTTCGAACGCCTTTCGTCTGTTTCGACTACTTAAGTCTTCCTTCCACATTTCTTTTTGTTGGTGCTCAGTAAGGCGCTGCTTGAGACAATTTTAGAGAGAAAGAGATAGAGTTCTAGAGAGAGGATTCTTCACCCCAATCATTCCCTCTCCTCCATTCATCACCTCCTTATCTTCCTCATCATCCTCTCCTCTCCCTAACCTAATCCCATCACCCCAATACTCTTCACCCAATCCTTTCCCTCGTTCGCGGATCCTTGTCGAGCTTCGCCGTGATCATTTCTCCTATCCTCGGTAAGTGATTCTTGTTTCCCTTCAGTCAATTTCGCTTGATTTGGCGTAGGTTGATTTCTAGGGTTTGATTTTTAGGGTTTGGGTTTTATTATCGTTTCTTTTAATTGATTGAGGGTTTCTTGTTCTCAGTGATTATATTGGCTTGTCATGTGTTCTGCTTGTCGTTCCGCGGACTTTAGTTGAGTTTCCGGGTTGATTTCCGCAGGGCTCGGGTTTGTTATTAGGCGAGTTCATATCCCAACTTTACTAAGTTTCTTTACTAGTTCCAGTATATTGTATTAGAGTATAGTATTGAACTTAAAGACGTTTCGTGATTAACTATAGTTTAACTTAGAGATTATTCTTTTATAGTTATTAACCTATGGTTGGGTTGTAGTTGTTAACCTGTGGTTGGGTTGTATATTGATTTTGGAGTTGGTTTTGGTTTGTATGGAACCTGAGTTTAGTTAGTGGTGGTTGGATGGTAATGATTTTAGAGTTGGTTTTGGTTCGTATGATACCGGAGAGTAGTTGGTGGTGGTTGGGCTAGCGTTCCCGTGGGTTGCCCAGGAATGCCCCGTCCAGCCTTATGAGATTGTTGGTTTGGACGTAGGCGACGGTTAGGTTGCTATTTCGGCTATGCAGAGCCGGTGCAATAGAGTCCCTATCGATCCTGTTTGGGTTGCCAGGTTAACGGCAACCGGGTTGTGCTTGGGCACCATTTACACATTATAACCTTCTGCATTTTCATACTTATTGAGATGGGATACACAAACACTCTGCTTCAGTTGACCTCCGACGGGATCCATGGAGTCCGCGAGATCGGGTTAAAATACACAAGTGAGATTGGGAATGGCCCTATCATACCTAGCAAAACCACCGCGGAGTGTGGATTAGTATGAGGCAGAGTCATGGAGATCCCAACTTATTCCTCGGTGAGGTTGAAATTCCTTGAAATGTGCAGGACTATTGTTCTGGGGTTTGATCCACCCTTCCACTTTGATCGAGTGCGACCATCCTAGCTTGGTTGAGCTTAAACAAATCATACCAGTGTATCCCCTTTACCGAATCTCTTTAAGATAATATTAGACGTTAGCATTATATCATATTGCATTAGGGGATATTTATGGGAATATCGCCGCTCATCATATCATAACATTACATCTAGGATAAGTATGGGATTATCCCAGTCATCACTTCATGGCATAGCATTGCATCATTATCATCATTCCCTCCTCTCACATTCTTAACTCTATTCCCTTCTAATCCACTTTATTTTCTCTCCGCATTAACTCTATTCTCTATTCTCTTATCAACTCAATCCTTCTTTCCTTATAGATTTCTTAGTTCATTAATGGTTACTGATTATATTGTTAGAACTGTTTAGTTACTTATTTCCTTATCGCACTCGTCTATACTCTATTTCCAGTACCTGTTATTAGTAAGTTATTTAGTTATATTGGATTAGTGAGCTCGTTGTTTGCTCACTCTCGTATTTAACTTTTCTAGAGGTTGAGTAGCTTGAACTGCCGCGTGGTTAGCCGGTCCAGAGACTAATTTTGCCGCTGCAGATTCTTTCATTTCTAGATTCTGTAGGTGTTCTCAGCATTAGGTAGTTGAGCTTGTATTCGAGATATTGTATTACGTTTTGACATGATATGTATATATATATGCATTTTGCTTCCGCGTTATATTATTATATTGTTGAATCGTTATTTCTTTACTCTGATTATTATTGCTATATGTGAATAGCCAAGCCAGAATTTGTCTTCGGCTTGGCTATTTGTGGGATAGAATCTTTGGATTCCCCGACCTGCACTACTTAGAGTCTAGTAATTGGTCTAGCTACTGATTACTGGATTTTGGGGAGTGACACATCCAAGGTGATAAATTATGGCAGAGGAATTGGTACAGCTGTAACCTGTGCATCAAAGTCTCCTTATCTTTCAGATCCTAATCGGCCTCTAATAGGTCGTCATTCTAGTGGGGGTGGGGTTTGATGATGCGTACGTCGACTTTCTTGAGCTTTCGATGCTGAGGATGTAAGTCCAAAATATTGAGAAACCCTCTCTGGATTTCTGGATATGGATTGAGAAGTTCGTACTCGTTCATCTCTTTGATGGTTCTCTCTTTGGGTCGTCCTGGAGTGATGATCACTTCGGGCCTGAGGAGGTAACGTTTGACAGCCAGTATGCCAATCCTGAGCTCTTCATAAATTCTTTATTTCTTTCTGATGTTCGACTCTATTGGTCTAAGGCCTTTCTCCTTTTGTCTCTTTCGACTTGAAGAGCTTGGGCGTGAATGTACTGATCATCCAGCCTCTAGACTCGGTCGGATTCCATTTGTCTTTGTAGTTTGACCATTGCACTATGCAGATCTACTATTTCTAGTATCGGATTGATCTCATGGTTCCTCAGTGTACTATAATGGCTTCAGAGATTCATGTTTGCCATCGGATTGTTTTTTAGATCAGTGGTGCCAAAGAAAAGTGTGATATTCCCACAGACGGCACCAATTGTAATGGTGTGTTTTCTAGGAGGATAATCTTCGCCAATACTTTTTGTAAGGATGGTGCAATAATAAGCATACACTTATAAGATTTTACATGGAAACTCAGTAAAGGCTAAGAAAAACTACGACCTCGAGGAGGATTTTGATGTAAAATCCAATAGGTTGCTAGTTATTATAATTTGTTGGGTAATTGTACAGTAAGGAAGAATGAATAGTCAAGTCGAGGATCGAATAACCTATTCTCTGCCTGTATTTATAGTAGATACAAGCAGTTTACAAAAAGAAAAAAAGTTTCCTATTTTGAGTGTAGTGGGCGAACTTCACGGATCTCTAACGGCTCTCTTTGACCATATACAATGGCTACTTTTAGTAGGTCGAGAACTTTTGGTTGTAGACTATGTTATGGTGGCTTATCCTTGTCGAATCCGGAAAATATGTTATTACAATTATGCCTAGGTTAGTGATTCATTTCTTATCAAAGTGGCCTAAAGTGAGACTTTTTGTTGCTAACAAGATGATAGAAGTTGGTACACCCTTTATACTGTCATAGGCATTAGGCTTTTCAGAGGCTTTAGGATGAATTGAACAATAATTGGGGAGGTGGGAGAGTTTATGGAGAAAGAATGACATCATGTCACTAGTTGTTGCTTTTCTTAGATATCAACTCAAAACATTTGGCCTCTCTCTCAAAAGAAAGAACAGCGCCCACAGCCGCATACTTGATAGCATCATCCAAATAAATGTTGCCGATAGGCAGTGAACCACTTAATCACAATAGTCCTCTTATTATCCATTTATCTCCCGAGACCAATTTGGCTTATTTCTTTAATCTGCATCATCGTCATTGTTATATTGATGAAAAATGGCTTTGATCTTTTTTTTGCCTATGGTTACTATGCAATTTTCGTAAGTACCTCCATAAGAAGCAAACAAGAAAAAAAACTGCTTAGGGATTTAGTATGTTATCTTGTGGTTTTACTTCTATGTTATAGGAGCTCTGGAGAGTTAATGAAGATCAAACTCATAGGTGTTTAAGTTACTGATGTTCTTTTAGGTTGAAGTCCATTTAATTAGTAACTTCTTATATTTGGGAAACAATTTGGAGAGACCTTCAAATTGTAGTATCTTCATTGGTCTTGCACTCGTAGTTAAATAAACATTCCTAAAACCATTATCTACAGCTATCTCCAACCTTATTTAAATACTTTGAGCTTTATGAATAATGGTTGGCAGACCCTGGATATCTTCTCCCAGCATAGCAAAGTATAACCTTGCCTTCATCATCCCTAAGAATGCCTTGACCATCCCAAGATAGCTTCTTGACTGAAGTTGGAGCTTTGAATTTCAAACCCAAACCAAAAAGCTCAGCAATAAGATCTTTAACACAATCCTGCATCACACACTTTGAAAGAGAATCCACATACCTAACAGCACTAAAGGTTTCTTTCTCAATACCAGCAGGGTTGAACCTCAAAGAAAACTTTACATCTTGTTTTTCTATTAAAAAAATAATGGTCACACTACCACCAGACTAATGTCCCTAAGATAAGAGCTCATACCACTGACCTTAGAATAGAGAACACAACTATTTTGATATAAAGAAAACATGAAGCAAAACCAGGATCGTATGCCCTCAGAGGTTGCACATTCCCAAACTCATATAGGAGAAAATTTGCTCTCATAATTGCAGAATATACTTGGTAAAGTCAGAGCAAACCCTTAGAGGTTGAGCATCAACCTATCATAGGTAACTAGACCTGAAGATAAGAGCTTCCAATACAAAACAAAGAACCTCAGCAAATTTGATTTAACTTTCAGACCCGTCTTGCCCAGTCTTTATACCACCTCATTCTCTGATTGAAATGTAGACAAAAAAATTTGAGAAGCAACAATTTACATCAGGACTTTTTCCTCCACAAAGGCTCTCTCTACACCATAGCTTTGACTATTTTTTTCTCCTTGCTTAGAAATAGAGACATCACTGAAAACATATTATACCCAACTCCTGTAATAAAGCCAACTCATAGCGACTACTTTATTCTCATGTTCACACCTACAAAGGCATGTTAGTTCAAAACAACCACAATCAACACTATTTATCCTTTGACAATAAACATAAATGGTTGGTCCTTTAACAACAAACTCCCATTGCTTGTTTACATTGTGTGAAAGTTTTGGATGAATCATCCACAGATTATTAAATCTGAATAGGGTGTGTTTAGGTCTAAGTACCAGTTATGGTGAGAAAGTAAAGGTTTGAGAATGATCAGGTGCACTCTAAGAAGTACAATTTATTAAACATACATTTTTCTATGGTCTAGGTATCTATCCTAGAACAGTAACCAACCAAGCGTTATTGGAAGAGCCTATCAAGCACACATTTTTCTATGGTTTCCCTTTTCATTATTGCACTATGTCAAGTTTAGCCCAGAGTTACACGAAAAAAAAATCAAACAGTATAGCCCAGATTTAGGATACTCAAATAAAGAACTATGATTAATGTAGTCAAAATATCCTCTATCCCCTTACTCATATACCTTCAACCTATGTGACATCATAACATTAAAATAGTCACTATGAGTAGAGGACTTGGCAAAGAAGTCAACTGTAATAGTTCAAACTAAACTCTTAGCAGCTACACAAAATCCATGCGAACAAGCCACTATGCCCATCATTCTATATGACAATGACTTGGGGCAAAGAATGTAACAATGTAGGACGCCCTTTCCAAAATACCAAAATGCTCCCAAATCCCGTCCAAGTAAATTGTACGTAAATAATTTTTGTAACCAGAGATCCCCCTAGGAGCAAGGGAAATAGGTTCACTTCAAAAAAAATTAGAAAACAAGGGTGGGGAGATTTTGCATGAAAATGCGAAATAAAAGACCTAGGTCATCTTAATCTCTAGGGATCTGAATTTGTTTTACCTCTTAAGTAAGGGTTTCGATACCTTGTACAATAATAGTTTAAGTTAATATATGGAAAAACAAACTGTTCTGGTAGTTCCATATTCTAAAGAAACTAGATTTACTTCCTTCAAAATTATTGGGATGATAATGTCCACCATCAGGGTGTCTTTAACTTAGAGCATAAAATTTTCGAGTGTTTTGATTAAATTTATTCTCCAGGGGACTATCATTATTGGGTCACACCTTCGTTGTGGTCATAAGGTGCCTAAAAAAGACTGTCTAGAATGTGTGTTTAACAATTTATGTTCTCCACCTTTTACATTACAGTACTTTCTTGAATAAATTTCATGTAATGTTTATTTTTTGTTATTAGATAATATTTATCAGCATGTGGGTTATTTATCAGTATTCAAGGGTTGTGGCTAAACTCAGTCTTTATCTCTCTCTCTGCAGCAGCAAGTAATAGAAATTGGAATTGATTTAATTAGATTGAAGGACCATGAACTCAATTGTATTTCAAGGATTCTATCTATGTACTCCTAAATCTACCGAATTCTTTTAGTTTCTTTCAAATAAACTCTTTATATATGTTTCTACGGTTCCATCTCTATCTAGCTATCAATTTCTAAATTAATTTTATTTGGTTGATCGAAGGTATCTTTAAAGGGCAATTGTTATTGGGTTTCCTACACTCTTATCCGATGGACTACTGCACATAGTTCTATATTTATCTTATAAATTTACATTTATGATTTAATTTATAACAAGCTATGCTGATTAAAATTGTTCAGAACTTTCTTTTGACATATCTTTGTTTTGTTGCGTAGAGTGGCGCTGATCTTCTTTTTAAACAAAATGTTGACTGCAAGAATCTTCTAGTTCTTTCAGGTATGGTTCATGGTTCATTCTTGGTGTATACTAGTATTTTACATTTCAATATGTAATAGCCTAATTTAAGAATTTGAACTTAGCCTTTACACCATAGGGGTTTAGAACGCTCAAGAATAGTAAGTGATAGCTAACAAGATAATTTAGCGTGGAAAACCTTTAAATAGGTTAAAAACTACGACCTCTCTTAAGGATTTTGAGAAAGATAGAGTGATATTATTGAGATTGCTAGCTTATTATATATAATGAGTATTATGAGAACATGAGATGTTAGAGTGAGGATTCCTTCGTCCTTCATTTAAAATTCTCTGGTCCAATTTATAGGTCTTCTAATATGGCCGTTTGACGACAATTAAGATTCTTAATGATGGACGATACAAAATATATGTTAGATATTCTTTGACCAGATTGTGTAACGTTCTGATCTTTTTTGCTTTGTAACGGTTTTCTGAATGATTGTACATTTGCTTAACTCGAACTGTTGATGTTGAGTTCGAAAGTGATGACTAGAACTTAGGGATACTAAATATGTTGATAAGGTCAAGGACGAAGTATGAGTCCGAGATGTGAAATAAGCTATTACAAGACGGCTCTCAACCAAGAGCACGAGAAACATCATGGGCGAATGGTGTTGGTTGTGAAACTCGTGCTATAACTGTTTCTTGATATGTTGTCTTGTTTTTTATTGTACTATAAATGTGCCACGTGCTCTATTGAAGAGTTCAAAATTTTGTATGTTGGTCGAAGATGAAGTATGAGTCCAAGATGCGGAATAAGCCACTACAACCGCCCCCTCTCAGCCAATAGTATGAAAAACATTGTGGGCGATTGGTATTAGTTGAAAAATATCATCAATGCTCCAGTTAATATCTGGGAAGCATTTCCAACGTATATTCATAAATATTTGTGTGTCTTTTGGGTTTTCTAAAACCAATGGTTCTAGTCAATGTTGTTGCATGGGAAATCTTCCTGACGTTGGGAATTGGAAGAGTCGGCTTCAATGTTGATCATAGTATAAGAGCACTTTTAGCTATGTGTGATGAACCAAGTCTTCGTCTCTGAACTATTTCTCCTTTATTCTTGTTTCTGTACTAAAAATCTTATAATTGTTGAGAGTATGGTGACTGCAAGGAACCAATCTCAGGAGTCTAGGATTCGTAGAAAGATAGAAGAACTGCGCATCATGTATTTTGGATACCGACCTTTGCATCTGCCGACACCAATTCTTTTGTCGCCTACCTATCACCATATGTCATATGAAGAGGTGATGGAGGCGAGGGATGATTATTATCAAATGGTTCATTTCTATTATCTGTTGACATCTGAGGCAGAACGTCGAAATGGTCTTTAGTTGTTGGCGGAGGTGCAATAGAAGATGAAGCAGCAGGCGTTCGTTCGATGAAATCTCGCCGGTATCCTGCTAGTGAGTGGGTCCTTACTAAGAAATAGGACCTTCCGTCTGTCTCTAGCATGCGAGGAGGTGGGGGCTATGGTGGAAGAGGTGGTGATGGTGAAGGGTATTTTTCCATAGACCATAGATATTGGCCCTGAAGAAGATCCTTCATCTGTGATTTCTAGTTTCACTATTTCCTATTCTTTACAGCATGGGATCAGAGTTTAGAAGTTGGTTCAATTTTGTATCTTCTTCCTCTTTGACTGCTGAGAGGGATTTTGAACTATTGCTTGATGTAACTTTGGAAAGTAATCTATATATTATCTGTAATGATAGTATATCTATAAAATATTCTGTATGAAATTTCTTTGAACTAATGAAATGTCATCTTCCTGTTATCTTGTTGCTGTGTGTCGAACTTCATAACTTCTATGTGTAGGTTTGAGTTGTAAAGTATAGGTCTGCAAGTATGGGGAATAATAGTTTGTTACATGGTCTTTGCTTTATAAACTGAACTATACGGATCTCAGTGTGTATTTTTGCTAGATGGCTGGCTTGTTGTAAAGGTATATGGTATTTTGCGATCTATATATTCGAACTGGCTGAAAAATGTCTCGACCAGTGGAAAGAATTGATAGTGGTTTGTAGGGGCTACCGCTGGACTTGCTTGATTTTGTATGTTACCATCATCATATCTGCGCGTATAAAATCTTATGAGATATTTCATAAAATGGAAAGAATGACTATCACAATAATCAGGATTGGCTATTGATATTCTTCTGTCCTAATTTTTTTTTTTGTAAAATATATTTTTCATCAAAATCTGTACAGTAATATGGATTCTCGAAGATCTTCCTGGAGTCTATATAAAGTAGGAATTCTTGGCTTCTATGTCTTGTATCTTATGCAAGGATAATTTTCTGTGCAAGTAACCATGATGAGGAAGCGTTCTCAGCGTGCTCGTCATGCAGCAGGCGGTAGGTTTCATATCAAGGTTTCTGAACTTCGTGAGCCATATTTTTGTCGACTGTCTTATGATGTTGTGTTACCGGAATGACCATTGAATTTGATCGGCCTAGATGATAAAGGAAGGTGTGCAGAGTGTGATCACCTTTTCTGGGGCGATGTGTTTCGTAGGTCTCTACTGGATACCACAGTACGAGAAATGACTATTTGACCACTCGCATATGACAAACTTGTAGAAGAGGATACAAGGGCAGGAAGAGGAGAGATAATTTCATATGGTGAGTTGAACCATCTAAGCTTCTGTAAATATATCTACAGAAGTCTGTAAGATCGAACTGTGGAAGTTTGCAATAAATAAGTAATCTGGTTTTTGCAGTAATCTATTATGTGTAGAACGAGGCATAGTTGTTGCGTCGATCTGAGATGAATATTAATAAAGTATTCTATTTTACTATCTGTTTGCAGATATTGTGGATGGCAGCTGTATAATTTTAACAATTATAAAGATATCTTAGAATTTTAAATATTGAACTATTTTAGGAATGTCATACGATCTTGGTATAGTATAAAGTAAGGGGATTGGTCATTTGTACTGCATTGGGGAAGAAGGGTTCAATTTTTTAATGGCAGACAATAGAGATAAACGTGATGACAATAAACATTATCACAGAAGTCATGATGATGTTGTTAACCGAAAAGACGTGCCTGTAGAGATAGCAGGGGTGACTGACACATGTCTTAAGGAGCCGTCATTTCATAAACTGAGGGAGAATATAAAAACTCGTATCTCTCTCCCTCATAAATTATCAATAGTTGCAGAGAGAGAGAAAAGTTGTGTAAATCCTATCTTCAAAGAGAGAAAACGTTTGAGTTCTGAGTATTATTTGAGAGGGAAAGGTTCATCGGGTGATATAAAACTATTGGAAAAACGACTGGAGCAGTCATTCTCAGTAAAGCAGAAGATTGTTGTTCTTCAAGTACAGGTTGGTGATCTGTGTCCCTGTTTGTTTGATTTGTTTTTGCTAGTAATCTGTATGATATTGTTTGCTTATCATTTTAGATTGAGGGATACAGAAGTGTGATAATGTAGGGGTTGTAAGATCTCTTTGAGTAATTAATGAGAGAGTTCTGTTGTATAAAAGCATTGTTATATGAATAGATTGTAGATAGAATAAATAATTGTTTGGAGAAGAAGAAGGAAACTTGAAATGATTAGTTTTTATTTTGGGAAATTGTAAAGTAAGCGTGTTGACTAGGAAGAAATATAGGCGGGGCTATTTTTACTGTGTGTAGGGTATAATATGTAAAGTAGAGATAATGATAAAATATTTTTTGTATCTGTAGGTTCAGTATGCGTTCCAAACCTAGAATTCCCATGAGTAAATCTGTAGTATCTTCAAGTTCGAAGGAAATATCATCGTCGGGGAGGGAGAGCGAGTATAATACCATGGAAGAAGCTGTAAATAGTATAGAGGTGACTATTGAAGTTGGGGAAACCAGTAAAATGGGAAAGTGATAGAGATAGAGGATAAAAAAGAGAAAGATAAATTATTTATTATATATACCCATAGATAAAGCAGGTACTTGGTGAGAGATATATCATCAGTTATTTTGTTCTTCGTATCAGAGTTCAATAGATTAGAAGCATAAAGTAGAACTATATATGACAGTTTAGTTGCCAAAGGTATGCAATACGAAATGGGGTTGGTTCAATCGGAGTACCTATATCCCATGGTGTCAAGAATTGGAGTTCTTAAAGAGAGTATGATTAGGGAAAGAAAACAAATTATTATTGGGAGAATGCCAGAGTTTATGCGTGTTCGTCTATTTGGGAAGTGTTTACGTAATACTAGGAATCCTTTAGGTGACAGTTTAAGTGATAGCTCGAGTGAGCAATGAGGCGTAATGATTGTTATAAGGGATTACTTGTACTATAGGAATGAAAATATAATGAATAGAGTACAATAAGGTAGGTTTGTTGATAAAATGAATGATTTGTACTAACCTTGTGGTAAACCAATTGTGATGTATGAGTTAGGTATCTATTTTATGGAATAATTCCACATGCTATCATACAGTAGAGGGTTGGTTTGGTTGATGCTACAAACGTTTAAGAAAAGAGAAGATTGGTTTGGCTGAAGCAACAAACGATCTGTAATGTATTAGAGGATCAATTTGACTGAAGCACCAAATGATATGTAATGTATTAGAGGATCAATTTTGCTGAAGCAACAAATAATCTATAATGTATTAGATGATCAATTTTTCTAAAGCAAAAAATGATCTGTAATGTATTAGAGGATCAATTTGACTGAAGTAACAAACAATTTGTAATATATTAGAGGATCAACTGTGCTGAAGCAACAAACGATTTGTAATATAATAAAGGATCAATTTGGCTGACGTAACAAACAATCTATAATGTATTAGATGATCAATTTGGCTGAAGTAACAAGCGATCTGTAATATATTAGAGGATCAATTTGGCTAATAAAGGATCAATTTAGCTGATGCAGCAAACGATCTAAAATATATTAGAGGATCAATTTGGCTGAAGCATCAAATGATCTATAATGTATTAGAGGATCAATTTGGCTGAAGTAACAAACGATCTATAATATATTTGAATGCGGTGAACCGAATAGTAATCTATAATGTTTAGAGATGTAATCTGTATATAGAAGTACTTGTTTGATATATTAGAAAAGTACTGTAATATAGGGCAATCAAACACAAGTATTTCATTATTGGAAGATTGGCGAACAAAGAATGTTTGATAGAGTATCGTATGAAATAATAGAAAGTACTCAGATGTATGATGATCAAACATAAGTATTTCATTCATGTAAGATCGACATACAAGATGATAGATTTATTTAGAAAAGTATACTGTGATAGATTATCATTATCGATATAGCTTCAATCATCTCGTATTCCAAAGATTAGGTACTCGCTCCTCACGTTCAGTAGCGAGATCGTAAGAACTAATACCACTTTTGCCAATAATGATAAAAGGACCTTCCCAATTTTTGGCCAATTTCTCAGCATTGACTTATTTTTTGTGTTTTGGTATTTCTCGGCGGACGAGATCTTTTATTTTAAACTCACTATGATGAATTCATTTGTTATAAGATCGAGCAAAAGCCTGGTGGTATCTACCCAAGTTCATGATTGCTCTATCACTAGTTTCTTCGATCCAATTCATGTTGCATACCAACTGAAATTCATTTTCTTCATCTGTCATAGTATGGTCATGCAATGGGTGATGATATTGAGTGGGGAGTATTGCCTTAGTACCATATGTTAATAGGAACAGTGTACATCCAGTCGATACCCAAGGTGTTGTACGATATTCCCATAATACATGTGGTAATTTTTAGACCCAATTACCCTTCTTCTCTATCAAACACTTTTTGATTTCATCCATGATAGTGCGATTAGTAATTTTAGCCTGACCATTTCCTTGTGGGTAATATGGATTACAAGAAAAGTGGATGATGTTGTGGTGATTGAGGAACTCAATGACTCTAGATCCAACGAATTGAGGTCCATTATCGATTCTGATGAGATGGGGTAGCCAAATCGGATGATGATGGTTTCCCATATAAACTTGATGACTTCATCTTCTCGTATGCGACATAGAAGGACTGCTTCCACCTATTTAGTGAAGTAATTTGTTGTTACTAGGAGGTACATCCTTTTGCCTGGTACGGTAGAGAATTCTCCTACTTGGACGAGGGCCCATCCCCTGAACGGCCAAACAATGTTATTGGAATGGAGTTCCAAGGCCGGAGCTCAAATTTGGAGAACATGTCGTTGGCAGGCATCATACTTGCTTGTAAGTTCAATGGCTTGAGCTTTTATTTTAGGCCAAAAAACTCTTTAAGTAAGAGCTTGATTGGCTTAAGATCGTCTGGCTGCATGGGAACAGCAAGTACCTTCGTGAAGTTCATGCAAGAATTATTGAGCCTCGTTGTTCGATAAACACTCGAGATACGGTCCTTTGACCAAAATTTTGTAAAGGAGACTATTGGCCACGATATATCGTTTAACATTACCGAAGACACATCTTCTTTCAGTAGGATATTTAGGAAGTTTGTCGTAAAACATGTTTTGAGGTTTGATAGATGTAAGAAAAGGCCATCCCAATCGTCCTCATCCTCTTCAACTCCCCTAGTATTAATAGAATTTGAGCTTATGATGTTAATGATGGAGGTGGATAGTACTTCAATCTTGAGATATCGAGCTTCTGTACCGAGGATTCCTGCCAAGTAGGCAAGGGAATCAGAATATCTATTTTCTCTGTGCGGTAAATATTCAATGGTAGCCCTCTTGAATCTGCGCATTCTATCAGCTATTGCTGCTGCGTAATCAATCATTTTATCATTCTTCTAAAACTTTTCAGTATAATGGTTCATGATGAGAAAAGAGTTTGTGTACACCGATAATTTAGATACTCTAATCTCTAAAGCCATGTCTAGAGTGTGAATTAATACCTCTTATTCGGTTATATTGTTTGTAGCTTCGAAGTTGAGTCTGATTGCTTTCTCAAATTTATCATTAGAAGGAGTAATAAGAGCATTTGATTGTCGGGTAGTAGAGGTATTTGATTGTACCCTGATGCGGCATCCATCATGGATAAGAGTTTATGTCCCACAGTAGAATCTAGCAGATGGTTTATGATAGGAAGCGGAAAACTATCCTTTAGAGTGTGTTTGTTGAGGTCGGTAAAATCTATGCACACTCTAATCTTGCAGTTCTTCTTTGGTACTGCTACAATGCTCAAGATCTATTATGCATAATTGGCTTTTTGTATAAAATCAACTTCAATGAGCTTATCGATCTCTTTGTTGACTTCTTCTCGGAGTCTTGGTACAAAAGTCCTCTGCTCTTATTTGACTGCTTCAGCTTTATCTTTCAAATTATGATTATGGTAGGCCAAATTTAGATCAATGTCGGGCATTTCATGAAATGTCCAAGCAAAGACATCACTGTTGTCTTTAAGGAACTGGATAAGAACATCTCATTCTACTGTGGGCAGAAGAGTGTTAATGTATGTTCCTAACTTGTCACTACTGATTTCAATGTACTCTGTGATTTCTGAACTTGGCACCTAGTTTTCTGTAGAGTTCACTGTGAAGTTTTTTGTAATGTTCCCTATTATTTTCTGTAATTACTATATGAGTTATGGCTTTAATGGCTCTGGTATGATGGCAACAAAATTTTCAAATGCTTGAGCTAACTTCTGACTTCCTTTGATTTCATAAATGCCGCAATTCTATTCAAATCGTAGCGCCAAATGATAAGTCGATGGAATAACTCGCATATTATATAACCAACAACGTCTCATTATCCCCAAATAATGGGATTTTTCCTTGATAACATAAAATACAACATCAACTGTTACTGGTCCTACCGTAAAAAGAAGTATAATCTTTCCTACACATTCTTCTCTAGAACCGTTGAATCCACAGATATCAATGTCACTGGGTTGTACCTTATCAGCTAGTCCCATCTGATCAATCGTTCTTTAAAATAGTAGTTTAATACTACTACCAATATCTATCATCATTATGTATTTTACAACATTTCTCATTTTTAACATGATTACCATATCATCATGGTGAGGAAAGTTGACATGACGAACATCACAGTCATCGAAAGAAATCCCTGTATGTTGGGAGTTGGATACGGGAAGTAAACAAGCTTCTTTATCGTTCATGGGCAAGTCGTGACATTGGTCGACATGTAATCTTTTACTTCTGTTCGATTGGTTGATAGTCTGAGTCTCAATGAAGTGGCTAAGAGATATATGGTATAAATACTTCTCCCCTTCTAGTTCTTCACCCTGCACACCTTATGTAGGAAGTCTATAACTTCCGTTCTTATAACTCTCAACGTCCACAATATATTCATGCATTCATCCATCCATAAAAATATACTCCAACAGTCCTTGTAAAGCAAAGCAGTACTCCGTCTCATGATGTTGGACATTGTGGTGAATGTAATATGGTTTGTTCTAAATGGGTTAAAGAAACTGTACATTGCAATAAAAACTTATCCTTCTGAAGTATAAGATAAATGCTGGTTATGGTTATATTCATCTTTAGAAGATAGGATCGTGGTATATTACTACCTTTTCGAGGACGATCACCATTAGATTTTTTTCACTTCCTGTCTCCTCCCTAATCAGCAACACGGTTGAAATCTTGCCTTGTAGATTGATCTCTAGCCGTCAATGTTAATTTTTAAGTTTTCTGCCTATCGGATACCATTCTTTCGAGATTGATATATTCGTTGACTATTTCGATCATGTCCTCCAAAGTTGTATGTTTGCTTAGGATAAGGTACTCCTTCACCCTTCCATCGACGAGTAAAGCGTTGGTGAAAGTTGAAATAGTAATTTTCTGATCCAGCCGATCTACATTTCGAACTAACTCCAGGAACTTCTTAGTGAATGTCTCAAACTTTTCTCATGGCATTTTCTTAAGGCTTAAAAAATAATATAAATTATTGTCTTTGTCTTTGTTGTGTGAGTATTTCTTGACTAAGAGTTCTCGCAATTACTCGAAAGTTGTAATGGACCCTTCGGGTAGTATGTGAAACCATCGCAGAGGTTCGCCTAATAAGCTGGTAGGAAAGAACCAGCATAGAATGTGATTAGATGTTGAATGCAAGCTTAAATCATCCTAAAACTCTTGGACGTGCTCCACTGTATCAGTCCCATTGTATTTTCGTATTTTCAAAGTATGGAACCCGGTGGGAACTTCACCATTCAATAGATCCTGTGCGTGCGAGCTCTTCAATAACCTGTTGTGGATTCCTTTAGTGGTCTAAATTTGAACATCGAGCAATTCTTTGATGCCCTTTTCAACATGTTCTAGAGTCACGTATTTACGAGCTGTGATGGTAGGCCGTTGGATTCATCCTTCACGTGGTTGCCATTTCTTTAACTAATTTACTCCAGGGCAGGCATTCGAACTCTTCCTTATAGTGGTTCATCTTGTCTAATTCTAGCGAGACCGCCATCAACTTCTTGGTGGACCTCCAGTAGAAAAATGATCTCATCCCGATGTTGTTTATGCTTAGATCAAACTTCACCTCTCAGATTGTTCGCGTGAGGTCCTATTCTGTCGAGAACGGAAACCTGGGTAGTAGCCAACACCACGCCTTTGTTCTTCTGGGTTGTGACCTGTTGGCATTGTAGAACCATTAACGCTTCCTGGATGTTGTCTAGTTATTGCTCCAGAGCAGCTTGCCTTTCAGTTTCATAGTTGAGATTGGCCCGTAACTCTGCCAGTTCGGCGTTTGTGTCACCTAGAGTAATTGGCGCATTCTGATCTGGAGATGTCATCTCGTTTAAAAATATTTAGCTATTTTATGAGATAATGAGTATGAGAACTTTGGTTCCCACAGACGACGCCAAATGAAATAGCCTAATTTTGGGATTCAAACTTAGCATTTATACCATATATGTTTAAAATGCTCAAGAATAGTAAGTGATAGCTAACAAGATAATTTATTATGGAAAATCTTTGAATAGGTTAAAAACCATGACCTCTCTTGAGGATTTTGAGAAAAAGAGAGTGATATTATTGAGATTGATAGCTTATTACAACGAGTATTTTGAGTATATGCGATGTTAGAGTAAGGATTCCTCCGTCCTTCATCTGAAATTCTCTGGTCCTATTTATAGGTCTTCTAATATGACCTTTTGACGACCATTAAGATTCTTAATAATGGACGTTAAAAAATATATGTTAGATATTCTTTGACCAGATTACATAACGTTCTGATCTTTGTTAGTTCGTAACAGCTTCGTGGATGACTGTATATTTGCTTAACTCGGATTGTTAATATAGAAGTCAAAAGTGATGACTAGAACTTAGGGATATTGAATTTGTTGATGAGGTCGAGGATGAAGTTGAGTCCGAGATGCGGAATAAGCTATTCCAAGACGGCTCTTAACCAAGAGCACGAGAAGTATCATGGGCGAGTGGTGTTGGTTGAGAAACTCAAGCTATAACTATTTCCTAATGTTGCTGTCTTGTTTCTGATTGTTCTATAAATGTGCCACGTGCTCTATTGATGAGGTCGAAAGTTCGTATGTTGGTCGAAGATAAAGCATGAGTCTGAGATGCAGAATAAGCCAATGCACACTATACGATGTGTTGAGTAGCATTTGGTGGGAATGTTATCCCAACTTCTAGATATTTATACTTATGCTATGAAACTATAATTTATTTAAGTATTAATTTTTATAGTTGTTGAGAATTATATATATTACCATGTATCGTTGTTGATATGACCTTAATGTGATATCCAATTATCGCATAGTTTGTGTGGATTTCATAATATTTGGAATTGGGAGTATATTGTATATACACTGGCCCTAAGCACTCTCAAACTGAAGGATTAGGTTATGCAGTTGAGTGTTTATAGATTTTATATGTTTTCTAATAAGTACATAATGGAAATTCCAATTTACAGGGGAAGTATTGCCAAATTTTTGGTAGGATTTTACCTATTTAATTTGCTTTCGAGCATGACTCTAATATAGATGTGATGTTTCACTTGATTTCTCATATATTCATTTTCATAATGTGTACATGATTTTTTATCATCTTTTGGTCTATAATTAATTTTGAATGTTGTGGTTGACGTTGTAACAATTTGACTTTTTTGTTATTTTTGTTAGTTTCTTAACAACTATGGGTGCGATGCTAGCAAGTATTAATTCTATGTAAACATGTTGTTCCAGTGTTAATTGTTCCATGTTAAGTATGTAAGAGGTTGGGTCATTAATTGGAGTGCTCCAGTTGCATTTAGTGATTGAACAATAATTTTTAATTTTCTACTTAAATTGAAACCTTATTTAACTAGGTGGATTGTTGTTTGTGGAAACTTGTAGTTAAATGTTGGAAATCAATAATTTTAATCTCTATGAGCATGAAATGTTATGACATTACCATGTTGTGAAGTAATTTATTATTGTTTTCTCTATTTTAAATGTACTTGTGGTTGATGAATGTTTTGTATAGTCCAACACGAGATGTAATTCAAATTGCATAAAATGCAGTATTTAGGTGTAGCTTCTTTAGGTACGGTTTCTTTAGTCCCTTTTAATAGTGGGAGGTAAATTTAGCGCCATGTTTTGAGATAAACAAATCCGTCCCCAATGTTATGTATTTGAGATGGATTATTCCGTCTTTAATAATATTAATGCCGGTAGGAAAATTTAGCACCATGCTTTTAGAGGCAACCACAACCGTCTCAAATATTATGTATTAGAGACGGTTGCAATCCGTTCCCAAAGGATTTGTAAAAACTAAGACTTTTAAAGATGGGTTCTTATCGTTTCTAAAGCCATCCCTTATAGAATTTAAAATGGTTGTGTCCGTCCCAAAGCTTTGCCGTCCCCAAAACTGTCTCTAATGGTTATAGGGACAAAATAGTAGCTTTTTGGGACACTTTTTAGCTCTCCTTAAAGTTGTTTTTTCTTGTAGTAGGTGTAATGTATATGGCCGAAGATAAAGGTGGATGTTTCTCTTGTGGTTTGTAGTTGTGTTCTATGCAATACATTGGTTCCTTCTTATTGAAAGTTGGGACTAAACTTACTTTTACAAGTACCTAACCGACCTTGGGTGAGCATATCGATAGATTTTATGTGCAGTTTGCCCATGACCAAGTGTAAAAATGATTATCTATTTGTAGTGGTAAATCGATTCAGCAAGGTAATAGTTCTTATTCCATGCCAGAAGACGATTACTAGTAAAGGAGCAGCGCGATTATTTTTCAAAGATATTTGAAGGAATTTTGGGCTCCCTTCTTTTATTTTCGATAGAAATAGTCATTTTTTGGGGAATTTCTGGATTTTATTATGGGGAATGATGACCCCAAAGTTGAAGAGATGTACCACGCTTCATCTATAAACTGACGGGCGAACAAAGGTAGTCAATCACACTTTGGTTCATTTATTACAGGGATTCCAATCTAAGAATCTGAAAACATGGGATGAGAGTTTAGCCTACCTTTAATATGTTTACAACCGAATGATTCATGGTTCTACTTTGAGATCTCCACCTTAAGTTTGTCTTGGGTACTTGCATTAATGACCCTTTGATATGGCCTTTAGTCTTGGTAATAAGACGGTGTCAGGGAAGAAGGAAGAAGAACAAGTTAAAGCTCAACGTTTCATTGAGAAGATAAGTACAAGTCATGAGGCGGTTGAAGAACAATTAAAGAAGACTCAAGCAAAGTATAAGGCTCGATACGACAAGCATTGGGTTGAATATACTTTTTAAAAGAGAAATTTAGTTTGGTCGCATTTGGGTAAGGAACGACTAAAGGGAGAAGGTAAAAAGCTCAAGTTTGCCCATTATGGTATGTTAACTATATACTCAAGAAGATTAGTGGCAACACATTCCAATTGGATTAGCCACCACATATGAAAATGTATTCAGTGATTAATACCGAGCATTTGAAACTCTTTGAACTGTCCCCCCAAATAAAGACTCTACAATCAACACTCGCCAACCGTCCGTTAATACTTATAGATGTAAAGAAAAGATTTGTTACAAAAGGATAATATTCTAGAGAGGAAGGTTACTACTACCAGATGGAGAAATATCGAGTCATTCAAAGTTGGAAAGAAAGGTCAACTACACAGCATGTCGAAGTGGTACAATAAGGAAATAAGCATAGTTATTTTCCCTTATCTCTAGTTTTTTCCAGAGTAGGAGCTCAAGGCTCCAAAAGGGGGAGCTATAATCTAGGAGGATCTAAACATTAAACCACTTAAAAAGATGCCAAAGGTAAGGCTTGTTCGAACAGAGAAATGTTTTGTTCGAACAGAGCCTGTTATGAGTCTTCTATTTGAATATAGAAATGTTTTCTTCAAACTGAGCCTATTATGAGTCTTCTCCTCGAGCAGAGAAATGTTTTGTTCAAGCAGAGCCTGTTCTGAGTCTCTTGATTAAATAGAAAAATATTCTATTGGAACAGAGCCTGTCTGAGTCTTTGGTTTGAACTGAGAAATGTTTTATTCAAGCTGAGCCTTTTCAGAGTCTTCTACCCAAACAAAGCCACGTCTACTTTTACTTTTAGGTCATTTTAAGGACAATTAAGTCCTATATTTTAACTAGGAAATTTGTAACCTATTCAATGTGAAGGAGAGATCAAGAAAGATCTAAAAATCCAAGTTGTAATTAAGAACTTAAGGATTTGGATGGGTAATTCATTGTAATCAAATTAATTGAGCAATATAAGCTTTTCTTGGGAAATTTAAGCCACTAAATCTTATGTTCTTCGTTAATTTTTCGTTTAAGGTAGTCACTAATTTGATTGTGGATTTCATATTCTCTATGATGTTTGTTAGCTATGATAATCATCGGCAGTTGATCTAGAATAATCTAATTAGATTACGAAGACTAGATTTATATCAAAACTAATAAATAATACGATGGAATATATACCCAAAACTTGTCATTGTACCATGAATGAGCGTACACCTCATCCCTTCCCCTTATCTCAAAATGAGTGCTAACCCATGCACACAGAAGGATACTACTGCTATCAACTTATACTTATGGGTGTCAAGGAAGGAGGAGAAGGCATAGCCACATACCGAAAGTTTGGGAATCCCAATAAAAATTGTTGTTCACAACAAGAATAAAGCACCTCTCGCTAGGCTTATGGCATAATTGATCGGCGACCTCGGCTGAACAATCTATAGAAGTTTGCAAAATTTGTAATCCTTTACCGCCCAACACAATCGACATGCGCCCTAGTTGTAAAAAAATTTATAACGGAACAAACATTCTTGAGTAAGACAGAGGTGAATGGAAAGTAAAAAACACAAAAGAACTTTGAAAACAAATAAAGTAACTTGGTAATTTATATTACTCTAACAAAGTTATAAGTGCATCTCCAACAGTTTAGTGTGTGCTCTGACTGCTGGCTCACCATTTTATCAAATAAAAGCCAAACTCAAACTCAACTCTTCTAGCAGTTGGGCTGACGTACTTTTTTATTTAAAATTAGTAGACTTCAAAACACTGTGCAGAAATCTAAAGCCCGCCGCATCTTTTTTTTACAAAATAGCTCACTTCGGTCCCTCCCCAAATTGTTTTCATCGTTCCCTCGCAACTTAATATTAAAAAAACAATCACCAATCTTAAAACCCAATAAATGGAAATGCTAGCGGGAGACCCACACCCAAGATGTTTTACTAATTTTTTAGAGACAAGAAATCCAAACGAATCTATAATTCGATTAAAATCTCAAAGAAAAAAGAAACGTATTGTATTTAAAGCAATTCAAGGCCAATCACAACCAAACCAAGAAGAAATTCCATCGTTGCAGTATATTATCACTCTCCCAGATGGCGTGACGCATATAGTCCATACTTTCACGGACCTTACAGTATGTTTTTTTTAATGGTGACTTTGTCATTTTTGTTAACCATGTGTATGATAAAATGCTCCAATGAACAGAATCACGATTTGATGCATTCACACAGTACATTCACTACCATTATAAGAGTTTGGAACAAGATTGCAGTGATTCTGACAATGAGGGATCCAGTGGTGAACATTCTCGGGAAGTTCATGGACATCAAATTAGGTAATTCTGATAATCAACTAATTCAGGCGCTAGCAGATTGTTGGTAGCCGATGACTCACACTTTTCCCTTACCATGTGCGGGGATAGAGAACACTCCATTAGATTTCACAATGCTTACCTCATTGTCAATCGGCAAAAATCCTACTCCATTGTCGTATGATGACCCATAGAATATTTTATCCGAGGCAAGAAAATTGCTCCCCTACATTACATCTAATAATACAAAGAGTAGGATTGTCAGCATTGCACATTTAAGGAAGTACTTGACCGTTAGAGATGATTGGCCTAATGACAGTTCGATGGCTCGTATTTTTATCCTTTTCATGATGGGACATTTATGGTTTCAAACGGCCAACGACACCATCCCGCTTAAATATTTCGATGCCATGGTCGATTTGGATGCATCTCCCTCATATGACAGGGGTTCCGATATTCTTTCTTATATTTACCATGGCTTGGATACTGCAGTCACAACCGGGGGTACCATCACTAGATTTTTGCAACTTATTGAGGTACACTAGCACATTTTCTAATAATATAAATCAAATATTTTGTAATAGACATCTTAATTTCATTGTTGTTCCCAAATTTGGTATTGGATCTACATGTATTGTGGGGTTGGTCACCCCATTGTCAGCGATGCACTGAAGACGAAGTCGTATCCTTACCTTAGAGCATCAGGGAAGGGGAACAGGAAGAAAACCCAGGAAGATGACTTATTTACTATAGCCTGATACCTCATTGATCACTAGAGTATTAATTTGATCAACTGGCTTCCTTAGGATACATTTGTGTTATTAGCGTTAGATGACGTACATATAGTTTCAACTCTGTCCTTAAAGAAGATGCCACTTCAAGTCCCAAATAGGAATTGCGTATATTACTTGAGGGATATATGTTGGAGCAGTTAGCTGGCTATTCAGCTATTCTGATGGATCCACTGTCCAACGTGTCGAGATACCCTAGTCCAATTGATTTAAAGGCTTTGAGGGCATCCGACTTCGTTGACTGTATCTAGTTTATGATGAATGAGTTGAGGATGACTTACACTGACTACTATAGCAGTAAGACTGCTATGATTGGCCACCTGTTTGGGGTCAATGCACTCAAGTCTAGTATTACACCCATTGTGGTTACATTAGCAGAGGTTCATAGCTTATCCTTCGACTTCAGTCTGCCTGGTTAAGAGATTGGGCCAGACCAGGGGTAGAATATGTTGTGGATAGGGAGGCGTCACACGATTCCATCCACCGCTTGAGGGAGCCGCAACCCATACCTCCTTGCTATGACTTAGAGGAGTTGTAGAATCTGAGTTTGGGTATGTAGGGAGTTTTACTTATAGAGTCTGTTGGGAACCAGCAGAGGATCACAGCTTAGACTGATGAGGTTTCTACTGTAAATAAAGGTTATGAAATTATTTGAATGTACAATTATATTAGCCTATAAGAAATTTATTAATTTATTTTTATTTTTATAAGGTCATATTTATATTTATAATAATATTAATCTACATAAATTTTCTTTGTCCCTTTCAAAACTTATAACTGACAATGACACCAAATTTATTGGTAGTACCACTATCACATAGAGGTAGCACTAGGACTATGCAGGGGACTTGTAGACCTGGCATTCGAACTAGAGGAGCTGGTAATAGCAGGAAGGGGTGGGGTACTGAGGATGGTACTGGTCCGTCTTAGCAGATGTAGTTGTTAGATGAATTTTATTATAGATGCTTATTTTTATTGTGCGACTTTGTGTTAAACTATTTTAAGACGTTGTACTATACAACTTTTCCTCTCTACATTACTACTTATACGGCCTGATGTCCCATTTCTTCAAATTTAATTATTATCGATCAATGTTGACAATAATTTGAATTTAAATAGAAATGCAACTACAATTCTTGAAATATAAATTCTGCGCTTGAAATTAAACAAAAAATAGATTCAATTAAAAGTGAATTTTAAATATTCTTATGCGCCTAGTACATTGTTCGACTGATGTAGGGATTAAACTACAACCATTCAGTAAGGGGGAGCGAATCCGTCCATAGTTTTCTTGCCGATAATTTGCAAGAGGATTATGTGGGACGTAGTTCCAGTAAAAAACATATCGTTTGTAGTCTCGAACGGGAACAACTAGTTGTATTTCTCATACCATTCGTCTCTGGCTTCGCGTAAAATGTAGGCTAGTAGAGCACCTCTGACCCTAATATAAATTTTCTTCCATAACTCATGAAACTCGTCAGATTTCACCTTAAATAGATTCTACTTGTATAATTTTGCAAAGGCGTATTGAAGTTTTGTACGCTCTGAGAATATGTGACTCACTTGTCCCGGTAAATGATCAAAGTTGAATTGTCGGAACTAAGGTAGATCATCAATATATTCCTGCAAAGTCGTGGTGAGGGCGTTATCTTCATTCTAGCCAAATACCATTAAAGTCATGGTTAGATCTCTAAAGATAGTAGAGTTGAAGTAGAGGGCTATTGTAAAGAACAAATATATATATATATATATATATATATATATATATATATATATATATAGCTAGAAAATTATAGCCGTTGGATGTAAAAAGTAGTCATTGAGGAACGAAACATAAGTTTTATTTTCCTATCATGGTTAGAGATCAAAACACTGTGCAGCGATCAAAAACCCACCGTATTTCTTGTCCTTCAAAATGGCTAGTTTTTTTCCCTTTATATAATTACACTTCTCTGTTAGTTCATCAGTTCCTTCCTCAGTTCTTCCTCAGTCTTTTTAGCATGTTATCATAAATCTACATCCGAACATGTCTTCTTCTTCCTCATCCTCATTTTCATCTATTGATGATCCTCTATGTGAATCGCCATCCTCTAACGATCTTATGTTTGTTTGTTCAACGACAATGACCACAATAAACTAAGATACAGTGGACCTAGCAGTACATAATGAAGCTTCGACTCACCACGGGTGTCATGGGCCATGAGGATAAGAAAAAGATACGAGACCTCAAAATGGGGCATGAATACATTATGCGGGACTACTTCAACACTTCTTGCTCATATAAAGAAGACTTTTTTATGATGTTTTCGTATGAGTAAACCAATGTTTTTGCGAATATTCCATGCAGTAGTAGCACATGATTAATTTATCCAAAAAGCCAATTGCACAAATACTATTGGATTGTCACCCTACCAAAAGATAATCGTGGCACTACGTATGTTAAACTACGGTGTCGTGGCGGATCTTTTTGATGGGTATTTGAGAATAGGGGAAGGTACAATCCTATTAAGTCTAGAAAGGTTTTGGGTTACGGTTATAGAAATTTTTGGAAAAGAATATCTTTGAGCACCAGACACGACCGACGTTGAAAAGTTAAAAGCGATAAGAGAGTTACGATATTTTTCTGGCATGTTAGGAAGCCTTGATTGCATACATTGGGTATGGAAAAATTATGCCTTAGCTTTGAATGGTCAATTTACTAGTAATTACCCCAAGGCGACTATAATTCTTGAAGCGATAGCTTCATACGACCTTCGGTTTTTAAATGTTTTTTTTAGGTTACCAGGAGATAACAATGAGGTCAATGTCCTACAATAATCATAACTTTTCACCGAACTTGCTGATAATATCGCTCTGCCTTACAATTATACAATGGCTAGGAAAGCTTATGATATGGGTTATTACCTAGCAGATGGCATATACCCAAAATGGGGAACACTTCTCCAAACCATCTCCAACTCGGTTACTGCAAAACAAAATTTGTTTACTCAATAACAGGAAAGTTGCTAAAAGGATGTAGAGTGGGCATTTTGGGGTTTTACAATCACGGTTCAATATTGTAAAAAATCTGGCTAAATTGTGGAAACTCGATATTTTGAGTAATGTCATGAAGACGTGCATAATAAAGCACAATATGATCGTCGAAGAGGAATAAAATTCTTTCCCATCATACTTAGGCTATGATCCGGACGATCCCTCAACTTTTGAAGGTGAACCTATAATACGCGAACGCGGAACACTAGAAGCTTTTATAAGGAAAATGAAAAAACAAATGAAGCTAAGAAATACACTTTGATCTAAAGAATGATCTAATCGAGCATTTTTGGGCCGTGAAGGGAAATAATCCTTACTAGTATTATAATAAAGTATTATCTAAAAACTATGTGTAATTTTATGATTCTTGTCGTACAAGCTTATGAATTATTAATTTCTTATTGAACAAGTTGTTGATATTGCATTAATCTTGAATTTAATTTGACGTAATATTCTCGGGGATAAAGAATTCCTTCAAAAGAATACATTCTTCAATAACAAAGTACATTCTTAGAAAATAAACTACATTATTGGAACGTAAACTACGTTCATGGAAATAAAAATACATTCATCAAAGTTTAATTACATTTCATAATCTAAACCGGTAATTGGTCCTCCATTCTTATTGGCATGTTCAATGACCTTTGTTTACCTTTGCAAATAGTATTGTAATACTTGTCCAGATAGATTCGTAAGGTCTTTATCCATAATTTTGTGATCTTCTCTTACTTTTTCCAAATCTATTTTTGTTTACTATTGTTAATTTTCTTCCGCCCTTCTTTCCTTTTCTTCCTTCGCTTGTCACTTCTCCAACCTCATCTTTGAAAGCATTACCACCATATTTTGGTTGAATGCAATAATATCATCCACGCCATTATTTTTTGTAATGCCTTTTCTAAAATGTTTTTGGTCGTGGGGCCTCACTCCACACTCAAACAACGAACCCTTTAATTAGGAATTTTGGGAAGCGAATTGAGGTGTAGGTAGGTTGGCAGGATCCTCTAATAGGTTGTTTGATCTGATCGAGTTCCTCGGAGAAGAATTACAGGATGCCTTTGATGCCACATTTCTAGGTAGATTCCCCGCATGGTTCAAACCATCATCCTTTAGGTTGGACTATCGTAGTTCTCTTGCTAAAATCTTATATGCTTAACGATATTGGAAGTCATTGTCGCCATTCAAACCTTGATAAATCTTAGGTGCATCATTTTCCCACAATTCCTAAAATTACCAAATACAAATAAATAACATGTATATCAAAGAAAATTAAACGAAGTGGAGTTAAAGAAAATTTGAACGTACCCGATCCTCCTTGGTTTTCTAACTCTCATACCGAAATTGTACTTAAACAATTATCCCCTTGTCGCTCATGTATTGTGCAATAAAGGGATACTACTGAGAATTGGTTGACCCACATGATCATCAACCGGGGCACTCGGGGTCTCTGTTAAATATGATGTTGACATTTTAATAAAAAGTAAAACCCTTTGTGAGCCCCGTGGTCCGGGAAGGAGCCCTTACCTACGCTCTTGCAAGATACGTGATGTCCGTATCCGACCAATGAATTTATTATCATCTGTCTCATCTAAAAATTCGGCATCCTTCGGCACTTACACATTTTGTAATGGTTTAGCATATGTTATTTTCTTTCCTCCTTTCCCTTTTTCTATCCTGGGCGCCGTAATGTCAATGGGTATTGGAGCATTTACAGAGCCCATATTTAACTCGGTAGAGTTATCATAAATAAGTAGTTTTGGAAGTAATTTGGAGGTTGGAAACCTTGAGGTTGAGTTCCCGTATAGTATTTGATAGAACGGGCTAAACGCCTACGATTTTGGTTGAGAGAGTGTAAATTGATTTTGATGCTATCCTCCTAAGGTATTCCCTTGCGACATGGTAAATAGAATTGGGGTTATGTGATTGGAATTGAGATTAGTTAAGGTATGTGAAATAACTAGTCACTTGAGACTAACCAATTTCGATTGTTTTAGGTCTAAATCGATAGGTCCTAATTCCTTTGAATTAATTGTCTACGCTTAACCCAAATCAAGTCGATACGATTATCAAATGTCAGGCAAGCAATAGAAATTAAAGACAAGGCAAAGATTTTTAACCCTGTGGAAACCTTTCTCAGGAGAAAAACCCACAGGTCGCTATCGAATTACCCGACAGCTAAACAATCCACTATTGAAAAAGGATTACAAGAATTTAATCACTTACAGACTTGATAAGCACCTCCCATGGTTATCTCTCTTCCAATTAATCTTCTTGCAATCAATTCCACGTTTTCGCAACGCCTCACTCCAATCTCACGTCGAAGCTCCTAATCTTGAATTGCTCAAATTCATCAATCCAGTTCTTCAATGCATAAATAAGGTATCTTGATCAATTAATTAATTCAACGTTTGAGTAATTCGATTCACTCTTGAATCTCTCAAAGATAAATTTCTCTTCACTCAAAAAAACATGCCCTCAAATAATTAGGCTTTCAAGAAGTGAGTCTTTGAAAAAGGTAAGTATGTCTTAAGATGGAAAATAAAAAACACGGGCTCTGTTCGAATAGAAATTAATTTATTCGAATAGGAATCAAACTTATGAAAATTATTCGAACAACAATTAATCTATTCGTATAGAAATGCAACTGTTGAAAATTATTCGAACAAAAATAATTTTATTTGAATACAATTCAAACTGCTGTAAAATATTCGAACAACAATAAAAGTTATTCGAACAGAAGGAATCTTTCCAGTTCTATTCGAATAGAAAATAATCTATTCGAATAGAAGTTCTATTTTCTTTAAGGAGACATTCTTATTACTTTTTCATACTCTGTAAAATACATAGGCTTGACTTTTTAGAACAAAGATTTGGAAACCCAGTTAGCTGTTCAGAGTTAGTCAGTCTAGCTGTAGTCTCTTCATGTGCACTCACTGACGCTAGATAACCACGAGATAATATTAATGCCTACTCTAGACACTTAATGAAACAAACTCCAAAATTGGATGTTTCAATCTCCCCCTTTGGTTCATTTTATGTCAAAACTTGAACTAGAGATAATAACTGAAAAAAATACAGGCTCGATGGACTGACTCACTCACAGAACATCCATACTCAAGAGCCTAGCCTTTGAAATCCCTGTATACTAAACAAGCTATATCACGTAACAGGTTCATATTTAAAATAAGGAATTCAGAGGATAAAAAAAAATACTTACCTGACTTGCATGTCAGAAATGTCTCTCCCCCTTTTTGATACAAAAGAACAAAAGGTAATCAAGCAAAAAGAGAGGGAAAAATATAACTATATTAGACATGGCAAAGTATATAACAATTATGAACGAGTAAATATCATGAAAAGAGTATCCATGCATAAAAGAAACTATTAATACATAGTAAAGTCAAAATAAAGAATCCACACAAAATATACATGCACTAAAGAGAGCAAAATCACAAAAAAGACACTGAAAAGACAAAACACAAAAGACTATCACTCGAAAGTGTACTGGTTAAAACCAAAATCTTAAAAGACCTAAGAATCCTCAGCTGTATCAGCAGCGGGAGGGCCACTCGACAAGGCTCGCACTATACTACTCAATCCTTCCACAGATGTTTGGAGCCGAGCAATCTGAGTATCCATACCACAAAAATGAGACTCTATCTGAGCTGAAAAAGACCCCATATATGTGGATAGAGAAGAAAAATAATTTGGGACCAATCCAGTAGGAGCAGATGAAAAACTACTAGGTATAGAGGTAGTAGCAGTCCTAAAAGTAGAAGGTCCCGCAACTTGTCTGGCAGGTGCAGACTCAGTCCCTGAGACCGCTGTATCCCCCTCGATCTTAGACGCCGGCTCTGCGACCATATGCTTTCTGCACTTCTCCCAATACCGAAAGTTAATAACCTCGTTCTTTGCATCAACCTCCTCATCTGGATGAATAACATACCCTATCTCAGCCAGCAGCTGAGAAATGAATCTGCTGTAAGGCAAAGTTTGTGTCTGATGATCCAGGTTTGTCGTGGCAATCATCTCATGCATAATAATGATGACCAAGTCAACGCTGAGCCCCTTAGCGTAAAGATATACTAGATAAAGCATATTGCTCACCAGAACATTCTTATTCCCCTTTTGAGGAATGATGTTCCTATGAGCCACCATATGGAAAAGGCATAGTGTTGGGCTCAGGTTCTTGCGCTTAATATAGGGACCTTTCTTCTTTCTAGCAGCAATAACCTCCTCGTCCATCTCCTCCTTGGGAGGAAACTGACTAAGAACCGGAGGCCACTCCAAATATTCTACATCGGGATTGTCAGACTCTCTTAGACCAAAAGCTTTCCAGATATCATCCGAATCTATATGAAACTCATACCCATATATGGAGACTCTGAACGTCCTGTCAATTCCTATACCTTGCACAATGTTGAGGGAAGCATAAAAGAGTCGCACTAATCGAGGGTAGTATGGCAGCAGAGGTTCTATAATCCTAATCCAACCATCTATAGAAAAAATATCAAAAATCGTAGAAATGTCTGGATATTTTATACGCAGCTCCTCCCTATCTAGACACCTCTTTCTGATATCCTCTAAACTTAAACCCTAATTTTGGGGTTGACCAATGGGGAAGATTAGGAACTCGTGCTCCTGCATTAGGCTCCCCAGCTCCACTAGCTCCTCCTCTTTGAAGGCCTAAAAGGTTAGTGTGACGAGGACCCGTCCTAGTACCTTGAGTCGTCCGTCCCCGTTTTGCCGTACCACTCAAATTAGGAATAGGAGGCCCCTCCTGAGGGTGCTTAACCCTTGCCATAGCAAACAGTATAGTATATATAGAATCTTCTATAAACAATATCAAGCACAAAACCCAACAATCTCCTCACACAAACTGCAAGAAAATCACCAATTTCCTCAAACTTAACTCATACGGTTAAGCAGGGGAACCCCAATAAACAAGCAAACAACTCCCACTTCCTACTTGCACTTCATAATCCAAACAAACACACTTTTCTGCAGCAACAAAACAAATTAACAGTTCAACCAGCAAGTGGAGTTTTGTAGCACTACTTTCAACAACCAATTTAAGCCAATATGCACAAAACAATCATCCCTAATTACAAACAATCAACAACCAAGCATAACCAACAACCAACTTCATCGAGATCGAACCACTTCCAATTTTAACTCCCAATTTCTCAAACCAAACCTAAACCAACAATAATCCTCCCCAAGCAATCGAAAACCCACACAATACTAGTCAAAATTGATAGAGATAAGGAGAGAGAGTGAAAAAACCAACCTATGATTCGAGAGAGAGGAAGGAAAATCACCTTAATTTCACAGCAGCCGCAAATTAGGGCATCAATTCGAACCCAAAACATGAAATTAAAGTAATTAGAGGAACTTCAAGGGTTGAATTTGGTCAAAAAATCATAAGCGATGTAATGAAGATCAAGAGGAAAGACTGTGCTAAAAAAAATGCTTCGAATGGAGAGAGAGTGTGTGAAAGAAAGAAAAAAAAAACAAATAAGAGTGTTTTATGTTAAGAAATTAACTGGAGAAAAATATTCGAATAAGTCCAGAGACGTATTCGAATAAACAATGTGCCCTGTGAACAAAAACAAACTGGAGAAAACTATTCGAATAAGTCAAGAACGTATTCGAATAAAAAAAATTCCCTTTGATAGAAAAAAACAAACTGAAGAAAAATATTCGAATAAAGAAAAAATCTATTCGAACAGAGAGAATCTTTTCTTCTTCTACTTTTCAATAGACACAGAAACGAAATGGAACACAATAGGAAAAATAACAAACTCGAAGGAATAATAGAATAATAAGTAAGCAATACACCCCCTATCTAACCTAGATCAGAGACTAATCACAGGCTATATGAATATCAGATAGGAAATTATTCAATAGAAAATTCAGACATAATAAGTAATTACTCAGAGTGTGTGTGTGTGTGCACAGTCAACGTAAAATAGTACCATGCATTCAACAGACCCAACATCCAGAAATAAGACATTATAAGGAAAGTTGTTTCAACTTAGGCCTCTCATCGGTGGTCACTCGAAATCACTAAGAATTGACTAGCTAGTACTCTGTGTGAAATATGAATATGAATAATATGCATAGAAAGACTCATATTCTGTTAAATATGCAGTGCACCGTGAGCTGGAAGATCTCATGGACAGAAAATCAATTGTCATTAATGGTGTCAAGTTAATTAATATAAACTCCATATCTCTCATCTCCACTAAACTAACTGTATTAAACTCATGATCAAACAGGTCTTGAAAATGTTATAATGTAGGCACAGGTAGGCATATGACGGAGTAGGTGTTTTGCAGGCATTCTGAGACTACAGTTACACTCTTTCCCTTTCTTCCTTCAAAAAGAGTTCACCAATTGACATTCTTCCTCTTTAAGGAGTACACATATATCAGAACACTTCTTCCCCTACTTCTTGCCCTTTTTTCTTTTCTTTTCATTTCTTGTTCCCCCTTTTTTTTTCTTTTTTTAAGACCCAAAGCTACATACTATCAAAGATATGGGGGAATACAATCTATTTTTTCATTCAGCCTTTCTAACCCCCCACCCCCCCCCCCCCTTATATTTTTTTCACTGAAAAGTCTCAAAACAAACGGGTAAATTAATAAAGGATTTGGGTAGAAAAATGAAAGGCTTATTTTCAGGCACAAAAGGCTACAAGTGGATAAAAATATGGTTATGAATGACGAAAGGCCAAAAAATATGTACCAATAAAAAGCCTATTGTCATATCTTCAGTCTCACATAGTATTTTTCATCTCGAATCAAGTATAGGGAATGTTCTATTAGACTAACTTGAACTTGGAGTTACCATTTGAAAATTGAGTAAAGAAATGAAATGAGATCACAAACAACAAGATCAAATAGTGGAGTAAATTTTATAACACTCAAAGCTCATATATAAGGTCAGATCCTCATATAACATTAGGTACGAAGTCTCTACATGTATCCTAAATTATAATGTCAATGAGTGCCTATCTATCTAAGCATGCGATAGTTAACTGCCGTGAGAGAAATCAAATCCAAGTAAACACTATACTGAACTGTCCTAACATTAAATTAAAAAGCGTATCTGACCAAACATATATTACTGTGATAATATAACAAAATAGTATAAAGAGGAAGTAAAAGACATACCTAATCAATAAAGCAGACACCAATTGACCGTCTCAGAAGCTCAAACCTCATACCATCTAACTGTTTGGTGAAAAAATTTGCTAACTGCCTTTCTATAATAACATACTCAATACTGACTATCTTGCGCTCAATAAGATCACGGATAAAGTGGAATCGAATGTCGATGTGCTTAGTTCTAAAATGTCGATGTGGATTGAGAAATATAATTCTGCTTCTTGCTCTACCAAGCCACAAGATTATTTGCAATATAATAGCATCCACCAGAAGTGCTCTTCCTGTCATCTACATTACCTGCCCAATCTGCATCAGAATACCCAATAACCTCGGAGGTTGTGTCATGTGAATACCATAACCAAAATCTGAAGTCCCACATACATAACGAATAATACACTTAACAGCCTATAAATAGGAATCTTTCGGACTACCTTGATAACAAGCACAAATACATACACTAAACATAATATCAGGAAGAGTAGCAGTAAGATAAAGTAAACTACCTATCATACTTCTATACATCTTTTGATCAACATTATTACCAGCCGAGTCCTTACTTAACTTTGTAGTGGTACTCATGGGTGTCCTGGCATGTTTTGCAGAAGAGAGACCAAACTTCTTCACAAGATCCCTGGCATACGTGGATTGAGATACAAACATTCTTTTCTCCACTTGACGTATATGGACACCTAAGAAATGAGCTAGTTCCCCAACCATGCTCATCTCAAATTCACTTATCATTAAAGCTACAAAAGAAGTGGTTAGTGAACTCGAAGTAGAGCCAAACACAATATCATCTACATATACATGTGCAACAAGCATCGCGCCTCCCTTCTGTTGGATAAATAGCGTTTTATCAACTCCCCCTCGAACAAATCCTTTAGCTAAGAGAAAATTGGAAGCCATTCATACCATGCTCGAGGAGCTTGCTTTAGACCGCAAAGAGCCTTCTTCAAGTAGAACACGTGATCTGGATGATGAGGATCCTCAAACCCTTTTGGTTTGGCCACCTACACCTCTTTCTCTAAGAGCCCGTTCAGAAAAGTATTCTTCACATCCATCTGATGTAACTTGAACTTTTGATTGTAAGCAAGAGCAAGTAGTAGGTGAATAGACTTAAGCCTTGCAGTAAGAGCAAACGTTTCAGCAACATCAACCCCTTTTACTTGATTGTACCCTTGAGCAACCAATATAGCTTTTTTTTGAATTACATTCCTAAGTTTGTCATATTTGTTCTTATAAACCCATTTAGTTCCAATGATATTTGTACTTGAAGGACGTGGAACCAAATCCCAAACATTTTGACGTCAAAATTGGCGAAGCTCATCTTGTATTGCATGTAGCCAATATTCATCTGAAAGAGCTTCCTTTACCGTTATTGGTTCGATCATCGAAACAAAACAAACACAGTCCACCGTCTCATAGTGTTGGCTCCTAGTCTAAACCCGGGAGGTAGCATCCCTGATGATATCGGCATGTGAGTGATCCTTACGAACTTGATGCCATTCGGGTTGCGGTAGACTTGGGATGGGAGGGAGTGGTGGAGCTGGAAGTGATGGAGTAGGCAAAGGAGAACCAACCTTTAATGTAGGGCTCGAGGCAAGAATGCCACTAGTAGATTTTTCTAGATTTTCCGTTGTACTATCATCTTCTCTCACATCTGTAGAACCAATGGTGCAAGTATCATCAACAACCACATTACAAGACTCCATCATAACATTGGTCCTTAAATTATAGACTCGAAAAGATTTACTATTTGTTGAGTAGCTCAATAAAATACCTTCATCACTCCGAGAGTCAAATATCTCAATGTTTCTCGATCTCTAAAGATGAAACATTTACTCCCAAAAACTCAGAAGTAGTTGACATTCAGATTCTTTCCAAACCACAGTTCATAGGGAGTGTTTAAAGTAAGTAGACGTAGATACACTCTATTAATAGTATAGCATGTAGTATGAATGGCCTCCCCCAAAAAATGTGCCGAAATATCCTTGATGTGAAGTAAGACTCGTCCCATTTCTTGAAGAACTCTATTCTTCTTTTCTGTAATCACATTTTGTTGTGGAATGATTGGAGCAGAGAATTCATGTTTAATCCCATTAGAAGTACAATACTCAATCACCCTAGTATCCTTAAACTTTCATCCACGATCACTTTGAATTTTATCAATAGAGAAATCTTTCTCATTTTGGATTCCAAGTTCATGTGTATTAGCTCAAGAATCCGAGTAATAGCAATATTGATGGACTTCTTGTGAGAGCTCTTTATTTGCTTGCCAATTTGACAAGGACCGCACACCACGTTGCTCAATCTTCCCAACTTCGAATCTCCCCTAATAAGCTCTTTACTTGTAATCTTGGGCAAATCATTAAAGTTTATATGTCCTAACCTTTGATGCCATAAGTCTACGTCATTTAGTTTTGCTTAATTACATAGTATAACTTCTTGCTGAATAGCATAACAGTTATCAGCGGTTCTAGCAATATGCATCGCACGTTGTTCTTGAGAGTTCAAAACATAGCATCTACCTCTGGAAAATGTAATAGTGTAATCTGTAGCACATAGTTGACTGACGCTAAGAAGATTTGCCTTCAGCCCCTTAACTAGGAGAACATTATCAATTGCTAGAGTTCAAACGTTCACAATTTTCCAGCCAATGTATCGGGTTTTATTTTATTAAGATCTTGTGCTTCCTCGATAGCATCACGTCTGGATCTAAAGCTCTTAGGAAGAGATCTTAGAACTTTGAGAACTATTTGATCATCGGAGTACGCTGCTCCTAATGCGGCACTAGTGTTTACAATATCACTTAGTCTCAAATAGAACTCGTCAAAATGTTCATTTTCACTCATTCTAATATTCTCAAATTGTGAAGTAAGTATTTGAAGCTTACATTCTTTGACTTTATCATCGCCTTCATGAGTTCAAACTAGGATGTCCCAAGCATCTTTAGAAGTGGTACATGCAAAGATATGTCGAAACTCACTTTGACTCACAGCCATAAAAATAGTATTGAGGCCTTTTGAATTATAACCAACAGTATCATTTTCTTCTCTTGACCATTGGTTTTTAAGTTTAAGAACTTCAATAGCACTCCCTGGTAGACCTTGCATCACAGTAGGAGGTATCCATCCATCCTCAACAACAACCCATACATCTTTTCCGATTGATTACAAGTATGCAATCATTCAAACTTTCTAGTATGGGTATTCTTTGCCATCAAAGGCTGGAGGGTGATTTATAGGACCTCCAAACTTCTCGGAACTCATTATTCTTAAGCAAACTATCCAGGATCCATGCTTAGGTTGTTAAACCTCGAAACATGACCGCTCTGATACCAATTGAAATAACTTGTCGCTTGAGACTAACCAATTTTGATTATTTAAGGTCTGAATTCCTTTAAATTAAAGGTCTACGCTTAACCTAAATCAAGTCGATACGATTATCTAATGTAAAGCAAGTAATAGAAATTAAAGATAAGGCAAAGATTTTTAACCCTGTGGGAAACCTTTCTCAGGAGAAAAACCCACAGGTCGCTATCGAATCACCCGACAGCTAAACAATCCACTATTGAAAAATGATTACAAGAATTTAATCACTTATAGACTCAATAATCACCTCCCATGGTTATCTTTCTTCCAATTAATCTTCTTGCAATCAATTTTGTGTTCTCGCAACGCCTCGCTCCAATCTCACGTCGAAGCTCCTAATCTTGAATCGCTCAAGTTTTTTAATCCAGTTCTTTAATACATGAATAGGGTGTCTTGATCAATTAATTAATTCAAGGTTTGAGTGATTTGATTCTCTCTTGAATCTCTCAAAGATAGATCTCTCTTCACTAAAAAAAACAAGCCCTCAAAAAAATAGGTTTTCAAGAAATGAGTCTTTAAAAAAGGTAAGTATATCTTAAGAAAGAAAACATAAAATACGGGCACTGTTCGAATAGGAATCAAACTGATGAAAATTATTTGAACAACAATTAATCTATTCAAATAGAAATGTAACGGCTGAAAATTATTCGAACAAAAATAATTATATTCGAATACAATTCAAACTGTTGCAAAATATTCGAACAAAAGGAATCTTTCTAGTTCTATTCGAATATAAAATAATCTATTCGAATAGAAGTTCTGTTTTCTTTAAGGAGACATTCTTATTACTTTTTCATACTCTGTAAAATCCATAGGTTTGACTTTTTAGAACAAAGAGTTAGAAACCCACTTACCTGTTCAGAGTCCGTCAGCCCAGTTGTAGTTTCTCCACGTTCACTCACTGACGCCGGATAACCACGAGATAATGCAGACGCCTACTCTAGACACTAAATAAAACAAACTCCAAAATTGGATGTTTCAGTATAGAGTGAATTGTGATAATGGGTGTTGAGATAATGGTGTTCAAGTTAAGTTCTAGGATGATGGGGTCGACGGTGTTGATTGATTACTGTTGGTGCCGAAATTTGTCATTTAAGCCATGTGTGAAGATGAAGTTTTTTGAGTGAATTTGTGGTTTGGAAGTTCTGAGCTAAATGGGTTTATAGGAGAGCTGAAACTAGCTGTTGTGGTTACCATTATTATTATACTATTCATTGATGTTTTAACAAATGGGTTCAAATGAGGATTTTATCACACTCCGCAGATTTAAATTCACTATCGTAATCACTGGTCCATCTCCCCCCACCCCACAAAAAAAATTATTTGAACAAATTTTGGATGTGGACATCAAAATACTACACGGTATTCATAACATCACGCAGTATTTTGATGTACGCCTAACTCATTTTTTTTAGTGTGAGCTCCCCACACCTAGTTAAATTCTAGCACATCCATGTCAGCTACTCACACCAATTTTTTAAACTCTTGAGATCTCAAAAGTGTGAATTTAAAATTTGATCTAGCAACAACACCCTACCCAAACCCATTTTTTCAACGGCTGGAGATGCTCTAACGATGGAGTAACAATTATTGAATAGGAACGACGTTTACAAAGCCGAACTGTCCCAATGATTGATTTTATATATATCTCAAAAATCCTAAAAGCGGTAATTAAAACAAATTACCATCCCTACAAGGAGCAAGAGGGAAAAACGACTAGAAAAAAAAAACCTAAAAAGAATTGATTACAAAAATGCCCTGCAATTAGCCTATAAAATCGAAGACAAACATTTTCCCCAAAGTTTTTCTCGAACACTTCCAAACAAACCAGAAAAGAGAAAGATGCCCTTCACAAGTAACAATAGGTGAGCAGCGCATAGGATAATGGGAAAGAAGGATTCTCCATAGCAATTGGTTACATAAATCTGCCCGAGCAAGGGGGCATGGGAAGAACATCTACTCTCGGTGTTAGACGCTGCAACAAACCATGCCAAAGCACTACGAGACTAACTCTATTTCAGCAGCTTGGATTGGGCGTGAAAGGCGTCCATCGTGACGGGGAAAACGCTGACACATTGTTAATAAGAGTACAAGGAAGCTAAAAATGCAGCGCCCATGGGAGTCTCAAGGAAGGAGGCATAACGCAAGGCAAAAAATAGCCAGACCCTTGTAATAACCTGTATCAGGGAAAATAGTAATAAAAACAAGTAATATGTATGCGTGTTTCATATATGCGGTCGTCAACTTCGTGCCGCAACAATATTACGGGTTTTATGAAATAATGCAACTAATTAGAAACACATTTTTAACGGTCCATCTAGCTAAGAGAGTCGGTACCCCAATAGTGCAAGAGTGCCGAAACACGGGACTCAGAAAATGGGAAGGCCTACCCAAAAGGCCCAACCCAAAGGGCAGATGACAACCTCGCACAAAGGTTAAAGCTCCTACCCACCACAAATAGTCATAGGAACACTCCACATGCATGAGATCATGACTAATGACCCCATAACACCCAGGGAACCACTCCCTCCGTTGATGCCGAACCGGTACGCCCCCTGCACATTGTGTAAGGCAGGAGATCATGACCCCATAACACCCAGGGAACCACTCCCTCCGTTGATGCCAAACCGGCACGTCCCCTGCACACTGTGTAAGGCAGAGAAAAAGATAAACTCAGTACAACGGGAAACAAGGGTGGGAGCGTATGCTGACGTGGAGCATGTAGAAGAGAGCCACCAAGACTCCAATACTAGGGAGGCCTAGCCTAACCCTATATAAGAGATGGCACTATTGATGAGAAGAGGATGTGGCAAAAACATTACCTCGGTTACAATGTCATTGATTTATTATTGCACGGTCCAGTTTTGCAGCTATTACTCTTTATTTCTCTTTGGTAACTTAAACTCAGTTAAGTATGGGTTGTATCTCAAGGTGGAGTTTTGTGGGTAATGATGGTTGCTTAGTTTATGGTTTTGGTCTTAATATTATCATCTATTTGCCTGATATTATCTTCTACTTCATTTCATATTCGTCCATTAGCCAAACAAGTGAGGAGAGTGGTGTGTTTGTTTGGTGTATGATTTCTTGTGGCTAATTAATTTTGTTGGGGGAGTATGGAACTGACAAATGTCGTGGGATTAAAATTCAAATTTGTGATTTTCATACTAATGGTTATATGGGTACATCTTGAGGTGTTTTAGCTCTCTAGACTTGGAGACATAACGAAAGTTTTTTTAGGATATCATTAGGCTTTCTAATACAAATCATCATCTTTTGCGACTTGTGCTAATCCATGTGAAACATATTTTATTAGTGTGCGTTGGACATTCTAGGATACAACCTATACCCGAGGAGCTTACATTCAGGTGTTTTTTGACTTGGGCTATCAATGGACTGGATTGGACTAGGACCTGCTACAATCCTAGTCCGATCTGTTAAAAAACCCCACTGGTCCTAACCAGATCTGAATCCTATAAGACCATTAAACTGTGGATCCCAACCCGGTCCGTTAATAATTTGGTTGATCCTAACCTCGTCCAAACTGACCCGTTAACAAAAAAGACATTTATAAAGAGACGAAATCTTACAAGAATCGTTACGTGAAAATCAATGGCGAACAATCGTTTTAAGAAAAACTTAAATCTCAGTTCACACTGAAGATCTTCTTATTCGACTTTTATGACGTTGCAAGAAACAAAAGGCAAAAGAAAAATCTCTCATGTATTAAAAGGAGAAGAAAACACTCTATTTTGGGCCATGAGTTACAATTTCAAAGAATATGAAGACAAAACTAACCTTCTTTATTAGAAGATAATTATAATATTAACACATTCGTACATATCCTTAACGAATCAGATCTTTAGCGGATCTGAGTGAGGTGAATTCTTATCCAATCTGTTAGCTTATCGGACCAGACCTTAACGGACAAGGTTTCCTAATGAATCTTAGAAAGTGATCATAAACCTTTACTAATAGATCAGACCACCCCAGGTAACAAATTTAGTCCTTACAATTGACAACCCTAGTTTTGACTCTCTAGTATGTGGTGCTTACTTTTACCATACATAATACACGCGAGTACATTTTAGAGATGGTCTGGATAATTTTATTTACAAGTGGAGTTAAAAAAATTTGGTTTGTCTCATTTCGTGTATGTGGAGTCCCGTGGTTATCTCAGTCGAAGACGGTGACAGAAGTAAGACCGCTGGACAAGTCTTCTACAACCAACAGCCGAGAAGGTAAGTTGGTAAGTAAAACTCTGATAAAGGAAAAGCCAAAACATGTTAACTGCCTTTGTTTTTAAACTTATTTTACTTTCTTGTTCGAACAAGTTTTTTGTTCATTCGAACGACTTCTGGGAAAAGATAAACGAATTTCAAGCTACATCTTTTTATAGGCTTATTTGGGTATCTTGTTTGAACGACTTTGGGTTTTGCTTGAACAACTTCTGGGCAAGATAACCTTTCCAAACGAGTTTCAAACTGCCTCTATCTGTAGGCATATTTGGGTATCTCGTTTGAAAGGTCGTTCAAATGACCTTACAAGTGAGTTTAAAACTACCTTTTTATAGGCTTATTTGGGGATCTCGTTTGAACGACTTTGTGTCTCGTTTGAACGAGTCTCGGGAAAAACTATTTTAGTATTTAAACAAACCTTATTTCGTTTTTTGCCTTACCAAGTTTTTCACTGAGTTTATTTTTAAGAGCTTTATATCCTTTATCAGAGAGACTAATCAAGATCAATCAAAAACCTAACATCTTGAGGTTGATGTTGAATTAGTTAATTTTACTTCCCACAAATTGTTTTAGAATGATTCGAGAAGGGTGATCCTTATTGTGAGATCAATAAGCATCGCTGCAAGAGCGAAAGAGATAGAGTTTAAAGCTTAGATCAGAAGAGAGATAATCACGAGATGAGGTTATCGAGTCTGTAAGTGTATTTCAGATTGTAACTTTTTTGATTAGTATATTTTGGTTGTCTAGTTCATCGACAATGACCTGTGGTTTTTCTCCTTAGTCAGGGTGAAAAATTGTTTGTATCTTTTATTTCTTTGTCATAACTATTGATTGTTTATGCTTATCCCTAGATCATTGATTGATATGAATTATTCTGACCTAATTTCTCGAAATACATTAAATACGAGCATATAGTTTTTTAATTGGTACCAGAGCAAAATTCATTGTAGGCTTTATATCCTGAGTGGTGATCCTGTTTTAAGTGATTGCTTAATTTAATAAATTTCTAAAAATTTGGAGGTCCTATAAATTGTCAACTACTCTTTGATGGTGCAAACTTTCCCTACTAGAAGGTTTGAATGATTGCCTTCTTGCAATCCTTGGGAGAAGATGTCTAGATTTCCATTGAAGATGGATGGGTGCCCCTGACTGTAATATGACGTGAGCCAGCAACATCTATAAAAAATCATAAACCTAGAAATTAATGGACTAAGGAAGAAAAAGAAATGTTTGGTTATAATTCTAAAGGTCCTAATACCATTTTTAATGTGTTGAGCCAAAGTGAGTATGCGCACATCTCCGCGTGTACCACTTCGAAAGAAGCTTGGGACATCTTAATACGTACTCATAAAGGTGATGAAACTGTTAAAGAGAGTAAACTACAAATGCTCACCTCTCAATTTGAGAATATCCGAATGAGAGAGGATGAACCATTTGGTGAGTTTATGCCAGACTGAGTGACATTGTCAATAATAGTTCCTCTTTAAGAGCTGGATGTACTGATGTTCAAATAGTTCACAAAATTCTAAGATATTTCTCTAAGAGTTTTAGGTCTAGACGTGATGCCATAGAGGAAACTCAAAATCTTAAAACTATGACATCTGATTCACTTGTTGGAAAATTATGAGCATTTGAAATCGAGACAAAAATAGATATCCCTAAGAAGAATAAGGGTGGCTTTTAAGTCTTCCTCCAACTCTTTGTATTCTCAGGAAACCTGAAAAGTTGATAACTTATGTGTGTCTAACAATGGTGAGAAATTGGACTTTAATTCACTTATTGTTGTTATATAAGTCAGCAGTTTAGAAAACTCTTAAAAAAATGGTAATTTGAGTAACAGGGGCAAAATGTGAATTATAAGCCACTTTTTCATGACTGTGTTAAGTCTTATGGCAACCAGACCAATCTTGAACAAGACTTAAATAAAGTTGAATGTTATAGGTGTCACAAGTGTGTTCACTATGTACACAGTTATCCTACTAAGAGTTTTAATAGTAATCACATGGCCATGAATATTTAAGTTACCTGGGATGATGATAATGATGAATTTGATGCTACTAATGATCATCCCCAAGAATATGAAAATGGTAACTATTGTGCGTTTCCTACTATAATAAACTCTAGTAATAATTATTCTGACCATTTTGAGCTAGAAAATACTACTGAAGATCAGAGTGATTATAAAATTGACAATTGTGAAGAATCCAAGTTTGAAGATTTGCATTCTTAACTTATTTCTTATCTTGAGAAACTTAAGAATGATAAATATGCTCTTATTGTCAAACTTGATATTTGCAAAAAAGAAAAACATACTGTTGTGGAGAAATTAAAATTGACTAAAACAGAACTTGAGAAACTTAAACTTGACTTGACTTCTACTATGCAGAAACTTGAAGTTTTTATCCATGGAGCAAAAAATATTTATAAAATGCTACGTATGAGCAAAAATGGTACTGACAAAAGGGGACTTGGATTTGACAAGAAAAATACTATGTCTAGTGCACCTCAAATCACAAAATTTGTTAAAGCTACTCCAGTGCCATATTTTCCCTAACAAAGCATTACTAATGTTCCTCAGAAGTAGGTTAAAAAGCCTTCTGTCTTTCGTATGTTTTATTATCACGCTTGTGATCGAAAGGGTCATATTGCTCCCTATTACAGATATGTTCATAAATTCTATGATAGTAATGAATTTCCTAGGGAAAGAGGGAAACCCTATCGACCATATGCCCAATCCATTGCTAATTCTAATTTTGTCCAAAAGTCTTTGAATGCTTTCAGGAATTTGATTCAAGCGGCGGAAGTACGAAAGAAAGTAAAACCCGTTTGGGTTCAGAATAAGGATCTTTTACCACAATTACGGTGCAATATTAGAGTAATGACTCAAACTAATTTTAACTCTTCCCAGTAGCATGGAGATAGTAATGTTCAAGCAAAAACTCAGATAACCTCTTCTACGCTATATGAGAAAGTGAAGAGTATGTGTTATGGGTCGATGATTGAACCAACCAGCATGAAAGATGCTTTATCTAATGAATCTTGGATTAGTAGTATTGGTGTCTATTCCATTGAGTAACTCTCTCTGGTCATCCTGACTATTTGTGTTGCTATTTTATGGAGACAGCGTTAGGTATGTGTCATTCCTTTTGTTCTTATTATTTATTTTCCCTTATTTTTGCATCAAAGTCTATCTTAGCTAAGTATATGTATGATCGGGATTTATGTATTCGTGATATATTTATTTAATGCTTGAGCTACTTGGTATAACATGTTCTTTACTATAACCAATAATATGAATCTTGTCGTCAGTAGAAACTTTGATGATAAATGTAGAGACTTTCTTACTTAACTTTATGTGAGGATCGAACCTTTTATGCAGGCTTCGAGTAATTCATTCCAGCAAAATCTCTCTTTATTTATGATCTCATTATTTATGCATTAATCAATTATTGGTGCTGACATCTAATTCGTTCTAGAATATTTTCTTTACTTGATTCGAGGCGAAACAAGAAATTGTATGAGGCTTAAGACATAATTTTAGGCATTGTTATTTGAACCTTCTTTGGCCTTTTAATACATAACCCAAAAAGTTTAATCACTTGCTACCCTTTGAGCCTAAAAATAAGCCATTTCTTTGTATACGCCAATTTTTGTTTAACCTCTTTTTTTCTGAGGACAGGAAGTGATAAAGTATGAAGGGAGTTGTGTAAATTAGTCTTGCTTGTGCGACTTTATTTTTCAAAGCATAAATTCAAATAGCGCTAGAAGATCAAGTATATCTCTAGAAACATTACAGTAAAAAATAATGGAGGAAGGAGGTGTCTCGATATCAACAACGAAGGTGGTAGTTACATTTGTCCTCAAAATGTCAGCAAAATACCTACTTCATTACTAGCTTACCTTTGCCTACTTTACAGCCTTAAAAGTCATATTTGATTCTAAGTCTAGTACAATCGGTTTAGTGGAGACGATAGTTGGAGAATTTATTGTATTTAACTTGACACCACCAATAACAATTGATTTTCCTTTTGGGAGATCTTTCAGTAAAATAGCGCAGCTTTATTGAAATATGAATTTTTTTTATTTCAGTTTAGTCATTCATATTTCCTCAGAGTAATTCCTAGTCAATTCTTAGTAATTTTAAGTGACCAACCATGAGAGGCCTAAGTTGAATCATTTTTTCGATATAGTAATCTTCATAAGCCTAAATATGTCAGGACTTTGATTAGACTACATACACACCGAATTCTTTTGCATTATTTTATTACAGATCAATAATATTCTCTTATATGTCATGTATCCGTTGTGTCTATATATTTAATGCATGTTTTGAGGGGGAGTGTGTTTAGTAGTCTCTATTTTATCTCGTAATGTCCTAGGTCTTATCTTATATCTCTTGTGTCTATTTGTTGATTACTTAGTTAATGTCGGTGAGTTTACCTATTTCTATCCATTCGTTCGAATGAGTTTTTTGTTCGTTCGAACAACTGATTGGTCTCATTTCGTCCATTTTAAGCTGCAGTGGTTTTTAGGCAAAACTTGATGATTCATTCGAATGAGTTTTCTGTTCGTTCGAACGATTTTTGGTCTCATTTCATCCATTTCAAGCTATAGTCATTTTTAGGCAAAACTTGATGATTCGTTCGAATGAGATTTTTATTCGTTCGAGCGAGTTTTGGTCTTATTTCATTCATTTCAAGCTGCAGTGGTTTTTAGGCAATATTTGTTGTTTCATTCAAATGACTTTGTTTTCATTCGAACGAGATTAGAGTTTGGTCGTCTCCCACCTGTCTCCTATGTCATTTCTCCTTAGTCTTTCTTTACTTCAAATAATAGGTGGCTGTAGAATACTTTTGGTGATCATTAATAATTGCAATTGTGATGATTGTGCTTGTGCTTGTTAGCGATTGAGCTTGTGTTGGTGATTATACTCGTTAGAATGAGATTTGGTGACGAGTACTCAAAATTGGTTTGTGTTGTAAAGATTAGGGACTTGCAGGTTATGATTGGGAGTTTAGTACGGTAATTGGGGTGATTATTGGTGTTGTTGAGAATGTTATTTGTGCCTAAATTATTATAGATTTTTGTTGTGTAATTGCTTCATACAGGTGATTGGGTTTGTGATGTGACGTGGTGGTGGTTTGTATTAATTGTCATTGTATTATTTGGGGTGGTGGTTACTTGGCAAATTTATGGCCTTGGTTTATGCTAATGGTGTAATGTCCCAGATTTTCAGGGTATATTTTTTTATTATTAAGTGTTATTATTATTATGCATATATTGTTATTCGTTAAACTTCCGCATATACTCCTATGCGTTACGCATTTGCATATTATCATTTTTATCCATTCCGCATCCATTTATTCCTTTCGGCTAAGTTTCTGGTAGTTAGATTCCTTTTCTGGGTTTTAGGAGTTTCGGTGGCCGTCAGGCGGTGGAGGTGGTGTTTAGACCTTGGGAACCCCTGTGTGGGTTGGTGATAGTGTTTTATTATGGTGTGGTGATGTGGATGTGATTTTGGGGAATCGTTGGTTAGCCTTGGATTTCTGTGGTTTTCCACTGATAAATTCCTTTATTTTTCCATTGGATGGATTCTTTTCACCAACTGTTAATTTTTGGACTGCTTATTTATGTCCGGGCATATTTCTGTTATGATTTTTCCCTCTGTTTTTGTTCGAACATTTGTGTGTTCAGACGACCAAGTTGGGTCTTTTGAGCTATTCCCAAGCGTTGGATTTTGCGTCGAGATGAGTGTTGGCTTCCCCTATATAAACTCTTCATTTCATTTTCAAATTTTTTTTTTCTCTCCAAACCAACTCTAATTTCCTTCTCATAACCGACTCTCACTTTCTCTCTCAAAACCGACTCAAACCCTTCTCCTACCTTGCCCATCTCGGCTCCATATTGGGTTTGGGAGATCATCTTTTGTTGTTCACGAGTGTAGTGGTTGGTGCTGCTGATTTCGGGCATGGAGAGAGGGCTACGTTCCCCTCGTCCAACGTCGTTCTTGGTCGTCATTCCTTATCGAGCTCAGCCGTCCTTCCTCCAGCGAGTAATTTCCCTATACTCTTCCTCTATTGTCAATTTGATTTCGGAGTTGGTGATGGGTTATTGATGGACTCATTATAGGGTTTATAATTGTGGTGTTTGGGGTTTGGTGTTTGTGGCCAAATGGGCATTGTTGGTGATTGGATTTTGTAATGTTTGTTTGCAGGTGTTGGGCTGATTTTGGGGTTGTGTTTGATTGGGGGATTTGGGTGTTCGGTGGTGGATTGTTGAGATTCGATGTTGTTTCAGAGAGGGCTGCCTGAACCGACAATTGTTTCCGTTTCGGCTGAGATGTTTGCTTCGCCTAGTTGCTGATTTTATCCGTGAATGTTTAGCGAGCTTCACTAACGAAATTGCTGCCTTCTTTACTATTATTCTAGAGGAAGGGTTAAGGTTGTTTTAACGCCCTTTGAACACCGGGTTCGTGACTATTAGGTGGCTGATTTGGTGGGCTTAAAGTTGTATATCTTAATGCGTTGTGGGTGATCAGAGTAGCGCTGCATAGCGTGGTGGATTAAGGATTTTACTGCAGTTTGTGGTGCTGATTCGAATGTGGCGCTGATTTGAAATTCAGTTTTGGGTGGGTATCCTTTGTTAGAATTGCGATTGGGCTCCGGGTCTTGATAGTGGTTGATGTTGTGGTGATCCTGGTCCTTTCCGTGATTGATTTGGAGTTCCGAAAGTCGATTCTCGGAGCACATTTCTGTTGGGGTGCTGTTTGGACAGTTTCGCTGAGATTGTCGTTCCGAGCGTGGTTTTATCAAGCGAGTTTTATCTTCCTTAATAACTAGACCATTATATTGATTTGTGAGTTATTGTATCACATATTTTATCATGTTTATTATCTGTGATTAGGTTAGTATTGGGTTAATTGCTTAGGATACTTTGCTGGTTATCCGTTAGCATACCTTAGACGAGAGTATTCAAGGGTTTGATAAGTTAGTAAAACCCGCAATAATGTGAGTTTAGCTACTAGATAGAACCCGTAGGTTATAATTAGCCAGAGGAGGTTATTCTCTGTTGTCGTTGATTTGACGATGACTCCTGAGATTCCTCTTAGACCGATTCATTGAGGATGGTTATCCCGAATCTATTCTTTGTCGAGGTTGAGAACAAAGGCATTTCACATTATGTTGCGACGCCTCAGCGTTGCTATATATATATATATATATTAAGTATGGTATTGTTGGTTAGTTATTAGGGTGCCCAGCTTGTTTCAGGGCACTAGTTACTTGGTTTGACGATTTGTAGAGACTTATGGACGGCTTGTGGTTTAGCCGCCATTTCTTTGAGATAGTGTTGTTCAGAGACTATAGTTCTCATCTTATAGTATAGCACCTTGGTTGTTTAGGTTGCTGGACTTGGTTCTAGGGTAGTCTTGGGGCTACATAGCTTTAGTAAGACATGGTCTTCGATTCAGAGCTCGTCTTCTTGCCTGCTATTATTTTGATTAGTCTTAGGACTAGTCTAGGTGTACTCTGTGTTCTCGAGGCTTGAGCACTGCCGTTGTGATTGGTGGTTGTTTGGAATGTTAGATTCTATGTGGGAGTATGGTATCTCCTGGACTGTTAGTTGTTGGTGGTGAGCAAACGGCTTGTCCGTGGTGGTTGGTTGTGGAGGTTGAACTTCTGATAGTTTGCCTTAGGATTGTTTGCTTATCGTGTAGTGACACTTATTGTCCTCATGATTCTTATAGCTAATTGAGCTTACCCGTAAGCTTTCTTTCCCCGGGATGAGGCTGTTAGGGCTGTGTTGCCTTCCGTCATCTTGGAGGCAGCGAGACAGCATGGCGCAGTGAGATACGCGGCTGAGCCAGGTGGTTTATGAAGTTGTACGTCACTCGAGATGTTGGAATGCGGCTGAAACCTCCTGTTGAATCCGGTTACTATACATCCGTGTTGGAGACTTATGTACATGATTAGGAAGATTGTGAGGCAGTTCTGCTATTGGGGATTGTTAACTACTTGTTGGGTACTTGTAGGTTACCCCATAAGTACTAGTCTGTGTTGACAGCTAGAGTACTATAGTACTTTATGGTAATCATATTGCTTTGAGGAATCTTAGAAACTGATGTTGTTTTGATGTTGTGACGATTAAGTTTCTATTTCATCTAGGTTTAGATGGTACAACTGAGTCACAGGAGAGCATTTGTGTTAGTTTTGGTTGCCACGCTCTCAGGCAGGTGGTTATCCTATTGTGTATTGGCTGTGTTAACAGCAGTTGTGTTTTAGTCTTTAGGATTTTTGCTCATATCCATAGATAATATATTATCTCCTTATCTTACTGTGATTGGAAACATAAATAACTCTGCATCGGCTGACCCTCGTGAGGTTCAGGGATTCCTTAAATCGGGTTAAAATAGAAGGTGGGTTTAGGATGGATACTATTATACCTAGTCACCCATTCGGGAGTGTGGGATGGTATGAGACAGTATTTACTATACAGGGATTATCCAGGAGGTTAAAATGCCTCAAAATGTATATATAGTTCGGACGTTGGCTCTGTGGGATTTGATAGATTGAGGTAATATCCTTTAGTCTGGTCGAGCTAGTGCAGTACATCGTACCCTTGCATCCAACAATATCCGGTAAGGTAAATCCATTTTCAGTAGTTGTCAGCCCACTTTAGTCATGGGGGCTAGCCCTTTGGGTTGACATCGCTAAATCATTCTACATCATCATCATCATCATCAAGCATATCATTGCATCTCTGCATACTTCCTTTTCGTAGGTTCTTCTGATAGAAATCTTTAACCCTTTTTGCATTATGTTTAATATAGAATCTTCTGCACTTGGGATAATCATAAGATTATCTCATTCCATCATATCATCATCATAACATATAATTGCATTAGGATAATTATGGGATTATCCTAGTTCCTCATATTCTTCTTTGCTTATTAAATTCCTCTTCTCCTAATTGTTTTGCGGCGCAATTAGATTCCTCTTCCTTCTGTATAATCCTCTCCTCTCTGCATCTATTCCTCCCTCTTTTGCATCTAATTTAATTCATTAGGTTGATTGATCTGGTTGGTTGTTGTGAGTTTTAGGCTGGTATTGGTTGTGGGCAATCTTCCTTAGCTTGTGATAGCTTCGGGGTTGTGCCTTGTTGGGGTTTGGGTAACCCTGTTGGATTATTATGGCCGAGGGTGGTTTACCCTCGTGTGTTATTGTATTCTTGAGGTAGGTTAGTTGCTTGTGGCACTGAGGGCCACAGTAGTGATTAAAGTGTAGTTAGTAGTCCTTAGGACTGGAGTGCAGTTATAGTCTTAGCACTCCTTTGCTCGAGATATGTATGTATATATTTATAGTATAGTTTGATATAATTATTAGACTAGTTATATACCTATTAGATACCTATTAGTCATCCTATATATATTTATACATATACATTGTTTATCGTTAGATATTATTATATCCTATTATCATTAATATTTGTATCCATCTCATTGCTTAGTATAATCGTTTAGCTATTCTTGGGAGTTAGTGAGCTCGTTATTTGCTCACTCTCGCATCCCTCTTTCAGTGGCAGGTTGTTTCAGGTTTTAGTTGCTACTGTGGTGATCTTTGGGGAGCTGAGTTGGAGGCTCATTCTCCAGTTACTACTGTTGGGCTTGTTGCGTAGAGGTCTGTAGAATCTTACGTTTAGATATTGTTATCTTAGTCTTCCGTTGTTTCTGCTTTTCCTTATTACTCTGTTGTGATACTATTGTGAATGACTGACCCAGAATTTATCTACGGCTCGGTTGTTCATGGGGCAAATCTTTGGATTTCCCGGCCTGTACATCCTCGAATCTCAATAATTGGTCTACCTACCGATTACTGGATTTTGGGGAGTGAAAAATGGTATTGAGTTTTTATAGATGCTGGAGTTTGTTGTTGTGACTTTGTGGCCTTGAGTTGTGTATTAGACTGTGTTTGGTTTCTTCCGTGACAAAAATTGAAGAAATATAAGTATCCTTAACAGGATAACACAATAAAAGAATATATATTCATGCTTTTCTGGTTTGATACTTTTATGATACCTTTATGATCATATCTTTAAATTTTCAGAGATTTTTTTAAAGTTCTTTTTTACACACGTATCATAAACTAGTTTACTGAGTATAAAAATATTAAAAAATAGCTGTTTGATACGTTTTAAAGTGTAAAAGATGTTATCCGTGTAAGGGCTCTAGAGATTGAACCTGTTGATGAAAGGGGTAGTGTCATTCTATGATTTAGGCTGTCTTTGTATCTGGGAAGTACTTCAGAGTGATGCTTAGGCCTTAATTTTAATTTTGTCACGAAATAAACCAAAGGGGGAGATTGAAAGATTTTGGTTTGTCTCGTTTCTTGCATATGGAGTCTTGTGGTTATCTCAGTCGAAGATGGTGACTGAGGTAAGACCACCGGACAAGTCTTCTACAACCAACGGCCGAGAAGGTAAGTTAGTAAGTAGAACTCTGATAAAGGAAAAGCCAAAACATTTTAACTGCCTTTATTTTTAAACTTATTTTACTTTCTCGCTCAAACAAGTTTTCTATTCGTTTGAACGACTTCTGGGAAAAGACAAACGAGTTTCAAACTGCATCTTTTTGTAGGCTTATTTGAGCAACTTGTTGTAATGACTTTGGGTTTCGTTCGAATAACTTCTAGGAAAAGGTAACCTTTTCAAACGAGTTTCAAACTGCCTCTTTCTGTTGGCTTATTTGAACAACCTTTCAAACGAGTTTGAAACTGCCTTTTTTGTAGACCTATTTGGGGATCTCGTTGGAACAACTTTGTGTCTCGTTCGAACGAGTCTCGGGAAGAATTGTTTAAGTATTTAAACAAACCTTATTTCGTTTTTCTCCTCATCAAGTTTTTTACTGAATTTATTTTTGAGAGTTTTATATCTTTTATCAGAGAGACTAATCATTATCAATCAATAACCTAACATCTTGAGGTTGATGTTGAATTAGTTAATTCTACTTCACACAAATTGTTCTAGAGTGATTCGAGAAGGGTGATCCTTGTTGTGAGATCAAGAAGCGTCGTTGCCAGAACGAAAGAGATAGAGCGTGAAGCTTGGATCTGAAGAGAGATAATCACGAGACGAGGTTATCAATTTTGTAAGTGTATTTCAGATTGCAACACTTTTTGATTAGTAGATTTTTGGTTGTCAAATTTATCGACAATGACCTGTAGTTTTTCTCCTGAGTAAGGAGCTTCCACATAGTGAAAAATTGTTTGTGTCCTTTATTTCCCTGTCATAACTATTGATTATTTATGCCTATCCCTAGATCGTTGATTGATAAGAGTTATTCTGACCTAATTTCTCAAAATACATTAAATATGAGCATATAGTTTTTCAGAGTTAGAGACTCCGTTGGTGTCATTGTTAAGAGATGGCAATATTTATGCCAAAGAAATTTTGCTTTGGCAGTGGCAACAGGTTTCTTTTTGTATTTGAGGAACATTTATGTATTTATCGATTGTGTTGGGATAACTTCAGACAGTTCAAGAAAAAATAGTCTTAGTTTATTTTGTGGAGATTTGGCAGATATTGGAGGAGTCGGCGATTGTTGAGAGGCTTCCGGGTACTTCAGTTCGATGGAATTGGTTATGCTTTTATGTTTTAAGTTAGATGTCTTCCATGATTTTTAATTGGCTATTTTATGATACATGTTGGAGGTGAATAGGCGCCCTAGTACTACCCATGACCAAGTCACGTCGAATAGGTCAACGTGCCTTCGGCGTTATATCTTTTTTGTTGTAGTATATTTTGTTCTATACTATGCATGCATTCTATTCTAATCTTTATACTTTTATTATTGTATTATTTGGTTGCGCCTTTTTCATTAACAATGGCTTGTATTGAATGAATCATTTTGTGCCCTTGGGCCTAGAATAATCAAAGATGTGCTTTGGACACATTAGAACTACATGAAGGCATAGTATTTTCCATTCTAAGAGGATCAAAGTGTGTAAAAAGTGTCATGGGTTTCAGATATAGTGTATATTCAATTTCCTGTTATGTTGCTATGTTCTGGGAATTGCAATATGTTCAATGGAACCTATTAACCATAAGAAATACAGATTAGATCTAAGCAACATAGATAATCGAATTTATACAATTGTATTCAACAATAGGTTTATTGCCGTTATTAGTCCATCGAAATTAAGAAATGTTGCTCCATTAGACTTGATGGCTTGAAATGACAGCCTTTCGTCACATTAGCGACGCTTGAAATCTAAACCAAGACATGTAGAAATTAAGAGAGCAGGTTTTAAACTCGGATCAAGGAGAGTTTGTATGAGTTCTTTTCTCTCCTGAGATCTTCTCAACATCTCCGGTGCTCCAAAAATTCTCTCCCTCCCTCATTTCCACCATTTCCCCTTTACTCCGTTTGGCCCGCTTATCCCCCATCTCCGAGTTTGCAAAATCTGTAATCAAACAATGGTCATGCATATGAAATAGCCGCCTTGATGTGTTGTTGCATCTATATATGTTTCAATCTTGTTTTCCTTTATATTGTTTTTACCCCCGTGATATGCATAATGCAAACACATGATTCCCACGATCTGGATTAGTTTGAAAGTAATGAAAGAGTAAAAAGGCAGTGTATATGCACAAAATTAGATTGTTGCAAATCTATGCTATCTGAAGTTCCAAAAAAAAAAAATTGTAAACATGGTGAAGTAGTAAAAACATATACAACTTGTTAAATGAAAGGGCTAAACCATAGAGCATGTGACACGTTTAGACTGACGATGTAAAAGTAACGTCTTGTGCAGATTTTAACTTGTGAACCAATTCCAAACTTTCACATTGGAGCCTGTAAGGATCTAATCAGCATTTGCATTGTTCAAATTGGCCCCATGATTACAAAGCATTTCAATCCACAAAGAAATAGAAGAAGAAAAAAAACATAATTTATTTCTAACTTGAACGCCAAATCAGTAAAAGAAAAACATAATACTGGTTAAACAACATATTCAAATACATCATGAAGTCAATGGTAGTAATATTTTTTCTATTAAAAGACCATCGTGTGTTGGCATGCACATTAGTTGAGATAAGTTCATTCACTCCACGGATAAACTTAGGATATAAGTTTAGCCACTGGTCTGGGCATTTCCTTCTTCCCATATCTTCTTTACTACTTTATGGTGACAATGACAAAGTATGACATCCAACTCTTTGGTCTCATGAGAGAATTCATTTGCCCATAATCAATCTTCTACTCGACGTCTTTGAATACTCATATCAAGCATAATCTCTGTAGAAATTTCAAGAGAGAGAAAGAAAAATAGATCATTGCAAATACATAATCGTTGAAGGGTTTTCGAAAATACACCCATCCGTAGTATTAACTCAAGGGTACTCCTACCCATAATCACCATGTCTAGAAAGAAAAAAAACTCCCCAAAATCAAATTAAAACCATTAAATAATGAATCAATGTTTGCAAGGGAGAGAGAGTACCTGGAGTGGGGAGAGGGGCATTTCGAAAATGATGAGAGTGGTAGAAGATGCGTTGGGAGAGTTTGGGAAATTTGAAAAGAGTTAGAAGGGAGACTCAAAGGGGTTGAACAGTTGAAGAGAGATGTTGAGTGGTTTTAGTTTAGAAGGTGTTACGGTAGTTAGGTTTGGGTTTCTTCTAAGGGACGTGGGCGACTTTTATGGAGCCACTTGTCGAGCTTACAAGTAATATGACACGTGTAATACAAAGAAACGGGGTAAGTAGTTTTATGTAGTATTTTTCCAGAGTAGTTTGGGACGGTTGCAACTCAATCTTGACCTTTAAATCTTAATTTTTGCCTCGGAAGATGCATTAAAAAGAGTTGGTCTTGATACAAGTACCCTAGAATGTAATATTGATGTTGGAGGCGTTGCTTTTTTACACCTTCAGTTACAAAGTATGATCGAGCTGGCGCAATTGCAACCAGGCTAGCAGTGTATTGGTCGACTAGGTCGAGTGTGATCCGGTTAAACATAAGTTTCCTTAGTAAAGTAAGTTTCCTAAGGCCATATTTGTTTTTTGGTAAAGGGTGAGAAGAGGTATGATCTCTTGGAAACTTCTCACCCTTGACATGTTTGGTTTTTTTTATAAAAGTTGGCAATCTCTCCAAAAAAAAAAAAAATTTGGAAGTTTGACCTATTTTTAACCTCAAAACTTCACCCCCCCCCCCCCTAAAAAAAAAAAAAAACTTACAGTTTCCCTTTGACTTGGCTTTAACTGGTCGTTTCCCCGCTATACCGTTGTTTGGTCATTTCCTACCCTCCGTGACCGGTTTAAGTGAGGGTATTTTGGGGTTTTTAATAGAAAAAAACTCAAATTTACCGAATGAAAGCCCATCTTAACCTCAAATAAGCAAAATCAAAACCCACCCCAATGTTCCCCCCCCCCCCCCTCTCTATTTCTACCTCCTCTATCTTTCTCTCTCCCTCTCTCTCCCCAACAATTCCCCCCCCCCCTCTTTCCCCATTTCTTGCTCCTCTCTCTCTCTCCCTTTATCTCTATACCTCTCCATCTCACCTCTCTTTCTATCCCCCTTTCATCCACCTCTCTTTCTCTATCCCCTCCCACCCTCATACCTCTCTCTATCTCTACCTTTTTATCCCACCCTCTCTATCCCACCTCTCTCTCTGTCTGCCACCTCTTTTTCTCTCTCTATCCCCTCTCTCTCCCACCTTCATACAACTCTCTCTCTCTTCCTCATTATCCCCTCTCTCTCTTTCCCTCCCCTCACTATCCCTCCCCTCTATCTCTCCCTTATCTCTTTACCTTTCACATCCCCTCTCTCCCTCTCTATCCCCTCTCTCTCCCACCTCTCTCTCCATCCCCTTTCTCTTCTACCTTCATACAACTCTTTTTTTCTCTCTCTCCCTTTCACCTCTTTCTATCCCCTCTCTCCCACCTATCTTTCTCTCTTTCTCTCACCCTTTCTTCCTCCCATCTTTCTCCCCTCTTTCTCCCCCTTATCTCTCTAGTTCTCCCTTTCACATCTCTCTCTATCCCCCTATCTCTTTCCCATCCTCATACCTCTCTCTCTCTCACTCTCTCTACCTCTATCTTTACATTTTTCTATTCCCCTCATCCCTCTCTCCCTCCTACATCTCTATCTCTCGCTATAATATTTATTTTTCCATCTCTCTCTATATATATATATGTGGGTATGCTGAACCATGTCCCTTATATATTTGGCATTTTGGTATGTGATTTTGTACGTTTTAATTTTATTTTGCCTCAAACCGTCATTTTAATTGTGTTGTTGCATTAATATATGATAAATTATAGAGGAAAATGTGGTTTATACATGTATTTTTTTATGTTTTTGTGGAGAAACTGTTAATCTGTGGTTAAATTAGATGGCCCAGCCAAACAGACTAGTGAGATGTTGAAGTTAGAAGTCAAGATTTTAAGTACAAGTTCTAACCTTCAGCCAAACGCACGTGAGTTTTTTTTCAATCTTCTAACCTCAAAATTTATAACCTCATCCTATACCTTTTCTCACCTCTTCCTACCTCTCCTCAACATATTTTGTGTTCATATACTAAAAAATACTTATCTCGAAGTCCCTAGACCATCACAAACTAGAAGCCTCTTCAAATTTTGGTATTTCCAAATATTGCAAATTTCCAAGTAGAAAGGTGGTGGATAAGCCTCGGATGATTTTGATTGGTTGATATTATTTGAACTCCGCCTGGAGCATTTTTCCACGTGTCACTCTCTGGAGCTCCAAAATCCACTGAAGCAGAAGAAAAGAGAGAAAAGCAAACAGTCGAAAATAAGCAAACTCCTCAAGCTTCCATGGCTGTCACAACAACCTCCGCTTATCTTCAAAAATTCAGCTCTCTAAACCCTAATCCCAAATCGCGCATCTCCGCCATGGCTTCCAACAAAAAGGTCTCTCTCTCTCTCTCTCTCTCTTTCTTTCTCTCTCTCTCTCATGAAGGGTTTTGTTGTTTCAGGTCAACAAATACAACCCAAACTGGAAGAAACAATGGTTCGGCGCAGGAATCTTTGTAGAAGGGAGCGAAGAGTTACAAGTAGACGTGTTCAAGAAACTGGAGAAGAAGAAGGTTTTAAGCAATGTAGAGAAGGCGGGGTTGCTTTCGAAGGCGGAGGAACTGGGCTTTACGCTATCGTCGATAGAGAAGTTGGGGATTTTGTCGAAAGCGGAAGATTTGGGGTTACTGAGTTTGCTTGAGAATGTAGTGGGGTTGTCTCCTGCTGCACTTGCTTCGTTGGCATTGCCGCTTATTGTGGCGGCGATAGGAGTGATTGTGTTGGTTCCGGATGATTCAGGAGCGTTAGTGGTGGCGCAGAATACGGTGGCGGGGTTGTTTGGTGTTAGTGCTGTTGGGTTGTTTATTGGGTCTATTGTTTTGGATGGGTTGCAAGAGGCGGATTAGGAGGCTTTACGATTAATGCTGTAAAATAATATCTTATTGATTTGGTAAGAATGAACACTAATTGTTAGTGTTTGATTGCCTAGTGCTATACGAGCATCAATAATTACAAAGAGGTTAGCCTCGTATCGATCTAATATGTCTATGTATTGGGTCATTGGGTCACAATTGTGACTAATTGTCACGGCCCAGCCCGGGACCGCATCTACAGTGCTCGGAGTGCAGCGGAATAAGGGACCGTGCGGCGTACACGGACGCGCGGTCGGCGTGTACCAGCCATTTTCACGGGCGCGGCGCGCCAGTGGCATACAACCCACGGATGCTAGAACGACATCCGGATACTCGTGAGGGGTCATCGAATATGTATTCGGTATAGGCAACAACGCTGAAGGTTTCCTCAATAATCCCTACAGCGTAATCTCTCGCGACGCGCCCGAGGTACGGAAAGCACACCTGTCCAGTAGCGGATCAGGGTAGCTCAATATGTCAGTTTCCACATAAGGGACTCATATCTCAAGGGGCGGCGAGCCTGGACGAATTATGTTGTCCATCAGTAAGGGCGGTGCGTCTCGGATAGCGCGCGGGGCATAGCGGCGCCATATGAAGCCCTTTATTGAAAATCGGCCCGCATTGCGAGGCAATGTCCCCTGGCCTTCCCTGGGCCTAGGAGAACTCATAACTATCCATTGTAGATAGTCCATGAGCCGGGGTCCTTGATGACCAAACATTAAAGCTCTTTTAGTCATGGGGAGGATCGGACCAAGGTTCCTCCTTAATATAACTACTAAGTGAATAGTTAATTTTCAAAAGGAAACGTTAAAACATGAGGCGAAGCGTACTGGACCTTTTCGCCCCCTTAACTGAATCCGATTGCGACGAAACTTGGCGTGCAGCTATATTAGGATATAGAGAACAAATACATTCGGACAAAACTCAAAACGTTCGGGTGGATTTGGCCGGCGTTCGGTAGGTCGTCACACCCTCCCGCACTTAAAATAATCTCGACGTCCTCGTCGAGAACCTTCCTCAACACGGCTCTGCAAGGATTCAATCTTCTGCATCTTCAAGAAACCAATAACTCTCCCGCACTTAGTTCAGAGTACTATATCTTCTTCTGTACTAGCGGATACTGGGCCCAACTGCTAGTCTCGATGCTGACAACTGTGTCTTCAGAACTGAACTTTAACTTCGCCCATTCCAACTGAAGTGCGTAGTGACCGAACCTTCATACGACTGGGGTCTGCCTTCTCCTCTGGGTATTGTCTCTTGGTCTCAAACCTTCTGAAAAATATATGGGCGGTGCACTCTGGCATCGCACCCTCTGAAATGCGCTGCATCCTGCTGCAAAGCGCCTTCTCCCCTGACACAATGTGGAATATCGCACTTCTCGACAAACCAAGGGCGTCTCCTCCGGACAGCCCGACGAGGATATCTTCAATCCCGTCCCAAAAGTGCGCTCACTTCCGAGTCGCACAATGCCTTCGCCGCTCGAGAGTTCAATCTTCTGTGAATCTCGGCTTCAAACTTCACTCATCATCTGCGAGTGGTAAGGAGCAAGTCTTCTATAACCCAGGGGTAACTCTCCCCAACTGCACGGAACATCTACCGCACACTAAAACAGCCTGACTGCCCTTCAATCATCTCTGCAAAGGTCTTCAAACCATGTCTGCCCTTCTTACAGACCATCGGGGATACAACATCAAGATGCGGCACTCTAGCCTTACCAGTATAGAACTGAACTGGTACTCATTGTTCACTTGGGCGAGGGAGGGTAGCTCCTAGAAGGTAGCATACTCTCAACGAGGCGCCGGTACTCTGTTCCCTACCGCCAACAAAACCATCAAGGCAGCCTATTTAGGCACGGGTACTCTGTTCCCTACCGTCAGCTAACCATCGAGGTCCGCCATAAAGGCGTCTTGTGTGAACTTCTAAAACCCATGAGACATCTATCTGTGCAATCGCGTTTCTGCTCTACCACTTCGTAGTAGGCCATCATCTAACCCATGTAACGCTAGATGGCATCTGCACCTAACTTGGCTGCAGGAAGGGTGATCGCTACTCCGACGTCCCCAAAGGTATCTCCACTTAGGAGGACTCTAATCTGCCTCACTCTCTAAGGAGGACTTCTCAACGCCTCTTCTCTGACGAGGACTTCTTAATGCCTCTTCTCTAACGAGGACTTAACACTGGCATCTGTACTTGCCAAACTCTGGTGGTAGTGACCCATGCCGGAACCTGCGTACATCTGCGTCACAACTTACAGCTCTTCCCACACTCGATAAGCTCGACGCCCTCGTCGAGAACAAAGCTGTGACATATAACTGACGGACTACTGAAGCGTTTCTCCATTTCCACATCCCTACTCCAACCTGAGTTCTTGGGGAACTTGGGAACAAGATACTGTCACTGCACTTGTCGCTCTGAGCTCGTTGGCTTGCCATGTCCAACTGCTATCAAACTCGCGGAGACCAACCTTCATACTATCGCAGTCATCTTCAAACTGAAGCGAAGCCATTCTCTGTCTCTTGAAGTAGCTTCAACAAACGCAGCCAACTCTAACCGGTCACTGAGATGTGGTCTTCTAAAGACACTCCATCGATACAAACAAAGAACGAGGCACGGGTACTCTATCCCTACCGCCAACCACCAAGTGATAAGGAATTGGGAAACTAACATCCAATTCCGCTCAGGATCTTTCATCCTAGAACAATCTCCCATCTGAGATCATGTCTGAGGTAACCCGCACAACTGACTGAAGCTCACTCTGTTCTGCGACAACCACGTAACTTACTAACCTTCGGCAACGTGAGTCTTCCATCTGTGAGCTAAAAATGACCCAGAACCATCATGTGGAACAACATGGATCAACTCGGCTAGAGCACTCGAACGCCGACAAACCTGAAACTCACTTCGGAGCCAGAGAAAAAACATCACTCGGCAACTTGCCTTCTTGGAGTAATCAAAGCAGGGTCCCAAGTAACGGGTGACCAACTGCAGACCAGCGACAACCCATCTTGGAGGTCGCAGTTCATGTCGCGTCACAACGAATCACTCTGTCCTCGACGTCTACCTGACGATATCATTGTGTACAAACTTGGGACCCAAACCATGTCTTCATCTCTTACTTCATGCCGCTTCATCTTCGGCTCATGAGATTCACCTCCGGAACGTCTCAATGTCCAACTCAGGACAATCACAACGAGTATCTCTCAGGATTCTTCAATCTTCTGCAGACACTAAGGAATTCCAACCAAACCAAGTATCGCGGCTTCCACACAAAAGTACTCGGTAACTGACACTGACCATATCGGTCTCTGCTGAGGGGCATCGTCCTTGATCGCAACTGTTACTAAACTTCGCAGCGCGGATACGGACCGAATGCGATAGCAACCTGCTAGATCGCTCTATTACTATTCTTCATAGAGCATCTGCGACACTGACCAGCCTTCTAGAGACAACCAACGATATAGATCATCGAGTCTAACTCAAATCTGAATCCTTCCTCTTAGCGTCATTGTCCAAAGCACACTTTACTTGAGCAATCTCACGCTCGGATATGGAGCCTTTCTCTTGCATCCAATATCAACTGACATGTAGGCAACTCACTCTACGAGCATTCACAACAGTGCTTGGATCATCTCTGAGGAGCAACTACAGCTCTGGAGAGAACAACTGCCAAATGGGTATCCCATACTACCAACTCGGGAATCATTACCCTATTTACTCTGACGGACGTAGGCACTATCCATCTACGCTATGACAAGCAAACTCCCAGCAAGCCTTGCTCGGATAAGCCTAGACCCAACTAGTCTAGCTCTGGCAGACGTAGGCACAATCCATCTACGCTCTACCAACTCAAGAGCTAAGCTTTAACAAGCTATTCTCGCTCTGATACCATCTGTCACGGCCCAGCCCAGGACCGCCTCTACAGTGCCCGGAGTGCAGTAGAATAAGGGACCGTGTGGCGTACACGGACGCGCGGTCGGCGTGTACCAGCCATCTTCACGGGCACGGCGCGCCAGTGGCATACAACCCACGGATGCTAGAGCGACATCCGGATAATCCTGGATACTCGTGAGGGGTCATCGAATATGTATTCGGTATAGGCAACAACGCTGAAGGTTCCCTCAATAATCCCTACAGCGTAATCTCTCGCGACGCGCCCGAGGTACGGAAAGCACACCTGTCCAGTAGCGGATCAGGGTAGCTCAATATGCCGGTTTCCACATAAGGGACTCATATCTCAAGGGGCGGCGAGCCTGGACGAATTATGCTGTCCATCAGTAAGGGGCGGTGCGTCTCGGATAGCCCGCGGGGCATAGCGGTGCCATATGAGGCCCTTAATTGAAAACCGGCCCGCATTGCGAGGCAATGTCCCCTGGCCTTCCCTGGGCCTAGGAGAACTCATAACTATCCATTGTAGATAGTCCATGAGCCGGGGTCCTTGATGACCAAGCATTAAAGCTCTTTTAGTCATGGGGAGGATCGGACCAAGGTTCCTCCTTAATATAGCTACTAAGTGAATAGTCAATTTCCAAAAGGAAACGTTAAAACATGAGACGAAGCGTACTGGACCTTTTCGCCCCCTTAACTGAATCCGATTGCGACGAAACTTGGCGTGCAGCTATATTAGGATATAGAGAACAAATACATTCGGACAAAACTCAAAACGCTCAGGTGGATTTGGCCGGCGTTCGGTAGGTCGTCACACTAATAGATAGGGAATGATGTACAACCCTTGGATGGGTATTCCTATCTCGTACATGGGATACTTATTTCTAGGCCATTCTCGTAGTTCGGCCGTTGAAGAAGTGTTTTGATAGTAGGATTTTGGTTTTGAATGTTAGAATTTGATAATTTCGATTTTGAGATTTATATATAGGTGACAGCCAAATATTTACAACTATATGGTTTCCTTAAGGTTGAGCTTATGCTATCTTGCAATAAGTTGGAATTAGGGAATTTAAAAGTGAGGCGAATTGTAAGAAATTATCAGAGACCAGATTTTATTTTTCCAGTGTTTTTTTTTTTTTTTTTTGGACAGTAAGCATTATCTTAAAAGAAATAATCCACTTCAAGGTGGAGACAACTCTCCTTTCTCAAGGGAATGTAGAGAGCCTAAACACCCAAAACTAAACTAAAAATACAAACACCTCTGTACTCTACTCTTAAGTAAACAATTCCACTTGCATCTTCATTCAGGATTTTCTAAATGTCATTAGTAAAGGCTTAGTAAAAACCTCTTCATAACCAAGATCTGGAAGGAGATGATCTAGGCTATCAGGAGCTCTGTTAGTCTCTCTATTGGCATGCTCAATGTAGAAGAACTCAAGAGAGGAAATTTTCATTGTCAAACATTTCAGGGTCGAATAATACTAGTCTTTTATGATCTGAACAACACAAGAAGAGTCACAAGATGCTTCAATAATTTTGACTTAGGCAGCACTTCCCCAGCACAAGCACAAAGAGCTTCACCATTGCATGCAGTTGCTCAAAATAGCTCCATGCCGCCAAAATTTGGTTAAAGAACCATTGCTATTGAGCTTTAAGTTGTTAATGTTAGGCTTTTTCCAACTGCACTTGATCAAAGTAGCCTCAGTTCACCTAACCTGTGGTTACGAGCACTAAAGTACGCACAGTAGCGCGTGCTTGCTTTGTATAGCTTTGGATTACTAGTTGACGCATGCGCCCCTCATTTTTATCAAAAATTACATAGGAGATGATGTTTTGATAAATATTACATAGTGTTGGATAATAATAATCTACACTCTATGAGATAATCAAAGAACACTATTGAGGGAAGAGTAGGCATATCTTTATTAATGAGAAAGTATCTATCTATACCTAATACAAAAGGATAACCCAATAATGAGGTTATCTATCTCTACTTAAACTCTCCCAATAAACCCTAAAGGCCTATGGACTCCCAAACCCAGTTGGGTTCCCACATTGAGTTGGACCCAACTCTTAACACTCCATCTTGGGGTGTTCTATGCCAGGACGACTTGCATCATCAAAACCTTTGCCTAGCAAAACCTCCTTGAGCAAAAGGTCGTGCAAGGAAAGAGTACAATCCAATGCCCCGTATGGGTTGTGAATACGTATACGTTGCATCATCAAAACCTCTAGTCAGTAAAACCTCCTAGGATAAAAATTATACTATTAGAAAAAAGAGTACAACACGCATGTGTCCACGTCAGGACGTGATTACTCCCCTTAACGTCGGTCTCCCCCGAGATGTATCTCCCTGAGATATTGTTAAATAAAACATCTGCATGCCGATTTCGTGTACCAGCTGCTTGAACGTAACTGGTACAAGAATCTTCGTGAATAGGTTTTCAAAATTATCTTCTAAAATATCTTGAATAACACCAATCTCAACAGCCTTTTGTAATTAATAAGGGTGAAATTGCTTCTGTGAAATGTGTTTTGTTCTACCGCCATTGACTTGAATGATGCAAGCCAAGTTGTCTTCATACATAGTCGATGTTTTATCTTGAATAGAACATGCCACAACTTTAGTTGATATGATGCATCTTAGAGCGCAACTATCATTCTCTGCCAGCTTCATGAAGTGAAATAATCTCCTCGTGGTTTGATGATGTAGCTACCGCCGTCTTCTTCATCGATCTCCAAGAATCTTTATGTATCTCCGTACATAAACACATAATCCATTTGATAATGGCTTCTATTTGTGTTCGAAAAGTATTTTGTACCAGCATACTCTATATTTTTACGTTTACTATTTAGAGTAAAACGGATCCTAGTCTTTCATACCGATCAGATACCTAAGAATGTGCATGATCTCATACTAGTACCTTTGGGTAGTAATAGAACTATGGCAAGCCAAACAGTTCACCACGAATGAGTGATCGAGTCCAGTATACCCAAGTAATTAAAGCATAACACCTCTTAGCTATGGCGTCATGGCCCTAGGAGTTTCTCCCCCATTAGGATGGTGAAAGATATCGTTGTCCACACCCAAGTGATGGACGCACAATAAACAACTTAGCATCGTGTGCTACATCCATATCGAAGTGTTAGATAACTCTTTCGATACATATTATTTGGTGTACGAGTTTGCCACTATCAAGATGTTCGATCTGCAAATCCAAACACTACTTGATTTCCCAAGGTCTTTTATTTCAAATTCCTTCCCAAGGTATTCGGTGGCTTTCGCGGTCTCCCCCGGAGGTCTAATGTTATCTGAATTATTTAGTACAATGTTATGATGATACTGAAGCTAATTTTTATGTTCTAAATAAAAATGCATGAACAGATAAGGATATTTGCAAAGTCACCAACCTTCAAATACTCAGTCAACTTACTATGTCTCATGGGCCCTGATTGCTTCAAGTCAACTATAACTTTTCTAGTTTTATTATGTACACACCTCGTGTATCGGGCTTTATTACTTTCAGAAGCTTATACCTCCTCAGGTGGCTTCATGCAGATATTCGTATTTAGTTTCTCATATAGATATGTGATATTTACATCATATGCATGTCTAGTTTGTCCTCGACAACTTGACAGACTAATCAGTACCAAAACTTTATAGCGTCCATAACCGGGTAATAGGTCACATTGCAATCGATGCTAGATCTCTTAAAAAATTCTTAGGCAACTAGTCTTGCCTTGACCAAATTATCTCTCCAAGTTAATCATGTTTCTATACCTTTCCTATTTATAACCGACAGGCTCAATGGTATCACTTCATATTATGCTAGCAAGCTGAGCTCTGCTTGAATTCCAGACGCCCACTTTGGCCTATGTACAACAACACAGTCGTTTACAATAAGTAGTGCAGCAACGAATATAAATACCTTGTCGACAAATCTTTACTGAACGATACTGCGTTGGGCTTATTGCAGATTTTTAATAGATCGATATTTTATTATTATCATATGCGTATGTGCCACCCAGGGCTAGTCTCGTAATACATCAACTGGTCGCATAGCTACTATTGCCTCGCCAATAGGTGATTCCGTCCTCAATGAACTGACTGCTCCATTAGTCATATTTATCCCTTATTTTATAGCTCCCAGACTCATAATACTTTCTTCCAACGGTGTTCCGCACTAAGCACAACCCTTAGATTCGTTTGCAATACTAATTTTCCTGGAACGTTCTGCTGCGATACTAATTTCCCCAGAACGTTCAGTTATGTAGGTGTATTACTTATAGGTACATATACTTGCGGTAATTCAATAGTGGCAATGAATTTGTCTGGCAATTCATTTACGACTTATTCAAGGTTTGTAATCCGTTGAACCTTATTATCACTTAACTTATGTATAAGGATCTAGCTGAGACAGCGATGGTGTTTTCTAACTAATTGATAGACACGTAATATTTATGTGTACAACTCCTAAATTTATATCTACCTAGTCATTTATTAAATAAATGTGACACTAATAGTGTTTTTATTTGTATTTACCGAAATCGGTCACATGATAAACAAGTCATATATTTTTCCAGCTTTTAACAAAGAAATAGGGTGATGTAGTCCAACAATGATTCTCATTTGAAGTTGTCAACCAAATCCCCGAAATCCAATAATCAGAATAATGATTTAAAACATGGATAACTGGGTGTGCAGGTCGGGGAATCTAACTGATTTACCCCCACAAACAACCGAGCCAAAAGACAAGTTCAGGCTCCGTTATTAACTATAGCAATATCATCAGAGTAAAATAAATACAACGGAAGAAAAATATATATATACATATCTAAAAATGTAAATACAATGTCTCAAATACAATACAGCACCAAAAGCTAGAATCGTACATGAGTACAACAACAAGAATGGATCTGCAGCAGCCCAAAACAAGATCCAACAGCTGAGCTCTCAGCCAACAGTAACTACTCCGCCTCTGAAAGGGGGGACAAAGCGAGAGTGAGCAAAACCACGGCTCACTAATGCCTAATAAGGCTAGACAACATACTAATATAACAAGTACAGAGAAAAGAGAGATGAATGAGATAAAGAATCCTCTAAAGTGCAGTAATATAAAGAACCAGTGAAGAATGGGGGGGGGAGGAGAATAGGAATGAGATTAGAAGTAAGAATAGGAATATATGCGATAATATGGTGATGTGATGATAATATGATGTGATGATGATGTACTATGATGACTAGGATAATCCCATAATTATCCTAAATACTGGATGATACACTAAGTCTTAATGTTGAGTGATTAATGTTTAAAAGGACTAGACCTTATAGTTAAAAATGTTGGGTTGATCAACCGCTAATCCATAATAACCTTAACGAGAATCTCAGTTGGATACAATGGGTACGATTGGGTTACCAGCTCGACCATGCTGAATGATTTATCACTTGATCAGAGTATTCCGGGCTTTTCAACCTACGGAGCCAACGTCCAAACTTTATTTTACTTATTTCAAGGAATTTTAACCTCAAGGATAAAACTAGGACCAAAGGAAACTGTCTCATACCATCCCGTACTCCCAGATGGGTACTAGATATGATAGTGTCCGGCCAATACTTTACCTACTATTTTAACCTGATATAGGAATCCTAGGTCCTATCGAGGGTCAGACGAGTGGAGGTTTGTTATGTATCTGATCCCGTTAAGTTAAAAAATATCAATAACTCATTTGCAAATAGACCCCAAGGTTCGAATAATACAGCCGTCATCCCGGCCAACACAAACATAGGATAACCACCCTGCCTCAGAGAATAGTAAATAATCCTAACACAACGGCCACTTCATGGCCCACACACCCAGGATAACCATCTGCCTTAGAGAATGGTAACAATCCTAACATAGGTACAAAAAGTAACTAAATCAACCAGTCACAACATCTAACAACATCAGTCTCAAAGGACTGGAACATAGCCACTAAGGGCAACCTAAGAAAATAAGCCACAATGCACAACTTCCTAACAGGCAAAAGGGAAATCACACCCTACATGCCTAATCATAGGAAACAATAATACTGAAACAACAACTACGACAGACAAAACAATAAGGTTTAAAATCAATCACAAACACCTCAATGCCACATGCATGCTCTAACCAGCGCAAGTTAAACTAGTTGAGAATTTAGCAATGAAGGGACACTCGCCTGATAAATGGCTCAAATCCCGCAGAACAAACTCAGAACTCCAACAACCGCAAACTCAACCAACAATGAGACAACCCTCGGTAACAAACGCGCCAACCTAACAACCCAACACCTACAACAATGCACCCCACAATTCGTGAAACCCCAAATCAAACCACAATCACAAAACCCTAGAATTACGAATCATAATTCAGTGAGGAAAGAGGGGAAACACTCACCGAAGGAAAAGGTGAAGAATTCGCCTAACAACGATCGCCAAACTCTGAGGATTGAGCAATGATGAGTGGGGAAGAGGGTGAGTGGAGAGTGAAGGGAGACAATTGAGAGTAAGAGGAAGAGAAATGAAAATAAAAGCTAAAAAGAGGAAAACACCCGCCAAGTCGTTCAAACGACAAGGAAGTCGCTTGAATGGACAAGGAATTCACAGAATGGACACAGAAGTCGTTCGAATGGATCCAGAAGTCGTTCGAACGACTAGGAGATCATGGGCCAAATTCCAGGGGATTGGTCAATTCGTTCGAACGAGACATGGAGTCGTTCGAACGAACCACCCTCAAAGAAAAAAATTCCAGAGGACATGTCAACTCGTTCGAACAAAAATTTATATTTACTCGAACGATTTTGACAAAACTAGAAAACACAAGGCTTCCCCCGGGATCAAGAAATCCCCTAGGATCTCACCACCAAGGACAAAACATAATAACAATGACTATAAAAACCATAAGAACAACTACATCAACAACAACAAACTCCTCCGCCCAACCACCGAAATGACATAAAGAAGAATACAAAGACCTGATGTTAGAATGAGATGAGGATGCAAAATGATATGAATGCATAATGTATGGATGCAAATTAATGAATAAGGAAGAATAAAAAAAAAAAAAAAAAAAAATTTACGGGACACTACAATTCTCATGTGTTATAATATCTATGCATGATTTTAGGCATTCTTTAGGGGATTTTATATTAATGGTAATAATTAGTAATCCTTCTTATACTCTATAAATAGGAGAGGAATTCTACCCATGAGGGATCATCTTGGAGAGTGTAAATCAAAGTTCAATAAGTAATAAAGTTATTGTTCTTGTCTTTTAATTTTATCGTAGTAATAGTAGTATTGCAATGATCAAAGAGATGAGTAGTTAATCTTCTTAGCCAAGGCTAGAGGAGGCTCTACACAATGTAGCCTTAGTGTAGGTTGTGTAGCTTAGTTAGAGTAATTACTTTCTCTTTATCCCGAAATATTACATATTCATATTTTTTTGTCTTATGCTTGACCATAGCTAAGATTTGGAGGAATAATGAATCTATTTAACCATCTTGTTGGACCATAACAAGATAAGTTAGGAATATGGAAAATATAACATAATCCATACTTATTAACCGGACCATGGCTGAGTAAGTTGGTTTATAGGTAATTCTCAATTACTAAATCTCTTGTATCTTTTGATGTATTGCATATTCCCGACCAAGGATATGCGATACGGGAACTCCTAATTTTCTTTAATTATTTATTTTATCTAAATGGTTACAAATGGCAGAGTAGAATCGGTGCCTTGGTTTCCACTCCAATTTATCATGTAATTTATTTCGTTCTTTATTTTATTTCAAAACCTACACAAACTCATTATTATTGGATAAAATTAGTAGCTTGAAGTATAATTTGCACCACAAGTCTCTTGGGATACGACCTCGTTTTCCTTTGTACTCAATGGTATGCCGTGCGCTTGCGAGTCTTTTAAGACGTCGGTTTATAATCGATCAAGTTTTTGGCGCCGTTGCCGGGGACTTGTAAAGTTGTGTTTAATTTTTGAGCTATTTTATTTTAAGCCAATTTTTCTTTCTTGTTTTTATTTTTATTTTATTTATTTTTTGGATCCGGGAACAAAGTGATTGAGTGATTGGCTCAAACTCTCTTAGCGCTACAGTAGATGTGAAGTCTGTCCCTGAATGTGTCACCATTTTTGATCATCTATATTTCATAGTTGGGAAATATGTTTTCTGCAAAAGTTTTAGATAATTCAAAACCCTTTCCGAATTGCTATAGATCATATTTTTCTGCTTAGTCGTTTGTGAGTTACAACCCTTTGAAAAAACAGTAAAAAAATAGTCTCTGTAAAGGACGCCATGTTCATTAATCACTTGTTTTGAGCGGTAGGGAAGCAAAATTCTTGAAAACTTTATTCTTTAATGTCTTTCCTTTCAGAATTATCTTTCCAAATTGATATTATTTAATGCTCTCTCTCAGCCGAGCTGAAAGATATGCGCATTTAAAAATCAGGACATCATAAACTACAATAAACTTGGAAATTGAATTAATATTATTGCCGCAAGTTCACTAATCCTTTTTCTCTCGTTTTTCAGGATAGTCACAAAGTTGGAAACGAGACGGACAATACGCAAAGCTAAAAACATCATCAAATTCATCCTTCTTGTGCCCCTAAGTGAATGGGCACTTCCTTCTTTTGCCCCCTAAGTGAAGGGGCGGCCACAACTACACCGGGAAACACTTCCCGTAGGTTGGTACTTCTTAAAACTTGACATCTAGAAGGGGTACATATCCGCTCTGCCCCGGCAGTAGGACATATAAAATCGTGTGGATTGTGCAAATACACTCTGCTCTAATAAAAAAATTATTATGGTTGGATTGACCTATTGTTGCGTTTAATATTATTTTTCATTCCGACATTAGTAAAGGTAAAAACTGTTAGAGACTTGCGGGATTTCATCTCCCAAAAAGCTCTCTAACAAGTGAGACCACCATTAGGGATACGAAGAAATTCAAATCACACGAAAATTGAACGTCCCGGACCTCAACATAACTGTTAATAAAAAAGAGTAGCAAGATTCCCGTGGTATTTCATCACCCAACGAATAGGTGTACCAGACCGGGGTACAAACACGGGTTCCTAGGATACAGCCCCAGCCTAGCGCCGCGAAATACTGGTTGTAAGTTTGCGAAATCACCATTCTGAGTGATGACGTACGATAAGGAGACTCGCTCGGGCGTGAGGACTGAACATCTACTTTAAGCTGGTATTAGCATAGTGACGCAGAGGAGTATAGGAACCAAAACCATTTGACATCATACCCATCTTGAACATAAAAGAATATAGGGGAGACCTAATTATTACTTCTAAAAAATGTTGATATGCTAGAGTTTAGGCTTGATTGGTTATTTATTGCATTGGGTATTACTTTTATTTCAAAATGTCATACATGCAAGAATATTGGAATCCATACAGCTCACAATTCGATATCCCGCAGCAACCACAAAATCATTTTCAATCATGGGATCATCAAAATTATCAATACGTAGAACCTTTCCAATCTTATTCATATATGCAGGCCCATCAGTCCGTCCAATCATCCAAATAGTTCCCACCCGCTCCACCCAAACAATCTTTGGAAGATACCATTGCTCTCTTTATGCAACAATCAATGGAAAGCCAAAAAGAAGCGTTACAATTTTAGCAACAAATGATACAATTTCAAGAACAGACTTTGGTGAATTAAAATTTTACGACCCAATCTATCTCTAGATAAAAGACTCAGATAACTCAGTTGTCAACTACGTGGAGTAAAATAGAGCATGAAAAACTTCTAAACAATGAAGAAGAGCAACCTGAAGTTAAATCTCCTTGTGATTTAGAAATAGATAAATTCAAGCATAATCAAGGAATGTTTTCTTCGCGGGGTGAATGGATACCATATTGCGAGACAGATTCAGAAGATGAACATTTTAAGGTTGACGATCCTATGTCACAAGAAGATCTTGAAGAAGCAGCTATCATGTGTAATAAAATTATTTCTCAATCACCTCTAAATTAAGCCCTTAGACTTCAACCGCCGATGTCACCATCCATCATTTCATTTGTTAACCCAATAAATTGTTTTGAGAAAACTATGACCGAGACTAAATATTTTTCCCTCTCCTCTAATGATTTTTCTGACGATGATGATGACGAGATAAAATATGAATATATGGAATCACCATCTCATTATATGATAATATGCGAGGAATTTGTAGATGATAATATTTGTACCAAAGTCAAAAAATTAGAAATTGCCGAACCTGTTACAGATGCTATTAACTTGTCATTTCCTTCTCAGTCTCCTTATGAGTCACCTCAGCCTTGCCTTGAGCCGTGTTCACCTGACACAAATTATAATATTGAAAACCAGTGGGTGGACGACCCTTATCTATTATTGGGGGCTGATTCTGTTTTGGCTACTCATTCTGTTTTGGTACCTCCAATTCACGAGTTTAATGGAGGTACCATGACCATAAATGATTTTGAGGACTTGTACGGAGATAATTCTTGCTGTATTTCTGTTAATGAATGTTTAAATTATTTTGAGGACTCGAATGATCCTGAGATTCGTGAAATGGTACAATCATTAGGATCTTAAAATATATTTCAACTTGGTCATGTCCCTAAGCCAATAAATATTCACGCCAATGGTCAGGATGAGTCCCTTGAGATAAGTTATGATTTTAGGCACATAAATTTTAAATGCTTGTTAGAGTCAACTGTTCCCCGATCCCCATATCCACAAATATGTTATATAGTTTTTCTTCTACTAAAAGAAAACATCTTTTTGAAAAATTATAATTTTAGGGATGCCTCACGGACTTACTTTGTCAAAACCATCTATCACATTTTTTGGAATATCAACGATAACATGGGGGTTTTGAAAATTTTTAAAGAAAATATCTTTCCAGGAAAATCGAGTTTTGAATCAAGTACATTTTCAGGGATGAATATTTGTATGCCAATCTTCTTATTTACTACAACATGTAGTAATCATATGATTGTATTGAAAATTCTAAAGGAAAATATGTTTCCTAGGTATGTATTTGTTTTATCTTGGAGAAAATGGTTTTTCTTGATTTGTCTAAGATTTTCAACTTAGAATCATCAAATGATAGGCAAAGTTTTTTTTTTAAATCTTTTCCATAGAGAATTAGTTTTAAACTTTCTCTGGTTTTTACAGAATATATCTGCCCAATTAAGGGCTAATATTAAGGATAACCATTCACGTATTATCTGGTTTTTGAAAGAGAATTTGCAACCAGGATAGTACATCACCTTTTCAACTTTGTACCCTTCAAGTCATATTGAAAATTTTAAGTATGCTGGTACATTCGTCTGGCTGATGATGGTAAACTTAGCGCTTCTTGAGAGACAACCAATGACACATTCAGGTGAGAAATTCCAGTTTTTATTCCTCCATTTTTTTTATGCTCTCAAACATTGAGGGTAATGTTTTATTTAAGTTTGGGGGTAGGAAACCATTTCTTTAAATGTTTTTTGAAGAAAAGTGAAATAATGACACTTTGACAATTTATGATATATTTTTGATGAATTTCCAAACACTTAAACTGATTTTACCTTGACATAAATATTATGGAAAAACCTAAATTTTGAAATTGTACCAAGTATATACTAGAATATTTTGGAATATCTTAACATAGATATACTATCTTTTTATTAGCGACTAATTCAAGTTAACTTGGCATATTTTGAAAACGTGTACTTCACTGCAGTTTTGCAATGAATGCATTTAATAGATTTTTTCTGAGTATAATGGAAACTTAGCATTTATGTTAGGAACTAGTAGCTCGAAGTATAATTCGTACCACAAGTCTCTAGGGATACGACCCCGCTTACCCTTGTACTTAACGGTACATCGTGCACTTGCGGGTCTTTTAAGACGTCGGTTTATAATCGATCACTAATCTTGGAAACATCCTCAGTATTGACTGTCATATCTCCCCCCAATGCTAAGAATATCGTCTCATCAAAATGATTATTATCTGCCCTGCAGTATATATATATCGCCAGTGGGTTTCAAATATCAAGTGATAGATGTGAATCATAACCCACATAATACCAAGCCGACGTTGAGGGTCCCATCTTCATATATTATGGTGGTGCGATTGGCACTTGTATGGAACATCTAAATGTTTATCGATGAGCGACACCGGGCTCTGACCCAGTTACTAGTCACTTTTGGGAAATAATAATTTGGTAATTTGGTATAGGATGAACCCTAATCAGTATTGTTGGAGCAAGAATACATATCCCACATACTTACTAGCTGGAAGCTGTGATCATAATAACAGTGGCCTAGCAATTATCTAATTTTTTATATTAGGTTCTCCGCTAATCCCGAGTTGGGTATGGTATGGGGTACTCATGATGCTCAATCATCTATCCCATTTAACGGTAAAATAATCATCAAAAGCCTCTGAGTTGAACTCCTAAGCCCCCGTCAATTCGTATTGATCAACTTTGATCGGTTAATCTACAAACTGAGCCTACGATCGAATGATCTAAGTGAGAAGTCTAGCTAACGTTACATTTTGAGATTTTAATAATAGGCAAACGTAAAACCATCTCCTAAATGCATTTGTGATGACCATAAATGCTTAAGTGGGCCACTATGTAGATGGATAGGTCTATATGTGTCTCTATAAATGTGTTTAAAGCAAAGGTTAAAGGTTGCACTTCACATTGGTTATACTTGGATGAATAATAGACTTTCCTTGAAAGCAATATTTACATGTACACTCTCTGGATCTTCTTTCCTTTTAAGGAAAGTTGAGATGTAATCCCGATAATCCTCCTCACTGTCCGAGCCTTAGGGAGTATATTGGAAACTGTCCCAATAACATGCTCTAACCTTTGGACATAGAGGGAATGCACAAAACCTTGTCTGTCATTTTCTCTGCTAGTAATTACGTGATAGGCGTTATCATGTATGTCCCTAAACTCAATAAAATCTGACTGGATTTTCTAGTATATAAGGTGTACTAGATACTCTGTATCGTACCATTAGGGAGTAATTACATGACGCACTCAGTGTGTTCTATCAGGTTGGTCGTGCCAATGATATTCGTGACATCCCCCGATGCACAAGGTTAGAGACAAAAAATATGTTCATATCTCAAAAGAATTGAGTGCGTGGTAATAATGTCTCTTAGACATGTGTTACCACTCATCCTATTATCGGTCATGCTCAATGAGCACACAGATCCATAGGCAGGCTGTATATAATAGATCAACTATCATACATATAATTTAACTACTTCCCAAGCAATAAATTCACAGAAAAATTGAAGAACAATCTTATAGATGGGATACCAAACCAGTGCATGTCACGAACATTCTACTAAACCAAACACTGAAGAGTCCCAAACTCAGTCAATGATAGAACTAATAAAGTAAAACTCCTACTATACAACAATAAAGTTACTACTTGGCAATGCTCTTTAGGTGACATCATTTATCTACTGAGAAGTTACTACTGTTCATTCTTTGAACTTGATCCAAAGCTACATTAGTATCATGGAAAAAATCTTTGGCCACAGACACTGCCGTGGCTAGGTCTACACCAGTTGTGATCACATGATAAGTTTGGGGCTGATCACCCCGGATCGTCGGATTTGCCTTGCAATCTTATACTTAGTGCCCGACTATCTCGTATCCATTTTAAAATTCTTCCTATTCCATTTTGGGTCAATTGGTGAACCTTTTGTTCCCCATGCCTCAGGTTACTGATGGTTAAAATTTTGATCCTACCGTTATTACCACCTCTCGTCAAGCGGCCATGTCCGTAACTTCATCTGTCACTAGACCCAACATTATGCGACCCTGTCACATGCTTACTCTCAGTAGGCATAAGCTTAAGGTTCTGAACCAGTAGCGCAGTGTTTTGCTCATAAATAAGAAAAAATTGAATTAGGTGTGCGTGCACAGTAATCAATCAATTATTGCCCCACAAACACAATATTTGAAGCGTAGAAAGTGTAATAGCATATTCCCAATATCTATATTAACCTTAACTATTTCTCCATGTGAGACTATAGTGGAGCTGCATTGCCAAATAAAAAATTTGATGTAGTATAGGGTAGTGCATTATCAGTTCTTCCTGTATATGGAGGCGAGGGTAGAAACAAAGCTCCTACTTTATTATTTAGAGACTCATTAGTCTCAACAATAGTCTTTTCCAGATTCTGCAATAACAGATGGATTTTAGTATCCAAAGAGGTCATGTTTATTGGTACCAAAATAAAAATTATGGTATGGGAGGTACTCAATGTTCTGAGTATTGCCAACATATATTATGCATGTAAATTAATACCAGTAGTAGTACTTCATAAACATTATTTCCATAAAGGAAATTCATAGTATTGAAGTCAGTGATTTCCAATCATTACTTGTGGGTGAACCGTGTTCATATCCTATTACTCATGAAATCCTATTTAAGTACATGATTTTCAATTATTACTAAAGACAATTCATAGTATTCAAGTTAGTAATTCTAAATCATTATTTATAGGTGAACCTTGTTCATATCTTATTTACTCATGAAATCTTATTTAAAGTACATAATTTTTTGTGGTTCATAGTATATAGCGCAATGAAGTACATGATTCTCAATCATTACTTGCTGGTGAACCTTCTTCATGGCTTTATACCTATGAGGTCATATTAAGCGTCAAATCCCAACATCACCTTATAAAATGGTAATCTTCACCTTAAAGTGTATTTTAATAGTGTATTAGCCAATACAACTATTCAAAACCACTAGATGTTGCATTCATTATTCTAACAACTAGGGTGTTCTAATCCCTAAGGCTCTATAAGGTCGGTATATTCTAGCCAAATGACTCATTTGTGACGAATATGGGGGGTATTAGATGTTTAGCTGACAAGCAGTTCCAAGATAGGTAGATTATGTCTATCTTTGAACTAACATTTAAGGGTATTTGTCACGCCCTAAAATCCAGTAATCGATAGCTTGACCAATTACTCGATTCTAAGTAGTGCAGGTCAGGGAATCCAAAGATTCTGCCCCACAAATAGCCAAGTCGTAGACAAATTCTGGCCCGGCTATTTACATATAGCAATAATCATCAGAGTAAAGAAATAATAATACAACAATATAACACGGAGGCAAATGACATATATATACATATCAGATGAAAATGTAATACAACATCTCGAATAAAATTCAGCGACACATGCTGAGAACACCTACAGAAGTCTATAACCAAAGGAAATCTGCAGCAGAAAAATCTGTCTCTGAACTGGCTACCCACGCGGCAGTCCAAGCTAATCAACCTCTAAAAAGGTTAAAATGCGAGAGTGAGCAAACAACGAGCTCACTAATCCAACAGAACTAAATAACTTACCAACAACTGGTACTGAAAAATAGAGTAGAGATGAATGTAATATAGAATAGATAAATATAATCTAGCAATATAATAAGTGTCCATAACAGATACGGAGTTGATAAGGAAAGGAAATGGAGTTGATGAGAGGAGAGAATAGAGAAGGAATGTGAGAAGAGAGTAGAGTAAGGAATATGAGAAGAGAATGTGATGATATGATAATATGCAATGCCATGACGTGAAGTGAAGTGATGACTAGGATAATCCCATACTTATCCTAAATGCAATGATATGTTATGATGAGCAAGGATATTCCCATAAATATCCCCTAATGCAGAATGATTCAGTATTTTAAAAGTGTACACGATCTTATTATAATATTGGTTGATCAACCGCTAATGTCTAATTTCTTAAAGTGATCAGTAAAGAGATACACAGGTACGATTGGTTAAGCTCGGCTAAGCTAGGATGGTCGGACTTGATCAAAGTAGATTTGGGCGTATCAACCCGCGGAACAATAGTCCGTAACATTTCAAGGAATTTTAACCTCAACGTGGATAAGTTGGGATCTCCATAACTCTGCCTCATACCATTCCACACTCCAGAGTGGTTGAAGTATGTATGATAGTGTCATTCCCAATCTCACCATGTCTTTTAACCCGATCTCACGGACTCCTTGGATCCTGTCGGAGGTCAACCGAAATAGAGTGTTCGTGTATCCAATCTCAATAAGTTTTGAAAGATGTGGTAAAAGTTATAAAGGTGTAACATGTGCTCAAGAAAACTACACAGCTGCCGCTCACACGGTAACACAAACAGGATGAATAGAGACTCGGTTGCACTGACTATGCATAGCCGACACAACAACCTAACCGTCTCTACATCCAACCCAATAAACTCTTAAGGCTGGAAGGGGTATTCCTGGGCAAGCCACGAGAACGCTAACCCAACCACCACTAACTAACTCAGGTCCAATGCGAACCAACAACCAACTCTATAAATAATTACAAACCCAAACTACAGGTTAACACTTCTAACAGAATAATTTATTGGTTAAACTATAGTTAATCACAAAACATCTCTAAGTTCAATATAACTCTCTAAAACAATACTCAGAAACTAGTATAGAAACTTAATAATGCAAGAATAAAACTCGCCTGAAGAAAATCCAAGTCCTGCGGAAGAACCAACTCGAAAACCCAACTAAAATCTACGGAACGGTAACGGAACGCCTGATAATCTAACACCAACAATGGAGAACAACAAAAAACCAATCAATTAAGGAAACAACGTCAAAACCAAACCCTAGAAATCAGACCTACGCCGAAATCTAGCGGAAAGAACGGAAAAGGAATCGGGAATTTCTTACCGAGGATAGGAGCGAAGCTTGCGACGAAGCGGGTGAAGAATCCTCGATGCAATGGGGAAGATAGGATCTAGGGTATGGAGGAGAGGGGAATAGATTAGGGAGAGAAGAGAGAGAGAAAAAAAAGGGAAAGTGAAGAAAAGAATGTTTAAACCCAAAATAAAGCTGAAAACGTGCCTCTGTTCGAATAGGAAATGATCCTGTTCGAACAAAGTGAAGTGTATTCTAACAGAGAAGAGTGTTGTTCGAATAGAAAGGGGTCTATTCGAACAGAAAGGTCCCTGTTCGAATAGAACTGCTCCTGCACACAAAAAAACATCCCCGGAAGCACCACGGACCACCCCAGACATCCCGGAAACACCACAGACCACAACCACTACCACACAAACACTATAACAAACCCAACCAAGGTTTCTCAAGGTAAAAATACCACCTGCGCCACCTCACGGCCACCAAAATGCCTAAACCCCCCGAAAGGAATTTTTTCCTCAGAAAAGTTCAGAAACCTACCGACCAATCCAACGGCTCACCGGAATCACCCCAAATCACACACACAACATACAAACATCACTACCAACCCATATAGGGGTTCCCACAATTCATAACACCGCCGTAACACCTAAAACCACCGGAATGCCAAAAAGGAATCTTTGCCCGGAAAAACCCTGGAAACCTACCGGCCAATCCAACGGCTCACCAGAACCACACCAAACCACAAACACAACAATTAAACATCATCACCAACCTATCTAGGGGTTCCCAAGGCCACAACGCCACCTCCTCCTTCGAATAACCACTGAACCGCCAAAACTACAAAAGGAATCTAATAATAAACCACTGAAAGGAATAAATGGATGCATAATGGATGAATAAAATGGATGAAAGAGTACATGCGGAAAATAAATGTAGAACTTAACGTGAAGGAAATGAATCTAATATGCCGATGAAATAAAGAATAGGAATATATAAGCGGAAATTGAATATGAGTGAATATTAGGAATAAATAAATGCAGGTCATTACAGTATTATAGGCTGCTATCAATGCATATATACCTCAAAATGTTATTATGTAATATTTAATTGCACCCATATTCAAAAAATTGGTTCCTCGGACACCAAGTTCTTAGAAATAAAACTAAGTTAATTCCTAATTGAGCTCTAATTATTTGTCCTTGACAAATAACTGTGATTTAAATATGACTCGCAGTCGTATTCTAATTTAGTTTTAGTTTTGTATTATCTATGATCCTTGATCATGATAATTAATATCCTAGGGGTATACCATTAATATCCTATTTAGATATCGTAAGATACTGAAATAGGTATTAATCTATTTACTTATATCTCATATAAGTGAGTCAGTTTTTACATACGAGGCACCCGTTCCCAAAAAAAAATTCATAAAAAATTTAAAAATTGGTCCCCCACGGGATAGGTCTAGCCAATATGAAATTTTTTTTTAAAAATTGTCTCAATTTGACCAAAAATTGGGCTCTCAAGAGCAAATTTAGTGTTTGAACTGGTCTGGCTTGGTCTGGGTCAATGCCTGGATCAGGTTGACTGTTCCGGACCGGTTTGACAAGCCAAACTGGTCTGCCACGTATCATCACCACGTGAAGCCACGTATTAGTAAATACTAACTGCTATGTGTCATCACCAGTGATGCCACGTGTCAGTGAATAGGGATTGTTCAATGCCGCTGAATCTTATTCCCCTTCGAGATTTTCAGGTATTGATGGCGTCTGATTCCAGTATTTTCTTCAAAACTCTATTGTTGTTGTTGCCTTAGAGGATATGTTTTATAGGCTCGTACTTATATTTTCACAGCTCTTAAAGAGGTTGATTTTGTGGGTTTTTACTGCGTTGATTTTGTGGGCTTCGCTGTATTGATTTGGTTTGGTTTAGAGGAGATTACTCACTCTCATTTTAGTTCTCTAACTCTGCTTATATGTCTGTATGATTCTTATTGTTGGGCTGGTCTCTCTTTCTATGTTATTTCTTCATATGCCTTAGGCTCTTATGTTGGTTGATGTGTATTCAATGGGGTTACCGTTTTCTGTGGAGGGGTTTAAATTTTCCTGATGTTCTGATTGTGACGGTAGTTCATTCAGTTGAAGATGTGCTTCTTGCTTATAAATGGACGATTTTACGATTATCACGAAATGTAGAAATTATATGTTGACCCGTTAAGGGATTATAATAAATTTTTAGTGATTTATTTAGCAATGAATCATTTATGTTTATTATTAATTGGATAATAATATCTAGCATTAGCTATATATATCATTCATGATATAGGGTTTTAATGCCCAACGATCTCCAATGGGGTTTAAGTGAGATCGCGTAGTCGTTAGGAAGGCAGGATATAAAATTGACAAATAGACCAGAAAGAGTTTTGTCCATGGAGTTGAACGTTTCTCCAATTTTTGAGACTATCTCGTAAAGTCTCTTTAAGACTACTTCGCACTAATTAAACATAAAATAATTAGACCACCAAAGGAAGCTAAGAAACTTCTAATTAATTAGTGGGTCAAGATAGGCTACATGGTACACGAAGATGAGGATAACCCTCAGCCCAAAGGCAAGGAAGTGTCTTGAGTCAAACTGTAAGTGGATAGTCTAGTCTTAAACGTGAGTAATAACCAACTAAGAGGCAATGTATGCCAAATCACCACCCAAAGAAGGGATTCGATGATACATAGCTATACCCGTAGAGTGAAAAATCAATACCATAAATATTATATACACTCTGACTCGACCATCCTAACCCCAGGTAGGATCGAGATTAAATACATCAAGTTATTGTTCTTTTACAGATCAAGTTAAACGTGCATACAATTTAATTTTGTACTTCCTAAAATAAGTCTTTGGTTCATGCAGCAATGGACCCTATGATCCATAACCAACTGACAAATATTGAGACATTGACGGACTTTAACTACTTCACGGAACTGTTAGATGTCATTAAGAAACAATTTAAGGGTTTCGTCAAGAGAAGGCAATACAATAACTTATCAACTTTTATTGCTGAAGTATGAAGGCAGTGGAAATGTGTGCTCGAACATCTATGTTTGCTTTGAATCCAATTTGGTTGATGTTCCCACCAACTCTTGGTGGTTAGATTCTGGGGTAACTATTCACATTTTGAATTCTTCATAGGGATTCATCAGCAAGTGGCCGGTAAGGCTTGAGGAGCTGGTTTTCTCTTGAAAGATGCTAGAAGCCTTCTTATTGAGTTTATTGGCATATTTCGCTTGGTTTTAGATACGGATGTTACTTTAGATTTGACAGGCACCTTTTATGTTCCTTCGATGAGATAATCTCTAGTTTCAATTTCTTGGTTGTACTCTTTTAGTTATTTTTTCATTTTAGACCTGGTGGTTTTGACATTATTCATCACAATTCCATTATTGGTTCTGGCCTACTAGTTGATGGGTTATATTGTCTATCTATTGGTCACTCATTTGAGACATCTCTATTATGTTTATCTGTTGAGGCTAATATTTCTTATACTTTTAAATGTTTTAGAGTTTTTGAGCAAGCTTTGATGTTATGGCACAAACAACTAGGACATATTTCTAGAAAGAGGTTAGAGATTATGATTCGAGATGGGGTTCTCGAGGTTTTAGACTTCTCTGATTTTCAAACTTGCGTCGATTGCATTCGTGGATAATTGACCAAGATCAGGAAATTTGAATATACTCATAGCGCTGCCCTTTTACAGCTGATATATACAGATATATGTGGACCCTTTCCTATTCTGTCCCGCGGTGCTCATCGATATTTTATCACATTCATTGACGATTTCTCTCATTATGCCTACATTTTTCTTATCTTTCAGAAGTCTAACTCACTTAATGTATTTAAGACTTTCCACTTAGAGGTTGAGAAACAGTTAGATCGAAAGATCAAGGTTGGCAAGTTAGATCGTGGAGGCAAGTATTATGATAAGATCGGTCAAGACGATTAACATTTGGGACCATTCTATCAGTATTTAAAGGATTGGGGTATTGTAGCCCAGTACACTACCCCTAGATTACAAGAGCAGAACGGTGTTTGTGAGCACCGTAATCAAACTTATCAGACCATGGTTCAAAACATGTTATGTCATACTAATTTACCGGTGAATTTGTGGGGAAGGTACTTACGTTATTCAGTCTATATTCAGAATCGAGTTCATTCCCGTTCAGTTCCTGTTAATCCTTATCATCTATGGACTGGGAGAAATCCTAGTCTTAATCACTTACGTGTTTAAGGTTATCCTGCTGAGGCAAAATTGTTTAACTCGATTTTCAAAAGTTAGATTTGAGAACTGTTAGCTATTTCTTTGTTGGTTTTTCATGAGAGATCGAAAGGATTCAGGTTTTATTGTCCTTCTCGACCCATGGAGATTGTTGAGTGTGCCTAGGCTTATTTCATATAGGATGGAGATCTTTTTACCAGTATTGTTCATAAAAAGGTTATCTTTGAGAATGGTTCTGAAACTCGGAGTACAACTGTTATTCCGATCAGTATTGCTATGCTTCCGCGTTTATATGACATTAACAATGTAACAAGTATGATTCCAGGCCCATCTATTATTCTTGACACAGTTCCAGACCCCATTTTAGTACAGGTTCCCCCTCTAATTTTTCCTCTTCCTGATCAAGCCCAGCCTCTTACTCCTACTAGGAGATCCTCTAGAGAGAGGCGTTCAGCTATTTCTTATGATTATTATCTTTATTAAGTTGAAGGGGATTTATTTAATTTTGAGGATCCAATATCATTTAGTAAGGCTATGGCTAGTAGTTTTGCAGATCAGTGACATAATGCCATGACGGATAAGATAAATTCTATATTTCATAACTCTGTGTGAGAGTTAACACCTTTACCTAAAGGATCTAATGCATTTGAATGTAAATGGATCTTTAATATCACGACCCCACTCTACAAGCACCGATATTGTCCTCACTTAACCACTGCGGATCTCCTGCAGTGTGGGATTTTTATTCCTAAGAAAAGGCCTCGGTTACATATAGAGTAAAATCTTAACTTAAGGACCATTCACCTGGAAGGATCTTAAGCGATGTGGGACTAAACTATTGGTGCAACCATCACCGCTAATAGGCTAGGCGCCTTTCCAATACCCGCTCAGCCGGGGTGTTACAGTACCCCCACCTTTAAGATCAAGCTGTCCTCGACTCTGATACCATTTTGTCACGACACCACTCTACAAGCACCGATATTGTCCCCACTTAACCACTGCGGATCTCTTACAGTGTAATATTTTTCTTTTTAAGAAAAGGCTTCGGTGACATGTAGAGTAAAATTTTAACTTAAGAACCACACACATGGCAGGATCTTAAACAATGTGGGACAAAACCATTGGTACTACCATCACCACTAATGGACTAGGCGTCTTTCCAATACCTGCTCAGTCGGGGTGTTACATTTAAGGCCAAACGTGATTCTGAAGGGAAAGGATCTAAGACTAACCTTCTACCTCGGTCATCATTTTTTTCCCTCTTTGGACCGGAAGATGTTAAACTACCTTCTACCTTGATCACGAGTAATTGATTTCGCTCATCGAGTGATTTTTTCCTAGAGTGAATCTATTTTCCTCACGTAATTTTTTAGATCCTTTCTATCGTTTCCTATCACGAGATGTAATTTCTTTCTTTGGATCGGGTAAAGATGTTCAATTCCTTATACTACGATTATGATTTCCTCTTCCTCAAGTAAATCTTTTTATCCACGAGTGAATTATTTCTTTTCTTCAGTAGATATCTTTTTTCTCAAATAATAATCTTTCATCAACATTATATCCAGTAATCATCTTCATTGACAAATTCTCTTACCTCAGTGTATCTTCAAGATATTTATATTACCCTCGAGTGGCAAAATTTACAAGTCGGTTAGTGCTACCAATTTCACAAGTACGAGTAGGAAAAATGGTAAGTCGAAATGCCGCTGATTTGACAAGCATATGTGAAGCTTTGAAGTATTTATGCTACTGTAAAAGAATTTTCTAGAAGAAGTTTTATCAATTTTAGGGGGGAGTATTAATTTTTATTATAAGTAAGGGTGAGATTGTATCCTTATGAGGAATTATTTATTTTACTTTCTTATTGTTATCCACCTTGATAGAAACACATTGTGTTTGTATCAACATGAGGAGGAGTGTTGGAGTATATGTGGGCATCTATATATATACTAGTTTTAACCCCATATTGAGTAAAAATAAAAGTTGTTTAAAGAGCTCCTATTATATAAAAGACCCTAAGATATAATCTAATTATCAACTTAAGAGTGAATAAACTTTCTCCTCTTATGTATTTCTACATGGTTGTTAGAGTATATAGTGTGTCTACACATATAATCATCCTTTAGTCCCACATTGGTGAGTAATAGAATTAGTTTAGTAACCCCATGTTATATAAAGAGGAGGAAATTAAGCTTGTAATAATTAGAATCTTGGAATATCAATATTTTCCTCGCCTTCTTATTTCTACATAAAAGAGTATATGTGAGGAGTACAAAACAATGTTGTGGTTAGTGTACCTCAATGTTTTTGATAGAGGTTGTGAGCGCTTAATTAGTAATAATGTGGTTGTTGAGATATAGTCCCACATTAGACACACATAGCCTTGCACCTCAAAATATAAGATCATGGGGCTACTCCTCTGATAGCCAATTGGTTTTGTGATGGAACCTCTAGTTCTAATATGGTATCAGGGAGGGCCTTTCTTCCATGTATTAAGCCTAATGGCCCACGTACTACTCCATATTACCTAAATATTCGTTCACGTGTTGAGCTCATAAATAATGCCACACGTGAGGTGGTGTGTTAAGATATTGTCCCACATCAAACACACATAGCCTTGCACCTCAAAATATAAGGTCGTGGGGCTACGCCTCTCATAGCCAATTGGTTTTGAGATGGAACCTCTAGTTCTAATAATTGTGTTAGGGCCATAACTTTATACTTAAACATTATTATGTACCCAAAATGAATGATATTAAATCCAGCGTCTTACAGGTATAAGCACTCTATCTTTCTAAGTCAGTTAACAATTGCACTAGGTATGGAAATTAGGGAACACCTTAGTGATCATTGCACTAGATTGGGGTCAAATATCAGAACGCGCGAATTTCAATTTATGAGAAAATAGGATACCTTACAAAAGTTTTAGGCAAACGTTATTCACGTAAAAGATACTGGCAATCTTATTTTCTCTAATTTTTGTGGAAAGTGTACTTGCATGAAACCTCTAAACCATCACAGGGTCTACCGAAATTGATTTGATTGATAATTTGGTTGATCTCAAAAATTAATTACCACCTAAAACACATAGGGAAATCAAGAGGTCTCCCAACCAAACTTTCAAAATACTAGTTATGCATATCTCATGGTATTTTTTCGTGAGACTTGTTTCCTTCAAACAAATAATTTAAAGGAATTTGACATGCTAATTAGGTTTTAGCTTATATGTTACAATTAAGATAATCATATAAAGTATACCAATAGGCTTACCATCTTTGCAAGTACACAGATCATGCACATTTGAAAGTATACATTACATGAATCTTGTAAGTTATTGTATATTAAAAACTCTAATTAGGTCTTTTGGCCAAGAATATCATACCCATAAGTTTTGTTGGGCAATTTTAGGTTTCAAGTACAAAAGATTTTGGGTTGCATGTATAGTTCCAAGGCGAATCTGACTTTTTAGTCATTTTCTCTTTTCTTTAAGGGTAGTTTGGTCCTCATAAATCTAAATGCTCTCCATCGTTACTATAATTTTATAGCTATTCGATAATTTTCTAGGGCTAGTTATTATCGTTTTTGGCAAAAGTGAGCACACTGAATAACATTCAAATCTCAACTGCTACCTATTTATAGCAAACATTGGCGCCACTACCGCTTCCGCTGACCATTGAGGGAAACAAAGAGGAAAGAAAGTGGAGTATGAGATCCAACAACTCATGAAGAAAATGCTCTCTAAAACCGACTTCAATAGAGGGCAAAGGCAGAATCAAGATGATGATTGAATCTAAATCGAAAGAGGTGAAGGAATTAAGGGAGGCTAGGCCTTTGAGAATGAGATTAATAATTAGTGATTGGGAACTACCCATTACGTAATGGACAAAACCACGATTTGTGTTGTTATACCAAAGCTAATTGAGTATTGAGATGGCAATGGCTTATTATATCATTGATTAAAAAGGTAGAAGTACGCTAGGGCTTTGGAAGTTCATAGGATGGCCTTTGGTTTTTTTTAAATTGAATACATCAACACATGGATTTGTGTGGTATGATAATTTTTGGTATGAAGAGATCGGTTTGACATGGTTACAAATGTGGTACTTTGAAGATTGCTAGTGTCGGGAATTTAACATTTTAAATTTCAAGTGGGAGATTTGTTGAAGATTGTGGAATTTTGTAGGTGGGTATTCAGGGCTGAAGTTCGAGTAATGTGAACAATTCATTATTGAGATCTGGAGATGGGTTACGATAAATTTGATATAAAGTGGGAGATTTTTGAGTAATTAACTTGAATTATTTTCGTGGATGCTCATTGAAGTTCGTGGGATGAACGAGAGTCAAAGATGAAGGGAAATATGTTTTTGACATTTAGGATCTAACAAGTTTTTTAGAGCATATTCTGAAGTTTATATTCGAGCGTGTCCTTTACATGTTCGAACATGTTTGAGTTAGAGGCATCATGCTTGAACATGAGAGAACAAATAGGTTCAGAGTCATCATATTCGTTCTTAAGAAATTCATGTTTGAACATGTCTCGAGTTGAATTTTTTTGGGTGCTATTTTGACACTGTTGACTTGGCTTGTGATGCTTACTTTGAGCCCTAACTCTTGTAATGTCTTCCCAAGTATATAAGAGATACTTATTGTGTTTCTTAGTAATCTAATATGAATTTAATCCAAGAGATAAAGTTAGGGTTTCAGAGACTCAATTAAATCGTTGAGAAAGCTTGAGTGATTATAACATTTGATCTATGATTAGTGGATTGTTCGTGTGGGGAGTGGTTTTTTATCCGAAAGGGTTTTCTACTTCCTTTTTTTGAGAAAATCATTGTGTGTGATTTATTTTTTCATTCTTGTTCAATTTCTTGTTTGACGATTCCGATAGTTCGTTCTTGGTATAAAATTGGGATGGACATGAAGAATTGTCGAAATACTCATGAGCCGAAAATGTGACATACTATGAATTGTCGATTATGGGTAATCGATAATTTGACACACGCTTCTGTTTGGTTATGCGTTGGTTGACAATAAATTGTTGAATATCTTGAATATCAATATTTAGTCGACATTTCCATTCTGCGTCATATTGATTTCGGGTTTTGTTATTAAGTCATGTTCTATTCTCTGAGAGCCTCACAATGGCAATATGGTTTAAAATTTTCAAATGGCTATATAAATTAATTACAAGATGATTTCGCATGGATGAGATTGAGACCTATGATAACGTCCACATCCCGCTCTTCTCACCAACTAATGGAGGTAAAGATAATGACTAGAACAAGTAGAGGCATTATAATCTACGAGGCAAGCAAAAATTGAGTTTTAATTAGAATTTGACCATCTAGAAGCTGAGTTTTGGGAAGCAATATTTAACATATATGAATGCATGACGTAACAAACTGGATTATGATTCTTCTGATGAATTATCTGATGGGTAGCAAAGGAGTTCATATAATTGGGAAGAATGTGATTGTAACTAGGTGTTAAGATAGTTAGGGTATTTTTAGGCAATAAGGTAGGGTAGTGCTAGAATGGGGTAATGTTTTCTTTAGAAATCAAATGAATTTAATGGAGTTAATATGAATTTTGTAATGTAGCATTTATACCACGTGATGTAAGCTTTTGAAATTAAGCGAACATGTGATTTAGTAACCCAATTACCAAATACTATTTTTATTTTTTTTCCGTTAATCTATTTTTTATTTTTTTTCGAATTGCTTCCAAAATCACCACTCTATAATATTGAATGGTTTGTCTATGAATTTTTCAGTATGATCTACTTATATAATGGAAGACTCTATTGATGTAAATTGGTAAAAAATTCATGGGTGAAAAGTCCCTAGGAAGGGATGCAAATAAACGTATAGCTATTATTCTATTCAATAATCCAGATAATTTTATTGATCCTTTGTTGTTGGACCCTCCATATGAGGGCCAACATTTTGATACTACTGAGGATACGTGTCTATGCTACGAATAATATGGAAGAAGCCAAGGCTTCTCCACCAAGAAGCAAAATTCTACTAAGAGGAAGAGATCTGAGGATGTAGGTAGAGTCCACTTTTGTTTCTTGAGCAACAGCTTGTGCAAGAAAAATATTGGGATAAATCTCGAGAACAGTGAAATTGATTGGAGCAGAAGATCATCTGATAAGTGTGGGTGTAAAGCAACGATGATAATTAATAGGAAGAACAAACTCGACAAATATGTTTTCATAAGTTTCTCGGATGTCCATAACCATAAACTTGTATCTCCAAGCAATTATCATCATATTAAGGTTAACCAACTTTTCCCAGAAGCGACGAAAAACCTTACGGAGACCTTTGAGCTCCACAACATTTGAGCGAGCAAGGTTATGGCTTTGTTTCCCTTGAAAATCAGCAATAACCACTACAACAAAAACAGCAAAAATACGACATAAGAAAACGAGGGAATATTTGGACGTTAAAAGACGACAAATGGAGCACACAATTAATACCATATCGGTCGTTTTTCCACCTCAGCCCAAACTCAAACACGGGTACGTTGTTTCACACTTTCACTTTTTCAATTTTACACTTCTCTCACTTATTCGGCCTCGAATCGCCAATCGTATTCTCTACATGTTAGGGTTTTGAGGAAAATTAGTTTCCCAATTATTCTATCATAGTTGTTTTGAGTCGCAAGGTAATTATTTTATCCCAATCTTCATGTTTTATATCTTTTGATTTGCGTAAAAACCTAATTAAGACCAATGGGCTTCATCTTCTAGCGTTCTCTCATGATTTTTACTTGAATTGGTGTTAGGTTTCATCGAATTGGAATTGTTGTGGTATTTCAAAGTTGCAGGAGGTACTTTTTTAAGTCTTCTCATTAATTTCATGAATCAAAATTGGGTACCTTATTTGTTATGTTATTTACAGTTGTATGAATCACATGTTATTGCTGAATTTTAGTAAATTCATATTTTGATTGCTTCCTTGATTGAGATTATTTCATATATCAGTGATATAATATGGGTCTTTATTAGATGTCTTTTTTGATTGAGTTTATTTAATATATTATTGTATGATATTATAAGCTTTGTATTATAATATCATAGATAGAATTTGAAGTTGTAGGTTTGAATCCATTGAGTTTTAAGGATCCAAGGTACTTTGTTATTTTTGAAAGCTAAAATTGTAGCCTTGGAAGTAGATACTGCCCACAACTTTCTCTAACCATGAATGACATCCTTTTTAGCTCCCAAAATCTCAACGTAAGTATCTTCTGACATTTTTATCTCTGTGAGATTAGGAACATTTAGGATCAGGACACCAGAGAAAGATAGGATGCAGGTGTACTGAGATGTAGGATCAGAACACCAGAGGTGGTCTTATACATAAGAATAGAATAGGCGAAGGTAGCCATGGAGTTAGTGAGCCGGTAAAGAAAATAGAAATAGAAAGAGCATTAAAGAAAAGAGGTAGCCTTTGAGTTCTTGAATGCAGAGGTAGAGTTATTTTGTCTTTAGTTGTTGCTAAACTATTAAAAACAAGTATGAGTTACGACTTATGGTATTTTAAAAAGCAAGTGGAGTAACCCTTTTAAAATGTGGGTAACAAGTGCTAGTTAGGAGTTATGGTATTTTAAAAAGCATTAAAGAAATAAAAAACATTAAAGAAAAGAGCTAGCTTTAAGTAGTTGGAAGGCACGAGTTAAGATTTGCGTACGTTTAAAAGAGTTAAAAAGGGCTAAAGTCATAAGGTGAAGTTAGCGCTAAAAGAAAGGCGTGGTTGAGCTTAAAAGCCATGGACTTAGTGAGCCGAGGATCCTATGCTTTAAACTCGCACTTGTAGTTGCCTAAAGGCTACAACTTTTTAAAGCTAACTCGTAGTTTAGGATTCTACCTTATCTTTTTTTTTTAATACCTTCTTCTCACTCACGCTTCCTTTCAAAAAATAGCTCATAAACTACATCTCCCACCTCCTGCAGAAAGTGCACTCTCTAACTACTTACTCTCTTTAAAGGTTTCCAAACTACAACCCTAGCTATACCTCCGTTAAAAAATAGCTCATAGTTTAGGATTCTAGGTACTGTTATTTTCCATAAAATATACATTACGCTAAAGCATAGTTTGTAGTTTGGAGTGTGCTTCAGAAGAAATTGAGGGCTCCTTTTAAAAGCGTAGCAAGCTACCGGATTTGTCTATAGAAAAGGGATAAAGAAAGAAAATGCCCAGGTAGTTTAGAAAGCGTCTTCTAAGCGATGCTACTACTTCTAATCTTTTTTTTAAGTCGCTAAACTACTTAGATGCTCTCGAGGACCAGCATTAGGGAGCCAAGCGCAGTAAGGATCCTTGACTACTAGTGCTTTTTAAAAACCTTGCTCGTCTTTTTCGCAAGAGTAATTTATTAGCTCAGAAGTCATGTTTTTTTAGTAGTTTAGGAGCAATGTTTTATATAACAATCTTTCTGCACAACTCTCAAAGAAGAATGATGGGGCCTCGATTGAAAACTGCAACTATCAAAGAAGAACAATAGGGCCTCGATTAAAAAAGCGTTGGCAGGCCTGTGCATATCCATAGTCCTCCTTACAACACGACTGGCTTTTTCGACTTGCTATTAAGGAAAAGAAGTCGCTATGCTATAAACTATCAAGGAAAGTAGTTAGAGCGGAGGTGTGTTGGAAAGAAAGAAGCCTAAGCCATCACTCTCCTATGACACTACTCACATCACCTGGGTGTGCTACTCACATCACCTGGGTGTGCTACTCACATTGTATGTTATGAGCCATTAACATCATAATGCTCCTATCGCAGATGTAAAATGCAAGCACCCTACCTACAGGTCCGCCTATCTCCAGATATCTTCGCATTAGGGTAGGGAATGACGTTGCGGATCGGTCTAGCTCTAGCTCTTTCGTCTTCAAACGATTGAACATTACGTAATAAAGATTAAAAAGCAGAGAGCATCCGTGTGCTCTATTTCCTTAATTAGTATAACATATAATGTTTTTAGGGTCATAGTATTTTTTTATTTTATTTTTTTAAACAGTAAAAGTTGTAAGTATTGAATTTCCTTTAGATTTTCGAGTTATTGCAGGAATGAAAACTTGACTGAAAGTCAATTTTATGATTTTTGGTAATCTTTAAACAGTCCTGAAGTCGCTAAGTTTTTTTTTTCCAGGAGCCAAGCACTGTAACTTCCATAGTACAGGGACCCCTTTTTTCACACCCTCCATCTGCTTCACATAATGGTTCTCAAGGTGCCACAAGCTTGCAGACTTCTTCACCATCTTCCACTTCCCAAGAGATGATTACCAACGGTGACAACAGCCAGGAATTCAAACCTATTCTGAATGTTATGTCACATTCTGCACGTCCACTGGGATCTGCTGCAGCGAATGTTAGCATTCTAAACAATCTTTCTCAAGCACGACAGGTGATGAGCTCTGCCTCTCTAACTGAAGGAACAAGCTCTATGGGACTTCAAACAATTAATGGAATTCCCATGGCTATGCATATGTCAAATATGATATCCAACGGAGCAGCTCAAAATTCATTTTCTTCTAGCCAGTCGGGTATAACATCCCTGGTCAGGACTTCACAAAATGCACAAAACGCAGTCCTCGGTTCATTTTCCACCCAAGCATCTAATATATCAGGGAACTCAAACCATGGAATGTCACCACCATTAGTTAATGTCCAGGCAGCCGTTACTACGGGTCAATCTGTTCCTGCCATAAGTCAAGGAAACCTTTCAGGAACTCAAATCGGGATGAATATGACTAAATATCATGAACGGCTCGTCAGGAATCTCGTCTGGAGCAGGCACGATGATGCCTACCCCAGGAATCTCTCAACAAGTAGCAGCAGGAATGCAGTATGTTGAAGCAACCAATTGTTCCATTGCCAATATGTCAGCGGTAGCTTCGCAATTATCACCAGCCAAATATGTGAGGGTCTGGGAGGTATATCATTATTCCCTTCTTTTTTATTCTTTGGTATTTTATTTTTGTAATCCTTCTTTGGTTATTTACTTACAGAATGTTTAGGTAATTTAGCATATTAAAATACGAAATAGGAATATGAACTATTGTCGCATCTATCAGTAAGTTAAGTGAACGATTCAATATATAGGGTGGATACATTTTGGAATAAATAAATAATGAGATGGAATGGTTACTTTATTTTAAAATATCCGTTTGCAAATATTATTCAATTTATCATGCTGATTTGTACTATCTTGTACTGTGTATTCCTGCACATGGTTGGTCAAAGGCTAAAATTATTAGTGATCGCGGTTGAATTCTTGCCCCTTTTATGGTGTATTCCTCTCTTGATCTTTTCATTTTGTTGTACTAACATGTAAAATGTTCGTTTGTCTATCTATTAAAGTTTCCTGAAATTAATTAATGTTTCATTTAACCATGTTTGGTTCATTTAGTCTGAATTGTATGAAAGTTGTCTAATAGTCAAAATGAGGCTTCATGTGTGCAGGGAGGTTTATCAGGACAGAGGCAAGGACTACCTGTTTTATCACTAAAATTGAAGTATGTTTTCTCATAACTCAAAGCAATTTATTTATGGTAATGCATCTAAAGACTTTCTTTTGTTCTGAAAATGTCACTTAACAAGGTATCTCATCTCATTATTTATGGTAAGCTTAGAATCTGCCCCTTCTTGAACTTTCTTCAAACACAATTCCTTTCCCAACTGAATTACCAGTAAAGCAATAACTTCATTGTCCAAAAATGTATTTCCATTGGTTCCTTCCTGTAAAGCTGCTATTCCTATCAGAGTTAAGCATCACCCAATTAGCCATAGGCTTTTCCCAATTGCAGCTAATAGGATGAGCATCCTTTGAGTGCCCAATTTTCAGCTATTTTTTTACTCTGGTCATCATTCTTACTTTTCATTGTAAGCCGAGCCTAAAACTATCCTTTAAATCTTTCTAGAATCCATTTGTTCACCATTTAAGGGGCGCAGGCTTCATCTGTAAAATTTCACACATGCCTCTCCTTCTATATCTAATATATAGCTGCACGAAAAGTAGCTTGTTCATTTTAATCCTAAAGTCTTTTTTTATTTTAGATTCTTTATTTTCCAAATAAATTGAAAGGCTGGATTTTATTAATAAGGATAGAAAGAATTACAGAATCAACCCAAAGAAAAAAACATGTCACTCTCTTGAAGAAACATAAATCTACTGTAGTCTAAGAAAGCCAGGACCAACCATGTCCATGTTCAGTGCGGTTTGGAGTGCTGTTGGGAGATTTTTCCTGCAAAGTTACTTCAATTCTGTCTCAAAGCACCCCAATTAGCAAAAATGTCAGCTGAAGCATTGCCTTCCTTCAGGGTATGGTTTAGAATTGCATACAGTTCAAACAGTAACTCTTTTTCTTTGGCCTCCAGCAAATACCTATAACAAATTTTTGTCTTCAGTTGTACGCAAGTTTGATTCTCCAAGCTATAACCAGTCAGTAATTCCTTTCTTGATGTAAGTACTGTTGTTGATGATATCCTATGATTCTATTTTGCTGTTTTGTAACAACTCAAAGTTTCAATTCCTTCTTTTAGGTACTGTACTGAGATCCTAGCTTCGCTTCCATTCACAGCACCTGATGAGCCTCTTTACTTGATCTATACCATAAACCGTGTCTTACAAGTTATATCTGGATCCCTTAAGGAAACTATGAAAGCCTTGAGTTCCCGTTCCATACAAGAAGATAAGCATGCAATTTTAGATGAGAATGGGGTACTTCAATATGATTCTTCGCTACTTCAACAGGAACCATATTCATCTGCACATTCCGTCTCCATCCATATCAAAGAAGAGGATGCAATTCTGTGTTCTCCAACCTTGGGTGTTTCCTGTGGTATCTTAAAAGACAATCTGCAAAGTAACCAAGTATACTTAGATCAAGAGTGCTGCCTTATCTACTCAGTAATAACAAATTATTTGCAGCTTAGACAATAGGCTTCTTCTCTATACCATGTTATATGTGGTTAAACTTCTAGAGCTTCTCTTTGATTTACAATTGCTTGGGTATCTCGTCGCACTTACTTCATAGATCTAGAGAGGAATGAAATAGAAATGAACCATACCTGTGATCATCAGGAGGCACCATTTTGTTAATCCTTTAAACATTTTTTCCCAATAAAAGGTTTAAATGTGACAAAATTTCGTTGTCTGCACAGGCTGATTGTCAAGCAGCTATAGCTTTGCAGCTCCTCCTTATGTTAAAGAGACACTTGAAGATTGCTTTTGGTCTCTAAGTGACGCTAGATGCCAGGTAACACTAAATCCTTTTTTTTTTATCCTAACCATGATTATGTTCAATACTAAATCATACTTTTGTTAAATATAACTCCGTAAAAAACTAACTTAACTGTGCCATCTACTTCCTTTTCTTTACAGGAATTTTCATCAAATGATCTCCTAAAACTGGGAGAGGCGCTGTCTAGACAAAACATTCCTTTTGACATTAGTGGAAAAAATTGAAAGATACTAGGTAACACAACTATCTATTATGTACCCTTTTCAGCTTTCTTGTATTTTATCCGTTATATGCATGTTTCAAAAACTAGGATCGTATCGGACTGGATCGCTCGAACCAACTCGGGACTGACCTCGTCTGAACCGATTTTGGGTGATTTTTTGAAAAAACATTGGATCGTTTTGGATTGTTCAAACTCGAACCAATTCGTATGAGTTTTTGCAAGTCAATTTGGATCGTGCTAATATTCTTTAATAGTGCTTATAATCCTAATTTACAATAAATATTGGGCAGGGATCAGTTTGATAGGAGTGACTTGCCAAGAATGCAGCACTGACCTTTTTTGGGGTCCTACTCTGCATGGTTTTCGAAGCTCCCCTTGCAATTTCAGGTTTTATTTTTAGTTTCCTTTGTACTTATTTATGAGAGTATCGGTTATGTCATAAGATGGATCAGTACATTCCTTAAAGGCTCAATACTTTTATTTAATGGAGATTAAAGCCCTTCTTTAGGGATACTAATTCTTATACATTCATGAACCAGTATTAAACACTATTGTATCTTTTTATTTAAATAATGAATATGATAATGTAGTTTTTTTTTGTCATTTTACTCGTGGAATATTTCTTCTGGTTAAGCAGACCCCATCAGATTCTCAATTTGTGAAGGTCGCATCATGCGCATCCATGTCAAATTTGTTCATAAGGTACCTATCTATGTTGTTTCAATTGTTGCAAGAAGAATTTTTTTTTTAAAATCTACTGCACGATATGCTGATTTCTGACATGTTCCAGCTTGCATATGTTAATCTCTTCAACTCTAAAGTTAGTCTTTATTCTTCTGCTTCAAATTGTAAGTTCCACTTCTGATAGTATTCGCTTCTTTTTGCTTTCATGTCTATTTTAGGAAGAAAAAATACTAATACTTAATTCATTGATTTTTCTTTTATGGAACAACACCAGTCTCCAATGCTTTCCATGAACATGATTAGTTGACCAGGTACCAAACTTAAACTTTACACCCCTTGCTAAATTTTATTGAAATCAACTGTCTTTCACATTATTCACATTTTATGTTTGTGGCTCCTCATATTTTGTTTGTACTTATCCCAGGTTCTCTATTGATGGTGAGGGTGATTGATATGCTAACATTCCAAGAGTATATGATACGCCAAGATTTTTAAGGCATTTCTAAGTTTGGGCATTCAAATACAAAATATCTCTACTTTCCATGAGAAACAAGCTCTTTGAAGAAGACTTGTCTCCTAGATTGTGGTTATGGATGGAGAAAGTTGTTTTATTACTAATTCTAATCTTATGTATTGTTAATAATTTGTAGAATCCTGATAGCTAATATTTTTTGAATAATGATATTTAATCATTTTTATGAATGCAATTTTTTATTTCAATATAATATTGCATTTTTGTAATGAATCAAAATAGGGATTTTTTTTTTGAAATTATTTATGATATTTACGACGCTTTAGACGTTGTTTCTCTATCTTAATGTTAGCTACAAAAGCGACGAGTTCACTTAGTCATATTTTGGCCACTGTTGTGGCTGACGTTGTTAGATAATCGGGGGTGTACTCCGTCGCTAATTATACAAATAACATGGTTTTGGAGGGGATAAAATGACAACATACAATAGTCGCATTTATGGTCATGTCTGCCGAGACCTATCTCCGTTCAAACAAGATATTTATTCAATAATGCACAACACCTACTAGTTCACGAATTTTAATACAAGGTTGATGAAATTGTTAGGGCCCGAGCCCCTATTATATCGATATTATCCCCACCTTCACTTCCTAGTTTAGTATGGCTAGGTGTGGGGTTTTGTTCTTAGAAGGCCTCGATACAATTTAATAGTTTATATCTTCTTATATCCTTGTATGAACTACATCTTCTACCCGATGTAGGACTAACCTTGATCCATGAATCTTGCCAATCTCCATCATAAATCAAACATCGTTAGTCGAAAATCGACCAATTTGAGCTTCACGAAAGCCAACATGAGCTTTACCTCAAATGATCAACGTCAACCACCATCGCACATATATGCCAGAATAATCATTCATCTTGAGCTTCACGGAAATAGAACATAAGCTCCACCTTGGACAATTTGAGAGACGTTTTGAAATGCAAAGATATGCCCAACCGAATTATGAACTCTGATATCATTAGTTAGGGGCCGAGACCCCATTGTACCAATATTGTCCCCACCTTCACCACCTTGTTGGGTTTGGCTAGGTAGGGAGTTTTGTTCTTAGAAGGCCTCAGTACAATGTAATAGTCCATATCTCCTTATATTTTTGTGTGAACTGCATCATCTACCCGATGTAGGACTAACTTTGATCCACCGATCTTAACACATACAACAAAAAGTGTGTAGATCTCATCAGCACCTCAGACAATCATATCTTTAAAATTACTTTAAGCGGTATGAAATTACTCAACAGTTATGTTATGCAGTTGTGGCTTCATACTTAGAAACTGATGCGAGTTGATGGGACTAAGGGAAAGACAAGTTATAGAGAGAGACGAATGTACTTCCTGGTGGAACTTTGCTCTTCATTGAGAGAGAAAGATAAAGAGAAACTATTGTTCTTTGTTGTCATTGATTTAGTTATAAGAATCCCTCTATAGAGTCTAATCTGGCCTAATATTACTGACGATGAAGAAGGTTTAGACTTAAATATGAGTTTCTAAGATTTGTAGAGAGTGAGAGGGGTACGGTTTCAAATTTTAAATTTCCCCATCATTCTTCCCATTTTCTTTTATTGTGATAGAGAGAGGGAGTGAGAGAGAATAAGAGATAGAGAGAAAAAAAGAGGGCTGGTATAATTATTATATGAGATAAGAGAGAGAGAGAGAAAAAAAAAAATAAAGGAAAGAGAGATTGCGACAGGTATGTAGTAGCACTTGAAGAGATATATACTCATCTGTTACCAACATAATAGATTGAATTCTTCTATGTCCACCCCATTTCCTATATAGAAGCTCCTCTATTGTAAGAGTCAGTCATCTCTATTAGATGAGTGGTTCCTTACTGTCGAGAGAGTGTTTAGTATTTAAGTGTCCATATATAATAATGTAGTGCAAAATATATAGGCTAATTTTTCAAATATGTATGAAAATTGAAAGCATCTTTTTTTAGAAAATTTCTGTCATTTACAAGTATCCTAAAAATTTGTTATTTTCCTATGATTTTTCTCAATTTTCTGTAATTTTCTACAATTATTTCTCTATAATGTACTAACAATACTATTCATGGATCGATAATGGGCCTATATGGTTTGGGTTAGCCCGTTTTTGATCCGGGCTAGTCTGAATTTCGTTTGATATGGACTTGTAAAGACTGGTCTAACAGTTTTGACTAGAATACTCAAATGGGTCTGTGGATCAGGATAGCCCTAGGGTTAGTGATAACCTATGGGTCTGTTTGACCCTTGTGTGCACAGGCAACTCACATGTATTGCACATGCCTCCCACTCACACACATACACATACTACACACGTGTTAGCCCGATTTTGACGTGTATGACACGTGTCAGCAACTAAATTTTATTATTTATTATCTATTTTTTCCAAATATTAGACGTTTCCACGTCAATGCTACGTGTCAAAACCTAAAGAAAAATATATTTATTAAAAAAATTATGTACAACTACGCCTCTTTCCCTTTTCTCTCAAAGACAAGGCTACCCTTGAAACTTTTACGTAAGGAAATTCACACTTTCACTCAAAAAGAGGATGAACACTTCTAGAATATTATGCAGGTCGCAATTGCTTTAATTATAGTATCTCTAATGAATTACATTCCTGATGTTATTTGGTATATTATGCAGGTTCCATCCCCAATGTTAACACTACATTTATGTTTGAATACCCGCACTTTACATGAATTAGTTAGATAAAATATAGATGTAAATCTTGTTGAGGGTTTAGTATGTTGATTTGATGGGTTAATAATGCTGTAATATAATTACACCCCTGTTTTTTTTTTTTTTCATCAGAAAATATGACTTTAAACCATTTAATAGTGTCATGTCTAATGCAATGTGGCAAACATCAACTGCTATTAATGTTATTGCTACTATTCTCATTTTTTTTAGTTAATTTCTTATAATCGAAATATTTTATTACGAATTTTTTTCATTTCTTATTTTTCCTCTTTTTTTTATTATCATTTACTAATAAATGGTCAACTATAGTTCCAATTCAATGTTACGATCTATATCTAAAACTTACTGCTAACATGGAAAGCACGACTACGAAATCACTGAGGTTGGTAATGGGGTGATCATAACCCAAGCTACACTTGCATGATACAAGGGGATCGGTCTCGTGCATGCCCAGTAATAAATAACGATCGAAATGTAATTACTCTATTGCAATTTTCAAGTCTCTCAAGCCTCAATTCCGAAAAAGAAGAATTGATAAAGCAAACATAGGGATTGAAACAATGTTGAGAAATTTATTAGCATCACCTTCTCTCTCCAATGTAGTTCTTCGCCAATCTCTTCTCATCACCATAGCCAAACACTTCTCCTTCGGTCCTCCTCTTCTTCGACTCCTCCAGTTAAAGAAGAACAAATCACACCCAACAACTACTCTCCCTCATCTCAACCTCGCTCCAAAATCTCAATCGACCACTCCATCTTATGCAACCCCTCAGGTCCCTTCTTTTCCATTCCCACATTTCCATCTCCACTAAAACTTAAGAACCAGGTGGTTAAGTTGAACTACAATGTATAATAATCACTAAATAAATATGTAATACATTGATGAAATGCTCCTTAGAGCATATCCTACAGTTGGGTGAGTTGGGCTGTCTGGCCACCTATGTCAAGCCCAAAAACACTAAACCCATACTCAAGCTTCCCAATAGTTGTTGATGATGTGGCGGGTCTTTCTTTAATAAAAATAATTGTTTACCTCTACGTGAACCTCTTCACTTCACTTCACACAGTTATTCATCTCCTCTCACACCAATAAATGTACTTTAGTCCGCGTGGATTTTTTTAGTTCGTGCGGTATTTTAAACTCCTCACATTAATATTTTTAATTGTGAGATCCCCACACCCGGTTGAGTTTTGACAACGCCATGCAAGCAACTCACATTTTTTTTTTGGTCTGCAAGAAGGGAAATAGTATGAGTTGGGAGTGTGGGCTGACACCAAAACCCAACCCACACTCGTTTTCACAACTGTTGGAGATGCTCTTAGCATCAAGTAAATTGTATCCTTGAAAATCACCAACAGTAATAAAACATGATCAAGTATGCCTAACTAATTAAATGAAAATGCACAAATAGAAAAGAGGGATATAACAATGAAGTTACTCATAGTGTAAGGGGAGAAGTTAAGTCTTTTATCTAGTATGGTCAAAACATGAGGGGAGGGCAAGCCAACAATGTCGACTTACCCAAGTCGTAGTTCTTCCACATCTCTTCCTGGCAGAAATACCCCTGTAAGTATTACTTGAAATTCTAAAAAAAAAACTTTCATTCAGTTAACGTCTAAATCTAATGAGCCAATACATAGCAATATAGAGAGATATATAGATTCTATTAAGGCTCCAAAATGCCAATAGGGATGTTAATATTAACTAGTAAAGTAAGGAGTCTCCATATGTTAGAGACTCATCAAGCCTCTCTCTCTCTCTATAACCGAAACCCTAGGGGAATAGTAGTCCTACACTCCACCGTAGGAGTCCCACCTATAGGTGATGTGGACTATAACACTCCATTTTTGGGTTATCCACCATCGATGAGACGATTGTCTTTGCAATCTAACCCACAACAGTGGGGAAAAGGTTGTAAGTAGAAGGCAAAGCTAATACTAACAAGTCCCATATCGTTGTTGGACGCATTAGTAATTGTCTACCTTATTAAAATCACGTCTGATAAACCCAATGGGAAAAATTGTACATAATACATATGTCTGATCATGAAGAGTGATAGAGGAGAGTCTCCCTCTGGAGAAAACTTCCCCTCTGAAGTGAACAAGCTATGAACAAGCTCTAACTTAAGCATTCTGAACCTATAGACGAATTCCTTGAAAATCATCACTTTGGAAATGAAGTCGCTTCTTCCGATAGAGCAAAGTTGTCGCATAAGATCTATCTATAATAGATAATAAGTGTGTGGGTGTTAGTCTTTTGTGCAAATTTAGCCAACACTCCCCCGTATGCATTATATGCATGTGTATTGTTCTTAATTTAAAACCATAGCCAATACTAATATGCTTATAGTAGAAGTTAAACCAAACTATTGAATGACATCACTTTGACGAGGACCGTACTTCATCAAGATTTAACGTCCTCCGAATCCTCCGAACCAGTAAATTTTTGTTTGCCATCTTGGGGCAGAATCAACTCAAGTTTAAGGTTTTAAAGGGATAGTATAACTCTAAGGTGGTCCTTCGGGAGCAATGAGTCTTCGCCTTCAACCGGAGAACATAATAAGGTTATATCTCATTTCAAGCAAGTTCAAAGCCATGTGCACGCACAACCACAAAGCTGTGTGCATCTAAGTGGAGAATGTATTAATATTTTACCTGTATATATATAAGCTAATATTGCAAAACTGACTTCCGTACGGGACAGCTATTGATGAATGGAGACTCAAAAATTCGATACGAAACCTAGTAACCCCAATTGATTAACGACGAACATGGATCAACAAACTTTGAATTTGTTACAGTTGATTCTCAACAATGTCATTAAATCACTGGGTAGCATTATCGAGCAAGGGAAGGAGATATATACACCAAACTCGCATGAAGGAACAGAGATGTTCCACAAACTAATTCTTGAGATAGTGATGGTGGCAAGGGTCATTCAAGGCTATATAATTCCAACGATTAACATAGAAGTAAATTATGCAAATCAAGTTAAGGGGAGCGTCAATGCCAACCCATGTAAAATCCCTGACTAAATTACACCACCGACAAACAACACCGATTTACAAGCAGTCTGCCCATGGGGTTTTCTTGTAAAAGCATCATCAATCCCCAATTAAAAATGGGGAGGCAAGCCTAGAAAAAGAGAGAACAACCACAATATTAACTAACACAGAGCCAATCGAATCTGAACGCAATGAGGATATGGCTGGTCTAACACAGATTCAGAAGGGAGCACTACCAACAATAACAACTCAGACATTTGTAGATAAGGTTTGGAACAAGAGAAACCAAATGGTGGATACGAGAGAGCTGCTATTGGTGAGCAAGAGAGGAGACACACCAGTAATCACCATCCCAACGGTCAAACTATAATCAGGTATATCACAATACCAATTCAGTTTAATAGGCAGGTTAAACCTCCAAAAGATTAAATTCGTAACAGTTCAGGAATTTGTTTGCATGCACTGGAAAACAAAAGGATCTTGCAAGGTCATACCAATAGGTAAAGGTTTTTTCATTATCAAACTGGAGAATGAGGAGGATAAAATTTTGATATGGAGTAGAGGACCATGGATGGTTGACAAAATGCCGATGAGAATATTGTCGAAGAGTCAGTTCTTCTCAGTGGATAATTACAGCAATTCTAGCGCGCTCATATGGTGCAAATTTCCAGGTCTACCTATAGAGATGTGGAGCCCCAAAATAATTCTCTCTTTGGGAAAAATGCTAGGACAAATTGACTTTGAACCAGGACTATGGATACTACGCCAATGTCCTCGTAGATATTGATATGTCTAAAACAATCCCGACCACATTCTCTTCGACATAGAAGGGCGCATAGTGAAATAGGAGATATTGCTACACAAAGTCCCTAAATACTACAAACATTGCAAATAATGTGGGACATATTATTGCGCAATGCAAGATAGTGCAAAGGGCCTGCAGACAGAAGGACATGAAAATGATCAAGAACACTGCGAAGAGCTTAAGAGAAGGGGGGTAGAATATCAGAAACACCAAGTCCATTCACATTCAGGAAGTCACAACGAAAAGCAAGGAAAACAACAAGGAAAAAACCCAAACTCAACCGCAGCCACCCAGGAAACACACATATTTTCAGGAAACCCCCACTCCCTCCACCAGTAGCATATCCCTGATCATATACTTCCCAGGGATGACAAAACCAATGAGGCAGATAAAGAAATTAGAAGTAATCAAACATAAAGAAGAATAGTCCTTCGCAAATGGGAGAACGCCGAACATCAACGAAACACAAAAAGAGGAGAATATCACCAAGAGTAACACATTTGAGGCCTTAGTAGGAGACGTATCAAAATAGATGGAAGACAATAGCAATGAAGGGGTTCTCTCAAGTCATCGTACAGAAGTAGACAGCAAAGCCGATACGCAAATTGATAATGACACCTTCCAGAGGAGTGTAACATAGCAGAAATAAGGGAGGACCAGGGCGAAATACATAGTAAAAAAGAGGCATATTTTGATAAAATTGGGCAGGTGCTTAACCAGGCAAGATGGGCAGATAAAAGGGAAGAAGAAAATCAAAATATGGCGAGGAAGTTAGGGCCAAATCAAGTCTATAAAGGAGGAATGATATATACACTTGACCCTCGGGTCACCAGATCCAATAATAGACAATGAGGGTGATCTTTTGGAATGCAAGAGGAGTAGGTAATTGTAAAACTCATGCTTACTTGAAAACAAAGGTTAAGGAACTACAACCGGACATTATGTGCATAGTAGAACCCAAGATTTATGCAGTGAAATTCAGACTACAGGGCTTCTCGAGGAAAATAATAATGAATGAAGTAGGGGAGAATAAAGGGAACATTTCAATACTCTGGAGAGATGGGAATAGGATTCTAAAACTGGTAACTGCGAGTACTTCTGACCAGTAAATCATAGTTTAATATAAGAGCTGCAATTTTTCCTTCGTCCACCCCAGCTGCCTCTTTCTCTACAGAACAATGCTCTGGAACGAACTAACAACAGTCTCTAGCAGTATCAATAAGCCATGGATTTGCTTAGGAGACTTCAATTGTATCCTCAAGACTGAGGAGAGGAGGGGTAGAAGATGAGCACTAACAAGATCCATGCAAGACTTTTGGGATTTCATTGACAGGGCTAATCTAATAGAGAGCAACATAATGGGAATAAGCTATAGTTGGAGTAACGCACAAAAAGGGGCTAACAACACTGAGCTGCCTGAACAGAGGCGTACATAACCTACTATGGTCAGATAGCTATCGGGGTTGGAGAATCAAAAACTTTCCAAGAACAGTTTCTGACCATCTCTCCTCTTTGAAGATTGCCAAGCCGTTCCAAAACCTTACAGCATTCCCTTTAAATACCTTCAAGCATGGAATGCGTATCCACAGACTTTGGGGATGTGGTTCAAAGCAGTTGAAACAACGAACTAGTAGCAGCACCTTTATTCTATTTAATGCTCTAACTTTGGAGACTAAAGAACGATATCAAGTAATGGAAACAAACAAGACCGGACACGATGTGAGAAACCAAAAAAGCCTTGGAGAAAGACCTACTCCAACTTTAGCTCAATCAGGAAATAACTGGCAAAGTGATGTGATCGACCAGAACATCATTGAAAAGGCTATACAAATATTTCATAATGAAGAGAGAGAGGAAATGCAATGGCGTCAAAAGTCTCAAATTAAGTAGCTTACAGATGGAGACCGCAACACCCAATTTTTTCATAGCATAACGTGAGCTAGGAATGAAAAGATCATTATCACGGAGATTGAGATAGAGGAAGGAATTATCTTGATAAACCAATCCCAGATAAAGTTGCACATACTATAGTTCTACACAACCAAATTCGCAGCGAACCCGATCAACCTACATAACGGCATTTTGGATGTCACCAATCCCATTGTGGGGCTAACTAAAAACGAAATGCTGATTGCACTCCCCAACGAAGAAGAAATTAAACTTGCGGTAGTCTCAGCAAGGATAACTCACCAGGTCCATATGGATTTCCAGAGGCCTTCTTCACTACAGTCTTGGAGGTAGTTAAACAGAACTTTTGTAGAGGAATCTCATCCCTTTTCATGGACAGGTAGCTCCCGGCCAACATCAACTCCAATATTATAGTGCTCATACCCAAAATCAAGAAACCTGAGAGGGTGACTCACTACAGAATGATATGCCTGATCAATTTTGTAGTTAAGACAATCACGAAGATCCTGACTACTAGACTATCACCAATAGCTGAACGAGTGGTGTCCCAGGCGCAATGTGCTTTCATAAAGGGTAGGAGCATTCACAACAATATCTGGATAGCTTTCAAGCTTGTCAATGAAATGAATGGCAAGAGAAAAGGGGGAAATGTGGGACTCAAGCTGGATATAATGCAAGCCTATGATACACTTAACTCAAACTTTATAACTGCAACACTCCATGTTTGAGAATACCCAGTGAATGCCAGATACCTCAACGGGAATACCAGGTACCTCAAACACCTGATATAACTACTTATTCATTACCAAGAAACTTATGGACAAGTTGTAAGCCAAGAGAAAAGCAAAAATTTTATGAGAGGCATTCTGCTAACCAGAAGATGGGTAATTTTTGACATTTTTGGGTTCCAGGAAGGGAGATTGCTAGAAACGTACTTGGGAATACCCCTTTTCCAGGGAAGGGCTACAAAGAATATACTACGACCTTTGGTAAGGAGACTTATGTCTTTCCAAGGAAGGGTGGTATTAGCAAGATCAATTCTAAACAGCTCACCTATATACAACATCGTAGTCTACAAATGGCCTCAATCTCTTATTAAAGAGAGTGAAACTATTATTCAAAATATTGTTTGGATTGGAGACCCTTCTAAAAGAAAGGGCATTACCCTTAAATGGGAAAAAATCTATAAACCCATACAGAAGAGCGGCCTTGGCATACGAAAACTGGGGGAAGTTACCAATGCGCTTCTCTGTAAGCTATACTAGACATTCACCCAACAAAGAGAAGACTGGGCACAATTCACGTACGCTAAATTCACAAACAAACAACGTGAGGGGATCATATACTATAAAAGATCATCCATTTGGAGGGGGATCCAAGTAGCATAACAACTGGCTGGCCCACACATGGGTTGAGTGATTGGAAATGGAGATAAAATTGACTTCTAGAGAGACTGCTGGGCAACGTACATTGCCTTTCGAGAGTACGTTAACCTTCCAGCGGACATACAGTGAAATTGTACTGTAAAACTTGGCAGTTTTTTTGGCAGCAACGGATGGGTGATACCCCAAGATATACTTATGCTATTTGTGGCATTGGGAATCAACCTCAGCATCGAATGTGACCCTCAAGCTCAAGACCAACAAATCTAGAAGCTAGACATTCTCGGAAATTTATAGTAAAGAATGCTTTCAAAAATATTCGAAAAACACAAGACACCACATGGTAGTGGAGAATGGTTTGGAACAACAACTCGTTTGCGTGGGGGCTCCTCAATAGCACACTTTCATTCGATGATATCTTTGTGATGAGGAGCATCTATCTCACCTCCGTCTACTCCCTCTATCAACGCAAATGCAAAACAAAATGACATTTTTATATCGAATGCGAGTATGCTCTGGAAATATGGAAATGGATAGCTAATATCTTTAATGTTCCATCGGTGATAGATTTGGACAATTGGAAAACCATCCTATCTCGTACCAATCACGGAAGCTCATATGTGCAAGATCTATGGGTCTCTACAATATTCGCTAGTTGCAACGGTCTTTGGAAAAAGCGTAACAGCCTCAGATACGATGATCAAAAAACATCCAGCCAACACCTACAACACGATATCCTCAAAGACATCAGGGACACATCCCAACTATCTAAGAGAAGCATGTACAACAACGGCACCAACCTCCAAATTATCAAGGCCTTGAACATCCAATGTAGACATTGAAACACAATAATGATAAAGGGTTGTTGGTGGGAACTACTACTTCCAGGGGAGATAAAGGTGCATTACGATGGATCCGCCTTGGGCAACCCTGGACCAGCTGGCATTAGGGTAGTGTACCGGAATACAAAAGGGGAGGTACTGGGCATGTTCAGTAAAGCTTAGACAATACCAATAATTATGTCGCAGATATACAAGCCATTATCCAAGGAGCTCAACAGGCAATAGCAAAAAGATGTTAAAAGTTATGGATGGTCTCAGACTTTCAAGCAATAGTTCAAGCACTCACGACAAATATTCTTCCATGGACGATGGTCAATGAATGGAGACAAGCTAAACAGAAACTAGACTCGTTCAAAATATTACAAGTTTGGAGATGAAGAAAATTTCTCAGCAGATACAACAATCAAACGAGGGTGTGCAAACGTAGAACCCTTTAAAGAATGGTGTCTAGGGAGGCCAAATTTTTTCACACACATTGAGAACCCAGACATAGAATACTTTAGATTCCCCAAATAGCTCTTACAGGAGATATAACATCAAGTCGTTCGAACGAAATTGGCAGCCGTTCGAACGAACTTGACAGTTTTTTCTCAACATGTTAATTCAGATAACAATTTAAAAGATTTTTTCATCATGTCGTTCGAACGAACTTGGAAGTTATTCGAACGAGTTGCACAATCTTTTCAACACCGACTTTTTTCGACATGTCGATTCAGACGGTAATTCGTAGGATTTTTTCTTCAATTCGTTCGAACGAGATAGCGCTTGAACGAATAGGCATAAATGATTACCCATTACCTGTATTAGGGGTTCCTATTTTACTTTCTTCTTTATGATTTTTACTTTTCGTAGAGAGCCCCATTTGCATATGCACTAGTGACATATACTAGTATGTAGCTTGGTTGGATCTCCTCCTCTTGTAATCATACTTTAGATAAATTCTGCTAAACCTTTTACAAAAAAAAGTATATGTATAAGCAAACAAATACTCAAGGTGTTTGATTTTCTGGTCGACACCGACCTTTGAGGTTTTCAATATGAATTCCTTCTTTAGGCATTCATAAGTGCTAACTATCTCAACTAGAGATATGCTCTCTATACGAGACTCTATAAACTTCAGGTCATCGACATACACAGCTATAAAGTATAACAAATCTAGCTGTTTCATTGAAATGAAGGCTCATGGGAAAATTGGGTCATTTGTGAACACCGCATACATCAAATACATAGTTGACCTATTGTACCACATGGAATCCTAATTTTTAATGATCTTTCATGGATCTATCCAATTTGATTGCGTACATATGCTTCAGGCATATTAATGCTTAATGTGTTAGGACTACTGTACTTCCTGCAAGTCCATTAAGGAGTTGTTTATAGAAATTGGTATCTCATATCCCATGAAGATAGAAAATTGCAATGCAACTACATCTATTTGACACATATCTAATCAAGCTGGGAATTAATTGAGATACTCAAAGAAAATGAATGTAAATCTGAGGTACTGACAGAATGTGATTACGTCAGTCGCAGGGGGTAAAAGTCATCGTAATTGATGAGTCAAATTTTTACAAGAAACCATGTCAAACTAGTCTCGCTTACAATCTCCCTCATTTCCTACATTCTGTATGGTAACTTATATCCAACAGGTTTGTGACACCACATTACCAAACTTTAGGCTTGTATAATTTGCTTTAAGCTAGCTGTCAACTCTACTTGGACGTTTTACATGGCCAGTGTGATGAATCCTAAACTAGAGTGGTCGCGAAGGTTTATTGCCAAAAACTACTTGGTAACAATCAACATTTCACTCTACGTACAGATATAGTTTTTAGAGATCTAATTTCAATACGTACATCTACCACTTCTGGGACTGTCTTTAGAGAGATAATAGATCATGTAGCTATAATTGCCTTGTGGATAAGTGTGGCCTCTTCAGGAGTACTGACAACACCAGAAGTTATTAGTTGCCTTGTTGTCCACTCTATGGGTATGACTTCTCATCCACTTTAAAGGCATGGCCAATGTGCTAACTAGTATGCTACACATTACGTAGCCATGATTCATGATTTACCAAATCATCCCAGGCCTCAATCCTTCATAAATAACACAAACCGTGATGTCGTATTTACTAAGGTATATACGACTTTGTCTCTTACATTGTGTTATTGAGTGCTTTAAGTAACTTAAGAGCAATCCATTAAAGTAGAGTTGGCCTTCATCTATCACTTTGCTATAAAGTAGGGAATTACATAAGATAACGATGGTGTTTACTATAAATTCTCAAGCCATTATATAGTTTGTTCTCCCCCTAACACCGATGACATATTCGTAATAAGCGGCAGGTTCTGCGATATAGATTCTAACTATCGTAGTAATACATTGCCTGACATAGGTTCTAACCTTCGTTGGATAAGTAGCGAATCATAACCTATTCATATCCTCGAAAATATTGAGGGTCCATCTCTATACATATAATACTACTTCATGCACATGTACCGCACACCTCAGGGTTCATAGATGGGAGACATTTGACTGTATGCCAGTACTATTACGGGAATATTATTTGATGATATAAAATCGGTCTCATCTAATCAACTCTAAAACATGAACATGTCTCCAAGAATTGTCGAAAAATTTGTACGCCTATGTGGTTAAGAAATTTCCAAATATCTTAAGATTAGAGACTATGTCAAATACTTCAGGGTTTGCATATGGAGATACTGGATCTCCAACGTTAATCCCAACCGATGATGAAAAAACATCAAATGATGAAGAAACAAGTTCTCCCCATTTGACAAGTCTGTAGGACTTGTCGGGTAGCCTGGGAACGCTGCCCAGTGTCCAATAATCAAAGTGTAAACATGTAATTGCATTGTTCTTAATCGTTAATAGGAAAATATGAGACCATCTTCAAGATGCGTCTAAAATGACCAAAAGCCACATTATGGATGGATAAGTCTACAAGTGTTCTCCAACGATGTAAATATGAAATTAGAAGAGACTAAATCCTCATTTTGGCCTAACTAAGCTTCATATATGAGCTTTCGAGCAAGTGATACACAAATGTCTTCCATAATATGGATGTCTTACTTTTACAAGAAGATGCATTATTCAATTTTGATCTCTCATGTCTGAGGGAGCCTAAATGAGAGGCTTGGATACCATTTTAGGACTTCAACTAACCTACGTGAAAAGAAGTGATGTATAGGTAAGACCTACCATCTACCTTTGTGTATCTCCACGTGATATCCAATCCGGTGGATATTCATACAACTCAATAGGTATACTTCTAAACCTTTTTGACTATTGAGAAAATGTTTTACGTAGTATCATACCCATTTAGACGATGTTTCATGGCCCTTCACTATATTAGAAAATATTAAAATGACATTCAAATCACTTAGGTCAGGTTGAGACAAATTGTTCTCAAAAGATTGAATAGAGAGCGACATAGTCTACTTGATAATAATCAATTTCCATATATTAATCAAAATATTTGAGTTCCAGTACGAACCATTTATGTGAAGATATGGGCAATCAGTACACATGGTCATGTAAAGGACAATTTCTAAGAGGCATACTGTAGATTCTCCAAGAATGCTATAAATATAGGTACATTCAAAGTAAACTGAATGATACAAATATCTCTAGCTAAATCTAGCAACGATGTCATAGGCACATAGTCAAGTGCTTAAACAAATTGATATCGTATAAATTTATACAAGGTCAATATACTCAGATGCGATTAAAACCATGAAGGAGTGAGATATAACAATATAAATAGATTACAGTCAATGCATGTTGGTTTAGCTTCATGTTAATTCTAGTGTAACTCTATGCAGAACGATTTTTAATTATGAATTTGACGCTAAGAAAATTCCAAGAATTTTGTGGGGGTAGGGTAAAATCACAGCAAATCCCAAGTAACATTAAGACGTAATGCTATGTTGAGTTGTTTTTCTTCCTTTGTGATTTTCACCAACGGTGGACACTACGTATACTGATAGACCGTCGTTACTCTAATCAAAATCCTACTTAACAAATTAATATAGTAAAGGGTAAGTATGTTGTCAATCCATGGAGAGGCATGTTATTCTAGGGTTTACTAAAATCTAGGGGAAATGAGGTTTTGTTTTTATCAAAATTCTACATAAACGAGCTGTTAAAATTTGAATATTAAGGATAACTAAAGTTATCTAAGAAAACCCCTAAAGAGTGATCTGAGACCTCTAGGCCAGACCTATTACCTGCAAGCAAATCCTAACATACACCTATATGGTTTCCTCCTCGGATCTAGTTTGAGGGGATTATCCTTGCAACATCTTAACCATCACAGATAATTAAAGAACAAGATTTAACTTTTATTAAAAAGTTGAACTAAGTTTAGATATACAAACTTAGTTCTCTAGCTCATCAAAACCGTGCAAAAACAAAAGGTAGTTTTGAAGAAGGAGAACATAACATTAAATTGATAAACTCTGATTTTAAAATGTCCTAACTGCCCCCCAGTCTTCTCCTGCAATGAAGTTTGTGTGTTCATTAAATATTCCATCTAAATAGAACTTCTAGAGATATGTGCCAAAGAATCACAACTCTCAGCGCCAGGTGGCCGGCGATTACTAGAGATCTTTTTGGGTTTTGCTTCGCTTGCTTGGAAGATAATGAATATAGGCCCATCCTGCAAGTCTCTTGCCTTAGTAATAATTTTGGTTTTTAGAGATCCTAACTAGCCCAATTCTAACTAAAACTAATCTGCTAATCTATTGGAGAAACTTAGTGTGGTTCTATTGTCATTTTCGCTCTGATTTTGCACTTCTCTTACCAAATTATCTCCAGTTGAATAGAGAACTTGATAATAATTTATTTACCCTATGCCCTAGACTCTATAACCTATTGAAGTTGAGATTGAAAAACTGCTAACATTATGGTTTACTAGTATTTTAGTCTGAAAATGATTTATATACCCATATTTTGACGTAAAGTAACCCAAATTGAATGTAATACAATGGTAAGATAAGACTTGAAAATACACAGCACTTTGGGTTTTCTGGGACATTTTAAATGACTTGGAGTTGAAAACAAACATGAGCAAACTAGATTCGATGCCAAAATGAAATTATCGCTTCCGGAGATTGCAGTTCGACAACATCGAGAAGCTGAGGCCTAAGAAGGTCCCGTCTCGTTGTGTTAGGAAATGCTTCGAATAAGAATCTCCTTGCAAGCGGTGATAGCAAACATGTCGCTTTGACACTTCTCGATATTCTTAATAGATCGGCAGTTCATTTTGAGAGGCTTTCCAAGAACGGCACAACCCCTAGCCATGATCCCCAAAGTATTACGTGTGGCAGGATCTTGAATGTGGATAAGCTCTTCTTTGGTTAGAAAAATGAGGCTCGGAGCTCGCTCGCACTCCTCTTGAATGGGGCAGGCCGGTTCATTAGGGTCCAACCTTCGTGCTCGTGTCCATGGTTCTTGAATACATCTCCCTAAGGCAGCCTCTACATTTTTCTCCTTAATATTCATGGAAGATACTTTAATAACAGCAAGAGGGTCGATGGTGGAGATAAATTTTGTGACGAGAATCGAAAATACCATGGGGTCGATCTTCAGACCTTATACCTTCGGGATTGCTTCGATGATGGATTCCATGACAATCTGAAGGATATTATAAGAAGCATATCACTCTTGAAGAGAAAATGGAGTAAGGCGTGGTATGCATCAGTTTGGTGAAGGGAAGGATAAATCTTTATTGTGTACCATTTATGCACTGCAAATTGATTACGATGCAGAAAGCTCACCTTAATCCCATTATTTGTGTGTTCTTCGTTATAGGGCACATCTAAAATTGTGTCGTAGCCGCGATATGTGGAGATCACCTCGTTGTAGAAACTTTAGAGTTTTACTGCGATGTTGGTAAGGTTTGAGAGGGCTTTGATTATGAGAACGTAATAATGATCCTCCCATTTGAGCATGACCGTGCAATTCCCCTTGTTTCCTTAGAGAGGTTCTTATAGAGCCGATGGATGAGCTCGAGATAATTCTTGTACCCTCCACATTGTAGAGCAACCTCCATCGATGAAAAATGACATCGGCGTGGTAGTATGGAGCGTTGGCGACTATCATCAACTCACAGAGCTCTTCATCGACAAAATCCTTGCCCACTCTGACATGTGATGAGATAGACAAGGTGCTAAAGTGCATGAGAAGGAAGATAAGAGGTGAACAGTATTAGTGGTCGACGATCACTATTGGGAAGCCTTGGTCTGATAGCGATTGTAGGTGGCCTAGCTCTATTGGTAGTCTAGCTTCTTACATAATGTTTGAGAGAGAGAGAAGAGTTAGAACTAAGGTGCAATACCCCTCTTGTATCCCCCATTGTATTTATAGAGGATGCTTCTTTAATTTTGAACTTTGAATGGGAGAGTGTCATCTTTACAAATAAGGGAACCTAGGGTTGAGTTGTGGGAGATACACTCTTAACCCCATGTCCACATGTGAGCCAAATCACATGGGTGTGTTCCTAAGATTCTTCCTATGATTTAAGTGGGAAATTCAAATGCTTGGCATTAGAATTCAAATTTAGAAGTAAAGGAGCATACTTGACATTTATCTTTATCCTGATCTTCTAGAAGCTTTTTGAATGCACCCAAGCCCCAAATTTTGTATTCCATGGTGCTAGGCCACGGTATATGCTCCTAATGATGACCTTATCCCATGATAAAGAATAATCCTAATAGATAAATAAATAAATAAACTACTAAAATCTAAAATGTTAGGGATCACATAGGTAATCCCTAGTACTTGGGTTGCCTCCAAATAAGCGCAAAATTTAACGTCTTCAGCTAGACCAATATACCCCCAAACTTGATTTTTGCAATATTGTCAAAGGACTCCATTGTAAACGAGCAAGAAGCAATCCTGGTTGCAAATCCTCTTTCAAGAACCAGAAAAATACTAGAATGATCATTTTTTTCAATTGTACTTATCTATGTGCACATAGTCCATGAGAAATGGGTTAATTTAAATAATAATTTTTTCAGACACATAGTTAATATTTCCCCAGATAACAATCTTAACATTCTAGAATTATCACGTCGTCCCCTAAAATTATATGAGATTGTTTAAGAAATGTACTTCCCCAATAATTTTTTTAATTTAAAATATAGTTTCCCGGGGTTAATATTTTCTTTGAAAATCTTCAAAGCCACTGTACCATCGTTTATAGTTCTGAAAATGTGACATGGTTTTAGAGAAATCTACATTTGAAAAATCCTTGAAATTATAATTTTTCAAAAAAAAAATTTTTCTTTGAAAGGATGAAAAGGTATGGAACTATGTATGCGTTCACATGATGTATGCACCATAAAGATTTTCAATATTGACCTTATAACTTCTGAGGGGCACTTTATATGATTGATCACAAAGTCACATGCTACCTCTTGAGAATCGACTTGCCTATTAATATTATCATGTTTTTGTTCAATTTCATGGAAAAGTTGAGAGTTAGTTACAGTTGATAACTTTTGTATTACTTCTCGAATTATCGGGTTATCCCTATCTTGGAAATAATACACATATTTGTTTACCAGATTTTTGCAACCATTGTCAACCACATATATTTCATCAAAATCAGTCATGGTGATGGTATCCCCATTAAGTTCAAGTGAATTAAATTCTCCAAATAATTCCTCAAAATCAATCATGGTTATGGTATACAAATGTAGTTCAGCTGATACTGGAGAGATGGAGCTCATGGTAGGTACTGATGAAGGCGATAATGGTGATAAAGGCAAGGTTGTGGATGAGTTAACAATTTGTCCTGTGATAGGGGACGAACATGTTAGATTATCTAAGATTATTTCATCCTCATCATTATCTGAGAAATCATTAAATAGATATTGGAAAAATATTCATCCTCAGTCATGACTATCTTTTCAACCTGCTGGTAATCTTTGGGTACTTCGATGAAAAAGGTGTTGGCCATGATAAGTTGATCTCTATCCTTATATAAGTAGATATCATCCTCTAATAGACATGAGTCATAGTTTAAGTCATCCTTTCAATCTTGGAAGTCCTCAAGAGTCATTTGGAAATCAAATATTGAGCCTAAACTTGCTTGGGTCATTATGCATCGAATATGTTAAAGTTGATCATTGACCTCCTTAAGATATTCTAGACTGCTAGAGTCAGTCTCATTATGGTCATTTAATAATTGACCTTCCCTAATGTCATCATAAGAGCATCTCCAACAGAAAAGGTATGTTATTCCGGTTTAGAATACTAGTATCCGGAATAGTATACCACTTTGCTCCAACAGATTTCTCTCCAAATTCAAATTTAGTTTTTATTAAAATTGAGACCCACAATATTATTTTATGTGAGAGAGAGAAGATTTTTATTAAAAATTGGGACTCACAATGTTTCTTTATTAGAGAGAGAAAAAAAAGGATGAAAAGAAATATTTGTAAGGAACCCATAAAAGTAGTATGCACATATCACTCTCCAAGTTCCGGATTTGCATACTTTGGAAGGGTATGGGGGTGAGTATCCTGAAGACCATACTCCTGCTGGAAGTGCTTTTTGAAAAAATATGTGAAAAGTGTATCAAAGTATGTGAAAACGATTGTATCCTAGAATATGTTCGAATTTATCATAGTTTGTACAAAGGGGGAAATGGGTGAGAGAAAGTTTTAACAGTAGTTTGAGAGGGTTACAATGAGGGTTACAATGAGGGTTAATAGTACGGTGCAAAAATTTGGTGGTGAATATATCTCAATTATCGATCTCTGAGATTGATCTTCCTCAAATCTTCTATCAGTGTCTAGAATGGACTACTAGGAACTTGAAAATTTGCTTCCTAGGGTTTCTGAAGACCCAAAAAATGGCCAGAACCATGAGAGAGATCACTTTAATGGAGTTCCTTCATATGCAGAGATGGTAAAGGATTAATGCTAAAGTTGAAGCTGCTAGCTCAAGCAATTCCCCATACCATGTCGCAGAGGCGACTTCCCCACTATCAAAATTTCAATTGAGGCTGACAAAAGGAGTTTAGAAGGAAACAAATTTAATCTGGTTCATAGGCTGGATTTATAGAGAACTCCTCTGGTCGAAGCTAGGATTAAGGAAATGGAGTTTTGGAAGCCAAAAGGTAGTAGAATGATCCCAGTTGGTAAAGGGTATATGGCAATTTTCCTTGACAATGAAGAAGAGTTAAATAAGATCTGGATAGGAGGGCCTTGGTTTATTGGAAATTAGATTTTTAGAATCTTCCCATGGAACCCCTTTTTCTACCTAGAAAAGCAAAACAATTTACACACCTTGGTTTAGATTAAATTCCCTGGTTTGAGGGTTGAATTCTGGGAAGTTGACACTCTTATGTCACTGGGAAGAACTCTAGAAACACCAATCCATGTTAATCTTCACAAACAATGGAGATAGGTTATTTTGCTAAGGTGCTGGTGGATTTAGACCTTTCTCTCCCAATACTAGATAAGATTCTTGTTAAAGTGGAGGAAGGAGATTTCTGGCAAAAAATTAAATATGTTTAATCCCAAAGTTCTGTAGCCACTGCAAGATCATTGGTTATACTTTCTGAGAATGCAGATCAATTAAAGAGCAAGAGTGCTGAGAGCTGAGGATCCCAAAGAAAAGATGAAAGCCCCAGAAGCTGCATCTTCTTCTACTGAAGCTACTTTCACAAAAATTAGAAGAAGAGAATCAGTAAAAGAAAAGGCAAGGGTACCAAAGGGAAAGGCCTTGTTGAAGACTAGAGAAATGTGGGCAAGGTGTTTGATGGTTTGCATGTTCCATATTCTGCAGTTGCAGGTCCTTACAATCGCACTGCATCTTCTTCTTGGAGTTCATAGACTATGTTGATTTCCAATCAGACTCTGACTAAGGTTGGAACTCTTGCACTAAACTCTACTAGAGAAAGGAGTAATAATCGCCCAGAGGACAATGATGCTTCCTTACATGTAGGCACCTTCTCTACACCTCAACAACTTCTCAAAGAAATAGCAATTGTCGGAATTCAATCAGCTCTAAATTGGGTATATATGGTAGATGATGCTGATAGGGATGCCGTGTGGATCAGAATGAGGAATGAAAAATAAGAAAAAACCTCCTAAGAAGAAAAATATTCAAAAAAAAAGGTGAGAACTAGTGTGAAAATTCACCCAAATACCAAGTCATACAAAAAGAAAAAAACCTAGGTGGTGTTTGCTTTTCAAGTGCTGAATGCTGAAAAATGAAGTACTGAAAACTGGTAAATGTTTTAAATACCCTTGTTATAAAAGAATGCAACTTTAAAATGGACAAATGGACATACAAAATGGCAGTAGTGAACAAAATGGATATACAAAAGACATCATTGCACAAAATAGACAAAATGGATATACAAAATGGACATACAAAAGGCATCATTGCACAAAATGGATATGCAAAATGGACATACAAAAGGAATCTTTGCACAAAATAGACAAATTGGATATACAAAATGGTTTATACAGATCAACAAAATTAAAGACAGTCTGAAGTATGAATCTTAAGATAACACAAACCAACATAGTCCAAAATAACAAATAGTCGAACATCAACATAGTCTATGAACTCCGAGAAAACAAAATAATCCAAAATAGCAAACTAATGCATAGAAAACTAAAATCCGAGAAACTGCATCAGGTAGTTTTTCCTTGATTCCAGCTTATCCAAGCCCATAAACATGTCAACATATTCTAGATGTTCAGTAAACTTCAAACATGCTTTAGTCATTTCAGTATTCGTCAACTACCCCTAAAACTCCATTTCTTTAAGAATAACCAACACTTCCGAAAGGCTCTTTCCACGCATATCTTGTTTTACCAATTCTTCTCGCTCACCCTGCGTCTTTATAACCTCAATCAGCTCATCTTACTTATCCAAAGTGTTTTCAGCTTTTCGTTTGTTCTTCCTACTGCGGCGACTACTTTCTGAGTGAGAAATGGATGCCATTGGTTGTGGTGCAGACTGTGCAAAGTGATAAGGAGTAAATTGCTCTGGTTGAGGGATGGAGGGCTCGGATTTAGACCAAGTACGAAATAAACCCCCAGATGGTTCATAATGATGATCGGTAAAGTATGTATCAGTATCTTCTTCTACGAGAATGGCAACTGTAAAAATTGAACTATTAGTTAAGATATTCAACTGTACAAAATGAAATTGCTTAAAGGTTTTCATTGATCATGAGATTAATGATTTGAGAATGGCAACAACTCAAAAGTGTTATCAGTCTGTTTTTGAAGATCATCTCTAAAATTACTAAGCGTAATGATAGCATATTCTTCATCTAGTCTGAGTGTACCCTTGTTAGTCTTTCTGTATACATTGATAATCATAGTCTTTGAAACTGTTCTTAATGTCTTTTATAGTGGCTACTAGTCTCTTTGGTTCCCATGGAGGCCTAGTTTTTGTGGTTAATAGTAGTTGAGCTATTTTTAAATCAGCATACAAAGTTATCTTCTGTATCTTGTTGGGCTTAGCTAACAGAAGGTTGTATTCTCCTTCATAAGAAAGCCAACACTGCAGAGAACAGGGAAGCTGGGATAAACTATTGTCCATTTGATGTCTTTTTGATTGTGATAGTATGAGGTCTACTATATCCAGCACATGCAACAATAGGTGCACCATTACAGTCCCTCAGTACTCCAATGCTCCTGACATTTGTAGGAGCTCCATCAATGTTGAAGTGTTTAGAGCATAAAAGTCTGGGTGGTTTGATCCACCTGAAAGGTATATGGTTCTTAAGCCATGTTTTCTTTGCTTTAGCTTTAACTCAAAGCAAAGCTAGAATCACCTTTGGTTAGATTTAGCTCTGCCAGATTATAATATTGCTTTAGTCTTCCAATTCATATAACAGTTATAATTAAGCATGAAGTATATATTACAGCTCAGCCAGAAAGCATAAAATTTGTTATTACTTGCAGGAATATACAAAATGGACAATGGACATACCCTAAAGGCTTGTTACAGGAAGATCTATGGGGATATGTATCTACTCCATATGTATACTATTATATTATGTTAGGACATATATGCAAGCAAAATTAAATATATGCATGTGAATCACAAAATTAAGCACATATATGCAAGCAAAATTAAATAAGTTCCAACACATCAGGGGCTACTCTAAACAATGGAAGAAAATGCAAAGGCTTTTTGAAACTGTGGAGGCCAACACATCATGGGCACTGGGCAAAGGGAATGTCAGTTCTTAGAAGGATAGTTTGGAGCTCTTTTCAACTTTAAAGCTTCAACAATCTTCTCTGAGTCATTCATAATCTAAATTTTTCCAGTTCTGCACATAATGGCCATCTGAATTCGTTGCTTCATAGCTTCCAACTCATGGTATTCACTGTTAACTACTTTCATTGTACCCGTATACCCATTGATAAATTATCCATTATAGTTCCTTAGAACACTGCCAAAACTACCATCAGCATTACAACAACCTTTACAGTTGATAATAAAGAAAACTGGTTGTGGTGAAACCCATTGAAAAGTCATAATTCCCTATGAGTACTTTGACTAGTTAGACCTCAACCACTCATTAAGATAAGATCCTTGCACTTGATAAATACACTTGAAGGGGCATGAGGCATTCTTCTTTTTATCTCAGCAATGATACCTCATAAAATATATTGAGGAACTATCAACTTGCAATCAAATATTTTTAAGTTTTTTTTATCCATAAGTGGTTCACCATAGTGTTAAAAACAACCTTTAAAATGTATGTATTAGTATCCTTCATATCACAGCTTAGAATCCAGTTAATATCATCTTGTATGTTACCTATGTTCCTCCTGATGTTAAATCTGATTAAAATCTTCCCCCAAATGCTGTTGGCCAGAATACATTCTATGAACATATGTAACTCACTTTCTCTACTGACCCCACAAAAACTACAATATGTTTGAGTTAAAACCTTTATTTGCACAAGCCTTTTTTGGGTTTTAAGATTCCCTTTAAAAACACTCCAAGAAGTAAGCCTGTACTTCAGATATTCATTGATTCCAAGGAATTGAAAATCAATCTACTTAAGCCCTTTTAGGTATGAGCATTTCATATGTAGCAGGTAGAGAAAATTAACCATCTTTAGATACTGTCCAAATGAATTCATATTTGCCATGCTGATTTAATTTGATGGCTTTTATTGGCAAAAAAATATTATATCCTAACATGCATGATGGAGATATGTTGGAGAATATTCCACTGCCCACTAGCAATAATGTTAGAAATTGTAGCATTCGAGGGTAAATAGAGTCATACCTAAAGCTTTCCTTAAATTTACTAAGCAGGTCCTTCCAAAACAAGGTGTTATCCCCATCATCAATAAAATGCAGAACATAACTACAATTACTCCTTTAATGTAGCATTTGGGTTGTCTAACAGAACTAAAATTACTCATTTAATGTAGCATTTGGGTCTGTTGGGACTCAAAGTTTGTTAAGTTTACAAATATTATGTGTGAACAACAAGTGATTTCATACCCTAAACCCAAATAAAAATCCTCTTCACCACCATAACCCAAACATGATTTTTACAAATCCCAACAACTCCAATTACAAAATCAGCAAAAATTTCTCCATCAAATAAAAAAATAAAAATAAATAAGCAAACAAACCCACAAAGTAGAGAAGAAGGTAAAAACATAAAAATGACAACAAAGAAGAAAGCTAACCTGATAATTGTTCTCACAACAATCTCTCGTTCCCCAAGAGTTCTCTCTCTTCAGTAACAATTTCTTTCTCCCTCTTAATTTGGTCTGAGAAATTTTGGTTGAGAGGAGAAGGATATTTTCGTCAAAAAGAGGCTTATTTTTGGCTGAAAAAAAATTAAGCATCTCACAACTGCTGAATTTTTTTTGCTGGATTTTTTGTCTGAATTTTTTTTTGGCACAAACAAATAAACACCAAACCCACTACTGAATTTTTTTTCAGCAACTGAAAAAAAATTCAACAGTGAAAGAAACCCCACCCTAGTTTCCAAGAGAGTCTTCTAATGGAATATTAGGGGGATTGGCAACAAAAACTCTAGACTTTCTCTTGGAAGACTGGTGAATTAATTTAAGCCAACTTTTATTTTTATAGCAAGCCACATATTGGGCCTACTATTTCTTTTATTATTAAGTTGCAGCTGCTGGATTACTATCACTCTATTTTCTCTAATAACATTGTGACTAGGCTGGGAAAGTTGTGGTGTATATGGCCTTCATCTATCACTGCTCCTCTCCTTCTTGCCTATTTTCCTCAATATATATCTTTGTTATTCAGGCTTATGTGCTTAATACTGCTAGAAGATCTCTTTGGCAGGATATGATTAACTCTTTTTAGCTGAATTTACCTTGGCTTGCCATTGGGGATTTCAACTGCATTAGGTCCACGGATGAAAGGAGTGGTGATTCTATTAATGATTGCATTGATACTTGTGGTCTAATAAAAATTTACTTGGTCAAATGGCCAGCTTGGTAGTGGCAGAATTTTGAGAAGACTAGACAGAGCTCTATTTAATCATGCTTGGTCTTCAAAATTTGAAGATTGGAGCAGCAAAGTTCAAACTTCAGAGAACTCTGATCATTCTTAATTGGTGGGTTTCTCCATTATCATCCCCAAGCCTAATTAATGTTAAAATAATTGTTAAAGGAACCTACAATTAGCTTTCCCCAGAACGCAATAGAACAGGAGTAGTAACCGCAGTGACTAGAACACAACAGGAGCAGCAACATCAGCTATTGTAACCCAACAGAAGCAGCAACAGTCAGGTCTGATTAGCAGGCAGCAACAACAGCAGCAGTCAGGTCTGATTTGTAGCAATAATAGCAGTAACACAGCAGTAACAACACAGTTATTAACAGTAGTACAGTTATAACTAGCAGGTCTAATTTGCAACATCAGCAAAGATGAACCCTGGTTCGAATGACAACAACGATAAAACAGCAAATAAAAGAAAGCTCGAGGCGTGGAATGCACTTTCTTTAAAGAGTATCTCAACTAACCCTAGATGCACGTTATATAATCTATTCTCTCCTATGATACAACGAGCTGCGATCTTCAGATCGATACAGAAGTCTCAGTACTAGAGATAGCGTACTCTGTTAACTTTAGCACCTCAAAACCGAAATAGAGAGAGGAGTTTGAATTAAAAAGAGATGAGCAGTTCTGTGCTTTTTCTGTGTGTTTGTGAAGGTGGTAAATATAGAGGCCTACCCCTTGATCTTACCTAAATCGAGTTGTCTCCAGTTCGAACTACCTCTATGTCAGACTCACGCATTCTCCACATGACTTCTCAAGTCAACATTGCCACATACTCCACGAACTGATAAAAAAATATGGGTCGTGCTCAAACAGAAAGCCTAAACATGTTAAAGCCACCTGTTTCTCTCGAACTCAGCAGTTACTCAGTTAACCACCACTAACCACATTGTTCGAAGAACGTGCTCCAGCACGATAAAGAACTACGGAAAATGCTTATATAAAGAAAAAGTTCCAGAAGAGACAATGACCAAAAAATTACAGGAGAAATCACCAGTAAAACTATATTTTCTAGATTCTAAAAAATCTTCAAACTTTTTATTCACAAGATCAAGTATTTCTAAGTCTAGAGATCACTTGTAATATGATGTCAGCCTTAAGAAATAATCGTTACTATTACAAAAATCATCAACCCGAGGTTGTGGTTTTTAACCTATTCATAGGTTTTCCACGCTAAACACCAGTGTCATTTCTCATTTTCGATTAGATTTTTTCACAGGTACATTAGTGTAAGAGCTAATTCCAGGCCACTTCAAGCTCACGGAATTTGGCCATTACATTTGGCACCCTCTATAGGAAAGAAATCTTTTCCACGATATCCTAAGGCATTTATTCACTCTACAACAAATTTTAACCATGGTCACATTCAGGCAACCAGCTACTGGAATCCAGTTCGATCTCTCGGTTGAGCCAGAATAACTTACAGAGCTGTGGGCAAATCTCAACACTGAAACGGAGAAACGTGACGAGCTCAAACGACAATTAACTCTCGATAGAGAGCTCGACTATGAATGAAAAACTCGTTTAACAGTACTCAAACGACATGAAGACCAAATGATAATAATTCGGACTGCCTTGCATGTTTTACAGAACACTCTGCAAGCTCCTCCAACATGAGATAGTGATCAGGTGCCAGAAGCCTCCCGAATTTATGCGCGGGAAAGATTGGGACCTTAAGGAGCAACCAGCAAAGTTATCTCCAAAAATATTTGGAATGAACCTCAACCTTCCATTCATTTGGGGGGTGAGGTTCAGTCTGAGATCAGCCAAGGTCACCAATGTTCCATATGTTAAGAGGAAGAACAAAAACCTCAACCACGAATTCTAGCATGAGATCGTTTGAGTGAAGGTACTAGTACTCATAATCTGTAACCTCCTCCTTAAGCCACTCAACCGATCCGTCACTATGTCACACAAGAGCATATAGACCAGGGTATTAAGGAGTTAATCGAAGCACAAGTTCAGGGCGCTACCGATGACCTTACCAAGTTATAAGGAATTCCAATTGCCAATGAACTATTCAATATTGATATTCTGAAAGGTTTTCGTACTCCGAAAATTCATAAATACAAGGGTACCGATCCGAAGGAGCACATTCAACAATACCGTGATTCATTGGGGTTGTACTCCAATCTTAACCATATTCTCTGTCGTTTGTTCGCCACAAGTCTGCAGGAGGAACCGTTCCGATGGTTCGACTCTTTGCCTGATGACTTCATATACACATTCGACCAGCTGTAGAAACAATTTATCAAGACATATGCTAATAATAGAGATAAAGAAGAAAATTTATATTCTCTTATCAATCTTAAACAATCCCATGGAGAGAAGCTCGAGGCATTTGTAAAAAAGGTTCTTGGAACTTGCGCGTAAAGTGGACAATCTCGTTTAGAAAATAGTTATTACTGCTTTCACCAACGCGCTTCATCTCGACTGTAAAGCCAAATAGCACCTCTTCCTCAATAAATCTGTGACCTTGGAGGATATGATCACCAAGGTCAATAGTTACGTTGACCTGGAAAGAAGGATGTATAAAAGAAAAAAATCTAGTAAATTTGTCCTTTCCACGAAAGTCAATCTATCGATCACAACACTGAACCAAAGGAGAACCAGGGTGACCAAAAGCTCGCCAAGAGAAACATAGGCAACCTTTGGAAAGGCTGATCACAAGTCAAACTAGTCATCTCAAAGATGAATGTTTGAATCTACATATTTTTTCAATCCTCACAGAGGATAAGCTCTACCATCTCTCACAACCATTAGAACCAATCAAGAGTCGTCCATACTGCATGCATCATTAGGTAAACCATCATTCTACTGACAATTGTTACCTTTTGCAGAGGTTGCTTGAGTACATTTTCAAGGAGGGACGGATGTTGGAATATATTATCGACTTGGAGTCATACTAGGATGGCAGTTATAAGATGCAGCTTGAAGTTATCTAGGTCGAAGATCAGGCTGAGGGGAAGCATTTCTACCATATGTGCCACAACAACATGAACGAGATCAATCAGATCACCAACTCTAACAGATTTAAGTGCAGGACACTATCAGAATGCTGCGAACTCACACCTTAAGACAAAGAAGGCAAGCTTCTGCCTGAGTCGAGCAATCGCCAGCTCGGGATATCATTTGAAGATTGCGATACTAGCCATGTCAAATTTCCAATACATTATGCATTAGTCATTATGCTCAAGATGAAGAATTTTGTCATGCACATAATGATGATCGATACTGGCAGTGGTATTGAGATCAACTTTCAGAACACAATCGACCAAATGGGATTGGCTAATCAAGTCATTCAAAGTGACACTGATATCAATGGATTCAATGGTTCAAAAGAAGAGTGAGTAGGGAAGATCATCTTACCCACTACCACGGGACTAGCCACAATCGACGTCAGCATCTATGTGATCAATGCCAAATCTCATTATCTTGAGATTATGGGTTGTTGCTGGATTCATAACATGGAAGCAATCACTTCCACTTATCATCAAGTACTCTGCTTCAAACACAATGATGGTATCTAGGAAATCAGGGGTAGTCAAAAGCTTTCTTGAGCTTGTAAAAATACAATCTCAGTAATTCTAGATACCTCCGATAGGTACACTACATAGCAATTACAACAAGCTGATCACCTCAATGTTTAGACTTCAATGGATGAGCCCACCAAATATGTCAACATTGATGGACCTTGCAGTGGTACTTTCATCGGTACTAAGCTGGCTCAGCAGGAAAAATACGCTCTCATTTAGTTCTTGTGACTAAATCGGGACATTTTTGCATGGTCTTTCGAAGAGATGCCTGGGGTCTATCCGGCCAAGGCATATCATAAATTGGCCATTAACATCCACGCTACGGCATTCAAATAGAAACAACAATGCCTATAACCGCAAGTTCGAGATGAAGTAAACATAGAGATCGAGAAATTGATCAAAGTAGGATTCATTCGTGAAGCCAAGTATCCAGATTGGATATCTAATATCGTCGTTGTCCTAAAGAAGAATGGAAAAGTATGAGTTTGTATAGATTTCACTGATCTCAGCAAACATACTCCAAAGGACAGTTTCCCTCTTCTCAACATTTATCAGATCCTTGGATCCACAGTAGGTTATGAACTCCTATCTATGATGGACCCTGCTTCGGGATACAATCAGATTCTACTCTTGGATAAAGATCAAGAAAATGCCACTTTCATTACTGAAAGAGGACTTTACTGCTGTAAAGTCATAACCTTCAGACTCAGGAATGTAGGTACAACTTATATGCGATTAATGACTACTATGTTCAAAACACAACTCGGGAAAGTCATGGAAGTCTACATTGACGATCACTTGTGCAAAAGCGTACAGTCTATCAACCACATTTCAGATCTCAACACAATATTTAACATTCTTCGATCTTATAGGATGCGTCTCAATCCTGATAAGTGTTAATTCGGAGTACATTCAGGTTGATTTTTAGGCAACCTTATCAGCAAGAAGGGGATTGAGGCCGATCCAGATCAGATTTAGGCTATCCTCGACATGCTATCTCCAAAAATAATGAAAGACGTTTAGAAACTTACCGGCAAGATTACCGCAATCAACCATTTCGTTTCAAAATCTTCAGACCGCTGCCGTTGGCTATTCTTCTTACTCTGCAGTTACACCAAGTGAGGAAAAGTTCAACCAAATGTAAAGGTTCAATGGATATTAGAATGCGAAGTTAGGATCTTAAAACCTATTTAGGGAAGTCTTTTATCATGTGCACCCCAATAGATAATGAGGAACTGGTTATCTACCTATCAGCTATAAATACTATTCTCAGCTCGATTCTTATTCGACTTGAAGGGAAAATCAAGAAACCAGTCTACTTTATCAGCAAAACTCTCACTTTAGTGGAAACAAGGTACTCTAAAATTGAGAAACTTCTTCTCACTATTGTTTATACTTCACAAAAACTCAAGCACTACTTAATCTCATTCAGTCAAAGTCATGATGAACTACCCACTTCGGGAGGTTCTATCCAAGAAAGAAAAATCAAGGAGAGTGCAACAATGGTCAGTCAGTTTGGGAGAACATGATATCAAGTTCGAACAACATCATTCTGAAAAGGGGCAGGCCGTCGCCAATTTCTATACGGATTTTTTAGTAGAAGATCCCGAGTGGGAGGAGTAGATCCTGACCATTCAGAGGAAGCTACAGAAGATCCACCCCCCAAAGCATTTGACGAGCGAGCTGAATGGGCTTTGAGGAAAGGGTGGAGACTTCTTACAGATAGATCAGCAGGACCTGTGGGGTCAGGAATTGGAATTGTGTTGATTACCTCTTCCAACGACAGAATTGAAAAATCAATCCACTTGGATTTTGAGGCCTCAAACAATGTCACCGAGTACGAAGCTCTCATTCACGTACTCGATCTCACTCTCGAGCTCGGCGTCCCCAAACTCTTAGTTTACACAGATTCACTACTCACTGTTCATCATTACTCCAAGTAATACAAGAAGAATGGCAAGATGATCGAATACGTAGCCCTCGTTGGAGATAAGATGAGCAAGTTCGTGCAAGCAAATCTCAAATATCTTCCTCGAGGAGAAAATTGAATTGTCGATTCCTTGGCATATCTAGCCAGGGTCTTAGGTACAGAAGATCGACATCTCCAGATCAAAGTAATTTCAACCCCTAGTATTGATCGTATTTTTGCATGCACGATCAACACTGGGGGCGATAAAGGGGAATAAGACGATTGATGAAAGCCTTTTTTAGTTTATCTCAGTATCAATAACAAGTATGAAGGGCCACTTCCGACAGATCTGAAGGAGCGCCAATAGTTGGTAGACAATGCAAAGCGCTATATCATTCAAAACGGTACCTTATACCACCGTTCAGTACCTCTCCAAATAGAAAGCGGACGAGATGCTCCGTGATTTACATGAAGTGACTTGTGGCTCCCTTGCCGCAGGTCGATTATTAGCAAACATAGCCATTATACTTGGAGTATTCTGGCTCGGCATGCGCAAGCAAGCAGAAAAGTAATCACACAAATGTGACGCATGTCAACGACATGGAAAGATGATCCGCGCCCCTGCGCTCGAACTCCATGGAAGCAAGGAGTAATGGCCATTCTAATGATGGGTACTCGATCTTGTTGGTGAATTTCCTAATTCTCCAGGAAACCGCCACCACCTACTCGTAGCTACCAATTATTTTAAAAAATGGGTAGAAGCAGTTCTACTCTGTCGAACCAGAAAAAAAGAGGTCATCTCTTTTATTTGGGAACACATCATCACTCGGTTTGGGTGCCCCTATCTAATTCGTATCGATAACGGACCCCAACTGTTGGAGAAAAAGTCGTAGCTTTCCTTAACCAACACAACATCATTCACTCACCATCCAATCCCTACTACCCTCAAGGCAATGGCCAGGCTGAAATTACCAACAAAACCATCGTGGACGGACTCAAGAAAAGGCTACACTCACAGAAAAAAGAGAATTTTGCTTAAGAGTCTCCTTATGTTTTATGGGCATATTATACTACTCTACGTTAATCGACAGGCTGCACTCCATTCCTCCTTGCTTGTGGCACCGAGGCCATCATTCCCTCTAAATACAATCATCCAGTCAAAGATCATGAGCTAACTGAAAAGGAAAATGAGTTCGAGTTAGCTTGCAACCTCAATTGAATCGATGAAGCCCATGAACGCACCGTCGCTAACCTAGGTCGATATCACCATATGCTGGCCAGTTCTTATAACAAATGAGTCAGAAGCCGTACCTTCCAAATCAATGATCTCGTCCTCAGAGCAACATCCATTGGAAGGGTCGATAAGGAATAGACCCTTCCAATTTGAGCAACATCCCTATCCAAATCCCTTATTCGAGTTGATAAGCTAACAACATCCCCTGGAACAAGAGAAAATCAGGCATCATTTTTATTCTTCTTCGAGCGCTCCCCAGTCTCAGCATTTCTGACACACAAATTGGCCTGCGCTAGATTAGTTATCAATTGAGCCACTCTTTTATTCAACTCATTACACTTGCGTTATACCATCCTAAAATCCATATCCTTTGCAGAGAAAGTTGTAGTCAATTGTCAGCTGCAACTTCAGATGTAGATAAATCGTTTCGAGCTCCCTTTAGCTCGCTATCTTTATCAACTAATTTCTTCTTCAACCACCCCAGCTCGTTCTTGCATTTGCCAGATCAGACCAAATTTGCTCTTGCTCATGCATTTTCCTGGCCAAATTACCTCTCAAACCAGCCATCAGCCGACTTAAACCTTCCTCCGATCTTTCTAAAGCATGTATACGGTAACGGGCCATGTCAGCCTCCATGTTCTTTGCCTCTAATGCATCATTCTGGCTTTTGATTTTTGCTGCATGTTGTTTTAACTCCTCGAGCTATTATTACCCTTTCTCTATTTTGATGTCCTTCTCCTCAATCTGCCGAGTTAGGTCAACAGTAATCTATGTTGCCTCAACAAACTTAAAGTGCACCTTCACATGTTGATCTTCTTTATCTTCATTTGCCTCTCTCATCCTATCAAACTCCTCTGTAAACTCTTGGTTACATTGGCGAGCCTCATCTTCGCGCAAGCGAGCCAATTCTAATTCGACCTCACATGACAATTACATAATATCAAGTTCGATTCAGAACACTCAATCACTACATAAAACTCACTTCTAACAAGATATATATTTTTTAACATCTACTTTGTAAACTACTTCTGAACTTAAGGTCGAAGTACAATCTCGGATGGATGCTCCATAGCATATACTTTCAAAACTAAGGTACACATTCTCTATATTTTAGTTTGACAACAACCAAAAAACATCTTTTATGCGCACCATTCCAGTGTTGTTTACACCTAAATTGGTAACAGGTTTTGATCTCTCTCTACACTATATTTACTACTTTGTAGCTCTATATTAATGAAGCATGCAAATCTAATATTTTATGCTCTATTATAACCTGCAGCTCTGCTTGCGAAGATAGCAGTGACGCTGAGGTCTCTCTCTCCATAGCAAGCTTAACCTCTAAATGTCTTATTCTGAGGCGTATGTCCTTGAGTACCTACAGCAAGGTTTACGAAAGCAACTTAGCCTACAAAATACTATCCAAAGTATATCCAATCAGTTTACAAACATTCTCAAATATTCATACAATCACAATTCTATCACACTATCCTACCTTCTCATTTTCCAACTCTGGCATGGGTTATCATCCCCTTGGTTGTCTCTCACCGTCTGGGGAGACACGCTATCCAGCCCATCCACAACGCCAACAGCATCATCTTCAGTGTCTTCATCTTTATCCTCCTTCACATAAGTACCGGCCCTAATGGCATCAACCTCATCTTCAGAATACCCTTTGGACATAAGGTGACGCCCAAGCCTATCATGTTCATCTACCACCTTCTCCAAGTCCACTTTCGCCTTTGCCTAAAGCTTATTGATCTCTACTACTTAGGAAGCCTTCAAGGCCTCCAGCCGCTTCCCTTCCATACCCAAATTAGATTTTAGTCGAGCTACGTTCCTTTCGAGCTTGACCTTCTTCCTCGTCAGCTCAGCTTTCTCATCCTCGACTCTGAGACATATTCACTTCATTAGCTGAGCAGCCTGTAAAAATCAAATAGAATCGACCTTATTGATGAGCTTGAATCATAATATAAAAATCTATTGCAATACATATTCGAGCTTACAAATATACCATTCTGTTCATCTCTTCCTCCCCATGGGGAGCTGCCAACCTGGCTTTTCCCTCTACCTCTTTCCAATCATCTTCTACCACAGGTCAATCTTCTACGACCTCCACCCCCGACGTTTCAGAAGATTCAATCCTTTTCTTTTTTTCCACAGCCTCGCCACTTCCTGTGGTCCCAGAATCCAAAGGACACTTCAACATTTATCTTTTGGGGAACGTTCGAGCTAATTTGTTCGACGTAATAGACTCAGGTAATCCTAGACAGTCCACTCCAGGGGCCTTAGGCAAGTTTGCTTGCCTTTCTCCATCAGTCCCCTTCTTTTTGCTGCGGTTAGCACTCGTCATTATCCTTGTCGGCTGAGATTTCAGTAGTTTATCAACTCGGCTGTTAACACGCTTTTTCCTGCTAATGCCAAGATCTTCCAGGGCAGCCGTAAGCTCTGTCTTCTCTTGAGCAACTGTATGCAACAATGACTCCTTCCTTGTCACCTGTGATTTATGACCTGTCATACACAAAACATTAACATCTAAAAGCATCATACAATTTCAACTATCAATCTCATATATTTTATATTGTTATACTTACTTTGTTTTATAGTTCTAAATAGAAGTTTCATGTGTAGGGGCCTAATTTCTTTCAGAGGGGAAGTTGGCTCTTAAAACACTGAATTAATCTTCAATCAAGGGGATGCAAGTAAATAATCTACCGCATGAAAAATCTACTGGCAATTACTTGCGTAGAGGCCCGAATGTGACAATCTATGACCTTTGATGAGGATTTTAAAGTAGTATTCTATTACTGATGAGTAATCGAAGGTTTGAATATTGGGATTTATAGGGTGGTAGAAGGTAAAATACAAGAGGGCTGGGGGAATTTTTCTAACCCCACCTTGGCTTCCCATCTCTCCTATTTATAGAATCGTAGGAAGCTGAGTCACCAAGTATGGGTCAGATTGCATAAGTACTGTTAGGATATCCCGGCGCGGTATGGGCGCCGGATGTGCCTGTACTGTCACTGTAACAGTTGTAAGAGGTGTCTCTATACTTTTAAACTATGGCACAGTGGTTGGGCCTATCATTGTAGCTGCAGGACTGATCATTGCGCCGGCTTGTCTGGTGAGTCGGCTGCCTGTCCCATCATATTTTGACCATGTGCAAATATAGTTAAAGGGTTTCTGCTGCGATGTGTGAGTCTGTCCTCGAGGCTTGTTTGGAGTCGAAGCTTCATCTTTAGGGGATCTGTGGAAGGCTTGTTTTGAGGATTGAATAGGCTTCGATATATTCGGGTAAGCTGTGGAGTAGACTTCGAGTGTCTGAGGGGGGTCGATGGCTGCGAGTAGGCTACTACATTCGCCCCCTCTCAGCGAGGGTCACAAAGCCAGGTGGAGAGGCGTTCGCTGAGAAAACTGTTTAGCCTTAAAATCTAAGCGGTTTGACTGTTGGTTTTCGTGTAAGTAACAAAAGAGGGTAATTAAGAAGTATAGGTGGTTATAGGGTAATAAATGAAGTGAGGCTATAAGTATGTGTGATTGTGTAGGGATATTGAGTAACCTTCTTCTTTTCATTCTTTTCCTTTTCCTCTGTAAATTTTGAAATCTTCATGGATACTACACCCAACACACGATATCAGAAGAGGATGGGGTTTGCCCAGGACCGTCGTGTTGGGCGAAAGACTGGTGAACTTCATATAAAGTTCTTCGTACATCATGATCTAGACTGGGACATGCCTGAACTGGTAGAGGTAGAAGCTGGAGAGATCATCAATTGGTAGCCTTACGCCTATCTTTGGGACCAAATGAAGTATGATTTTACTACTGTGGAGAAGCGCTATCTCTTTCTGTCAGCTTTGGCCGAATGTCTTATTTGTGCAGAAGAGGAGATGGAGGAACAGAGCACGGTTAGTGGAGCTAGACCTTCTGGAAGTAGGGCTACTGGTTAATGTGGTGAATATTTGTATCTTTGTATTTTTGGGGATTTTTGTTTGGGGTGGTTGTAGCAATGTAGTCTATTTTGCCAATCGAATAATAGAATGGAAGTAATATTCTCTAAAAACTTGTGTGATTGACATTGTAGATGAATACTCTTATAGGCGCGCTTATCACATGCATGTCATCGATTCGTTAATAGTGGATAAAAAATGGTATCGAAGTGTAATGATATGATCAAAGGTTATTGTATGATCGAAGTAAAATGATATGATTGAAGGTTATGATATGATCAAAGTAAAATGATATAATCAAAGGTTATGATATGATCAAAGTATATAGATGGTCAAACGTTCGATGTTGGAGGTTTGCTCAACTATAAGTTCTCGGGAATGAGGTTTGAATGCTGGTACAGAAAAATCGGTTACGTCTAGGAAGTTGGAAAGGTTGGTTGTTGAGTTTTCGAGGCAGGGAATTGAAGATCACAATTAATGCGGCTAGGGAAGAGGGATTTGAAATTGGTTCTCACGTATAAAAGGGACTTTGGTGGAGGGGATTCCTTAATCGTTCTTCAAGCATTCTCTTCTCATCTCTTCTTTTATTTGTTCGGATCAAGATGGCTGCAAACATACCCGTTCAGGAAGACCCAGTGGCTGCGAGAGTCAGGCGAATACAAGAGGGCTTATTGGGGCTTTAACGGAGGTTCGGTATTGAGGAAGACATTGATGCTGAGATGCCAAATCTTTTTGAGGCAGAGCCCAGGGCACCCATCCTTGGCATGCCCTTCGCATACTGGTGGGGAATATTGCAAATGATGGGGCCGTTTCCCTGCCATCGGTTGTCTCTTCTTGAAGGCTTTGCGAAGGATATAATGGACTAGGAGGATGCGGATGCTGCAGCCGTGGTTGAAGAGGAGCATCCGACTGATGAATAGGGTCCTCTGTCTTTTTGTTGTTTTTGTTGTTGCTTTTCTCTGTTCTGCTTCCTTTCTCTTTTCTTTTGACGAGGCTTGTAATATGTTTTGTCTTTTTGAATGAAATTGTTGTTTTGAAGTACTACTGTAGTAGTATTCTTGTTCTTCATAGGTAATAACTTAATTTGTCGAACTGAAAGTAGTAGTATAATTTAAATTCTTGAAGTAGTATCGTGAGCTGTCGAAATGATAATATAACTATCGAAGTATATTGTTTGGATTGTTCGAAGCATAAGTTATAGTCTGTTAAAGTAAAAGTTGTAGTCTGTCGAAGTCGAAGTATTATCTGTCGAAGCTGAAAAGATTAATCTATTGGTGCGAAAGGTTGGATCTGTAAGCAAAAATGTTTGAACGGTTGAAATGTATGATTGTAATCTGTCGAAGGGTAAATGTTATCTGTTGAAGGCAATATGCTAAAATAAGGATGGCACGAGGTTTTAAATTGACGAATGTGTTGTAGGTTGAAATTTAATATATTAGAAGCCCAAATTTGAGGCTATCTGTTGATGAGTCTTCGAGACGTGGAGTGGTCGATTACTTAAATTTGAGGAGTGTGTCAAAGGTTATTTTTGATTTGACTAGTCGTACTGACATTCCAGATAGCTGGTCTATCAGGACGGTACGTGCGCCTGGAGCAGTGTACTGAAAAGTAATCATGATTTAACTCGTATTACGAAAATAGTTGTGACTTGACTGTTTAGATTTGATTGTTTTGCTTCGGGTAAGGGTGAAAGGGTTTGAGAAGCTTTAGTTTTTGTAGGCCAGTTGAAGTGAGTGTGTTGTTCGTACTTGTGGGATATGAGGGGTAAATTGGTCAAAACATATTATAGCCAAAAAGCCAGGGTAGTGGGGTCGTGGTAATGATAATGGTTAGAAAATTAAGGCAGTTTTGGTTTTTTCGAAAGATTATATAAGGGTGAGAAGAGTAATCACTGTACTGTTTACTGAGAAAAATCAAAAAGAGTAAGGAGAAGATAACGTACGCCATTAGAACTTGAGAATAGTTGTTGCAGTTGTTGCGTTGATCTTGTTGCTTCGAGAATAGTACTTCTAACGCAGGTATGCCACTTGATCTCTGTCAATTTTTATTTTATTTTCCCTTCTGAGTCTGTGAGTAGGACATTATGGGTTTAGGGTTTGGAGGTTATCTTCGAAGATAAGGAGATTTGGTGAATCTGGGTTTCGAGCCATTCTGGGATTTTGGGTGCTTTAGAGGAGGCATAAAGTTTAAGATCGAGGTTTTGGAATATTTTCTGTAGGGGGTAGATGGGATATGGGTTAAGGACACGGAATTGTCGAATTTATCGATTTAATTGCGTGCCTCTTCTTCTGTAGGCTAAAATGCATAACAATCAAGCTTCGAGGCGGAGGCTGATAGACGAAGAAATCAAAGAATTTAAAGCTAGTATTTCTGGTCGAGGACCAATTGATGAGGGTAGAGACTTATAAATATTATATGTGATAACCGAAGCCCCTTTATTCATGGTTCTGCCGACTGGGATGGTTCCGATTACGAGATGTCGTAGGACAATAGTGACTAAGGATAGTGAGGAAGAGGAGATAGTGTGTGTGGGGGGGAGGGGCAAGGGTGATGTAGGGCCTTTTTTTGGTGGAAAAGGAGAAGGGGTTCGTAGTGATAACAGTGGGGATTCAACTGAGTCGGATAGGGTCGAAGGTACCGTTTCGGCTAGAGATAAGATTAGATAATATCGATTTGCTGTCAAGCTTGAGCTGTCAAAGGTAGGGGTATTTCTGAGTGTAGCGGGGGCAGGGTTAACTTTTAAATTGGACCTTGGGTAAGGGATAATAGCTAGGCCAGATTCGATTGAGAATGGGACTTCCTCTTCTGAGACTGGTGAAAGAAATACTTAATTTTTGGGAGGTGGCCCCGGTGTAAATGAATGGAAATTTTTATGAGATGATGACGGTTATAGAAGGGATGAATGCAAAATTAAGTAGTGAGGGTCGGGGTTTGATTAAGTGGTTTGATATTATTACCTTCTTCTCAAAAAAGGCAAGCCAGAACCCAGGTACCTACCACATCCAATGTCATCAGAGAAGCCCTGGTTCTTTGATCTGTGATCGATGGGTCGAGGGTAGAATAGAGATTTATTGATAGTACGGGACAATTACGAGAATGTTGAGGAGGATGACCTGCATAAGTTACATCATAGGGTGTATAATCAGAGTTAGCTTGCTTTCGAAGGGTTGTTTCTGATGTATGTCTTGAATAAGTGATGATTATATTCTTGTTTATTCTGTAGGTCTGAAGAATTTATCTTGGAACAATCTGAGGAACTATATTGATACTTTGCTCGAAGCTAATGAGGACTGGGTAAATTTTGTTTTTGACAATCTTGGAATCAAGAGGCAGAGGAGGAAGAAGGTGGATTCCCTGCTTTGAAGCATACCTGTTACGCCGAGGCCATCATAGAGAAAGAGAGGTGAAGGTGTTTAGAAGAGTCCAAAAGAAATGGGAGGGGAAGAGTTGCCAAGAAATTTTTAGTTTGTTGCGAGAACGCGGAGGGGGTCGAAGCAAGCAGCGCCAGTGCCCATAGTGGCTGGCGATGCTTCGAGACTGAGGCCGAGGAAGGTGCTAACACAGATTGAGATGGGGAAGGGTTGGGTTGTTCCTGAAGCTCCGAAAGTGCAGTAATCGAAGGCTAGTCAGCTCAAAAGGCGTAGGGCGCTGGGGGAGGATTATGCAGTAGATAAGGATGAAGAGATGACGGAGGCTGAATGATAGGAGTAAGCAGTGGCCAAATAGGCTTCGATGGTCGAGCTCTACGAAGACGACCCAGATGAGGCTTTGAAGGAAATAAAAAGGCATATGTTTCAGGCAACAATTTATGATTTTCTTTTATCAGAGTCTGATATTTTTTTTAAGTTCTTCAGTTTTGAGGGGTACTGACTGCTTGAATATTCTAGCTGACGGAGGCTTGGATACGATCGTTCAATATGGTGATGAAGTCAGTAAATGTAAAATTGCGACAAGCAGTGGAAAGTCTGGATCTTTCTTGAGGGACTGAGGCATCATTATTGTCACAAATCAAGAAGTTGAAGCAAGATCTTGAGGTGATTACTGACTCGTTTGATGAGAGGCTCGAGCTTAAGTGGGCAAGGCAAGAGCGGGAGTGGTCGGCAAAGCTTACGGCGAAAGAAAGGGAGAAAGCAGAATAGAAGGTAAGTTTCCAGCGGCAGTATGATAATGAATATAAGGTAAATGTCAAGTTGAAAATGTTTATAGAAGATAAGGGGTATGAACCCAATACGCCGGAACCCTTCCCTATTTCCCCAGAACTTGTTGGTGGAGGTGATTTGCAGATGAAGGAAGGAGAAGCAGATATTGCTGATGAGGCAGCTGAAAGTACTGGAGTTGGTATAGAGACTTCTGTTATTGGTGCAGCCAGTGGTGGAACTGTTGATGGCTTGGTTGTCGAAGGTTTGACTGAAGCTGTTGAGGGTGTTGGCATTGGGGGACCTGTGGAGACAGAAGGTATAACCGCGCCGATATGAGGTATTTGGAGTTGGGATTTTATGTTTTCCTTTTTTGATCTGATGTTAAGTTGTAATATTATGAACTATGTACTTTTTTATTGGTATTTGAACTTGGTATGTCTTCGAGTTGTTGTACTGTACTGATGGTGGTTATCTGTAAAACTTTTGAAGTTGATTCTAAACTGCTTTTGAATTGATTCCTGATTTTCTGACTGACTTTATTATCTTGCTCTTGCCTTGCATTACTCTAGATTGTAAAAATATTGATACGTATTTTGCTGGCTTGGCATGTGTTAAACATTTGATGACTGAACTTGAGTTGTAATGCAACTTTTTCTCAGATGGATGATGCTTTGAATCTTCTTTGTACTTAATAGAATAGCAGACATTCTTGTATAATAATATCTGCATGTACTGTTTCTTTCGAAATAACTGTAGAGTGATCGAACCTTGAAGGGCTTCGAGGATATTTAGATCGATCCCTGAATGATTTGCTGGACATCGAAGGCCGAAGCCACAGTGATGTTGGAAGTTTGAAAATTTTTAAGGTCGCCCCCGAGTATCAGTTGGGCCGAGGGGACGTGATACCTTGAGGACCCGATAATTCACTAGACTTCGAAGGCCTAAGCCACAGTGAAGCAATATGCATTCACTTCCAACCCATTCCCAAGGGTCTGGTCTTTTGGCTATTCGTGCCCCTCGAGTTTGCTCGAATGTTGGAAACTTGAAAATTTCAAAATCGCTTCCAAGTATTTATCGGGGCGAGGGTGGACATGATACCTGTGGTAAACAAAGAAATCAACTGGACTTCGACGATTTCAGAGCCTGATCGAAGCATATCTATTCGCCTCCAATGCATCCCTGAGGGTCTGGTCTGTCGACCATCCTTGCCCCTCGAGTTTGCTCGAATTGGAAGCTTAAAAATTTCAAGGTCGCCCCCAAGTATCAGTCGGGTCGAAGGGTTGACGTGATACTTAGAAAAAACCAGGAAATCGACTAGACTTTGAAGGTTTTAGCCATAGGGAAGCATAACTGTTCGCCCCCAATGCATTCTCGATGGTCCGGTCTTTCTACAATCCTTGACCCTCGAGTTTGCTCGAAATTGGGAGCTTGAAAAATCTCAAGGTTACCTCTAAGTATCAGTCGGGTCGAAGGTTGACATGATACCTAAGTTAAACCAAGAAATTTAATGAAAACAGGAGATGAAGTATGGGTGGAAAAAAGTGTTTATTGATTATTCTAGATTTCATCAGTTATACAGGGTTGAGGATATGGCTTGTTATAGGAGACCAGCTGTATTGTGTTCCATGGATTTGGTAAAGGTTCTTCGTCTTCTGTAATTAGATAGTAAGAACCTTTATCAGTTTAATCATACACGACATAAAGTCCTTCCCAGGATTCGGCTAGCTTGCCGGCATTTCGAGGTTTCGAGGATTGGTTGACACGTCAAAGTACTAGATCTCCGATGTTGAAATTCTGCGGTCGAACTCTCTTGTTATAGAATTTCTGAAGTGATGTGGGGTAGCAGCCAAGGTTGTTGATTGTTCGGTCTCTGGTTTAGTCGATCCATAACATGTTATATACAAGCTTAAACTCATTGTCTTCATCTGGGAGGTTAGGATCTCGTGTAGGTACTTCAAATTAAGTAGGGAGCACAGCTTTGGTACCATAAGTTAGGAGGAAGGCGGTACAGCCTATAGATTTTCTTGGGGTTGATCGATAGGCCTAGAGGACGTGTTGTAACTCTTGAGCCTATCATTCTTTCTTTGTATTAACTCTTTTTTTGAGACCGTCAACAATGGTTTTGTTGATTGCTTTGACTTGGCCGTTTCCTTGAGGATAATAAGGTATTGAGGGTGAGAGAATGTTGTTGTGTTTTTTGAAAAAGTTTCTAACTTTGCTGCTGACAAATTGGGGACCATTATCGCATCGAATCATATGGGGGCAGCCAAAGCGTGTGATGATGTTTTCTCATAGAAATTTGATAACTTTCTCTTCTCTGGTTCGGCATAAAGGTACAGCTTGGACCCATTTGGTAAAGTAATCTGTTGTAATAAGAATATTTTCCCTGCTGCCCGAGGCCTTTGGGAAGGAACCGATGAGATCGATAGCCCATCTTTTGAATGGCCAGAAAACTTGATTGAAATGGAGGTCTTGAGAAGGGCAATGGATGTCATGAGCATGATGTTGGCATTTGCCACAGTGTTTTGCATACTCTTCGACTTATTTTTTCATATTTAGCCAAAATAATCCTTGGGTGATAGCTCAGAGGGCCATAGAACGACCAACAGTGTGAGTATCGCAGGTTCCTTTGTGAAGTTAAACTAAAATCGTAGAGGCTTCGGCTTGGGATATGCATTGAAAGAGGACGCCATTTGGAGTTTAAGAAGTAGTTCATTTTTGTGGATAGTGTATTTGCGGCAATTTTCTAACAACGACTGTTTGGCTTTGGGATCATCTGGGAGGGTGTCTTTGTCGAGGTTATGGAGGAATGGTATTTGCCAATCGATACTTGGGCGTTCAAGTACTTCGATATGGAGGGTTCTAGATTCTGATTGTCTGAGCATAACTGCTATGTAGACGAGGGCATCTACATGTCTATTTTCTCCTCGAGGGTAATGAGTGATTGTTGATTTTTTGGGCAATCGGTTCATGCGCTATCGCACAAAGAAAGCATAGTCAGCCATACAACCGTTAGCTTGATTTTCTCCTGTGTAATGCCTCTGAACAAGCTGGGAAGTTGTGAAAATGGCAAGTTTGGGAATGTCGAGATCTAGTGCGAGGTCGAGGCCATGAATCAAGGCTTCGTACTCAGCTTCGTTATTGGAACATTCGAAGGTAAATTTTGGCAGCTTTTTCTATTCGGTCATTAGTAGGTGTTACCAAGACAATACCAATTCCTAAGCCATTAGGTCCTGCGAATGCATCTGTGAATAAATGCCAGCCAGTGTGAGGGTCCCAGGGATATGTATTTTTAGGTTGGTTTTTTGTTAAGTTATCTTCATATTCTTCCCAGTCGACATCTTCGACCGGGAAGAAGGCGAGAAAGTCTGCTACTGCTTGGCTTTTCAAGGATATCTGCTTCTCGAATGTAATGTCATGTTCACCAAGGTACACAGACCACTGTTGTACATGTCTGGATTTCTCTATTTTACTGAGTACTTCTCGAAGGGGATAACTTGAGATAACACGGATGGGGTGGGCTTGAAAGTATGGTTGGAGTTTGCAGGCCAAATAAACAAGTTTGAGGAGCAAACGCTCAAGTTTGGAATACCATGATTCTGTGAGGGTTAGAGTTTTACTGATAAAATATACAAGTTTCTTGATGTTTAAGTCTAGTCGAATAAGTGTTGAACTGATGGAAGTGTCTGTGGCAACGAGGTATAAAGAAAGTGTTTCACCTTCGATAGGGGTATTGATAATGGGTGGTCGGCCAAGATAAGTTTTGAGTTCGAGGAAGGCCTATTCACACTCGGGTGTCCAGCTGATCTCGGGGTTGTTTTTCTTTTTTGCTTTGTGGACGCCTTGGTCGCGTAAGAGGGAAAAGAGCTAAGCACATCTGTCTGAGGATTTAGAAATAAAATGGTTGAGGGCTGCTATCCTACCGGACACTTTTTGGAAGTCCTTTTTGGTTTGGGGCGAAGGCATGTCGATGAGAGCTCGAATATGGGTGGGGTCAATCTCGATACCTCGTTTACTGATAAGGTGGCCCAAAAATTTTCCAGACGAAATGCTAAGCTGGCATTTGTCTGGGTTGAGTTTCATGTTATACGTGCAAAGTATCGAAAAGACTTCGGTTAGGTTGAGGATATGGGTCTACTTTTAGAGGCACTTGCATAACATGTCGTCGATGTGAACTTCGACCGACTTGCGAAGCAAGGGTGTAAACATGGTTGTGACCAGGCGTTGGTAAGTGGCTCTCGCATTTTTAAGGCCGAAGGGCATAAAATTGAAACAGTAAAGGCCTTGTTCAGTGATAAAGGAAGTTTTAAGTTGATCTTCGAGGAGGAGGGGTACTTGATTGTAACCCGAAGCCGCCTCCATCATTGATAGGCGCTCGTGTCCAACAGTGGCATCAAGAAGTGCTGAAATAGTCGGGAGAGGGAAACTGTCCTTCGGTGTGTGCTTGTTGAGGTCTGTAAAGTCGATACAGATTCTGATCTTGCCGTTCTTCTTAGGAACTGCCACAATGTTTAATATCCAGTCAGCATACTTTACTTCTCTGATAAAACTTGCGGCTATGAGTTTGTCCACTTTAAGGTTCACTGCTTCTCAAAGTTGTGGGGCCAGGTTACGCTTCCTCTATTTTACTGCTAATGAATAGGGGATGAGGTTGAGGTGATGGCATGCCAGGCTTTGGTCGACACCGGGCATCTTCTGGAATATCCATGAAAAGACGTCTTTGTTTGCTCCAAGGAAATCAATAAGCTAGAGGCGTTTTGCCTCATTGAGAAAAGTTTTGATGAATGTACCTCGACCAGGGCCATCGAGTTTGATATAAACAGGGGGTTCGATGGGTTAGGTGGTATCTGTCGAAGGTGAAGGGATAAAAAGGGGCAGTGATTGCTATGCGCAGCTGACGAGTTTTCGGGTCTGATCCATCTCTGGGTGCTCACATGAGCGGGCAAGGCGTTGAGAGCCTTTCAGGTTCCAAGTACCTTCATGAGTGCTTAAACGAAGGGTCTGATGGTAGGTCGAAGGTATGGCTCGCATGGTGTGGAGCTAATCACGTCCAAGTATACCCAGGTATTCAGACTTCTTGTCGATAACAAAAAAGCTGGTTTGAAGGCTAATGGGGCTTGTGGTGACGGGTAGGCTGATACGACCAACAGCGACTTCGGTGGCACCATTGAAACCATTCAATTCGACATTGGCAGCAGTTATGAGATTGGTTTTCTTCATGGTTTTAATAGTTTGGTAAAAAAGGACATCAGCTGCACTCCCTATGTCTATCAGCATTGTATAGAGGATGAGGTTTTCGATCTTAATCATGATGACTAAAGGATCGGAATGGGGGAAATGGACGTGTGAAGTGTCACAGTCGATGAAAGAAATGCCTTCGAGGCGAGGGCGATGGCTTGATTCTGGCAGGAGGGTGGGAAATTTCTCCTAAAAAGTAAGTTTGAAACATTCTTCGATGCGCTTTCATTTTCTTGTGGAACATCCGCTGTCTATGTTGTTAACTTCGATAAAGTTTATTATGTAAATGTGCACCTCGGCTGGGTCAGTAGTAGTGGTGGATAGAGGTTTGAGGTAAGACCCATCAAGATAGCTTGGAAAATCAGCAATATACTGGCACAGACGTCCTGCTCTGAGGACGAGTTCGAGGGAGCGTTGAAGGGCGAATAATTTGTTGGTATGGTGACAGTTGCATTTGTGATTGGCGCAATAAGGTTCGTCTGGCCTGACTTCGATAGAGAAAGGGATGCGCCAAATGGGGTTTGCCTATATATGTGGTAGAAGGGTACTGAGGGGGGCAGTGAGTATAGGCAAAACATGCTTTGGTCGCTTCTTGCGGGCTTCAGCACTGTTATCGATGTTAGGGCATTTGCGGCTCTCAGTCTCCTACAAGACGAGAGCGATCAGGGGTATTGGATTAGAATGTTGGCTTTGCCGAGGTTTATTGAAGTGGGTGGTGTTCGAAGGCTGGCTCTGTTTGCAGGATTCTTGAAGGTTTGTGGAGAACTAGGTACTCTTTTACTCGACTGTGATCAGGCAGGGCATTCGAGTATGCGAGTATAGCATTCGTGCAGTCATGGTTCTCTATTTTTCGTGATTCATCGAGGAATCGGTTGGGGAAGGCTTCGAGTGTCTAATTGCTGGATTTTCTGAAATTAAACAGGGTGTCAACTCTAACTTCTCTGTCCTTGTTGAAGGCAAACTGGGCGATAAAATGCCATGATAGTTGCTCGAAGCTTCGTATCGAGCCGTTTGGGAGATTGTGGTACCATCGAAGGGGGTTGTCAGTAAGGCTAGTCAGAAAAAGGTGACATAACAGGTAATCGACCGTGGAGTAGAGGCTCAGGTCATTTTGGAATTTGTGAATGTGGGATTTGGGGTCTGTATAACGATATTTGCTGAGTTTGGGGTCGCGAAAATTAGAGGATACCTCAATAGCGAGAAGTTTAGGGCATATGGGGCTACTGAGGCAACTCCAAGAGTTGGTGGCTGGGCTCACACTGACGTGGATAACTGGTTGTACTTTGGGGTCGAAGTCCTGTTGTGCAACATATGCAGGATGAGGGGAAGTTGGGGGAATTCGAGGGTTGTGGGGTCGAGCATGTGGCATGTATTCGACACTGCGTTCCCCGAGCCACTCTCGAGCGGGACGGCATCTGGGATGTCTGGAGGAGTAGAGGGTGGAGTCAGAAGAATCTTATATGGGGTGAATCCCGTGGTGGATAGAACTGGTTGGGGGAATAGTACGAGGAACACCTTTGGCACCGGTATGAATTGGGGGTATCTCGAGGTTTGGTGAGGGTTCTAGATGGGTGCGGGCCGATACGTGCGACGGGTTTGGTGCTTAGGATGGTCGAACAGCTTCCAGAGGTTGTAGTCTCTGCAGTTCTCTGACGATGTTGCACAGCTCATCGATTGCCCGGTTCTGCCTTTTTTCGTCGTCCAGGTGGAGGTATCTCGAGGTTTGGTGAGGGTTCTAGATGGGTGCGGGCCGATACGTGCGACGGGTTTGGTGCTTAGGATGGTCGAACAGCTTCCAGAGGTTGTAGTCTCTGCAGTTCTCTGACGATGTTGCACAGCTCATCGATTGCCCGGTTCTGCCTTTTTTCGTCGTCCAGGTGGAGGTTCCGTTCAGTTTCCAGCGCCAGGCGGTGGTTTTTACGCTCCTGGTTAAGTTGTATGTGATGGCACTCCATGGCTTGAACGACTTATTGAGATAATAAGGCTATTTGGGTAGCCACTCCGTCGATGGAGATGCTTGCCTGGGTTGAATTGAAACGGAGGGTGGGTGCCATAGAAGAGAAGCTGTGGATGTTGAAAACAAAGGGGGGGGGATAGAAAAGGGGATCGGTAGGGTTGGAAGCACAGACGGCGCCAATTGCAGGGGCCTAACTTCTTTCAGAGGGGAAGATGGTTCCTATAACACTGAATAAATCTTCAATCAAAGGGATGCAAGTAAAGAATCTACAGCATGAACAATCTACCGACAATTACTTGCGTAAAGGCCCGAATGTGACACTCTACGACCTCTGATGAGGATTTTTAAGAAGTATTCTATTACTGATGAGTAATCGAAGGTTCGAATACTGGGTTTTACTGGGTGGTCGAAGGTAAAATAAAAGAGGGCTGGGGGGAATTTTTCTAACCTCACCTTGGCTTCCCATCTGTCCTATTTATAGAATCATAGGAAGCTGAGTCACCAAGTATGAGTAAGATTACATTAGTACTATCAGGATATCCCGGTGGGGTATGGGCCCCGGACGTGTCTGTACTATCACTGTAACAGTTGTGGGAGGTGTCTCTGTAGTTTTTCACTGTGGTGCAATGGTAGGGCTTGTCACTGTAGCTGCAAGGATCAATCATTGCGCTGGCTTGTCAGGTGAGCTGGCTGCCTGTCCTATCATATTTCGACCATGTACAGATATGGTCAAAGGGTTTCTGCTGCGATGTGTGAGTCTGTCTTCGAGGCTTGTTTGGAGTCGAAGCTTCATCTTCAGGGGATCTCTGGAAGGCTTATTTTGAGGACTGAATAGGCTTCGATATATTCGAGTAAGCTGGGGAGTAGACTTCGAGTGTCTGAGAGGGTTCGAAGGCTGCAAGTAGGCTACTACACCATTGATTCTTCATCATCTCTCTGAAGGCAATCACCCTTCACCCATATCACACTATCATTTCACGGTCGACCTGCTGATTTTAGATTGAAGAAGCGAGGCCGAGTTGCGCTCGCACAGAAATATGCCCCTCCACTTAAAGAATAGTTTTTTACACCATAAAACTGTAACACATCCTTAGAGGATATCCTCCTCCTTCTCCCATCTCCTTCCCACCGTATATTCAAAGATTCACAAACACTTATTGCCTCCCACATGTTCCAGTTCATCTGAACAGGGCATGCCCTAATGAGATTCATAATCCCTTTTACCAGGTTGTTATGGGGAAGACTCAATCCATACTCCAACATAGACAGGTAACTTAAAAAACCCTCTGAAAGATTACTTTGAACATTCCCATCGAAATACTCTAAAGAGATTGATTCCTCTATACCCCTATCCCTTTTCTCCTTAGCTAAATCAACCAACAAATAAAAATATTCATCTCCCGTTGCTACAGTGTAACCCCTAAATTCTCTACCGGCATAATCTATACTGTTACCCCATCTACCTCCTATAGAAACCCTAACTTTACAAAACTCTTTAAATGCATTCGAACAAGGAGGATAGGATACCAATCTTCTAGGGAAACCTAGAATTTGATCAACACCAACTTCTTCCTCACTTCCACACATTCTAACCTCAGACTCAACCGACCGACCTGAGGTCGATTCTTTACTTACAGGGGAACTCCTCATATCAACTACAAAAAAAAATCATCCTACATAACACTCCTCACGTTTAACCTACACACATGTCCATGTATCTATCATTATCTTTTAATATACGTCAATATTCAAATATCTTTCATATATCATATAACAAAAGATTTTCAGAGATTACTATAAATAGTAATTTTTCACTTTTCCTAGCAATACAAAATGATCTTCAAAAATCACGTATACACATCCCAAATCCTTTTTTAACCATCTATGTCATAGTGTGAATCCGAGGTTGCGCCGAATCCTTCCCTCACCACGCTGTTGTACAACCACCTTCACGACCCAGTTTCAGCGTCTCTCTCACGCCTTGACTGATATCCCTTTCGCTTAAATCTTCACAAGTTTCTATGTAATTTTTGCCTCTCTTTTTCCTTCCCTTCTTACTGCTCTTCAAGTTTTCAGAAGTTGAAAAATGTTTGATTAACGAAGATAAAGCAGTATTTATATTTTCTCTCTCTAACTGCTAGCAGTTATTGAGCCTCGTACGAGCCATCCTCAGTTTTGGAACTGAGACATCCCTTCCACTATCCATGTCAGACGTCTTGCACCTTTTCGGTAAAAACACCTTCCCATCATTGCCTTTTCCCTTATATTTTATTATATTTCTATCTCTCTTTTCCAAATATCTTACAGACCTCACCACATTCATGATGACTCACTATTACATGCAATCGAGTTTTCACAACTTTTGCATAAGGAATAAAATCAGAAACTCCCTGCTTTCTCTTTATGTGTTTCTTCTTCTACTCTTATAACAACAATGACATCATTTCTAAAACTCCCTTAACACAATTTTAAAATATTTTTAAATTGGTTTCTCATAACAGTCACAAACAGCATTCACAAAAATAGAGGATCAATTCAAAACCATTTCTTTCAAATTATTCAAACTAAAATAGTTATATTTTATCACCCCTATTTTACGTCCATTCCATTCAACTCACATATAATTACATCTAAAGTAGCCTTGATGACTTGAGGAACCACATACAATCAATAAACCTACAGTAATCCTCGTATCCTCATAGTCAATCTCTTTTTCAGTAATCAGTCCCACCACTCTTCTCGATCTGTATGATCCACCAGCAGGTCACGAAAAAACCCCTTACTGAAAAAACGTGCATACTCAAGTTCCCTACCCATTGAATCTAAACCTTCGAACTAACACTCCCTCACTGGCAACTCAGCATCATAATCTAGCAGTCCAAAAATTCTCTCCCACACTTCAGTGGTCTTTATTGTCAATCGTCTTTCAGTGGCATAACGGATTCTCTAGGATCGAGTCCACACCATTCTTATTTTATCTCATAACAGAAACCTCATATATTGAGAAAAATTATTTGAACATATCTCAGTAATTCTAGACTGTTACAGATCGACCTTATTCTTTCCAGATCTAATTCTCTAAAATGACCTCTACGAGATCGATTCTTCATTCTAAAACTCCTACAAATTTGTTTTTTCTCCCTCATTTTCAGCTTACAGAACGAATAATAATCGCCTATTAACACATATTTTCACAGATAAATGGATAACAGTTTGATTATTACAAGTATTTTACTTTCTACCCTCATACATTTCCTTTCATACAAAGTCTTCATAGAGCGCAATTTCTAGAGTTATTATATTTCTATAACAGCACGAATTTGGATAATAAATTTTATTCATCTCGAAACATATTACATATACTTTTACAGATAACAAGTCTTTCATGAACTCAACATCAGGTACTTTACAGTTTCATATTTTTCAAATATTTTTAGAGCTAATAAGTCTTTCAGACGCTCCAAAACTTCAAATCTTTTAGTTCATTCAACTTCAATGATCTTTCACCATGATGGAAAGCAGACATTAGAAACAACGAGTATCCTCCCTCCCATGAGTTTGGTCAAAGTTTAGACGAACTTCAAATAGAACTATGGGAACAGGAGACTCAGTGCTTGCACTAACCCTTCAAGCTGAAGGTCTTCTCAGCTTAGAATAGCAATGGAAATGTAGAAGCAGACTTCCATTCTCCCTCTTCAACCTCCACTACTATTACTACCTCTCCTATAACCACCACCTCCTCAGAGCTGGTAGAGATGAAAAGGGCCAAACCTTAGAATCCATTGCGATGCAAGACATCAGTGCAACTGTACTGCAGTTACGCTAATCCCTGGATCTGTCTCCCCAACCTTATCTTCCACAAGGATGCGGAGACAAACCCAATATTGCTCGTCTATCAAAATGATATGGTAAAACCTCCATCTGCAGTAAAACTCCTCCTAAGCTTCAGCCGCTTCATTTTCTGATATTCCTTGATGCGTCGGAGGATCAGGAGCAGGAATAGGATTCTCCAAGGACTGATCCCCAAAAAGCTTCAACTTTAAACTTTGCATTTCAGAAGCAATTCTCTCTTCAAGAACCATCCTGCGAATCTTTACTATCTTGAACACTTGCAGAAGATTTTGAATTAGAACAAGCATACTTGGACACCTACCTTGGTACAGGTTCTATTTATATAACCCTATATTTATTGTACAGGTACATTCCCAAGCGTCATCATTCAATACAGATGAGACTCTTCAAACCCTAACCAAGCGTCCCGAATAACTTTACTTCAATTTACATCTACGAACTCTTACATTGTCGATCTCACTAATATGTTGACACATAAAAGAAACAATTATGAGTTGTCCAATGCAAGTAATTTAAGAAAATATTAGAAACTAAACACAAGTAATGTCCAACGCAATGTTCATTTCATTTGAAAGCCTCAATTACATCACATACTACAAAAGAGGGAATAAAAAATGTAAACAATCACACCACAAAGACTCATTTTACATCACAGACTTCTAGCATCTACTCATATCCGAAAATCTAGTTACATTGACATTCTTCCCAACTATATTGACCTCTTTGCCACACATCTAAAGAATTTTCAGAAGAATCATAATCAGCCCTCTTACGCACTGAATTAAAATATGCCAAATCTTGCTCCTCCAAGAACTTAATTTCTAGTCGCCCAAATTCTAATTCCCACTCAATTGTGGCTTGCTTCACTTCTTGTGCTTTGATATCCTGTAATGGTGTATTGATTTCTTCGTGATTTTGTGAAGAAACTAGGATTTGGACACTATCATAACTCTCAGACTCCTCCATGACAAAATATGCAAAAAATAATTAATGGACCCAGTGCAAAAAACTAAACACCATTGCCAGGCCTCTAAAATAACAGAAGTAAAGCCCTATGAAATTGTCATGCCTTAACATAACATTCTTACTACATATGACATACCTAAAACAAGCTAAAAATAAATGTAATTTTGTCGAGTTCGACAATATACTAATTTAAGTCAGGACTTGCATGTAAACTATTGTCGTGTTTAGCAATGTAGTAGCGTGTGAAAACTTTCATATCTAATATTGTTGGTATCGACAATTACGATAGTACATATGAGTAATTACATATCTAATATTGTCGATTTCGACAATTCTTGACTGAGACTTACGTTTTCTAAATTGTCGAATGACGCATTATCGACAATTGATACACAAGATTTCCTGGGGAGATAAAATTTAGATTATAAAGAGGATTAATAACATTACTAATTGCAATTTAACGATATTCCATACAAAGCAGGTAGGTATGCTACTGGGGATCTCATACTACTGTGTCTAACATTGAGAGATGTAAGGGTTCCTAATACCTATGAACGAAGGTGAGTCTTCTCCTACTTTTTTCTATCACTGTGGCTGTTGCAGTTCTTTGGAGAGAAGAATTACACCTCTAATAGAAAAATATCGCAAGAAAGAGATAGAGAATGGTATGGACGAGAAAGTGATATGAGGGAGAGAGAAAGAGAAAGTTATATGAGAACCAATTTGTTCGAATTTAAAAATCAAGGGAGGAGAGAGGGAAATACGATGTGACTGAAGAGAGAAAAAGTGGTGCAGGATACACTATTTGGTTTTCCACCTCATTTCCTATATAGAAAATCACCAATTTTGAGAACCACTTATCTAATAGAGATGAGTGGTTGGTATTGAGTGAGACTTAGTGTCTAATTTTTAAGTGTCTTTAAATCCTTTCCCTTCTTATAAATTAATGTTCTTGCTGCTAATTGATGTTTCATAAATATATCAGTACATTTATTTATTCTTATTTGCCCAACGCTACAAAGAGCTATGAGATTTATCGGTCATGTTGGAGCAACATTTGTTATAAATTTATTTTATATTGAATGTGTCATATATGTCTGTGTAATGAAATGCTAATGTATCTATTCTTACTGTAGGAACATTGAAGAGCTGAAAACAATATTGGATTATGCAAATATAATAACTCTTTGGAAAGAGAACCAAGAAGAGAAGAAATTTTAGGGTCTAGAGGCTTTATAATCGTGTATAGCTTCTTTTGTTCTTCGTGTAAGAAACTATGAAACACATATAGGGACCAAAAAAAGATATAAGGGAACCGAGCAATGAATTTGTATCACTATAAAGTTATGTTTTTTTGGTGAAGCCTTACTTTGTGTACCAAATTAAAGTCGTGCGAATAAATATTATATTTTGATTAAAATATTGGGTTTTGGCTATATCATTAAGTTATTACGTAATTCCTAGCCTAAATTTAGCAACTCTTATAATTTGAAGCTTTCGTGAGCAGCACGGGCTCATAAGCTAGAAGTCTTGTATCAAACAATCTTGAACTGATTTTCTCTTGTACACATTCAGTTATAGTAAATTACACAGCCATTAATTATCTAATTCAACTTCTTTATTGTTTATATACGGTGAATGTCTACAATGTTCTCTTAGGTAGGTTTTGAAGGAAATAACATAGATGCCAATGTTCTTTATTGTTTGTATCTTTACTAAAATGGATTAATTTTGCACTAATTTACTTTTCAAGCATCATCTTCTTAGCCAAGGAAGACAAAGAAATTTTTATTACCCATTTTGAAAACTTTGTGGTAGAAATGACTTGCCCCAAACTGTATAAAAGTATTCAATCTTTTGATTGAAAATTTGAAACAATAGGGGAAGCAACAATTATACTTACTCAAGAGGGTGCAGTGAATGCCCACAACCATGTCCCCGCAATGGCCTTTATTCTTATTTGGCTCCCTTTTATACTAGTACTATGGAAAAGGTTCATAATTTATAGTTTGTTCAGCATAGGTACAGTCATAAGAAATATATAGCATGACTATATAACAATTTACCTAGTGAAATTTCCTAGTCCTCAATACCCATCCCATCATAAGTTGGTGAAGATCTGAGATCTATTATGGTAACGCTAATATTGCCATTAATCTTAGTCCCTCTGAGACAGGTTATAAAGTAAGATACCCGCTATAATCCTTCAAGTTTAAAATTGACATGGATTTTACCGAATGCGGTTTAAAGCTACTTGCATAGAAACCCTTTCTTTTGGAACATTGCAATTAACATTTATTATACATCAGGTTACACAAGGGATAATGAAATCAATAAAGAATTTCACAACTGCCATATCTAATAGTGTATTGATCAACTTCAACACTAGGAAGCGTAAAGAATTCCCTTGTCAACAGATTGCCTGCATCCCTTACCTAAACAATGATAGAAAATGGTATTATAATCAATCATGAGAAATCAACTAGTACTATGATGTAACAGATCCCTAGATAGGGCGTGTCCCACAGTAGTTGGCCTCTATCTCTTTAGTTAGATCTGTAAAGAAAGGCTCTCTTTACTTTCTCAAGTTAGTTTTTGTAATAGAAAAGGTTTTAATTAATTAAAATTAGGGTTCCTCAAGAACCTAATTTCTTCCCCAATTGAGTGTCTTAGTGTTCTTCTTGATTATTAAGCTTCCGCATAATCAGTTTATAGTAAAGTGGTATTAGAGCGACCTTCTCATCCTTCAAATCGACGAGATGAACAAGAGATACGGGTTTCAGCTGGAACTTGTGAATGCTCAAACCGAGCTACTCAAAACAATCGTGTGAGCCTTCAAAGATGGAGATAAGTATGATCAGCCCCACTCACCCCACACCGTAGAGGAGTTCTTCTGTGTTTCAAGTGTTACGGATCGACGCAAGTCGCGTAATTGCTTAATGGCCACGACTATAAAGAATTCAAGCAAACTTCCACCGATGTACGGAATGGTCAACCCACCCACGAGTTCCTAAATAGATGGAGTAGGCGCTGTGAAATCGATGACTAAAATCGTGGATAATGGCAAGATTTCAGAGGTGGACAACATCATCAAGGTCATGGGAGGCATAATCCCCACTTGGACCCCTTTTGATCTGTACGAACCAGGCCCAAAACACAGCCTAACACAAAATAAGCATAGCAGAGCCCAACGCGAAGTAACCAAAGCAGAGTCCAGCCCTACATGTGTACCCCAACCCACCAAAAGTCCCACCTCGTGCCAACAATACGTGAACCATCTACAATCTAAAAACCAAAGTCTTAAGAATAGGGGGGATGCACCACTACCTCTCCCCACTCTAACGACATCGCCAACAGAGGTGCTTATCTCCAAAGGTCAAAACCTGCCCCTTTCGTTTTACCCAATCAACACAGCGGCATCACCGTTACCTATGCCAACAATGACAAAACCTCAGCCAAAATTAAAACCAATGCAACCGAATCTTGATCCCTGCAACGTCTGTCACAGTCTACTCCAATGTGTTTCGGTAAATAGAACATTGAGGTCTGATCAGAAAAATCCAAATTCTTGGCTACATAATAATATATTCCATACACGTTGTAGAGCAAAGGGAAAGCTCTATAAAGTAATCCTTGATTGCGGGTCTAAAGAGAACTTAGTGGCCAAGGAATTAGTGGAAAAGCTAAAGTTAGAGACGTTCCCGAGTACCGAACCATTTGATCTCAATTGGCTCCCTCCAGAACAGGGAAAGCGTTTCGAAGACGAGTGCATGTTGACATTCACGATAGGTGATACTTATGAGGATGTTATTTACACTTCGGTAGCTGATATGGATATTTTCCATATCCTGCTTGGGAGATCTTGGATGTTTGACAGGAAAATCCATTATGATGGGGAAACAAATACATTTAGCCTCCTATGGGGAAATGGAAAAGTCGTACTAGAACTGATGCCTCCTCCGACACTTGACGCATCCGTACGATGGGAATATGCCAACTTCATCGCCGATGTTCGATCTCACGGTAGGGCATATTCCCTTGTTAGTACGTATTCTTCACCCCCTACACCTGTCCCTTCTTGTTTACAATCCATTATTGCAGAGTTTAGTGATGTTTGTGAGGAAAACATAGATAGTTCTTTACCTTCCCTGCGTGATATATAACATATTATTGATTTTATTATGGGGTCCCCACTCTCGAACTTACCTCACTATTGAATGGTACCTGCAGAGCATGTAGAGTTACAGAAATAGGTCTTTGAGTTATGTAACAAGGGTCTAGTTAGAGAGAGCATTTCACCATGTGCAGTACTAGTCCATCAGACTCCTAAGAAAGAGGGTAGCTGGCGGATGTGTGCTGATAGTAAAGCTATTAAAAAGATAATGGTCAAGTACCATTTCCTGGTTCTACGATTAGAGGATATGATTGACCACTTACATGGAGCTTGAGTGTTCTCCAAACTCGATCTTCGCAGTGGGTACCACCGAATTCGTATGAGGCCAAGTGATAGGTGGAAGACGGCGTTCAAAACAAAAGGATGATCTATTAGAATAAATGGTCATGCTTTTCGGCTTTTCTAATGCACCGTCGATGTTTATGTGGTTGATGACATAGGCATTGCCCAAGGACATCAAAAAGTTTGTTGTTGTATACTTCGATGATATTTTAATCTACAGGAAGATGGAGGAAGAGCACTAAGAGCATATTGCCACTATTCTTGAAGTCCTCCGGGACAATAAGCTATTTCTTCAGCTGAAGAAGTATTCTTTCATGCTTGATTTAGTATAGTTTTTGGAATTTGTGGTATCAGCTGACGACATATGGGTTGACGACCGTAAGGTTTAATCTATTAGGGATTGGCCAATTCCTACATCGAATTCACAGGTTCAGAGTTTCCATAGGTTAGTTACAATTTACAAGAGATTTATTCAGGGTTTTAGTACGATCATGGCATCGCAAACTAATTTGATGAGAGACGTCTCATTTGTGTGAGGACCGGAGGCAACTGCGACTTTTGCAACGCTTAAGGATCGATTGACGTCGGCTCCCATTCTTACACTAACCGACTTTACACAGTTGTTCTATGTACACACAAATGCATGTAAAACAAGTATTGGGGCAGTTCTTTCTCAAGGGGGGAAGCCAGTTGCATATTTTTCTTAGAAACTCTCGGGTCCACAATTGCGTTATTCTACTCATTGGTGATACTATTTGGTATACATGGAGTTTATTCTCCACACAGATCATAATGCGTTACGCCATATGCACAGCCAACAATGAGTTACTTTCAATTGACAGACAAAGTAGTTCAGCATTCCCCAAGACTATACATTCAACATTCAGCACGTCAAGGCAAAAGAGAACATGATCGCAGATAGTATATGTTCTATGTAGACGCAAGGAGATTCTGGTTACTCTCCGAGCTTCAGTATTTGGGTTTGAGATATTACGCAATCTATATGCTACAGATGAGTTCTTCGGTCCTATTTTTGGTGATTATCTCGCTTAGGAGGGTGCAAAAAGTGGTGAATACTTTATACATGATCGGTATTTGTTCCGTGAGACTACTCTATACATCCCTACGTCGTCTATTGGAGATAGTGTCATAGCTGAGATACATAACGGGGAACTTGGTGGTCATTTTGGACAGCTAAAATTGGATTGCAAGGGTATCTCAAAATTACCCGTCTATTGGAGATAGTGTCATTTTGGTGGTCTAATTTTACCTTCATTTTGGAGTGGTCTCATTTTGGATGTCAACTCGTTCATTCAGCAGTACTATACTTGTTAGACAGCTAAGGGGACATGATAAAACATCAGCCTCTACACATCCTTACCTATTCCTGGGGCCACGTGGCGAGACTTTTCTATGGATTTCATGGCAGGGCTACCAATGACAGCGGATGGCCTTGATTCAGTTTTCGTTGTCGTTGACAGGTTCTCCAAGATGGCATATTTCATTTCTTGCTCTCAAACAAATGATGCTTATCATGTTGTTTACATGTACTTTCGGGAGATTGTTCGTTTACATGGCATTCCACGGTCAATCACATCGGATAGGGATGTACGTTTCACGGGTCATTTTAGGCAGTCATTGTGGGGCTATCTACGTTGCAAGTTACAGTTTTGCACAACATTTCATCCTCAGACCGATGGATAGACGGAGGTTGTTAACATAAGTTTGGGTAACCTACTACAAGCCACGATTGGGGATAGCCCAGAGGATTGGGTGTTCACCCTTACTCAAGCAGAGTTCACTTTTACCAATTCTATCAACAGATCGACGAGATTTCACAATTTATGATTGTTCAGGGGCAATCGCCAGATACAATTCTATATTTGGCACCTATACCCCGACGGTCCTACTTTCATCCTCTGCTGTAGAATTTGTTATTTCGATATAGCGTATCCATGAAAGTGTCCACACACATTTAGCAAAGACATATGCTTCCTATAAAACACAGGCAGATACACATCGTCGATAGGTTAGTTTTTAGCCAGGTGATTTGGTTATGTTGTATATTGTGGTGCATCATTCCAGCGTGGGTTCCAAATTAACCCTTCGGCAAACGGGTCATTTCCATATTGTTCAGCGTATTAAGGAGAATGTTTACAAGCTTGACCTCCCTCGGCATGTGCGACGATTTCACGTTGTCAATGTAAGTTTCCTTTTGCCTTTTATTGGTAATCACGTGCCGCCTATTACTTTACCGATTCCTCTTCTGTAGCATCACGAGTTTGACCATATTGACACTATCTTAGAGAGAAGTACAAATGAGATGCCAAAGAGAGGTGTATATCATATGTACAAAGTGCATTGGGTGGGCAAGCCTGATTCAAAAGATTCTTGGATTTCGAAGTCATAATTCTTCTTGATTTTTAAGCTTTCGCGTAATCAGTTTACACTAAAGACTCTGCCATAAAATATTGTTTTCCAAATTTCCAAACAATTTTTTTCCCAAACAGATATATTAGATTGACGTTTTAATGGCTTATCCTTAGCGCATAAATTCAACATCAGATGTTTGAACCTGATAAATAATTTATTATTCCAAGCCTTCTTATCTAGAACTTATTTATCCAATTATACACACATCATAAGTAAAAGGATGGATAGGGCTCTCGAAATTATCAAAAATAAGCACCTAAAGTTATTGGTGTATGCGGTTGAGCAAAAGGTAGGGTTTAGTGTTCAAAAGACTATAATCATCCACCAAGATTATCTTATTTTGGTTCTTCTCGTATGAATTGGACAAATCAAGTAAGGAACTCAAATAATTTATTACATGTTTAAGCTTATTAAAAAGGGTATATTCATGAAATATTATGGATTTAGATTATTTCCATATCTCTCTCACTGTTTATAGGTCAATTAAACACAATATCAGAGTTAGCATGTTCGCATTTCAAAAATGATCCAGTATTTCCCCACTTCTATTCCCTAAACAAGGTGTTTTTTACAAAAGTAGATAAATAGAATGAAATCCATAGCCCAAATGAATATAGAGATCCTTCAAAAGTGCAGAAAACTGGAGTGGAACTTGATCTCTATTTCGGTGCCATTCAGCCACGTTAAACATGACTGGTCTCGTTGTTGCCTTGTAAGGTTCATTTTCTTTGATAAGTACAAAGATGCATTCCTTGATATTCACCTAGCACTTTCATAATGGTTGTTTTATATGTATATACTTCTATAGAGAGAATATTAGTATCTAAAGAAATGATAATACATAGAGCTAGAAGTTTCATAATTACTTGTGCCAAAGGAGACAAACGTGGACTAAGGCCTCCCTCACGCTCAATTTGCGCCATAGTGCATGCCTCCCTAATAGATGAATACGATTACAATGGAAAAGATAAAAATTAGGCATTATAAAATTCTAATATCTATGAATGTTTAGAAAGAACAGAATTACCATCTTCAGCGTCTTTCCACCAAAAATAGCGGGTTGAAATAGACCATCAAGCTTCAGCGCTAGTCTAGACTATCATAACAACATTAAATTATGCAAGAATTCAAGAGCATCATGTTGCAAGAAATAGTACTCAAATACAAAGGCACATACCTGTATCATCCTGGGAGATCATTTGTCCAGCGGAGTCCCAAACATTTGATTACTAGATCTACAGAGGCACATACTTGAATAGTACTCAAATACAAAGGCACATACCTGTATTATCCTTGGAGATCATTTGTCCAGTGGAATCCCAAACAACTGATTACCAGATCAATAGAGCTTTACGAAAAGAATGATCACTATATATACAGAATGTAGCACCTTCAGTTACATGGCCCAAAGTTTTCCAAAATATTGTCAAAGTTAATAGAGGATTACTTTTCTTTAATTTAATAGGCAATAACTTTTCATATAACCAAACAAAAAAGATGTCTCAATGCCGTCATTTGCAAAATTTGGTTCAGCTTCTTTACCAAACATAACCATATCATAAGATGAATCCATCAAACTGAGCTTCTCAACCGAACCTAGAATCGTAAAATTAGATTGCAAGGGTATCATCTCAAAATTACAGGGTAAAATTTGTTCCCAAATTGATCCTCACCGAAATTCAAGCTAATAATAAGAATGATTTATAATGAAAACTCTCACCATGTCCACGTAACAAACGCCAAATAGCTTCCAATGAACCTCCTAAACACAATGTTGTAGGAAATCTTCTTTTACAGTCCTGCAAAATGCAACATTCAATGAGTAATCATGAATGCCAATGATATAATTAAAGAAACTAGAAATGAGATTTTAAGATAAGACGTGTTCTCTACAGCCCTCCGCGAGCTTACCCTCATAGAAAATAGTAGCAACCAGTATTGTCTCTAGAAAACATGCCCATGGCGGGTCAAATGGCACTCCAAATAGTATTTAGCATGATTTAACTAATACCCACTATTTCTAGGCAAATTTTGGACGTCGGGCAACAGTTTATGTCACGACCCCACTCTACGAGTACCGATATTGCCCCTACTTAACCACTACGAATATCCAGCAGTGTGGGATTTTTATTCCTAAGAAAAGATCTCGGTGAAATGTTGAGTAAAATCTTAACTTAAGGACCATACACCTGGCAAGATCCTAATCGATGTGAGACTAAACCATTGGTGCTACCATCATCGCTAATGAGCTAGGCACCATTTTAATACCCACTCAGCTGGGGTGTTACAGTCCCCCCACCTTTAAGATCAAGCCATCCATAGCAATAATACTATTATGTCACGAACCCACTCTACAAGTACCGATATTGTCCCCACTTAACCACTATGGATCTCTAGCATTGTGGGATTTTGATTCCTAAGAAAAGTCCTCAGTGAAATGTAGAGTAAAATTTTATCTTAAGGACCATACACCTGGCAGGATCTTAAGCGATGTGGGATTAAACCATTGGTGCTACCATCACCACTAATGGGCTAGGTACTTTTCCAATACCCGCTCAACCGAGGTGTTACAGTCTCCCGATCTTTAAGATCGAACCGTCCCGGCACTGATACCATTTTATCATGACCCTACTCAACGAACACCGATATTGTCCCCACTTAACCACTATGGATATCCAGTAGTGTAGGATTTTTATTCTTAAGAAAAGGCCTCGGTAACATGTAGAGTGAAATAATAATTTAAGGACCATACACCTAGAAGGATCTTAAGCGATGTGGGACTAAACCATTGGTGTTACCATCACTGTTAATGGGCTAGGCGCCTTTCCAATATTCGCTCAACAAGGATGTTACAGTCCCCCCACCTTTAAGATCGAGCCGTCCCCGGCTCTAATACCATCTTGTCACGACCCCACTCTACGAGCAGCGATATTGTCCCTACTTAACCACTGCGGATCTCCAACTCTATGGCATTTTTATTCATAAGAAAAGGCCTCGGTGAAATATAGAGTGAAATCTTACCTTAAGGATCATACACCTGGCAGGATCATAAACAATGTAGGACTAAACCATTAGAGCTGCCATCACTGCCAATAGGCTAGACACATTTCCAATACCCGCTCAGCCGGGGTGTTACCGTCCCCCCACCCTTAAGATTGAGCCGTCCCGGCTCTGATACCATTTTGTCACGACCCTACTCTATGATCACCGATATTGTCTCTACTTAACCACTCTAGATCACCTGCAGTGTGGGATTTTTATTCCTAAGAAAAGGCATCGGTGAAATATAGAGTGAAATCTTAACTTAAGGACCATACACCTGGCAAAATCTTAAGCGATGTAGGACTAAACCATTGGTGCTACCATCAATGCTAATGAGTTATGCTCCTTTCCACTATCTGCTCAGCCGGGGTGTTACAGTTTACAATAGAGTTTTTTGGTTGCTATTCAAAGGGTATTCATGTTTTGATTGAATACCTACAAAACTTAGTGATCAAAGTAGAAAATACACACTGTATGTTATGCACTCTATTTATTTGATTAAAAGTATAACTGAAATTTGAAAAATAGCAATGCCCAAACTTGCAACAACAATGTCGAAGCCCTATGAATGTTAAACCCTCTACTCAGCTTGAGTCGATCTGCAACATCAATAAAACAACTCTTGAACCCTAAACAAATCAAATAAAAAAACTGCAATAGATTGTTAATCACAACCATTAGAGAAAGAAACATACTGAAGACTACCTCATAGACAGGGAAGGAAGTTTGATTTGTAGAGATAAATGGGAAATAAAGCTTGATTTGTAGAGGGAAATAAGATAGAAACGAATTTTTATTATTCAATACGGTATCATTTCTATGTGTCAAAAGTACCATAAAATGCATCAGCCATCCAATGTTTGCATTGTAGTTCTCATCCATGAAATTAAAAGTTGGGTCTTTTTTTTCTTATTATAGATAAGCCAAATTTCATTGTTATCTTGTTACTTGAGTAGGTTGTTTTCAATGGATTTATTTTAATGTTTCTCTTTAAAACTGTAGTAGCTTGCTGCAATTTTCACCATAAGCACGCTTCGGTTCTTTAACAAATGAACATATCATCTTCTATAGTGAGACACTTTTCCCATAACCATCTTCATCGCTTTAACAATCTACACCCATTTTATCGCGGTTAATCCGCTTAGATAGTTTATTTTGCAAACTATTTACAAGCTTTCTGAACTGTCTTTTTATATTGATAAGGTACAACTCAAATTGAAAAATTTTATATTTGGCTTTTTTTTATTTAAGAGACATGGCATGCTTCAAATTGGATACTTTATTTATATTCTCAAGATGGCTTGGATGGAGGACTTATAACTTTTAATATAAATATTTTTAGAGCCTTTTTTTCTTCTTCCTTTAATTTATCTTTGTTATGTATATAGTTTCTTTTGTAAGTTATACAAAATTAATTTTAATTGAATGAAAGGATTTTTTTAATAGTCTTTTGTTTTGTTTATATGAATTTATGAAGTGCATTGCTGTAATAGTTAGAGTACTTTACTGGTTCATTAGGTATAGTTTTACTCGCTATTTATTTATTTGTGGAAAAAATGAATGCAAAATACCATGGTTTTGGTCAGTAGCAAATTGAATTTTAGGTGTGCCATATTATCAAAATTATCAATGTTAATCCTTGGTAAAAATAATTTTCAAGGATAAACGTCATAGTTGCAGAAGAGAGAAAATCACAGATAAACTCCGTGGCAAAAAAAATTTCCATGCATGTTTTACTATACCACAGATAAAGTGTGGTAAATCACATAAATTGGTGATGTCTACTATAAAAACGTGTCATTATTAGCTTCCTTTGGCGCTTCTTACTTGTTTCTTAATTTGGCTTTGTTTACTCTTCAGTACTCGTTTCACATTTCGCTTTAGTTGTCGCATCTAATTTGTATATGTTTCCTATTTCCCGAATCAAGAATAAAAAATAATTGACGTTTCCCATATCGTTTCCCATCCCCGCTCACTTTCAAGTAATTTATGTAGAATATGCTCTTATTATTAGGTAAAAAAAATAGATATTTGAGTTGTACTTCTAGTAGTAGTGTTGTTGACAGTAGTAGTATTCTTCAAAGGGTATCTTTAGAGCATCCCCGACAGTGGTATCCGATTTAATAAACTTAGGCCAAAAGTAGCTCCAACATGATATCGACAAGTTCTGGAATCGAATACGAATATTTATCACTCAAAGTATCCGCATTCAAAACCTTTTCGAGGTGTAACCCAGATAATAAAAGCAGCCAAGATGTTGAATGATTCGGTGCCCTAGCCTAATGTTCCATCTCTTCAATATAATGATGATCATCTCTCTCCTAAATTCTCTTTCATCTAATTTTTTTGGAAATCTGTTGTACTAAAAACTTTTAGGAGTTGAGTCTGGCCCATGGTGGAAACCCAACTGGGTTGGGGTGTCATGCAAGACTTCTAACAAGACCATAGGCCTTTAGGGTTTATGGGAATAGTTTAAGAAAGTATAGATAACTTATATTGGGTTATTCTCTGTAACACAAAACTTTTGAGGATAGAGAGAGATATTATTCATTAATAAGAAATCCCTACTCTTCACTTATATCATTGTTTTTTATTAACTAATAAAATAGTATCCAATATTATATAACACGTTATCAACACGACATGCTAGTGGGTCAAGAAAGATAAAGAACTCTCAAAATTAGTATTTTTTTCTTTATTTTTTGTGTTGCAGAGAGGTAATCTTTACAAATTTTGAATTTCAATATAATTTTTGCTTGATCTAAGATATTGGATATCTAGATATGTATAGAAGAATTTTTATATTTTTTCATATTAAAAATGCCATTTTTAGTGATTTTTAGCTCTTAATAAAGGGTTGCTTTTAAACTAAATTAACGATCGTTATGGACATCGGATTAACGTACATTTAATTTTGTTGCGTAGCCTATTCTATAGCAATTACTTCGGTATATGGCACATCTCAGGGAGATGTCCCAATCGCCAGGAACTTGGCACAGAAATTGGGCAGTTCACGGCCAACAAATGTCATATTTAGGTCATGTTGATGTCAGCTAGGTTAATTTTTTATTTATTTTTAAAATAAATATATTTATTACCTAATTATGACGTCATCAGATCCATATCTAATTTTTGAAATTTGACTGGATTTAACTGGATTAGACCTGATCTATTGCTAACGTGGTAGTAACACGTATCAGGGAAACGTGGCAGTGGGACCCAGCCACATTAACATGGCAGTGATACATGTTAAGGATATGTGGCATGCCACATAGTACTAGGATCTACCACACTAACGATATAATGACACATATTAAGGATACATGGCATGCCACGTAGCAGTGGGGTCCACCAAGCTAACATCGTAGTGATACGTGGCATGTTGCATGCTATGGGCATGTCATGTGGCACAAACGTTGCAGTCTATAATGGTGATATGTGGCAGTCTGCTATGGTGACACGTGGCAGTCCGGATTTTTTGACACGTGGAAGTTTAAATTTTTGGCACGTGGCAATCATTGTTTTGGACATGTGGCAGTCTAAAACTGACTCACTTATATATGATATAAGTAAATAGATTTATACCTATTTAAGTATCTGACGATAGCTAATAGGATATTTGTGGTATGCTCCTGAGGTACTAATTAGCATGATCAGGGATCACTAATAATGCGAAACCTAGACTAATTTAGAATACGCCTAGGAGTTATATCTAAATCACAATTAATTGTCAAGGATAAATAATTAGAGCTTAATTAGGCATTGGCTTAGTCTTATTTTTAAGAACTTGGTGTCCAGGAAACCAATTTTATGTATCAAATCGCAATTAGATATTACATAATAACATTTAGAGGTATATAGGCATTGATAGCAACTTATAATACCCTAGTACCCTAAAATGTTTGTTCAAAAATAGGCATAATCTACCTATCATATGAACCCAGCAGACTTGGGGTAGAATCACTTATCAGCTAAACATCTAATACCTCATATATTCGTAACAAATAGGGTCATTTGGCTAGAATATACATACCTTATAAAATTTTAGGGCTTAGAACACCATAGTTATCAAAATAAGTAACATACACATCTAGTGGTTTTAAATAACAATCTTGGCTAAGATTCTATTAAAACGCATATCTAAGATTCAAATCGCCATTTTGCGGGGTAAAATTAAGATTTAATTATTATAAAGAATTTCATGAATATTAAAATATGAACAAGGTTCAACTATAATATGATTAGGAATCATTTATTTTCTGTTATCCTAAGTATTATAATCTGTCTATAATGTATTTTAAATGTTTATCAAGAATTGTTACTAATTACGATCTACATTTTGCATAATAAATGTCTGTAAAACTCAAGAATGTTAAATTTTCACCATTGCTGCTTACTGGAGCCAATTACTTTACTTGGTGTATTGACGCTGACTTATTTTTGAAGTATCTCAGTTTACAGAAGATCATTGTCATAATGAAGATCCCATCGATAAAGCAAAGGCTTTGTTTATCTTCCGTCGTCATATTAAGGATGACCTGAAGACTGAATACCTCAACAAAGTTGAGCCAGCTGACTTATGGGAAAGCTTAAAGGGGAGTTATGGTCAACAAAAGACCATTATACTCCCAAAATCGATGCACCAATGGTACATCCTTTGGTTCCAAGATTTTAGTACCGTCGCTGATTATAATTCAATAGTCCACAAATTTACTTTTACACTTAAGGTGTGTGAGAAGAAAGTCATTGATGCTGAAATGGTAGAAAAGACTCTATCAACTTTTTATGCTAGCAATATTGTACTTCAGAGGTAATATCGATGAGAGAACATTAGGACTCAGGAAGTCTTGATGCAGGCACTGCTCTTCTCTGAGCAGAACGATGATCTTGTAATGAAGAATTATGCAATGTAGCCCTCTCGTAGTACATCGTTGCCCGCATCATACAATATTCAGTTTCGGGGAAATAACTATGCAAGTCTAGGACACAAATATAGAAAGGGAAGGAAAATATGTAAGGGAAACATGAAGGATAGAATCCAGAAACCCATTGGCCCTAGAAAAGGCAAAGGATTTAAGAAATCTAGCAAACTAGGAAATGTGAAGAAGAAAAAGAAGCCAAATCAATGATCTCCTTGCTTTAACAGCGGTGGCACCGGACACTAGGCACGGGAATGCCTGACACTATGGGTGGCTAGAGATAACAGAGTCCAATCCCACCATGTAGTTATTAACACTAACTCCGCCCCTATGGAGTTCGCATCATCAGACTTCTTTGGCAACACTAATGCTGGCATGGATCAACATATGAAGTAATCCTAGCGATATCTCAGTAGACATGTGATGTCACAGTAGAGAGAACTGGTAGTTTCTTTTCTCGCAAAAAATTTATTTACTTTTGTTAGTATTTTTTAGTATGTTAGGAACAAATAATTTATGTTTCAATAAAGTGTTCGTAACATACATGAGATTTTTATTTTGTTCTAAATACTTATTATTTAAATTATTGCTTGGGATAATAGTTAATTTGTCATATATAGATTTTAATCTGCTATATATATAGGTCACCCATGGATCTTTCTGCTTATAGGACACTAATTGATAATAGGATGAGTCGCGACACATGTCTAGTAGAGAGTGGTGCCATGCACTCGATCATTCGAGATAAACGGTATTTCTCGTACTTGACTACGTATGTCGGAGACATTCAAACTATTACTGGGACAACCAGTATCATAGAGGGCTCAGGGAGTGCCACACTATTACTCCCTAATAGTACGATACTGAGTATCCAGACCGTGTTGCCTGCTAGTAAATCTTCCAAGAATTTATTAAGCTTTAGGGACATATATGATAACGGCTACCAAGTCTAGGAGGTAGGCAATGATGATAATCAAATTCTATGCATTACTTATTCACCTAATGATCAAGAACTTATATTAGAACAGTGTCCAATAAATTCCTCACGGCTTTATTCTACTGCCTTCAGGCAAGTCGAAACATACGTAATCACTAATTTTTCTCCATTACAAGAGAAAATGTTTAGGATTTGGCGTGATCATTTTGGAGATCCTGGACAACGAATGATGAGGAAAATTATCAATAGTACCTCTGGACGTTCACTCATGGAAGAGAATATTAGAATTTTGCAAGATTGCCCGTGTAAAGCATACTCTCAAGGAAAGCTTATAATCCAACCTAGTAAAACCTAGCTAGAGTTGGAGTCTACTGCCTATCTCCAACATATCCATGGAGATATATGTGGACCAATCCATCCACATAGTGGTATGTTTAAATACTATATGATATTAATCGATGCATATGTGAGATGGTTAGATGTTTGCTTATTATCATCTAGGAATATGGCTCTTCCAATGTTGTTTGCCCAGATTATCCGATTGTGGGCTCATTTCCCAGATCACCCGATCAAGTCTATGATATTTGATGGCACTGACGAGTTTGCCTCAATGGCTTTTATTGATTAATGTATAACTATTGGGATAGATGTCGAGCATCCAGTACCCCATGTCCATACACAAAATCGAATGGCAGAAAATCTAATCTAGCGATTATAGTTAATTGCTAGGCCACTGTTATTACGATCTTAGCTTTCGGCCACTACGTGGGACCATGGAACTTTGCATGCAGCTATCCTGATTAGAATTTGTCCAACAACAAATAATCAATATTCCCCATTACAACTAGTAACTGGGTCGGAGCCCGGTATCGCCCATCTACGAACATTTGGATGTCTCGTATAGGTGCCAATTGCACCACCACAACGTACGAAGCTGGGGACCCAACGTTGGCTCAGAATTTATGTGGGTTACGATTTATCATCTATCTTTCGATACTTGGAACCCACTTCAAGCGATGTATTTACTGCGAGATTCATAGATTGTTACTTTGATATGACGATATTCCCAGCATTGGGGAGAGATATAACAGTCAATGCTAAGGATATTTCCAAGATTAGTTAGAAAATACCATCATTGCCTCATCTAGATTCCCAAACCAATCACGGTGACAAGGACGTACATCGGATTCTATACTTATAATAAATTGTTAATGAATTGCCAGATATATTCAACGATACTGCTAAAGTAATCAAGGTGCATATACCTGCAAGTAATGCACCTATATGACTGGATGTTCAGGAAACTGGTGTGCAACCCGCTAATGAGCCTAAGCTGTGTGTCACAAGAAGACGCCCCGCTGTAAAGAAGGACGATGAGCCGAGGGCTAAGAAACAGTGTACGAGAAAAGAAAAGACTAATAGTATACTCAGTTCAACGGGGATAGAACTTCCCACAGACATGGCTATAGTAGCTTTGTATCCACGTGAAGCATTAGGAGACAAGCCCAATGAGGCACATGTACATAATAATCAATAGATCTTGATTAACTTTGTTTCTAATAGCACCACGACGGATCGTTTAGAAGTAGTAGTCAACGAAGTATTCACTTTCGTTGTTTCCCTCACCATCGAGGATGATGATTCAGAATAAATTACTAAAGAAAAATGTAAATATCATACAGATTGGTCAGAGTGGGAGGCTGCAATCAATGCAGAGCTCAGCTCATTAGCTAAACACAAAGTATTTGGACCAATAGTCCCTAGGCAAGATGTCATCAAGCCTGTAGGCTATAAATGGGTATTAGTACGGAAACGTAATGAATTTGGAAATATAGTAAGGTATAAGGAAAGACTAGTTGCCCATAGCTTTTCTCAAAGACCTACTGGCATCGATTACGATAAAACCTACTCTCCAGTCATGGACGCTATAATGTTCTGTTACTTGATTAGTTTGTCAGTCGTTGAGAATGAGCTTGACATGCGTCTTATGGATGTAGTTATTGCGTATCTATATAGGAAATTAGATATGGAGATCTTTATTAAGGTACTAGAAGGGTTTAAGCTTCCGGAAGCGATAATATTAGGCACACGAGGTACCTATGTAGTAAAACTAGATAAGTCATTGTTTTTTGTCTGAAACAATCAGGGATTATGTGGCACAATAGGTTGAATAAATATTTGAAAACTGAGGGCTTTACAAATAGCCTTTTTTGCCCATGCGTTTTCATCAAGAAAACAAATATGAACCATTGGCCATTAAGGTTTATGGTAAGAGTTTGAGAGAGTATAAATAACCTATATTGGGTTATCCTTTGTAACACAAAACCTCTAAGGATACAGACATATATTATTAATCAATAAGAAATCCCTACTCTTCTCTCATATCATTGATTTTGATTAATTGATAGAATAATATCCAATATTATCCAACAAAAACATTAATTTTGGTTCAGGATTTGTATCCAAAATTGTTGGAGATGATTATAGTAGTAGTAATGGCATGTTTTCCGGAAGGATAACTTCACCAATACTTAAGTAAGGAATATGCAACAATAAACTTAAGCACACAGGATTGTACGTGGAAACTCAGTAAAACTTGAGAAAAGCCACAACCTCGAGGAGGATTTAGGTACAAAATCCAATAGTTGCTAATTATTATAATTGTTTAAATAGTAAGGATGTAAAAATATCTTAATAGTAGAGTTGCGGATCGGATTAACATGTTTCCTGCCTATATTTATATTAGATACATGGAGTTACAAAAATAAAATAGTTTCCTATTTTGGCGGGTAGTGGGCGAACTTCGCTGATCTCCCTGCAACGGCTCTATTTGACCAAGCATAATAGTTACTGTAGGAAGTCGAGCTCTGTAGTCGTAGATGTGACATCTTATCGAATGATAGAATATCTTCGACTAAATTCCTTTGGCTTCTTCTTATCGAATCTGGGAAATTTGTTACTATAATCGCCCCATTCTCGACACAATTTCTTGTAATTGCTTCGAGAAGAATATCAAAATTTAAAAGGGCTATCGAACTTAGTATGAAATATGTGTTCTATCATTTTTGAGGTTGAAAGTTAAATGAACCTGGTCATTATATGTTCCCCCGATGAGCATTAATGACAGGACGCTTAACTGTAGTATCTGTGAATGTGTGAGTGATACTGTAAATAGATTAGAGATGGATAGGAAGGTATTGTACGGCAGTCTCTGAAGGTTGTGGTTCTCAGTGGTGGTGATGACGTAGTTTCAGGCTTTGCACAGTAGGTTTTTGGGGCGTGTAGACGTTAAATACGGTGAGTTAAAGGAGTTGTATTTTGGCCTGTTATCGTTAATGTTCTATTATCCAAAACTGGTGGGGCTGAGATATGAAAAAATGATAAAATTAGAGGCAGAGATTGCTGAAGCTGAGTTCTTCTTTCGGTGCCAATTATATTTTATGTTGCTGACAGCCTCAGAGATCATCGACTGTCTTCGCAAATTAGTCGTTGGCATAGTAGAAAATAAAGATGTTTTGGTAGGCAGGGCTACCTGTGGTGGCTTCTCTGGGTGATATTGTTTCTGTAATCCTCTTGGGCTATGAGATGGTGGTGGTTACAGAGGAGGAGGGTGTGGCAATTTTTCCTTTGTGGGAAAATGTGTCATACTACCGATGTAAAGTAACTTGTAGGTCGATCTGTAATGTAATCGAAGTAATGAGTGGCGAATGTAAAATGTAACAATTACCTTTATGAAATAAAATGTTGTTTTTTGATTTTGTTTTGACATAAACATCTTGTCTTCTCGACTGAAATGGAAAGTTAGTATCTCGAAGTAAAATGTCGAGCTACGCTATTTCGAATTGCGATAAGATCTCCAAGTGGTATGTGTTGATTATGTAGGGCCCCGTAAATGGTTTCTTAGGTGGTGTAGTTGACGGGGTTGTTAGGGTGCCAACTGCTAGTAATTTTTTTCTTTGACTCTTGGGAGTTGTGACACCTTGAGTTTATCATATGAATACCTCTTATAGCTTGAGAAAGTCATTTTCAAGATTGTGAGATGGTGAGGATGAGGAAGCAGGTTCAGGAGGATGATTTTTGGAATCATGTGCACACCAAGTATTGGATGTTTATAAAGTGGTATTTTAGGGACTGGTATATCAATGGTCGAACGATGGTTCTAGTAGAACAGAGCTATGTTGGGACGAGTGGGGCAGAAGTAAAGGTTGCTGAAGAGGACTATCAGTACCATTGTGAGTTATAATCTCTAATTGTGAGTCCGCCAGAGCGTATTATCAGTTTAAGGAACTGTGCAAGGCATTGGTGAGGGAGGAAGATGTTGTTGCTGCTCGGAACGGTTGAAAAACAGGCCTATTAGATTTTGTTGCTTGTAATAAATGAATAAACTTGTACTGTGTTGTTTTACTAAAATAAATGACTTTATTCTTTTCAGATTTTTGTTGCCGATTTCTTTAATGATAAAAGTTCTCGAAGTATAGCTGTGTATATTTCAACCGTCTTCTCGAATGTGATTTAAATTATGATGGATAAAAATTATGGCGTTGGATTTCTGAATGTTGAGAACATCTCGATGTTTGGGTAGTTGTATTGTCAAACTTATTTTGAATTTTGAATTGTTGTTGCAACTGTCCCAAGAATACCAGAGGGGATTAAAAAGGAAATATGTATGCAGGTTTATGTAGAATAATGACTAGATGTTCTCCTATAATTGATGCTTTGAGGTTTAAGGAATTGGATGTGCAATCTCTTTTGTTAACATAAGAGTTGCTTTGGCGAAGATGGATATATCAGAGGGGTTAAAGGGATATGTGGAAGGTTTGGAGAAGCAATGCATGGGCCTGTTGGCGTTCAAGAGGCAAAGTGTTAAAGACTTCAAGAAGAGGCAATCAAGGCATTACGCTCAAGAACTCGAATGGTCATGAAGGGGTGCGATGAACAGTCGTGTGGGGCCTATAAATATCCCCGTGGTTGGCGACTGTTCACACACCACTGATTCTAAAAAAAATTGAGTTCTAACTTTTTGTGTTCTTCTCTTGCGTCGTTGTCCCCCATTGGTAACAAAGAAATTAGCGTGTTGATCCAGAGTGCGAAGCTTACAAAGTAAAGGGATTTAGAAGTGGCGCGACTGTATGGTTGGTGCTTGTGTTGAAATTTTTATTTTGTACTTAAATGTTTGTTTGGATATTATGCGATTCTGTTGAAACCCAATGTAGATATGAACTTGAAGGATACAATATAGGAAGGAATTTAAGTAATAGCTTGTTTTGTTAAAAAAATTGAGAAGCACAGTTCTAGGGTTTTATACAAATTTCTGTTGATGTTGGTGATATGGGGATATTCTAGATGGTGGATGGTGGATGGTGTCGAAAGTGATAACGGAGTGTTTAGGAGAGAGGGGTATGAAATGATGGATGATAATGTGGGGGTGAGAGTGTTTTGTTCGCCGCTGTGATTACGGCATGACTCTGGGTCTCTCTATCATGATTTTGATACTGTATGATGTTGGCAGTTGTAGCACCGAATTTCTTACTACTAATTGGGCCGTATTTTATGCCGAAGAGAGCGTAAATTCAAAATTTTGGGCTCAACTCATTTTGGAATAGTTTTTGATAAGTTAGTAGTTCCTGTATACTTGGGTAGAAGATGTTAGGAACATATATATAGTTTTCGATGTTAGGACTTAGTAAAAATATGAGCATATAAACGTATATAATGTATTATATATGATATTATTCTAGCTTAAAAAAGGGAATTTGATTTTAAGGTTCATAAAATGGTTGAACCCATCCAAAATAATGATAAAAGTGGAATCATTAAGAACCTAGTGGATGTAGAACCACTTTTAATCGATGTAACGTGTGTCCAAAAATTAGGTGGTAGGTATAGGGTTGGGCAGAGTAGTGTGGATGTCGTGAGTATTAATCAATATAAATTGGTACCCAGGGTAGTTAAAGTGTCTGACGAGGAGAAAATTGTGACAGACGTGGATCACGAGCTGCAGGCTAGTGATCGAGAATGTAGTGATGGTGGGGATTAAGATGTCAAGGGGGAAGGAGGGGAGTGTGATGGGGAGGCTCCAGAAAAAAGTGAAATATTGAGCTTCAAAGTGAAGTATGGTATTCCTAAGGATATTAGGTTAGAGGAATACCATTATGAGACGACGGATAAGGACGTTCCTTTGGATGGTATTCTTGTCCATCGAGAACAGATAAAGAAGGGGCTAAAGTTACCTCTTTGAGCTGGCCAGAACAAGTTTATAAACTTTTTGATGTTGCGCCTGGTCAGTTTAACCTAAATGTGTATGACCTCTTCCGCATAGTAGGGGGGATAAATGGTCGATTAAAGGATAGAGGTAGAAAGTTAATCATTGAAGACGACCTTTGTGTATATTACAAGCTCAGGCAAAATCCACAGAAGTTGGGGTACGGGTACTTAGTGAGGTTCCTGATGGGACCCCTCTTCTGTGAAATGGTATTGACAGGGGGGCAGTATTGTACTGATTGTCTCCTCACCTCGGGGAATTATGAAATTGATAAGAAAGATCTGGGGAAGCCTTTAAAAAGAAAAACTTTCCACTTAGGTGTGTGTTTAGGATATTTTATGTCGAAGTTTGTTGACTTGCTTGCTGTGTTAAATTGGTGTCTAACTTATTATTGCTTTTGTCTTCGAACAACCTTGAAGGAGATCGACATAAAGTCCATGGTTGCTGAAAAGTTATATAACATCAAGACTGATTGCTTCGGGCAGCTCGATTCTTTGGTTGCCAATCAAGAGAAGGTTGACGGTCTGTTTCAAGAAGCTGGAATAAAAAGGACCTGAGCCAAAGGAATGGATATCCCCCTCATGGACGGGAAAATGTCTACCAAAAATAAGAGGGTTGCGGAGTCGAGCCTGCCTCTCGAGAACCCTTCTCTTAGTAAGTATACCACTGATTCTGCAATGGCAGAGAGAGAAGCTTTGCTGAGCAGGACCTTCGGGATGAGTAAGTAAAGGAGGGCTGCCAACCAGCATGCTTCTCCATCTCCTCGACCGAAGAGAGCATCTCAGTGATCTCCTGTAAAGGAAGGAGAGAAGGTTGATGCTCTGGGATCTGGGGCTGCGGATGGTCGACCCCCGAAGGCGGCTACTTACTTACAGCCGAAGAAAAGTAGTTCTCGAACTGTAAGAAGAATCAGTCTGTCGAGGAGTCTAAGACTGAGGTCCAATGGACCATTAAGTCATATGCCGCTGGGATGACTTCACTCGTGGAAGAGTTCGATGAATACTTTGTTGGAGCAGAAAGTCTGCCATCCTTCCTCATCGAAGGCCACAGAACCATGAATAAGGTTAGAAATTTCTCTACTTTACTTCATCTAAAGAACTTGGACCCTCACTCGAGAACTCATATTATGACTCTAATGCATATTAAGATGATTTTGTGTCCCGCCCCAAAATCCAAACATTAGAGTATAATCTAAAACATTGTCATTCGGGTGTGCAGGTCGGGGAATCCAAAAATTAGCCCCACAAATAACCTTGCTAATAGGAAATAACTCAGTCATTCACTATAACAATATCATCAGAGTAAAAGTATAAAGCGGAAGCAAAAGATATATATATACATAACTGAAATGTAAATACAAAATCTCACAATACCACACAGCGGCAAAGGCTGAGAACATACAAAGAATACAATAAGCGGCACAGAAACTACTGCCGCAACACTTAGACTAACAGTAGGAACTCTCAGCCAAACCCTACAACTACTCCGCCTCTAAAAGGCGAGAACAAGGTGAGAGTGAGCAAAACCACGGCTCACTAATGCCCAACAAGGCTAAATAACATACTAGTACAACAGGTACAGAAAAAGATGAGAGATGAATGAGATATAAGATGTTATAAAAAGGACAATATATATACATAAGTGCAGAAAATAAAGGGAAGGGATAGGAGTATGCAGTAAGAGATATGAGAAATGTGCTACGATGATGCAATATGGTAAACTAGGATAACCCCATAATTGTCCCAAATGCTGGATGATGTGATGATATGATATAATATGATGATATGAAATCAAGAACTAGACCCTTTAAATCAATGTATTGGGCTGATCAGCCGTTAATGCATAATATCCTTAACGAGATCTCAGTTGGATACAATGGGTATGATTAGTAGCAAGCTCGACCAAGCTTTGGATTTATCACTTGATCAGGCTTCGCAACCCACAGAGCCAACGTCCGAACTTTATTTTGCATTTCTAGGGATTTCAACCTCACAGAGGACTAAGATGGGTACCAAAGGAAAACTGTCTCATACCATCCCACACTCCCGGATCGGTGAATAAGAATGATAGTACCTATACTAAACTTACCCACTTATTTTAACCCGATGTTGGAATCCCAAATCCTAACGAGGGTCAGCCGCGTGGAGCTTTGTTATGTATCTTGACCATGTAAAGTTAAAAGAATACAAAACCCACTAACGAAAATAGATCACGAGGATCAAAATATCACAGCTGTCAAACCCGGCCAACACACATAGGATAACCATCTGCCTCAGAGAATGGTAAACAATCCTACCACATATGCCAAAAGTGACTAATATACCCAGTCATAACGTCCAACAATCGTCAGTCTTACAAGACTGGAACCCGTAAATCATGGACAACCAGCGAGAATACCGCACAATGCATAACCTCCTAACATAAATGGAGAACATACACCCCATGACTGACAAAGGAGTCAAGCACAGAAGAAAACAACATAGGCCATAATTATATCATAAACATTCCAAATGCCATATGGATAACTCTGTCTAACAATAATCAAATTAGTAATGGAATTTAAAAATGGAGGGACACTCGCCTAATAAAAGGATAAGCTGCACAGCCGATAAACGACAGGGTAGACAAAGCCTCAGCACCACGGCTGACGACAACCAACCCAACACCACATGCAACAACAATCAAGCAAACACCAACAACCCAACACCTGCCAGAAAAATCCCAACTCCAACCTTAACAAAACCCCTAAATGAAGACCCCAATTTACGAAGGTTCCACTGAAGCCAAAATCAAATCAATCAAAAGAGAGAGGAAAGAGGGAAAATACTCACCGAAGAAGTGGTGAGATCAACCCCATAATAAGTCGCAGTGAAGAACGAGAGAGAGGAAGATTCCAATTTGGAGAGAGAGAGTGAGTGAGAGCGAGAGATTTTAAGTGAGGGAAGAAATGAAATGGAATGGATAGATATAAACCCCAAGGACACAATACTCATATCGAGGAAATCCAACAACCAAGAATCGTGTGAGAAGACCCAACCTGGTCGTCCAAACATGCGTAAGATCAAATCAAACACACTACTATTCTGATAAGACAAGACAGGTTGAAGCCTAATTGAACAGGAAATGGCTTGTTCAAACTGAACGAAGCAAAAGGAAATCAACAAAACTGACATTTATTCGAGCTGGAGATATTTCTATTCGAACAGAATAAAATAAGGAATGCATTCGAACAGAAGGTAGGTTGTTCGAATAAAATGAAATAGGTAAAAATCTATCCGAGCAGGAACAAGTCTGATCGAATGAAATAAAACAGAAACTGGAATAACTCTGAAAACCAAAGAGACTCCCTCCAAAGGAAAACTGGAGAAACCCAACAAGCCTAACACAAATCCTCTCCAGATCACACCATACAACCACAACAACAACAACAACAACAGTGCCCAAACACGGGTCCCTACTAAGCCAACTACAGGCTCACAAAACCACAGCACGACCTCCTCCGCCAAATAACCACCGAACTGCCAAAAATGAAGAAAGAAGAACTCAAAGCTTTGAAGATAGGATTGAGATGCAGATGCACAATGTATGCAATGTAAGTGGATGCATGATGCATAATGTATGAATAATAAAAATTAATAAATAATAATAAAAAATAAAAAAAAATCCGGGACACTTTATTCTACCCTCCTAAAAAGAAATTTCACCCCAAAATTTAACATACCTAAGCCCGAGAACAAGTACGGATAACGACCTCTCACATCCGGCTCTAACTTCCAAGAAGCCTCACTAGGATCATGGTGAGTCCACTGCACCTTCACAAAAGGAATAACCTTGCTGCAAAGAATCTTGTCTTCTCGGTCCAGAATACACACTGGATACTCTACATACGAGGCATCTTCCTGAACCTCAAGGTGCTCCCAATCAATCACATGAGTAGGATCTCATTCATACTTCCTGAGCATCGAAACATGAAACCCATTGTGAACTCGACCAAACTGCGGCGGTAATGCCAAACGGTAAGCTAACTCCCCAACTCTAGCAAGTATCTCAAATGGTCCTATGAACCTCGGAGCCAATTTACCTTTCTTACTGAGTCGCATCACGCTCTTCATCAGATAAACCTTCAGTAATATATGATCGCCAATCTCGAACTCTAAGAGTCTCCTGCGAACATCTACGTAACTCTTCTGTCAATTCTGAGTTGTACGTAACCGATCTCTAATAACTGAAATAGCCTCTGTAGTCTCACAAACTAAATCAGGCCCTAATAAACTCTGTTCACCGACCTTTGCCCATCTCAGTGGTGATCTGCACAGTCTACCATACAAAGCCTCATACGGTGCCATCCCAATGCCCGACTGGAAGCTGTTGTTATATGCGAACTCTGCCCACGGAAAATGCTCATCCCAACTGCCCTTGAAGTCTAACACACAAGCTCGAAGCATGTCCTCGAGAATCTGGTTGACTTTCTCTGTCTGACCATTGGTCTGTAGGTGGAATGATGTGCTAAAATCTAATATGGTATCCATAGCTCGTAGAAAACTCTTCCAAGCCGGTAAACCTTGCATCTTGATCTGATACGATAGACACTGGTACTCCATGTAACCGCACTATCTCCTTCACATACAGCTTACTCAGTTCCTCGAGGGTTAAAGTCTTGCGAATCGGAATAAAGTGAGCTGAATTGGTCAATCGATCCACGATCACCAGAATCGAGTCATGATTCCTCTTCATCCCCGGTAATCCCGTAATGAAATCCATCGTCACTTGTTCTCACTTCCACTCTGGAATCTGCAAGGGTTTAAGTTGCCTTGCTGGTTTCTGATGTTCGACTTTCACCTGCTGACATGTAAGACATTTGGAAATGAACTCTGCTATCTCTCGCTTCATGTTGTCCCAACAATAATACCTCTTCAAGTCTTGATACATCATCGTACTGCCTGGATGAATAGTATACCTAGAGCCTAGAACCTCACACAAAATCTCACGCTTCAATACCTCTGAATCTGGCATACATGGTCTCCCCCTGTATCTGATACTACGATCTGGGCTAACTGTCCAATCTGGTCTGCTAACATCTGATGCCCACGACTATAACTTAGCATCCTGCTGCCGGGCTTCTACGATCCTAGAAATAAAAGACGGTTGAACTTTCAAATTTGCCATAAACCACCCGTACCCTGTGAACACAAACTCAGCCCAAAATCTGCCACATCGCAAAGCATCAACAACTCACGAATCATCAGACGCGCAGGAAATCCCCTAGGCAAACAGCTCAAAGCGTCCGCCACCACATTTGCCTTCCCCGGGTGATACTGCAAGTCAACATCATAATCTTTCAAGAATTCCATCCATCTACGTTGCCTCATATTCAGCCCTTTCTGCGAGAAAAGGTACCTCAAACTCTTATGATCTGAGAAGAGCCCGAACTTCTCCCCGTAAAGATAATATCGCCAAATCGTCAACGCAAACATCACAGCTGCCAACTCGAGGTCGTGAGTAGGGTAGTTTCTCTTGCACACCTTAAGTTGTCTTGAAGCATAAGCAACAACCTTTCCTTCTTGCATCAAAATACAACCAAGTCCGCTGAGAGACGCATCACTGTAAACAATATACCTCTGTTAACTGGAAGGAACAATAAGAACTGGAGCTGTAGTCAATCTCTTCTTCAATTCTGTGAATGCTAATTCACACTTGTCATCCCAAACAAAACGAACGTCCTTCTGTGTTAATCGAGTCAACGGAGCTGCAATCTGAGAAAAGCCCTCGATGAAACTGTGATAACAACCCACTAAACCCAGAAAACTACGTATCTCGGTAATGTTCGTCGGCTGAACCCAATCCATAGCAGCCTCAACCTTAGATGGATCCACAGTGATGTCATCCTTGGATACCACATGACCTAGGAATTTCTCCTTTTTCTGCCAAAAATTACACTTCTCGAGGTTCGCAAACAACTCGCTCTCCCTCAAAGTCTGTAAAGCAATCTTCAAGTGTTCTTCGTTCTCGGTCTCTGTCTTCGAATAGATCAAAATGTTATCCACGAACACAATAACGAACCGATCAAGATAAGGACAAAAAACTTGGTTCATCAAATCAATAAAAGCTGTTGGAACATTCGTCAATCCGAAAGGCATATCCTGAAACTCGCAGTGCCCATAACGCATCCTGAACGCTGTCTTCGAAATATTCTCCTTCTTGATTCTCAGCTGATGGTAACCCGATCAGAGATCGATCTTCGAAAAGAACTGAGCTCCCTGAAGTTGGTCAAACAAGTCCTCGATCCTAGGTAAGGGATATTTATTCTTAATCGTGACTTTGTTCAACTCGCGATAGTCGATACAAAGACGCATAGACCCGTCTTTCTTCTTAGGAAATAATACTGGAGCTCCCCACGGTGAAGTACTCGGCCTGATAAACTTATGATCCATCAGTTTGGATATCTGATCATATAATTCCTTCAGCTCGACCGGTGACATATGATATGGAGCCTTTGAAATCAGAGTTGTACCAGGTAAAAGATTTATACTAAAATCAATCTCTTTCGTAAGAGTTAAACTAGGTATCCTATGAAAAACATCTGAAAAGTCACAAACTACCAGAATGGAACTAACATCAACAAACCGTCCTGAATAATAAGCGAAACATACCGAGAGAGCTCACCTAACCGCGTTGATTCCGAACTAGCAAACATGAATCGCTTCTCCCTAGGGATACTGAAAGTAGTAGAATTCTCAAAATAGTCTAAGGTAACTCGATGTGTCGACAACCAATCCATACCCAAGATAATATCAAACTCTTGCATTGGCAGTACCAATAGGTCTGCTGAAAGAACGCGACCACAAAAACCTATGGGGCAGTCTCTACGAATATGGTAAATAGAAACTGAAGTATCGAGAGGATTACCCTCAGAAATATCATCATGCAACAAGGAAGACTCAAAACCAATAGAGCAAAGAAACATGTATGATATGAATGAATACGATGCACCGGAATCAAAAAGAACTATAGCGGGCGAGGAAGAAATATGAATTGTACATTCAACTGTAGGCCAAGCAACGTGAGCACCTTGCCTTCCAACTGCCTATATCCTGTTGTGCCCGTGGCCCTGACCCTTGCCCTGCTGCAGAATCGGATGCTGCTGTCTCTGCCCACCTTGAGGACCTGAAACGATCTGTTTACTCTGCGTGCCCTGAAACTGCCTCTGCTGAACCTGCTACAACTACTGAGTCTGTTGCGGCCTCGGCTGGTAACCAATTGAACCTTGAAACTGTCATAATGGTTATGGACCTCTAACTGGTTTAGGACAAGACCTCTTAGAGTGCCCTTTCTCCCCGCAGTTCCAGCACTCCCCAAAAGCAAACCGTGGTTCCACAACTCTAGCTGATGCTCAATCGGCATTGCCGAACTTCTATTTCTTTAAACCCAGGTTCTCATACTGCGTCTGAACTCCCTTTCCCTTATCGGGTCTCTGGTCATGTCTCTGCTGATTCCTCGAGTCCTTGGACTTGCGCTCCTCAATATCATTTTTCTCTATTGCCAAGGCTCTAGACAAAACCTTTCCATACGAACTAGTCCCTGAAACAATCAAGAACTTCATAAAGTATGGACTAAGACCTTTCAAAAATTTCATTTTGCGCTGTTCCTCGTCCTGAACAATAAACAGAACATACCGAGAGAGCTCGTTGAATCGTTGATCGTACTGGGAGATACTCATATCACCTTGCTCAAGCATATAGAACTCTGAGATGCAGGAGTATCTGTAACTCTATGGGAAATACTGCTCGAAGAACCGATCCTGAAAAGATGCCAAAAGCACTGGAGTCTCCGCAATCGCCCTCTTGGTTGTATCCCACCGGTGATCTGCCTCACCCAGTAAGAGATAAGTCGCAAGTGTCACCCAATGATCATCTGGAAACTTCATTGCGTTCAAGGTCTTATCTATAGACTTGAACCATGTCTCTGCCTCAGAAGGAACTATCGTGCCAGAAAATGTCGGATGCTTATACTTCAGAAGCTGCTCAAGGTAACTATACTCTCTGACCCTGGGCTCCTAGCCTACTAAAAATAAGCTGTGAAACTCTCCATAAAGTGTCTTATCTCTACTAAAATACCGGGAACAACGGGGGTAGGTAATAAGACAGGCTGCTCTGGAACTACTAGAGCTGGAGGAACATCCTGAATAATAAGAACGGATCCCAAACTCTCCTGACTGAGCATTGGCTCTTCAGCAACTGCACCACCACGAGCGCCTCCACAGCCTCAGCCTCTAGGGCAACCTCAGTCTCTGCCTCCATTAGCCATCTACACTAACAGAAGGCACGCCTCAGGAAGGGAGGAATACGACAAAATAAGTAAAACAGAAAGGAATCGATCCTAACTAAATCTAGAAATATAACTCGTCATATGATTGCTAGCACAGAGATAGGAATTAACTTATAGCTCTGATACCAAGTCTGTCATGCACCAAAATCCAAACATTAAAGAATAATCTAAAACATTGTCATTCGGGTAAGCAGGTCGGGGAATCCAAATATTCGCCCAACAAATAACCTTGCTAATTGGAAAGAGCTCAGTCATTCACTATAACAATATCACCAGAGTAAAAGTATAAAGCAGAAGAAAAAGATATATATATCTACATAACTTAAATGTAAATACAAAATCTCAAAATACCACACAGCAGTAAAGGCTGAGAACATACAATGAATGCAATAACCATCACAGAAACTGTTGCCGCAACACTGAGACTAACAGCAGGAACTCTCAGCCAAACCCTACAACTACTCCGCCTCTAAAAGGGGGAAACAAGGCGAGAGTGAGCTAAACCACAGCTCACTAATGCCCAACAAGGCTAAATGATATACTAATACAACAGGTACAGCAAAAGAGGAGAGATGAATGAGATATAAGATGTTATAAAAAGGACAATATATACACATAAGTACATAAAATAAAGGGAAAGGGCAGGAGTATGCGGTAAGAGTTATGAGAAATGTGTTACAATAATGCAATATGGTAAACTAGGATAACCCCATAATTATCCCAAATACTAGATGAAGTGATTATATGATATAATAAGATGATATGAAATCAAGAACTAGACCCTATCAATCAATGTATTGGGCTGATCAGTCGCTAATGCATTATAACCTTAACGAGATCTCAGTTAGATACAATGGGTACGATTAGTAGCAAGCTCGACCAAGTTTGGGATTTATCACTTGATTAGAGTATTCTGGGATTTGCAACCCACGGAGCCAACGTCCAAACTTTATTTCGCATTTCAAAGGATTTCAACCTCACAGAGGACTAAAATTGGTACCAAAGGAAAACTGTCTCATACCATCCCACACTTCAGGATTGGTGAATAGGTATGATAGTACCTGTCCCACACTTACCCACTTATTTTAACCCGATGTAGTAATCCTAAATCCTAACGAGGATCAGCCGCGTGAAGCTTTGTTATGTATCTTTACCCCGCTAAGTTAAAAGAATAGAAAACCCATTGATGAAAATAGAACACAAGGATCAAAATACCACAGCCGTCAAACCCGGCCAACAGACATAGGATAGCCATCTGCCTCAGAGAATGGTAAACAATCCTACCACAGATGCAAAAGTGACTAATATACCCAGTCACAACATCCAACAATCATCAGTCTTACAAGACTGGAACCCGTAAATCAAGGACAATCAACGAGAATACCACACAATGCATAACCTCCTACCAGACAAGGAGAACATACACCCCTTGACTGACAAAGGTGTCAAGCACATGAGAAAACAACATAGGCCATAATTATATCACAAACACTCCAAATGCCATATGCATAACTCTGTCTTAAACTAATCAAATTAGTAATGGAATTTAACAATGGAGGGACACTCACCTAGTAAAAGGATAAGCTGGACAGCCGTCAAACGATGGGGCAGACCAAGCCTCAACACCACGGCTGACGATAACCAACCCAACACCACTGGCAACAACAATCAAGCTAACACCAGCAACTAACACCTACCAGAAAAATCACAACTCTAACCTCAACAAAAACCCCCAAACGCAGACCCCAATTCACGAGGGTTCCATCGAAGCCAAAATCAAATCAATCAAAAGAGAGGGGAAAGAGGGAAAATACTCATCGGAGAAGTGGCGAGATCAACCCCACAATGAATTGCAGCGAGGAACGAGAAAGAGGAAGATTCCAATTTTGAGAGAGAGTGTGAGTGAGAGCAAAAGAGTGTAAGTTAGGGAAGAAATAAAGTGGAATAGGTAGATAAAAACCCCAAGGGCACAATACTCATCTCGAGGCAATCCAACAGCCAAGAATCACATGAGAAGACCCAACCTGGTCGTCCAAACGCACCTAAGATCAAATCGAACACACTACTATTCTGACAAGACAAGACAGGTTGAAGCCTAATCGAACAGGAAATGTCTTGTTCGAACTGAACGAAGCAAAAGGAAATCAACATAACCGACATCTATAGGAGCAGGAGATATTTCTATTCGAACAGAATGAAATAGGAAGAAATACATTCGAACAGAAGGAAGGTTATTCGAGTAAAATGAAACAGGTGGAAATCTATTCGAGTAGGAACAAGTCTAATCGAATGAAACAAAACAGAAACTGGAATAACTCAGAAAACCAAAGAGACTCCCTCTAAAGGAAAATTGGAGATACCCAACAAGCCTAACACAGATCCTCACCGGATCACACCATACAACCACAACAACAGCAATGACAACACCTAAACACGGGTCCCTTCTAAGCCAACTACAGGCTCACAAAACCACAGCACGACCTCCTCCGCCAAATGACCACCGAACCGCCGAAAATGAAAAAAGAACTCAAAGCCTTGAAGATAGGTTTGAGATACAGATGCACAATGTATGCAATGTAAGTGGATACATGATGCATAATGTATGAATAATAAAAATTAATAAATAATAATAATAATAATTAAATAATAAAAAATTGGGACACTACATTCTGGTCAAGGGTAAGCCTCGTATTCTTGGTGCTAGGACTCTGGCAAACTAACTTCTTACTTACAAAAACATCGAAAAGGAGCAGGTGAAGGAGAAAGAGGATCTTGTCCAGGAAAAAGAAAGCTTGGAGTCGAAGCTGGAGAAGCATAAACTTGAAGCTGGGAAGGTGAAGGAGGTGGCCCATTCTTGAGGCAAATAAGGCCTAGGAGATGGAGAAGAGGAGAAAGGTCGAGCATATAAGAACCGACCTTGCTAAAGAGAGGGACGAGGCATTAGCCCTATAGAAGACCAACTTTGAGGGAGATATTCAGGAATAGATTCTATCTACCCGTCGGTCAATAGAGGTGGAGCATGCCAAGGTCCTCGCGACGACGTTAAAGCGGAAGCTGATCGAGTCAATATCGACTCCCTCAAGCGTATAAAGGCTAATTTCTCTGGGAAATTTAATGATATGGAAGATATAGTGGATTTTTACAAAAGGTTGGCTCCTGCCGCTGGAGTATTCTTTTTGGATTCTGACGCGGAGGAGGAAGCTCTTGAGGTACCTGTGCAGGTTATTCCCAAGGACTGTGCCCAAAGAAGTGTTAGATAACCTTACTCCTGATCTCCCCATAAAGGATGATACTCCAATCTCTCCCCCTGTAGTATAGAAATTTTCTTGGAAAGTTTTAGTTTGATTTGGTTGATGTACAAGTGGTCGTTGGGACCGGAATAATTTCTTGCTAAAAAAGATAAATGTTTGTCAGTGAAATGAAATTTAGTTGTGGTAAATATTTGACAGGTATGTACCGATAAAGTTGAAAGATGTAATTGATAGTAAAGATGTCTTTATTTGAAGTTTTCAAAAGAGGTTACAGCATTTATCTGTAGCACACTTTCAAATGAGTTGTATTCCATGGATATTCGAGTTGTACTTCGTTTTCAGTCATTAGCCAATATGTTCCATTGCCATTCTTGTTGCTGATAATATATTGCCGTTCCTAGTTTTTAGATAACTTACCAGAGTTCTTAAGTCAGAGGGGATCACTGCTTCGGTACTAAAAGCTACCAGGAATACTGTACACACAATGGATGTTCGAGGATTTATTTGGCATGCTTACAGGAAACTAAGTAGTTCATCAACCCATATGCCATTTTTTCTCTTCAAGGTGCAAGCGTAACCCTCACTTGATGTTCTTGTTTATGGCTTCAGTTTGGCCATTACTTTGAGGATAGTATGGTGCTAAAGTACACAGCTGAATCGTGTATTTGTAGAGGAAATTAAGGACTTTGCTGCTGATAAATTGCTTACCGTTATCGGACTGAATCATCTGTGGAAAGCTAAATATGGTTATAATGTATTCCCAAAGAAACTTGATGTCTTTGTTTTCATCAGTGTGAGATAGTGGTACTGCGTCGACCCACATGGTAAAGTAGTCTGTTACCATAAGAACAAACTTTCCATTACCCGATGCAGGGTGGAAAGGACCAATGATATCAATTGCCCATCTTTTGAATGACCATAGGACATTACTAACATGTAAGTCGAGGGCTGGGCTTTTGCTATCTTGAGCATGGATTTGGCATTTGTAGTATTTCTTGAAAAATTCTTCACAGTCTTGTTGGATTTTTGGTCAGTATAAACCTTGAGTAAACGTTCTTTATGCCAATAATCATCCTGAGACATAAGCTGTGAAGATTCTTTCATGAAGTTCTCTAATTTTGAATTGTGTTTGATTCTGCGAGATGCATTTGATAAGTGGTCTTCCCCCAGTGATTCGGCATAAGACCTCATCTTGGACTTTGAATCGTGGACATTAAGCTAAGAGTGATCGAGCTTCTTCCTTATTGTTCGGGCTGATGTTAGAATTGAGGTATGCATAATATGGTCTTATCCAATCATCAAGATCTTCATCTTCGGTAACATTGATCTGCTTGGCGTAACTTACGTCGAGACTTAGATGCTCGATGGCCTCGATGTCCAATGTTCTTTTTTAATTATCTTCGAGCATGGCAACGATGTACGCTAGTGTGTCAGCATGGCGGTTCTCGGCTTGAGGTAGATAGGAGATTATTGCTATTTTTAAGTTTTTACTTTTTCTTCGACCAGAGCTGCGTAATTAACTATTTTGCCAGACATTTTAAATATTTTATTATAAAGGTTGGCTACGAGTAGGGAATCGGCGCAAATAACTATTTCTTCCACTCTGAGTGTAATGGCAAGATCTAGTCCATGAAGGATAGCTTCATACTCAGTCTCATTATTGGTAGCATAGAACTTAAATTTTATTGCTTTTTCAATTCGATGATTGGACAGTATAGCGAGGACAATACCGATTCCAAACCTTCGTGGTCCAACATATCCATCTGTAAAGAGTTTCCATCTTGTGCTTCAAAACCATGCATCAAGTTCTACGATGGAGTTATCGGCCAGTACTTCTTCAATTTCCTCCCATTCGGGGTCTTCGACTGGAAAATCTACTAAAAAATCGGCCACTACTTGTCATTTTAATGATATTTATGGTTTGAAAGAGATATCATATTCCCTTAGGAATACAAACCAATGTTGAACCCTCTGTGATTTTTCTTTTTTAGAGAGCTCAAGTTTACGGGGTAACTTGATAATGACTTTTACTACAACCAAATGGTTAAAAAGCAAGGGCAGTAGTCCGTCGTTTTTACTTAAAAATGACGGGAATTTCCGTCGCTTTACCCGTCGCCGTTTGTTAGCCACATTTTTTTGCGTCGCTATTTGTCGGCAGTTTTTAAGGGCAATACGACTACTCACACCTGTCGCTAAATTGTGACAATACGAACCGTCGTTTTTTCCCTAATCAAATAAAGCATTATTGACTAAATTAGTCCGTCACATAAATGCGACTATAGTATGCCATCGTTTTGTCCCCTCTAAAACCATGTTGCAGGAGCCAAGTTTCGTAGAGGGAGAAACTAACTCTTACACCTCGGGATTGACTTTGACTAGGGGACTAGGCAAGCATCTAATACAATAACAGACAATATTATTATACTAACAAGCCTGCGTGGAGTCCAGGAATGGGGTACTCCACGACCTCTAGTGAGGATTTTTAATGGATGATGATATATATCAAGTATGGGTAACAGATCGAATAGATATGGGATATAAGATGGTTGAAGGTTATCTTGCGTGGAGTCCTAGAATGGATTACTCCACGACCTCTTCATAGTACCTCTTCCCTTTTATTTATAGGATATAGACAGGGCTGAGTCACCATGGGAGGTCAGGCTGCATGTATGTCCTTTAGGGATACCTGACTTGTAACTGGAGTCGGTTCTAACACTGTAGTTATTAGTCTTGTCACTGTAGTTGTCGAGTAACTTGTTTCACTGCTCTGTCAGGTGACCTGGCTATCTGATGTGTCTGCGTTCAACCATGTATGACCATGGTAAAAGTATTTTTGGTACTGATGCTGAGTTCTGGAGTTACTCATCTATCTTTGACTATGGCAGATAGCTTTGATGATTCCTTTAAGTGTTCGATTAGTCTCGAAAGGCTTCATAGACTTAGTTATTATTTTGCTGGGATTCAGGTCTCTAGGTAGGCTTCGATGTAGCCTTTGAGTATTCGACTAGTCCTAGAAGACTACGAGTAGGCTACTACATTCGCCCCCTCTTAGCAGGGGCTTCATAAATTGGTGTAGACGGCGCATGCTGAGAAAATTAGTTAGGCTTGGGAAGTTGAAAAGTAGGCTGTTGAATGTAGGCAGTTCCAAAGAAAGTAATTATGGATGGTAATCAATGCAAGTGTTCATTAAGAGAGGATTAAATGACCCTTAATTTAAGTATATATTGGGGGTGTTAGGGCGAGTATCGAATTGTATTCATCTTCAACCTTAAGTAACCAAAGCATGGAAACCATACCAAACACAAGGTACTAGAAAAGGATGGAGGCAGGGGAACGTAAGATGGAGAAGAAGACGACTGTGCTGAAGGAAAGGTTCTTTGGTAATCACGGTCTGGACTGGGTGATACCAGATTTAGTCGAGTTGGAGCCAGAGAATCCAAACTGTGGGATGTCGTACGCACATTGGTAGAGAGTACTGTAATGGCTGAACCCGAATGTTTGCAATCAGTACTACTTTCTAAAGAGCATAGCCGAGGACCAGGTGGATGTCAAGGACCGAGTCGAGGATGAGGAGGCAAGGCTCTACAAAAACTATCCCGTATGTAAATAGGGGATTCTTGGTTTGGGTATTGGTATTAGTGTTGGGAGGTGGGAGAAGAAGCTGTTATGTTTTGTTGTTGTTATTTTTCTATCTCAGTTTTTTTTTCCCTTTTGTATGGCGATGATTTCGAATGAAACAGTACTGTATTGAAGTATAGCATTATAAGTGTGACGCGTACTATAGACGAAGATAATGTAGGATCAATAGGACTTTTCGAACATCGAATTGAAGTAATAAAAAAGATTTAAAAGTGTGGGACCATTGGTTCAATGATATAAAGAAAAATACTGACCGAATGTTTGAGTACTTAAAGTATATGTACAATGCGATGAAGTTAGGTTTAGACGATGGTTCAAAAACATATGTGGTCGAATGTTACAATGATAGTGGAATGGATAAGGAGATTTCGAAAGCGATGCTTTGACTGTAAAATCTGACAGCCGAAATGGCAGACTTATCAGGGGTGATACTATTTATAGGGCAGTGTCCCGTTGCAGGTCATCATGGTGTTTCCTCGGGTAATGGGAAAAAGGTGGAAGTGACACGTAGGTTTGAGTTAAAATCTTCGGGCAGGGTGTCAGAGGTTTGAGAGGTATATAAAAAGTTATTTGATGTGAGCATGTGATACGCACGTGGGATTAGTGGAATGGTAATGATGGTGATTGGGTGAAATCGAGGTAGTTTTATTTTTCTGGGGTGGTATTCAAAGGGATGGGAGTGAAATTTACTGATCCCCAAGCAATCAATCATAGAGAAAAAAAAGAATAAGAAAAGAAACACATGTGTCATTACTGAGGGGAAGCTTACTGGAAGAGATTGTTGAGAAAGCTAATCCATTCGAACAGGTATGTCCTCTGACTGCTTGTCAAAAGTATATGATTTGTATTTCTCCTTTTTCATTTCTCCTTCTGTATATGTATGTTGTTTGCACTATGGGGTAGGTGCGGCTGGGGTTTTTGTTTGTAACGGCATGACTGAGGAAGGGGGTAACCCATGTGGTCGGAGGTTCGACCCAGTGGTAAATTGAGGAGAGTGAGGGATTAATTAGGGTTGAAGTCAAACATTTGACTGTGGCTTGGGCGAGTTGGAGAAGGTAGAACATAATAGGATATCGAAATGAGATAGCCGAATATATTGAACTAATTGCATACATTTTCTTTTGTAGGGTATAATACGTACCCGTCAAGCTTCGAGGATGAGGCTGAAGATGAGGAGGGCGAAGTAAGAGAACCCAATATATCTGGTTGAAGTCAAGGGGGTGAGAGAAGTGAGGTAGAAGTGTTAGAAATTGCAACAGACGCCCCATTAGCTGTGGTAGTACCAGAAGTTGGAGCTTCAAGTAAGAGCCGTCATAGGCTCGAGTAGTCAGGGAGAGTGACGAAGAGGAGATTGAGGGTGGGGAGGGAGGGAAAATGAAGGCAGTGTCGAGCCTTCGAGGGATGAGGAGGAAGGGGAAGGGGAGCTGAACAATAATAATGGTAGCTCGGATGATTCGAGGAGAGCAGCGGGGCCAGTCTCGGCTTAGGAAAAGGCGAGATTGGATCGATTCATGGCGAAACATGAATTGTCGAGGGTGGGAGCTCACATTCAAGGATACCCCTCAGGAGGGTATCATGGCGTTAAGAGGCCATATTGGGCTGGGGATGCAACTGTCCCTTTGAAAGTTGGTGAAGCAGGTATTGAACTACTAGAATGTTTCCCCGTGCCAGATGAATGGCAATTTTTATGAGATGATGAGTGTTGTCGAGGGGATGAATGTAGAGTTGAAATGGGAAAAGAGAGGTTTAATCAAGTGGTTCGATATTGTATCATTCTACTCGAGGAAAGCAAATAAGAAGGTGTATGCGTACCACATTCAATATAATGCAGATAAACCATGGTTATTTGATATGTATTTGACGGGGCGAGGGTGGGATAAGGATTTGGCTGTGATAAAAGGTAATTATGAGAATGCTGAGGGGGAGGAGGTGTATAGACTGAAGCATAAGCTGTATAATCCCAGTAAGTTGATGGTCAAAGATTATTTTTTAAGCGGTTCGAATAGGTTATTGAACTTGTGTTTTATTGTTTTACAGAGCCCAGCACCAGTATATTGATGAATCTAAAGAGGTATATTGACGAACTAATCGACCACGACGAAGAATGGGTAAATTAGATATTTGAGAAGTTAGGTATTATGAAGAAGAGGCAAAAGAAGATAGACACGTTGCTTCGAAACATACCTGTAGCTACTATTCAGTCAAAGAAGAGGAAAGAAGGAAGTTCATTGATAAGGGCAGGTGAAATGGAGAAGGGAAGGTTGAGTCGATTGTCGAGCTATGTGCCGAGGGAGCGGTGAGGAAGGCCAAGGACCGTACAACCGAGTGTGCCCGAGGCTACTCCTGAGGTATCACGACAAGTTAGCAAGCGTAAGGGCAAGGTTGTTCCTAAAGCTTTGACAGTTCAACAGATGAAGACTACTCCACGTAAAAGGCCTTGAGAGCAGGTGGCTGGTGATGTGAGTGATACAGTCGAAGGGAGGCAACAGGAGGTCGAACTGGAGGAGCAGGCTTAAGCAACAGTCACGTTGATGGAGACCCTATGTGGAACAGACCCAGATGAAGCAGGGAGACAAATGAATAAGGCTATGTACCAGGTAAATGTTTTTGAAATTGTGAAGTTATACTTATCCTTTGGGAACTACTGATTAGTCGAGTATTCATGCAGGTGAACGCCTGGCTCTAGCTTTTATCAAAACCTAGAAGGTTTTATGTAAATAGCTGAAGCAGTTGATTGACAGTCAGGAGCTCGCTCAAGGAACCTCAAAGTCGCTAGAGACTGAGGTAGGTGTGTTAAGACGAGATAAATTGCATATTAGAGCCGAGTCTGTGAGGGAGGTCAAAGTTGCAATTGCCAATAGTGATCAAATACAAAAAGTGTTGGAGGCGATGCTAGCAGAGAAAGATGAGGAGTTGAAGGATAACCGAGAAAGTTTCCAGGCGCAATATGATGAGGAGTATGAAACGACTACAGCTCTGAAGAATTTTATAAACGATTTGGAGTATAATCCCGAGACCTTCGAGTACTTTCTTTCAACCAAGGAGTCTGCTGTCGAGGATGTGGCACAGGCAGTAGGGATGGAAGTGGATCCTGGTGGTGGAGATGTTGGAGATGGTGTGGTGAATCTTGTGGTCTAAGGGGATGGTATCGGTACTAACGCAACTGCAGGAGATCCTGTGATCGATGGTGGTACAGATGCTGCAAGACAGAACCCTGTTGTCGAGGGTAGTGGAACTGCTTCCATGGAAGAACCTGTAAAAGGAGTTAGTGTGGCCACTCTTGTGTAGAAGTTGTCGTCTATTTTCTATAACCACCTCTTTCTCCTTAACTTGTTATGATGCTAAATTTGAATGATGTGGCATTTGAACTGAATGTACTGGATCTGCAGTAATCGAACAATATGTAACGTAATTAAACTTAAGTTGTTTGTATGTATGTACTTGACTTAAATTGCTTATGTGTATTTGACTTAAATTTTTGAAATGGTTATATGCTTGTATATTTGTATGCGATTAGAAATATAGAGTGTGCTACTCTGACGGCTTGGACCTGGAATCTTTAAAAAGCTTTGAGGTCACCCTTGAGTATCAGCCAAGTCGAAGGGTGGACATGATACTTGGATTTGACCAAGAAATACACTAGACTTCGAAATCCTAAGCCTATACGAAACATTATGTGGTCGACACCAATACATCCCCGAGGGCCCTGTTTGTCGACCATTCATGCCCCTCGAGTTTGCTCGAATTGGAACCTTAAAAAACTACGAGGTCGCCCCCATGTATCAGTCGGTTTGAAGGGTTGACATGATACTTAGGTTTGCCCATGAAAATTACTGGACTTCGAAGGTCGCCCTCGGGTCTATCCGCGGTATTGAGCCTAAACGAAGCATGATGTGGTCGCTACCAATGTATACCTGAGTGTCCGGTCTTTCAGCCATTCATTCCACTCGGGTTTGCTCGAATTGGAACCATAAAAAACTTTGAGGTCGCCCCCAAGTATCTGTCGGATTTAAGGGTGGACATGATACTCAGATTTGACTAAGAAATTTATTGGACATTGAAGGCCTGAGCCTAAATGAAGCATGATGTGGTCGCCCTCAATGCATTCCCAAGTATCCGGTCTTTCAGCCATTAATGTCACTCAGGTTTGCATGAATTAGAAACTTGAAAAACTTAAAATTTCACCCCCAAGTATCAATCAAGTCAAAGGGTTGACATGATACTTAAGTTTGTCCTATAAGATAGAACATAAAGCTCTGAGGATAAAAAATGTGTTCATTGATTATATTGTATTTATATCAATTGAACAAGGTGGTAGCCGCTGCTTGTGCTATGAGGCTAACTGCATGGTGTTCTAAGGGTTAGGTAGAGGCTCCACAACTTCAGTCATTAGATAGTAGGAATTTTTCTCAGTTTTATCGTACACAACATAAGGTCCTTCCCAGGATTTGGCTAGCTTGTCTGCATTGTGAGCCTTCGAAGATGGTGTGACTCGTCGAAGTACCAAATCTCCAATATTGAAATTGTATGGTCAAACTATTTGGTTGTATGAGTTATGGAGAGAGAGGTGGTAACGGCTGAGGTTAACGATGGCTCGATCTTTGGTTTCATCGATCCACAATATGTTACATCCAAGTTCAAACTCATTATCTTCATCGGGGAGGTCGGGATCACATGTTGGAACTTTGAACTGGGTAGGCAGTACGGCTTCGGTACCATAAGCTAGGAGGAAAGGAGTACAGCCCGTCTCCTTTCATGGTATTGTTTGATAAGCCCAGAGTACATGTTGTAATTCTTGAACCCATCGGCCTTTCTTCTTAAGACCATCGACTATAGTTTTATTAATTGCTTCGACCTGACCATTCCCCTGTGGGTAATAAGGTGTGGAGGGTGACAGAATAATGTTGTACATCTTGAGGAAATTATGAACTTTGTTCCCAACAAATTGTGAAACGTTGACGCAGCGAATCATATGAGGGCAGCCGAAGCGTATGATGATATTTTCCTATAAGAACTTGATGACTTCTTTCTCCCTTGTTTGACATAGCGGCACGGCTTCGACCCACTTAGTAAAGTAATGTGTGGCTACCAGAAGGACGTCTCGTCTACCCGAAGCTTTGGGGAAGGGGCCAACCTGATCGATGGCCCACCTTTTTAATGGCCAAGCTACTTGGCTGTAATGGAGGTCTTGTAAAGGGCTTTGGATGTCGTGGGCGCGACGTTGGCATTTGTCACAGTGTTTTGCATACTCTTCATATAGGGCCAGAATAACCCTTGTGTTACGACTCGAAATGCCATAGATGGACCAGCAATGTAAGCACCACAGGTACCATCGTGGAGTTCAGTAAGTATGGTAGTGGCTTCATTTTGGGAGATGCATCGGAGTTGTATGCCGTTCGAGGATTTGTGGTGCAATCCACCTTTGAGAATGGTGTTTCTGCGGTAGTTTTCCAGTAATGAACATTTGGCTTTGGGGTCCTCTGGGAGAGTAGAACTATTGAAATAAGCGAAAAAAGGTGTTTGCCAATCATCAGGATCGAGACTTTCGCCCCCAGTATTGATGGTACTAACTTCCATCTAGTCGATACCTGGGCGATCGTGTACTTTGATATGGAGTGTTCGAGATTCGGACTTGCCTATCATGGTTGTTATGTAGGCTAAGGCATCGGCATAACTGTTTTTGCCTCGAGGGTAATGTGTAATAGAAGATTTTTTGGGGAAACGACCCATGCCCTGGCAGACAAGGGCAGCATACTCAGTCATGCGACCATTTGCCTGATTTTCAAATGTATACTATCTCTGAATAAGTTGGGAATCAGTAAATGCAGCAAGTTTGGGAATACCAAGTTTAAGGGAAAGATCGAGAACATGTATCAGGGCTTCATACTCGGCCTCGTTATTAGAACATTCGTAGTTTAACCTGACAGCCTTTTCAATTCTGTCATTGGAGGGGGTAACTAAAACAACGTCGATCCCCGAACCGTTAGGTCCAGCGGATCCATCTGTAAAGAGGCTCCAACCCGCGTTAGGGTTCTAAGGGTCATTCTGTTCGGGCTGGTCTTCTGGTAGATCATCTTCGTGTTCCTCCCAGTTGATATCTTCGACTGGGAAGTTGTAAAGGAAATCAGCGACTGCTTAGCCTTTTTGTGATATCTATTTCTCGAAAGTTATGTCGTGTTCACCAAGATAAACGGACAATTGTTGTACCCGTCTAGATTTATTTTTCTTACTGAGGATCTCTCGAAGGGGGTAGCTAGTGATGACACGTATAGGATAAACTTGAAAGTATGGTTTGAGCTTTCAAACAGTGTAGACGAGTGAAAAGGGTAATCGCTCGAGCTTGGTATATCGAGTCTCGGCGGGCATTAGAGTTTTGCTGATAAAGTACACGGGTTTCTCGATGCTGGATTCGAGTCAAATAATGACCGAGCAAATAGAAGTGTCGGTAACCGCAAGGTATAAAGAAAACATTTCACCTTCGATGGGAGTGCTAATTATAGGAGATCGACCAAGGTATGTTTTGAGTTTGGGGAAGGCTTGTTCGCAATCGGGTGTCCAATTTATTTTGGGGTTATTTTTCTTTTTGGCCTTATGGACACCTTGGTCGCGTAAGAGGTAAAAAGGCCAAGTACAACGGTCAGATGATTTTGATATAAAGGAGTTGAGGGTGGTTATCTTGCCAGCAACCTTTTGGACATCTTTTTAAGTTCGAGGGGAAGACATATCTATGAAGGCACGGATATGGGTGGGGTTAATCTCAAAACCTCGTTTACTGATGAGGTGGCCCAAAATTTGCTGGATGAAACACCGAACTGACATTTATCTGGATTAAGTTTTATGTTATAAGAATGAAGTATGGCAAATACGTCGGTGAGATCCCGGATATGGGTCTGTTTCTGGAGGCTTTTACATAACATGTTGTCGATGTAAACTTTGATCGACTTGCCAAGCAAAGGTTTAAACATTGTAGTAACAAGACATTGGTAAGTGGCGCCCGCATTTTTAAGGCCAAAGGGCATGACGTTAAAGAAGCAAAGGCCTTGTTCAGTAATAAATAAAGTTTTAAGTTGGTCCTCCGGGAGGAGGGGAATCTAATTGTAACCCAAAGTCGTGTCCATCATTGATAGTCGTTCATGAGCGGCTGTGGAATCCTGGAGTGCAGAAATGATCGGGAGAGGAAATTCTTCCTTCGGGGTATGTTTGTTGAGGTCTGTGAAGTCGACAGATATTTGGATCTTGCCGTTCTTCTTAGGGACAACAACAATATTGGAGATCCAATCAGCGTACTTGACTTCACTGATGAAACCTACGCCTAAGAGTTTTTTGACTTCGAGGTTCACTGCTTCTTTAATCCTTGGTGCCAAGGTACGCTTCTTCTACTTTACGGTGGTAGAGTGAGGGATGAGGTCAAGACGGTGGCAAGCCAGGTTTTGGTCGATACCAGGCATCTCATGGAAAGTCCAGGCGAAGATATCTTTATTTGCTCAAAGAAAGGTGGTGAGCTCGAGGTGTTCGACCTCATTTAAAAAACTACCGATGAATGTACCTCGACCAGGACCATCGAGCTCGATGTATACAATGGGTTCGACAGGGGTGGCTGTAGGGTCCAAAGGTTTGGGGAGTGCAAGAAGTATTGATTGCTATGGTCTAACGAGTTTTCGGGTAAGATCGATATCAGGGTGTTTGCATGAGCTAGCAAGGCGTTGAGAGCCTTTCATGTTCTACATGCCACAAGGGGTAGTGAAGCGAAGGGTTTGGTGGTAAGTCAAAGGTATGGCTTTCATGGCATGTAGCTAATCGCGCCCTAGAATGCCCAAGTATTCAGATTTCTTGTCAATGACGAGAAAACTGGTTTGGAAGGTGACTGGACCGGTGGTGACAGAGAAGCTAATACGACCAACGGCGACTTCGGTAGCCCCATTAAAGCCCTTGAGCTATATGTTGGCTGGTATTATAAGGTCTGATTTTTGCATGGCTCGAACGGTCTGGAGGAACAGTACATCTGCTGCACTGCTCGTATCAAAGAGCATGGTATGGAGGACGAGGCGTTTGACCCTAATCATAATGACCAAGGGGTCGGAGTGAGGGAAGCGAACGTGAGAAGTATCGCAATTGATGAAGGATATATATTTAGGTCGAGGGCATTGGTTAGATTCTGGTAGAAGGATGGGTAACTTCTCTTGATAGGTAAGCTTACAGCACTCTTCGACTCGTTTGCGTTTGCTTCGAGTATGACCACTGTCGATGTTGTTAACTTCAATAAGGTAGAGTTGTAAAATATGTACCTCAACTGGGTCGGTCGTTGGAGGGGGTTGATGCTTTAGATAGGACCCATTGAGATAGCTGGGGAGATCGGCAACATATCGATATAGATGACCTGCTTTAAGAATATTCTGCAATGATCTTTGCAGGGCATAACACTTGTTGGTAGAGTGGCAATTGCACTTGTGATTTGACAATAAGGCTCATCTTTTTGGACCTCAATGGGGAAGGGGGTACGCCAGATAGGGTCGGACTGTATTTGCGGTAAAAGGGTATTGATGGGGGGAGCGAGCTTTGGTAGGGCCGGCATCGATCATTTTTTGCGGATTTCAGCGGGGGTAGCATCAGAGTTAGGGGGTTTGCAGCTCTTGATCTCCTGTGTGACGGGAGCGACCAGGGGTATAGAAGATGGTCGAGGTTTGTTATGGTTGGTGGTCGAGGCTTGCCCCTGGCGATTTGATTCATGGAGGCGTTCGAGGTCGATGTATCTACTAATCTTAGATAACATCTCCTCGAGGGTTCGTGGCTTATGAAGAAAAATATACTCCTTGACACGACTGTGATCTGAAAAAGCGTTAAAGTGCGGGAGAATGGCGTTCGTACAGTCAAGGCTTTCAACTTTGTGTGACTCATCGAGAAACCGCTTGGTGAAAGCATCAAGCGTTCCATTGGGGGATTTGTGGAAGTTGAAGAGAGCGTCGACTCGGACCTCACGGTTTTTGTTAAAAGAAAATTGGGCGATAAAAAGGTTGGACAATTGTTCGAAGCTTCGGATAGAACCCTTAGGAAGGCTGTGGTACCATTTGAGAAGGCTATCAGTTATACTGGTAGGAAACATTCGACGTAAGATATGGTTGGCTGGGAATACAGACTCAAAACATTTTGGATTTCGAAGACATGAGACTGAGGGTCGGTATTGCGGTATTTGCTGATTTAAGGGGTATGTAAATTTTGAGATACTTCGACTACGGGAAGTTTAGGGAAAATAGGGTTGTTTAGCTGACTCCACGAGTTTGGTGTGAGGCTCGCGCTGACGCGAATAGAAGCGCGGATTTTCAGATTGAGTTCCTGCAGAGTAAGGTAGGCAGGATGAGGAGGAAATCGTTGGGGTTGAGGGAGATGAGGCCGAAGCTTCAGTGTATGTTCAGCGCTGCGCTCCCCGAGACGTTCCCGAGCAGGGCGGCGTGTAGGGTGTCGGGCAGTTTGAAGGGTGGAGTCAGAAGAATCTTCTGTGGGGTGTACACTGAGGTGGATCGAGCTGGTTACTGTTCCTATTCAGCCTCTACTAAAACTTGTTAGCAGTGTTATTGGTGGATGGTTCATTGTCGCCAAACACAATTCCCTTTATAGCAGTCATGTAGCAAGAGTTTATCTGCTTAGATCTTTCAATTTTGCACTTGCACGGTTTGGATCTTTTAATAGCTGCCATTAAAGGCATTTGTAGGTAAATTATGCATAAATCATCTTATTTTATTTTTTACTATATATGCAAAGGTTGATCTTCATGATCTAACCACGGTTGTGGTTTTCTGGCAGTTAACTCTTACCACATGCAGCGGGTGTTGCCAAACTCCTCAAGGAGTATTTCAAGAAGTGTGAATCGTCAGCGTTACGAGATGGAGTGCTAGCTATGATGAGATCTAGCATCATTTATTTTCCTTCCAATTTTCAATGTAAAATTATTGTATACTATGTTCTGATTTTCATGTGTCTTGCATTTGAAGGATGAGCTCTTGGGGCTGGTTGAGGAACCTGGTGAGGATTCAATTTACAAGAACCAAGTCTTTGGACATGGATGTCTTATATCGTGCTGGTGAAACACAACAGGTGATAACCTATTTACTCTTCCAAGTAAGAATAAATATTTACATCTTAGCTTGAGCTATTTTTGGGAAACCGCGTCTCCATGGACTTGCTGTTGTTGATTATGTACGTCAGTTAAGGTAGAAGTATTGATTATACATTTGTTGTACATTTGTAAATAGATGTCAGCAATATATATTTGGTCTCGTTATTGCATAGGTACTCTAGACTTCTGTACTTGTATTATCGGTGGAATATGTAATGTTGTTATTTGACATGCCATATTTTCTTCCTTTGCATCAGATTTTCTTTAATCCAAAGAAATGGAACAACACAGGATCAAGGCTAGAGACCTTTACTGGAGTTCACAGGATGCTTTCTGGAAAATATGTGGTCTTTGCATTTGTCTGGTATAGATTTTAGTGTTGCAAAATATCAGTAATTACATTCTGCATAGTTATGAATTACTATGGTTGCTTTCTAGTTTATCTGTCTTTTTATTAACAATGTCAAATTTGAACTCTATTTTATCTAGGTTGCTGGTCATTTCATATTTTGTACTCATGAATAATTCAGCTGCATCTTTTATGTTCTAAAACATTTTTGGTACTCTATTATACTAGCTGCTATTCACGAAGGATATCCAATCTCATTGGCATTACAACTCTCCCGCATCTGGTATGCTATTTAGTGTTGGCCTATATTTAATAAACTTTCAAAGTATAAGAACTTTGAGTTAATGCACATTGCCCATTGATCTGATTCTTGAAACATATTATGTATCTAATTCCTTTTTACCATTAATTTATTTGTTGATTTGAATCTAATTAGTGTTTTGACCCGTGATTATGAGTTTTGCAATCACAATATGTCTGAAGCATTTGCTTTTTTTGGTTTGGCTTTCATGTTTTAGCTTGCATATGTTAATCTCTTGAACTCTAAAGTTAGTCTTTATTCTTCCGCTCCAAATTGTAAGTTCACCTTCTGATAGTATTTGTTTCCTTTTATTTTCATGTCTATTTTAGGATGAAAAAATACTAATACTTAATTCATTGATTTTGCTTTTATGAAACAGCACCAGTCTCCAATACTTTCTATGAACATGATTAATTGACTAGGTACCAAACTTAAACTTTACTCCCCTCCTTGCTAAATTTAATTGAAATAAACTGCCTTTTACATTATTCACATTTTATGTATGTGATTCCTCATATTTTGTTTGTATTTATCCCATGTTCTCTATTGATGGCGAGGGTGATTGATATGTTAATATTCCAAGAGCATATGATATACCAAGATTTCTAATGCATTTCAAAGTTTAGGCATACAAATACAAAATGTCTCTATTTTCCATGAGAAACAACCTCTTCAAAGAAGACTTAGCCTCCGAGATTATGGTTATGGATGTTGAAAGTTATTTTATTACTAATTCCAATCTTATGTATTGTTAACAATTTGTAGAATCCTGATGGCTAATATTTTTTGAATAATAATATTTAATAATTTTTTATGAATGAAATTTTTTATTTCTGTATAATATTGCATTTTTGTAATGATTCAAAATAGGGATTTTTAAAAAAAATTATTTATGATATTTACGACGGCTTCAGACGTCGTTTTTCTATCTTAATGTTAGCAACAAAAGCGACGAGTTCACTTAGTCACATTTTGGCGACTGTTGCGGCTGACGTAGTTAGATAATCGAGGGTGTACTCTGTCGCTAATTGTTCAAGTAACATATATTGCAGCTCACTCGTAGCCTTCTAGTACTAGTCGAATACTAGAAGGCTACATCGAAGCCTACCTAGAGACCTGAAGCCCAACAAGGCAATAACTAAGTCCATGAAGCCTTCCAAGACTAATTGAACACTTGAAGGAATCATCGAAGCTATCTGCCATAGTCGAAGATAGATGAGAAACGCCAGAACTCAGCATTAGTACCTAAAATACTTCGACCATGGTCATACATGGTCGAAGGCAGACATGTCAGACAGCCAGCTCACCAGACAAAACAGTGAAACAAGCTGCTCGACAACTACAGTGAAATGATCAACAACTATAGTGTCAGAACCAACAACTACTGTATAAGAACCGACTCCGGGTATAAGTTAATTGTCCCCAAAGGATATACATGTAACCCGACCTCCCATGGGGACTCGGTCGTGTTTATATCCTATAAATAGAAGAGAGGAGACACTATGAAGAGGTTAGAAAATCTCTCCCCTTAACTCTCCAAGATAACCTTTGACCATCTTATATCCTATATCTATTTGATCTGTTACCGATACTCGATATATTTCATCATCCATTAAAAATCCTCACTAGAGGCCGTGGAGTAACCCATTCTAAGACTTCACGTAAGCGTGTTAGGATAATAATATTGTCTATTATTGTATTAGATGATTGCTTAGTCCCCTAGTCGAAGTCGATCCCGAGGTGTAAGAATTAGTTTCTCCCTTTAGGAAACTTGGCTCCTACATTTGGCGCCGTCTGTGCTACACCCACCCTACCCAACTCCCTTTGTCTCATTTATCTCTCTTTCTACCTTTCACTGCCATCCTCAATGGCACCCACCCATCGATTCACCTCTGCTATCGTCGGAAACTCCACCGACGGCATAGCCGCCCAACTCGCCCTCATCAGTCAACAATTTGCGCAAACCGAAGAGCGTTATTCCAATTAACTACGTCTAGAACATGAAGACAGACGTAACAAGCTCGAGGTTGAACAATACCGTTTGGATGATAACGAGCGCCAACATCGTTCCCTCGACGAACTACACCATGCAGTTTGAGAGCTTCAGCAGATTTAAAACCAGGACGCTCCTCTGCAATCCCAGGCACCTGCCCCTTCTCGTGTTTCGACCCGTGTTCGCCTTGTACCCCACCTCCAAGTCAAAGCTCCCCCCGTCCACCTTGGCGCCGAGGGTGCTCCCACCATTTTACCTACCAGAGGTCCTCAACCATTGAGACAATTTTAGGGTCCTATTGGTCACCAGCCAAGACCGTAGCAGATCCAGCAGTTTCAGCAGAGGCAGTTTCAGGGTCCTCAGAGTAGACAGATAGTTCCAGGTCCTCAGAGTAGACAAATAGTTTCAGTTTCACCTCCCAAATGAATTAAAGGTTGAGGTTTGTACCGAACATTTCTGGAAATAGCTTTGCTGGTGGCTCCTCGAGGTCCCAATCTTTCCCGCGCAGAAACCCGTGAGGTCTCTGGCATCTGATCACGATCTCTGGTTTGGGGAGCCTGTTTAGTATTCTACAGATCCTGTAACGCATTCTGCATGGTTGTCATATGGTCTTCATATCGCTTGAACGCCGCCAAACGAGTTTGTCGTTCGGCTTCGAGCTCCTTCTCTTTGGAGCTCTCGGTCAAGAGTTAACTGGCGTTCGAGCTTATTACGTTTCTCTTTTTCGGCGTAGAGATTCACCGGTAGTTCTGTAAGCTGTTCCGGCTCAACTGAAAGATCGAGCTGGATTCCGATTGTTGGTCGTCTGAAAGTGACCATGATTAGAGATTGATAGTAGAATGAATGTATGCCTTAAGATATTGTGGAAATATCTTCTTTCCCACAGATGGCGCCAAATGTAATGGCCTAATTCCATTACCTCAAAATAGCTTGGAATTAGCTCTTACACCAATGTACCTATGACAAAAACTAATTTAAAGCAAGAAATGGCACAGGTGATTTAGTGTGAAAAATCTTTGAATAGGTAAAAAACCACGACCTCGAGTTGAGGGTTTTAGTAACAGTAACTTTTTTGCTTGAGGCTTATATCTTATTACAAGTGATCTCTCAAACTATAAATACTTGATCTTGTAAATAAGAAGCTTTATATTCTTTTTTATCTTGGTCCCTGAAACTTTGTCTTCATATAGGTCTCACCCACAGCTCGTTATCGTGCTGAAGCATGTTCTCTGAACAATGATGTAAGTGGTGGTTGACTGAGTAACTGTTGAATTCATGGGAGGCAGATGTCTTTAGCTTGTTCATATTCTTCTGTTGTGCTCAAATCCACGTTCTTCATCAGTTCATGGGCTAGGTGGCACTGCTGATTATTTAATGTCACATGTGAAATGCGAGAGCCTGATATGGAAGTAGTTCGAATTGGAGGTAGTTCAAATTGGGTTAGGTCGAGGGATAGGTCCCTACAGTAGAGACCCCATCCAACCCTGTTACTACACCTTTTTCAGCAGGGAAATCCTCTTCCACCTCGTCCTCTTCGACATAGGTACCAGCCATATGGCTTTAATGTCAGCTTGTGTGTACCCCACCGAGAGGAGATGGGCCCGAGTCTATCACATTCAAGGGCAATATCATCCACATTATTCTGCGCCTCCTCTGTCAACTCGCTAATCAGAACTTCTTGCGCAGCCTTCACAGTAACCAATCGCTCCCCTTCTAAAGCCAAGTCAGACTTAAGTCGAGCTACCTTCTTCTCAAGTTCGGCTTTCCCACTCTCGAGATCAGTTTTTCTACCCTCGATCCCGAGATAGATACCCTTTAGGAAACGAGCAACCTACGATAAATCGAACACATTTTTAGCTCGAATTGAACTGTAAAGTTCATAAATAAACAAGTCATAAAAACTTACCATTTTGCTCAACTCCAGCTGCATAGAGGCACTCAGTTCCTCAGTACCCTTGTGAGCTACTAGCCTCACCCTATCCTTCAAAACTCACAGTTCGCAGGTCGGCTCTCCACAATCTTCACCCCAATCACTTCAGCAGGAAGATTTACCCTCATCTTTTTTGTAGTCTTGTCAACCTCCCCATTCGCCGTGGTTCCAGAGGCCGAGTAACCCTTCACAGCTTTTATCTTTGGAAATTTTAGAGCTAACTTGCTCGAAGTGGTCACTTCTAGAACATCCTCAAAATCAATATCAATATCCCTCGGTAAAATAGGACGCCTATCCCCATCCGCCCCTCTCTTCTTGTTGGTTCCAACACAAGTCATTAGTCTCTTCGCCTGAGACTTTTGTACCTTCTCAAACCTGCTATTAGCTCTTTTATTTATGTTAATGCCGAGCTCTTTCAGAACTATCTCGAGCTCAGCCCCTTCTCAAGCAAATACTATCTAGCAGTGACTCATTATTTGTTACCTTTAATCGAGGACCTATAAAATAAACACAACACATTGTCAAACCACAGAACAACCTTAAAATACAACATTTCGAGGACCTATAAAATAAACACAACACATTGTCAAACCACAGAACAACCTTAAAATACAACATTTCGATATTATAAACTATTACTTACTTTGCTTCATAGTTTTATACAAAAGTTCCATTGGTTTTTCATCTTCTCTCAGAAGGCAATCACCCTTCCCCCATATCACATTGTCATTCCAAACTTGACCTGCTAAATTCAGATCGAAGAAAAGCGATCGAGACGAGCTCGAACAGAAATACGCGCTCCCAGTTGCAGCATAATGCTTCACAGCGTAATCCTACAAAACGTCATCTGGAGTAATTCTCTTCTCCACTTCATTCTCCTCCTACAATCTATTTAAATTCTCACAAATATTGATCACCTCCCACATGTTCCCGTTCAGTTAAGCAGGACAAGCCCCTATAGTATTCATTATCCCTTTAACAAGATTGTTGAGGGGCAAACTCAGTTTATATTCTAACTGAGACAGATAACATAGAAAATCCTCGTCCATGTCGCCTTAGACATTCCCATCGAAATACTCAAGAGATATCAATTTGTCCACTCCCCTATCTGATTTCTCCTTTTCTAAGTCAGGCAACAGGAAAAAATGTTCTTCCTCTGATGATACAATAAAACCTCTAAATATCCTACCGACATGTTCTACAACATTGCCCCATTTTCCACCTACAGTAGCTTTGGAGTTACAGAACTCTTTAAACACATCAGAGTTCGGAGGGTACGATACTAATTTACCAGGGAAATCTGGAAATTGAACTAGTACTACTTTGTCCTCCACCTCAAATTCTCACTACAAGAAAAAACACATAATAGCATTCGAAAACTACTATAAAAAACTACGATAGCATTTTTTGCCCGCTCTATTATGCGATGCTATCCTTTTATCAATAGCATTTTTACGAATGCTATGAAAGCATAACATTCTAAGAATGCTATTATAAACTTTTTAACAGCAGTTGTTGAAAGCTGTTGTTTACTTACAATAGCAGTCAAAAATTGCTATGGAAAGGTTACGATAACATTTTCCGTATGCTATAATATGCAATGCTATCCATTTTATAATAGTTTTTTCCTGCATGCAATTAAAAGCGTTATTAACAGCGTTTACTGGTTTCTATTATTTACTTAACATAGCATTTATTGAATGTTATTACAAATCGACAATAGATAATATTTACTTAGTATACCAACAAGGCATGCAGTTACAAACTAATTGTTTAACGAAACTTAATCGAGTAACGAATTAAAGCAAAGTTAGATAACAAAGTAGTGCACCTCTTGTGGTTCAAAATGCAACTCACAAGAGGCAACAACCCAACCATAAATTGGGAGAGAGCTTGCATGTGATTTCTAAATACATAAACAAATTATTGGTTGGGATCTGTATAGGTTGTTGCTATTATAACTCCCAAGTCCCAAGCCCACCAATTGAAATGTTTCACACACATCTCATTCTACCTATCAACATCAAAGAAAAAATAACCAAATAAAATGCATCACAAACTTATCCTATCTGTTAACTTCAAAGAAAATATACAGAACACTTTCCGCATATTCTTCCAAAATTATTACATTGTACTAACCATATCTGAAGGTATATCTATGTGTTCATAAAAAAAGATGGGGAAATTGGAGAATGTATAGATATCTTCATGTCATCTATTATCATAGGAAATGCTTCTCATGTAAAGGCAAAGAAAGCAGGTTATACAAAATAAATCATGAGGGTGATCTTTGGTACTTACCGTCAAACTCGAAATGATATTTTTGAAGTTCTTGGGATATAGGAGAACACCATCTTCAAATAGCTGTAACTAAAAGTAAAAATATTTATCAAAAATGTGTTGTATGCATATTTTGGCCACTTAGTGTAAATTATTTTCTAGAAATATAAGATTACTTGCAAGATATACCATATATATAACTTCCTTTTATATTTACCTTCTCCTTTCCTTTTATATTTCAATAACATAAATTTCGAACTATATATCTCATGTATGAAATCAATAAGGCTTACAAATCTTAGGGGTTTGTTTAGGTTATGGGAGTCTTGCACTTTTTAAAGTATTCAAATGGTCGTCGTTAGGGGTTTTTCATTACTAAAATCATGTTGTGCAATGGATTCTTTTAATTAGTATGTTACTCATGAAAGGATCCACAATACTCCAAGGGAATATATTTGGCAACCTAAGGCATTTATAGTTCTCATAGATTATCTTCGACATGAAAAAGTGAATACTTACAACTCAAGGCCAGCAAATCTCCATGTCATTCTGTAAATTACAGCCTATGAAGCTCTTAGACAGAAGAAACCTAAAGAAATGTGGAGTCATGTATGCTGGAACAATAGCATTGCCTAGGCATAGCTTCATAACTTGGCAGGCTATTAAAGGGTTACTTGCTACCCAAGAGAGACTGATTTCTAGACATTAATTAAATGTCTCCTATGCATTTCTTGCAAGTGCTCAAATGAAAACACAGTCGCCTGTTCGTGGAGTGCAGTCAAGTTAATCAGCTGTGAAGTTCTACCCTACATAAGTGTAACACCTCTAGAAAAATTAAAAGCTTTTATGATGAAGTTGACTGGTTGGCTTACCTTCCTAGGGCTTAGATCTGAACCAAGGTACTACATGCTGCTTTTAATGCTTTTATAGCCTGTGTCAGGTAAGAGATGACTAGCAAATTCTTTGGATAGGAAAGCAGAGAGATTATGCTACTTTCTAAGAATATGTTCTACAATGTGCATTCTAAAATTGCCAAGCTGATCCCACAGCTGACGATACCCTTTCTAACAAAGCAATTTGTTATAAGCGGTCTATCTTACCCAAGTTCAAGCTCAAGATCCCCCAAAAGGTTAGATGGATTCCTCTTCCTGCTAATACTCTTATGATCAACACAGATGGTGCTTTCACGGAAACCAGAGGGGTTATGGTGGTCTTAAAAGAGATGTGAATGGGGTTTACTTGTCAGCTATGCAAATTGCCCCCTCTAGTTAGTATTACCTACCATGACAATATAGTAGGCTCTGGGGGCTGCCTAAACACTATTTTGCTTGCAAAAGAAAAAAGCAGCCTGCAATTTTAGCCTGGTCACATCAATTAAAAGAGATACAGAGAAATGGGGTTCCACAAGATAGTTCTTAATAAATAGTTATCCTAGACCAAAATGTTGCTTATTTCCTTTATTTATCCCAGAAGTTGTTTGCCTACCTTCAATCATTTTACCCCAGTTTACAACTTTAAGACCCAAACCACTAGAGTACATCTGCGTTTTTTCTTTGAGGCTTAAGCATTATAAAAAGTATTTGTTGCAGATCCTGTTATGAAAGATAAATTATACTTACAGGAGTTTTAGAAACATCAATAGCATCCTCTGCCTTCTTAATAGCACGAAGAATACTTAGAATATATTGTAGAGTGTCATTGATGGTATTCCTACTACAATTACCAAAACTAGCATTGATCAGTCCTTTCAACATGATAACCAGTGGACTGCAACAGAACATACAGTGCAATTAATAATCATATATCAGTAGAATTTAGCGCATTTGTGTATCTAACAACTAGCTAGAAAATAATACTTTGCTTCATAGTATACTAGTGAGTAGCAAGTGTTCACATGTATTGCATGTGTCTCTTACGGGTGGATGGAACCCATAAAACTAGATAAAGCAAACTGAGAAAGAAACTATGAATCCATAGCATCAATAATTGAAATTTCACAGCTTCTCTTCACAATAACCGACAGATGTTTAGTTTATTAGTAAAATGAGACAAAGTTTCCTATCATGCAGAATCCTTATAAGGGAGACAAATGCGAGAGATATAGGATGAGCTTCATCTAATTGTTCTAAGTTTTGTTTGTATATAGAACTTAGGATAATCAACCATTTATTGGGAACTCTCCACAAATGGCAGTTTCACAAGACCATCAGCCTATATTATATCTTTACCACTTGCTGATGGAAAATCAATTCAGCCAAGCAACCCTTCTCATAAATTAATATTAGAACAAAAATTAAGAGGTTTTTCCCACATAAAACATCTGAAATCATAAACTAGATCACTCTCAATGACTGATAACTAAGACAACCATCCATTCTCCTAACCATGAAATCTGAATCCAATATTTATATCCTAATCTTGTGAATTAGAAAAACACAAATTATTTGATGTATATCAGTAGATATCAGATTTGACTTTTGAGCTTAATTTGGAATTTAGGAAACCAAAAAAAAACACAAAAATAGCTCAAACATGAAATGCTTACTAGAAGTACATATTCAAGTATATCACAAAAATTTTAGCTACTTGTAATATCATAACTACATAGGGAAATTGTGTCTAACTAATTATAGTAATTACGGAAATTTCAAGCAAAGCAAGCCAAATCGCTAAATACATGTAAATTTCTCTTTCAATCAGAGATGAGTTCATGAAATCTGGAGAAATAAGATAACGGCCTTGAATCTCATGGAGAGTCTTGCTTATGAGGCTTCAATTTTCTTCCGAATCTTAGAATTGGAAAGCTTATGATGTTATTTGATCAAAATCGGACTGAAATTATTGTAGAAACAAGACTTAATGTACTTGAAAATTTGGAGAGAGAGAGATAACCTATTTGAGGATATTGGAAACTAAATTATGGTACCTTGGAGCAGATGAGAGGATTTGAAGAGAAGAGGGAGGGGTTGAGAAAAGGAATTCATTTTTTGAGTCGTCAGATGAGGGGATTCAAACAGTTCAAGAAAAACTTTGACCCGGTCGTGTTTCCTGGTCTATAAGAAACACAGTTATTTATGGCACACACAAACGCTATAGAAAGGTCATTGTTAATAAATCTCAACTTTTTTTTTTTTTTTAAGCAAGAAAAGATGACCCGATATATTACAAAGAACAAGTGGCAGAGTTAACAAAAAAAAGGGCCTCCAACGGCTCAAAAATAGAAACAGCGGGGAAAAGAGGGCCACTGGCAGTGAGACCGTGCGCCTCACAATTTAGAGATCTACTGATGTGATAAAAATAGAAATCTGAGAAACAGGAAACAAGACCCAGTATGTCCAGAGCCAGGGTAAGAGCTCCCCAGGATAAGTCATCTGATCCCAACTCAAATGCACTAACCAATCTCCTGCAGTCTGTGAGCAAAAACACCTTCTCTAGGCCAACAGAACGAGCCGCCCTCATACCGCGGATCACTGAGATCGCCTCAGCCTCTTCCGCATCCGCCGCTCTGGAAGATGCGTGCCCTGCACCAATAATCGAAAAATCATAAGTTTTAATCACAAAACCCGATCCCCCCAGGAATCAGGGCTGGACCAAGCCCCATCAACCAAGACAATATGCCAACCCTCTTCAACCAACAGAAAAGGGTGGATATATTGACTGGTTGAGAGCTGGTTAATGGGGGAGGGGGTAAACATGTAAGATTTGGCTCTATTAAAAGAGGAGGAGGGGTTATCGGTGGCGTTATTGAAAACAAAGTCGTTGCGGTTCTCCCAAATGACAAACAGAATAGCGTTAATCAAGGCCCAGGAGGGGGCCGAAGAGGTCGCCTGTCTATTAGTGAGCATCTGAATAATATGGAGGAGAGAATCAGAATAGGGCCAGAAATAGAAATCAATAGAAGGGTCAAAAACATACCATATTGCTCGCACTTTCTTACAAAAGAAAAGGGCATGAGTGGTAGTCTCTACTTTTTCAAAACACCTGGGACAGGTAGCTTCCCTGCTGTTATCCACAAACCTTAGTTTGTGATTGGTGGGGATCCCGTCCTGCAAAGCTTTCCAAACAAAAAATTGAATACGATAAGGGATATTCATACGCCAGATGTTGACCTACTTTAGATTGAGGGGGACAGACTCAGGCTGGCATATGCTAAGGTTGGTACGGTAAGCCGATTTAGCCGTAAGAAGGCCATTAAACTTCGGTCGCCAACGAAGAGTATTTTTAAAGGGAAAAGCACTGAGAAGAATACTAAGGATATCTTCGGCAATATCTTGTTGGAAGATAGTTCGGACCAGGGATGCCTTCCAGCGACGCTGATTATGGCAGATCAGCTCGTTAACCTTAGAGATAGGATGATGGCGAGGCGAGGGCCGAAAGGACGACCAAAGGGGATATTTGGGATCCAGGATTCAAGACAGCAGTTGATATCGTGACCATTGTCGACATACCAAATGAGGTTGCTCCAGATCCGATTACAGGCTGCGATGATCCCCTTACAGATCCATGAATCCGAAGGTTTCGTCAGGGCAATCAAAATAGATTCCCTAGGAGAGTAACGCTTGACCAAGTTTTTTGCCTAAAGTTTATCAGGCTCTTTAATAACTCTCCAGAAGAGTTTAGCCAGAAGGGCATGATTATGGGAAAGTGCCGTCCGGATACCCAGTCCTCCCCATTTGAGGGGGTGACAAATGGTCTTCCATCCGATGAGAGAGGCTTTTCTGTTATCGTTGGCGTTAGTACCCCAAAGAAATCTGGAGTTAATCAAATCTAGCTTTTTACAATTCTAAACAGGAAAAGGAAAAACCGACATGTGGTAAGAAAGGATTGCTGAGTTAACAACTTTAATAAGAGTAATACGCCCCGCTTGAGAGAGGTTTTTTGCTTTTCAGCCCTCTATTCGATCGAAGACGTGAGTGATGATATCTTGGAAGTTGAGACTCATTTTGTGATCAAATTCGAGAGGGGTGCCCAGGTATTTGTCGCCGCCCCTATCTTTTTTGATGTGGAGGATATTCTGGATGAGCTTGGTGTGGCGGTGGTGGCAATTTTTACTGAAAAGGATATAGGACTTGTCGAAGTTAATCTCCTGGTCGGACACGGTTTTGAAGGTGGTGAGGGCATCAGACAAGGTGCATGCTTCCGAGAGGATGGCTTTACAGAAGATGAAGCAATCATCTGCGAACAGGAGATGGGAAATCGGAGCACACCCCCACGCGGTCTTAATGCCATGCAGCTTTCCCTCGTTCTCATATTTGAGAATGATTCCAGAGAGGACCTCCGAGCAGATAAGGAAAAGGAAAGGGGAGAGGGGGTCTCCTTATCTGAGGCCTCGCTCGGGATTAAAGAAACTGAAGGGGGAGCCATTCAAGTTGAATGAGAAGGTGGAGGTGGAAATACACTGGTGTATCCAGGAGCACCACTTGTCACAAAACCCCATAGCTTTCATCGTGTCGATGAGGAAGTCCCATTCAATGCGGTCGAAGGCTTTGCTCAAATCCAATTTGATCGCCATATGCCCTTTAGGCCCTTTTTTCTTCTTAATGGATCTAAGGATTTCTTGAGTAATGATGATGTTATCAAAAATTTGCCGACCTGGGACGAATGCGTTCTGGGAAAGAGAGATGATTTTATCCAAGAGGGGTTTCAGACGAGTAGTCAAAATCTTTGTGATGATCTTAAATTTAACATTACAAAGACTTATAGGCTGGTAATGATCCGGGGAGGTAGAGTTTTTCTTATTAGGGATGAGTATAATATTCGTATGGTTGAATTCTGAAAGGAGGCGGTCAGTCTGGAAAAAAGTGAGAATAGCTTTGAACAGATAGTCTTTGATGATCTCCCAGGATTTTTGATAGAAGAGGGGGGTGAAATCATCTAGGTCTGGGGATTTATTAGGATTCATGGAAAGAAGGGTTTCCCGAACTTCCTCCAAAGTGGGATCACGGGTGATCGAGTCATTATCATCCCGGGTAATCATAGACTCGAAAAGGTTCCGAGAGGCAACCTTGAGAGTGGGCTTCGCGAAAGAGAAAAGGTTTTGATAGAAATCCAGAAACGTAGTACCAATGGTGGTTCTATCTTGAGCCCAAGAGCCATCAGGTTTACGAACAGAATTGATAGAGTTTTTCCTTCTGCGGCAGATGGTCCAGATATGGAAGAATCTGGTGTTGCAGTCGCCCTCTCTAAGCCATGTTTCACGCGATTTGTCTCTTCAGATGGTCTCTTTTTAAGACAGGTTTTGCTCCAGCGAATTCAGGAGCTGACGCTCAAGGATATTATTCTGCTCTGAGTACGGCTCTTTTTGAATCTGCCCTATCTGCCCGTGAAGCTGCTGAATATTCCCCGGTTTGATAGAGAAGGTACGGTGATTCCATTTCGTGAACGAAGCTTTGGTATGGCGCAACTTTTTGCAAAACCGAAAGGGGCGAGAACCAGTTTGATTGACATCCCAGGCTTCCTTAATAACCGAATGGAAATCCTCGTGCTTAGTCCAATACGATTGGAAATAAAATTGTTTGGGAAGCTGGAGCTGACAATGGGTGGTGTTAAGGATGGGACCATGATCAGAACCAATAATGGGCAAGTTAAATATGGCCACATCCGGGAAACACGTTCTCCAAGTGTCATTGACAACAGCTCGGTCGAGGTGGAGCTTGGTAAGGTCCGCCCCTTTGCGTTTGTTAGACCAGGTAAAAGGGACGCCCATGAAGCCAAGGTCAATCAGAGAAGAGTTAAAGATGAAATCAGCCGGCAGATTAGAGGCTAGCTGATCGAAAGGAGTCCTCCCAAACTTTTCCTCCCCCGAGATGATACCGTTGAGGTCACTAATAATGATCCAAGGGATATGGATAGAGCAAGCCAGGTTGGTGATAGAATCCCAGTAGGGGCCCATTTACGCGTGGTCTGGCGGCCCATAGGTAAAGGAGTTCATCCAATGGATCGGCTGAGCATCGGGATCCGGGTTAGCAGTGGCAAAGAGGACGTCGATGCTTTTAGGAGAGGAGGCAAGAATCGTGAGGTCAAGGTCCTTGTGCCAGGCTAGCCAGAGGCCCCCTCCCCCCCCCCCCCCCCCCACCGTGGCCGACTCTAGCAAAGACGCAATGAGAGTGATCAAAACCCAGGGTAGTGAATTTTCTGGATAAGTCAGAGTCCGTACTTTTAGTCTCGGGTAGGAAGATAACGTCGGGGTTGTACTTCTTTTAGATGTTGCGGAGCTCTCGAAGAGTGGACGGCTTTCCACTCCCCCTATAATTCCATGAAAGTACAATCATTGGAAACTGAGAGCCGGTGTCGGGCCCGCTTCTGAGAGAGAAAAGGTCAAAGGAACATCAGGGTTGGTCTGCTTATATCTCCGCTGAATAAGAGATCTCCAACTTTTTTCGGCCAAGACACGCAGTTGTCTAGCCCTAAGGATGTAAGGCCTGCGCCCGGTACTAATTTCAGACTGACACCCAGATTGCCCATGGTCCCTAGGAAGGACGCCACGGGGTGGGGAGAGATCCCGATGACAAGCCCTGGAAAAAAGTTTCCAGAGATCACGGAGCCTAAGCTGAAAAAAATATAAAGAGAGGCATGTCTCATGCATCCAGGCAGAAGGATAAGAGAAGTGGAAGTGTTTGGAGACAAATTTCATCAAAGAATTCATATCCCTCTCTTTATTAACCCAGGGTTTAGTCTTGTGATGACTACTATAAGGAAAAATGGTAGAAATGCCAACACTCGAACCGGGGATGACGAGTGTATGTGCTTTGTCACGTCTGATGGGTTTTGGGGCATACCAAGGGGTAGTCTTATAGGAAGCATTTTTAAATCTATAACTGTTATCTCTAGATGAGTCATAAACAGAATAAAAATTAGCAAGAGTTTTGTGTTTAAATCTCCATTTCTCGTAAATAAAGAATCTCTTAGGGCATACTGATGAAGTATAAAGACAAATAGAAGAAGCATGCATGTAAGGCAACGTGTGTTTGTGCTTGTATGTTGTAGAAACTAAATTGCGTACCTTTGTGGCCTCTCCGAGTTCCTCGGTAGTATCGTTGTTGTGGGTAATTGATCGCTGCCGTTTTGCGTTAGAACTCTCAGGTAGGAGTGTCTGTCCATAGTGCTTTGTATGGCTCTCAGCTTCCCCAAATCTGGTATGCATAGTATCTCAATTTCGCTTGCAGTTAAGGATGTCCTCAAACTGAGATGGAGACGCTGTGATGTTCTCCGCAATGCCCGCCGAAGGGAAAAGATCAAGGTGTGAAGATGTCTTCCATCCGGAGCTCTCTGAAGAGGAGTAACCCGCCTCGAGTGGCTCGGTCTCGTCGGATGATGAAGGTGCCTTGGAAGTCGAGAGAGAGGGACTAGCAATAATCGGGAAGGAGTAGTGTGTGTTGGTCGGCCGACGTTTTGGTCTCGGTGGACGGGATAGTTTTGGTTTGAAGAGGAACTTTTGATGGTCAGATTTTTTGCCATGAGAAAAGTCAAGAGATATTGAGTTTTTAGTGGTACTTTGGGCCTCTGCAGCTGGTTTAGGGCTGTCAAGGAAGATAAGTGTACGAGGCTTAATAGTTGGGCTTCAAACTGTTGAAGGTCCAGCCCCGCAGAGATCCCCGAAACCAGGTCGGGCATTAAATGGAATTGAGGGTTTATAATAGGCTTTAGTCTCAAAGGGTTGGGCCTGCTGCTGTTGAAAAAACCGAACAACTGTTTGGGTCTCAAGGTTCTTTAGTCGGTTTCTTGCCCACAAATTTGAAAGAAAGTGGCGTGTTCTGACGAAAATGATTGGTGGGGTTTACAATGTTAACCTCATAAATACTGATAGATTGACGTGGGAGGTAAGGCTACTGATGTGTAGAGAGAGAGAGGGCCGACATCAATTAATGCCAAACGGCTCCCCTCATAAATGTTTAAATCATAAGTTGTCTTAAGAGGATCAGTTGGAAGGTTCTTCTGGATACGGCCGACAGACCCGTTGGAAGGTGTCAGGTTGCGGCGGCTATGAGACTGGACTGGGAGCATTGTTCCGATCAAACTGGCTGTAAAACGGTATTGGTGAAACGGGTGATTGCCAGTATTTATCATCACTCGTTCTGGGCAGAAAAGGTTAGCATTACTGTTTTATGCCCAAGCATTTATCTGAGTAATGGCTTGATGAATAAGCTTCTCTATATCCAGGGAGTTGTGATTAAAAATGTTGTAAGGGAGACCGGTTCTGGGAGAACTCGGAACTACAATGTTTGTGCATGTCGGTATTTATGGCTGCGAGAAGTGAGGTTTATCCGAATGAAAATCCGTTTGGGGTTTTGCTTGTGTAACTTGTATATGCCGGCCGAAGGGAAATATGAGTTTATCGGTAATACAAAGTCGGTTCCTCTCCATGAACCATCTACTATACTTCTTGTATATGGCTAGAGGGTGGTCAAGAACTCTGCATACCGGGCAATAACCTTCCAAGCGCTCGTATTTTATTGAAATCACGGCGTCTCCGTGGTTGTCTGGACGGGGCATAGTAATGGTTGTCACCAAAGTTTTGTACATAAATAAGTTAACGAGAAGCCGCACAAAACCGACTTTACTAAACTCGGTACCCTCCGGTTTAAGGTCATCCCGGACAAAGAAGCCAATAGTGTTACCGATAGTGATGAGCATATTACAGTCTAAAAGACAACAGGGCATGCCTGATATCTGGACCTAACAAAGGTAGGTAGTGAAAGTCATTTCTACCTGATGAAGGAGGGGGTTGAAAGGCTGTTGGAGAAGCGAGAAGCTGTAAATATTCACCAGAGGTGTTTTAAGGATTGTATGGAAGTCTTCAGCATTTTGAAAGTTAGCAATAAAAACTTTCAACGTTTGTTCGAAGGATATGGGTGGTATGCTCGTGATGAGTTTGCTCCACTCTTTCTTGACGCCGTCAATGATCGTTTGTGTCCCAAATAGTAGTTGATATAGATTTAAATGCGAGAGCGAATTTCCACCCATGTTTAAGAGTTTCCCATTTCTCTGATTCAATGTGCATGACGGGGGCTGGATCATGCGTGAAACATTCTCCCAAGAGCTCGACTATATCTCGGTCACGGTAGGTTTTGCCTTCCTCATGCATGATAAAGAAACGTGGTGGGAGAAACTAGGGTTTTGAAGGGAGAAATAGGCCCTCAGTCACAGTAGTGGCCAAAGCGAAGCAAAAACCCTTGTCGGGTAGACAGTTCCAGGATAGAGGCGTGAGCCCGGGGTCAAAAAAAACAAATGGTGGGGTAAGGGATCAAGAAAGTGGTGGATTGGTTCTCATGACGATGGTGAAAAAGGCAGAGGTTTTGGTGATGGGGTTGTGAATGGATAGAGAAGAGAGTTTGAGCTATTATGAGGGAGGTATTTGTACTAGGTCAGTAGAAAGAACAAGAGATCCAGAGTTGTATGAGGTTAGAAGAAGATGGAGTGGGTGGAGGAGACGGCAGGGGTGCAAGAAGAGGAGGAGGGAGTGGTAAGGTGAGAGAGAGGTAAAAGGGAAGAAGAGAAGTGACTTGAGGGAGAGAGTAGGCTGGAGAGATGAGAGAGGGCAGAGCTCAGGAAAAAACTAATTAATAAATCCCCACGATAAGTTAGATTTTTGTACAGAAAATGGGCTACGATAGCGTTTATTTAAGAAATACTATAGTTGTAAACTTATGCTAGCATTCGAGATAAAATGTCATAATTTTTATGCTACCGTATGTGCTTTTTCTTGTAGTGTCTATATTTATAGATTCTACGTTTTCACACTCAGCTGCACGACCAGAGGTCGACTCCTCCATATTAGGTAAAGTCTCCATCTCAATTGCAGGTCTAACGATGAAGTTTGATTCTACACAGATATTCCTCACGCCCAACCTACATAAAGGTCCAGGTATTCTATCATTATCTTTTATACATCCATACACACACCTACCATACATCCATCATACTTATATGTATATCATATACATATCTATCTTTTACACATATATCCAACAAATTTTTTTAGGTTACTATAAATAGCAATTTTTCAAAATTTGAAAAACCACAATATCAGTCAACACATACATTCACAATCATCAATCATTTAATAACCTTTAATGTCTGAATACGAATCTGAAGTAGTACCAAATCCTTCCTTCACAACATTGTTATGCAACCATCGTCGTGTTTCTGTCTATAAAACTTTTTCTCTCCCAATGTTCTTCAACTTTTATAAAGTTGATAAACATTTGAATGAAGAAGATGAAGTATTATTTATATTTTTTCTCTTTAACTGTTGGCAATTATTGGGCCTCACACGAGACGTCCTTAGTTTTGGAACCGAGGTGTCCCTTCCACAATTAATGTAAGACGTTTTGCACCTTTTCAGTGAAAACACCTTCCCATCATTGCCCCTAGTTCTATATTTTAATATATTCTCATCTCTCCTACCCAAATCTCTCTCTGACCTCCCCCCCCCCCCCCACTCATGATGACTCAACACTCACACGCAATTGAACTTTCCCTACAAATTACATGAGAGACAAAAATCAAAGCTCACCTGGTTTTTCTATTCCTACTTCTATTACTTATAGAATTGCTGACATCATTTCCAAAGCTATCGCATTTCAAATTCAAATTTTTTATCCAAAGCTCACCTGCATTTGCAACAAAACATGACAAATTCAAAGAACATCATTCTCCCTATATTTTAATTACAGTTATTCGACCTTATTCAAATCGCTCTCTCGCATATAGTTACCATAAAACATCCCAGATGTTCTGGAAAACCACATCAGTTCGGCCCCAACAATCCTCACATCTTCCTTCTCGATCTCTTCCTCATAAATTTGCCTCACGACCACTTTTCAAGCTGTTAGCTCCAGAATTACTTTACAGAATATCTCCAAGTAAAAATGGTGCCCGATCTCAAGTTCTCTCTCCCTCACATCCAGCCTTTAAACTGCAATTCTGATTCAGGCAAGTTAGAATCATAATCCAACAATTAAAAAATCATCTCCCGCACTTCTGTAATCTTTATCACCAACCGTCCCACAGAAGCATGACGAACTCTCTCAGAATGAGTCCTTACAATGTTTTCTTTCTTCTTCCTCTTACAATCACACTTCCCCCATATTTATAAACTTTTTGAGATCACTTCAAAGCCCCCACATTCCATATATATTAAATCAATTTTTCCATAACTGGAAGCCCTATGATCATAATAGAAAGTTATTTGAACTTATCTGCCCACATCGACCTCATCGGATTTGTCCTATCTTATTTTGATATACTCCTTATAATCTATCCCCATCTCTGACATTTCAAACTAGATCTCCCTTAGCTTGAATTTTCAATTTCTGTTTATTCTATATCTAAAAAGATATTCTCCCCCCCCCCCTATGATTCTATAATTTAATCCGTTCGATACATATTTCCACACATCTACATATTTTACAAACACATTTTTCACAAATATTAACATACAATTTTTCACAATTCGACTAAATAAAACTCCATTTTTTAGTTCGATTTCAAATATTACATTTTTGTCGTCTACATACATATCTATACTTTTTCTAACTCGATTTACGTCAAAAGAGTTAATTTTATCTATCAACACAGAGTTTAAACAAAAAAAAAATCATTAGCTCAAATATTAATTACAAATACTTTACATATAACAAGTTTTTCATATATTTTACAGATAACAAGTCTTTAAGATACTGTTACAGTTCATTCTCAAAATCAAATCAGTTTTTAGTGATGTTTTACTCCGAGAATCTTCTTAAGCAAAGTTGGAACTGGAAATCACTGAGGATCCTTCTTCCTTTACACCATTTACTTCTACAAAAAATTGAGGAAGCAAAGGTATCAGTGCTTGAACCAACCCTCAGTGACAGAACCTTCTTCACGACAAAAGAAGATAACAATGTAATAGAAAGACTTTAAATATCCATGTTCCTCCACCACCATCGTCTCTCCTCAATAACCCCCACAAACAAAGAGTTGATGGAGATGAAAAGGAGTCCTACCTAATAATCCAGTCCCTCGCAGGATACTGGCAGTAATGCCTTGCATGTATGCCGACCTCCACATCTGTCTTATCAACCTTGTCCTCCACAAGGATGCAAAGACACCTCTAATGTTGCTCGTCTGTCAAGACAACGTAATAAAATCACCGCATACAATAAAAGTCATTCTCAACTTTAGCCGCTTCATTTTTCGACATACCGTAATACGTCGATGGTACTGGAATTGGGGTGGGAAACTCCATTGATTGATCTCCAAAATATGTTAACTTCAACCTCTGCATTTCAGTAGACACTCTCTCTTTCAAAACCATTCGTCGGGTCTTCACCATTATCACTAAGAAATTACAGAGAATGTTATAACACATGGTACTTTGCCAGACTCCAGTACAGGTACTATTTATATCAAACTTATATTTAATGTGCAGGTACATTTCCAAAGCAACCATCATTCAAAGCAGAGCCACTCTCGTAACCCCAAGCGTCAAGTACATCAATCATTTCTATCTCATAAATGCCAGATACATCCTTCCATAAAATAATACCGAGTACCCAACCTATTAAATCACCAGTAATACATCATTTCATTTTAACTTCCAACACCACAATCCACAAGTTCTTTCTCAACCAAAGCCACTCGTGTCTTCAATTGCGAGGGTGTGATTGTAGGGACTTATCCCTTGACCTAAACCAAATTCTAACTACCTCAATATCAGACTCGCGTATTTTATACGTGATATGAATAATTAACATTGCGACCTAGACCAAGAACTGATAAAGAACGTGGATCGAGCCTAACAGAAAAATATGAATAAGTTAAAGATACATGTCTTCCACGAACTAAACAATTACACAGTCAACCACCACTTACCCCATTATTCGGAGAACGTGCTTTAACACGATAACGAGCTGCGAGTAAGGTCTATATAAAGAAAAAGTTACAAAAGACACATGGACGAAGAAAAACCAAATTTTATAGACTCTAATACAGGAATTTCTAGATTCTGAACATCACAAAACTTCCTATTTACAAGATCAAGTATTTATAGTTTGAGAGATCACTTGTAATAAGATATCAGCCTCAAACAATAAAAGTTACTGTTACTAAAACCCTCAACTCGAGGTTATGGTTTTTTATCTATTCAAAGGTTTTCCATGCTAAATCACCTGTGTTATTTCTTACTTTACATTAGTTTTTATCACTGGTACATTTGGTGTAAGAGCTAATTTTGAGACATTTCGAACTACATAATTAGGCCATTACACCTATAATATGTTTGTCTTCCACAGTGACAAGATAACCTACCGCAAGTGAGGTGTTACTATTTGTAAAAAATAAATTTTACATCATATATGCAATAAAATCCCTTGCGTACACAATATCCAATTGCGGGTTATAAGTATAATTTGTTTCTCTTGTATCCAAATCCCTCATATACGACTTCAAAAATGCTAACGTGATGTTTCCGCACTTTATATCGTTACTCGTAATCTCAGGAAATAACTTAGAAGCTTCATCCACACTGGAATACTTATTGTCATAAGGGATATTGCTTCCAATTCTACAAGGGAAAGCCGTTAGCATCACAAAGTCTAACGGTATAAAGCTAAGCTCCCCGCAACGGAAATGAAATGTATTGGTGGACAATCACCATCGCTCTACAATAGCATGAACCAATCAGTTATCGTTATTCCTCACCTTAATCGATAAAAATTCATGAAAATCCATATCGTCAATCAATTTCTTTATCGATGGATAGTTGGAGAGAAGCTTGTACTACTTCAATACCTTATATAGCAATCCACGACATATTATATTATCTCAGTTCTACATTCAAACACAAAAAAAACAATAAAATTTCATTTGGGAATTTCATCAAACATTTGTAAAACCACGTTTTAATACGAGAATTTCAAATGAATCTTACCGGTTTGCCCTTCGATCTAATGCTAATATGGACCCAATTCTTTGAAAGAATTTCCACTTGGTGCAAGTCCTTAAGAGTTGGGATGGGATCGTTAACGGTGAGCAATAATGGTAAGGCACTCGTAAATGTGTCTTTACCCATCCGCGTAACTTCGGTGTAAGCATTGCATTTGCGTTTGGGATCTTTGTTGCACGGTTGCGATGACGATCGCCTGACATTTTGTCAGAGTTAACGGGTAAAAATTTGGTCGAAAAATACAAAAATTATGAGGTTAGGTTGGGTGTTGGGTTTTGGAGAGATGAATTTTTAAAGGTGGAATGACAAAATAAATAAAAAACTAAGTGTTGAGAGGGAAATGATTCGTTCTTTTCTTACAGACCAAGCCGCGCAGTTCTGAGCTGCGCGACATTTAAAATATTAATTTAATGCCACGTGGCTGCTTGTGATTGGCCGTCGTGCCGCGCAATTCAAACTGTGTGGTAGATATAGCTCGTTAAGATTTAACCACGTGGCTACATCCAGGGCGTTCATTCATGCCATGCAGTTTTGAACTGCATTGGGCTCAGGCGACCTTGGGTTGGTTTGGCACTACTGTGTAAAAATTAAGGTGAATAACTGTTGAGGCATTATTGTCGGTTTAAATCGACCTTACTGCTGCATATGCTCTAAGCAACCGCTTATTGAGCTTATGCACACCAAGGGGCCGGGCCACATAAAAAAAATGTACATTGCGGGATTTTGGGGGCCTCAGCGGCTGCTTAGTCGGCTTATACAACAGGTTGCCCATTCTACCATTTATTTCTGAAAACACGTTGAATGTAGGGCTCGCAGTTTGGGCGGTCGGGTCGGGTTCGGGCTGGGCTGGGCTGGGCTGGGCCATATACATTATTCGGGTTGGGCTTTAAAAGGAGCGTTTCAGGCCAATGTACAATGAAATTCATGTTTAAATAAAACATATTATATATCTTATAGGACAAAAAGTAATGATTCATTATATGTATTAAAAGAAAACTCCGGAGATAGGGGGTTCGGGCATTCTAAACCCCATTTCTCCTTAGATTAACAGTTCTTTAAAACACTTGGGCTAGTTCGGGCCAGGTTGGTTCGGGCTAGTTCGGGCCGGGTTCAGGCTAACTTCGGGTTGGGCTTTGTACAGGTCACTTTCGGGTTGGGCCGCTCCCTAAAGAAGGTGGCCCATAGCCCGCCCATGCAATTAGTTGGGCCGGTTCAGGCTGGTCCGAAGAGCATGTCGGGCCGGTTTGGGCTAGGTTTTTCTGGGCTGGGTCGGGTCATGGGCTTTAGCCCAAACTGCCAGCCCTAGTTGAATGAAATAACTCCATAATCCAAAAAACATTAAAAATGGTTATTTATGAACCATACACGACTCTTCAGATTCGTCATTATTACAAATCTAGAGACAATAAATAAATGGTGATGCACCTATATCTCTGTGCACAAATACAATCTCGCATTCAAAACAATAACGTAAACACGTGCCAATCGTAACTGTCTCTGATTGGGCTCTTCAATTCGGGGCCCACTATCTTCACTGCATCACAGATCCGGTTTAGAGTTCAAACTCAAACAAGATTCGGATCACTCTACTTTCACCCAAACACCTGGACTTGGAATGCCAGCGTGGATAATAAACATCAGATAATATCCAGGTGGCGCAATATCAGCCGTCGGTGGACCCACCACAGTTACCTGATAAGCTGACGTGGCCATTTGTAAAAAACTAACCACATTCAACTCCAACAGTCGTTGATTCATGGCTAGCGAGTGTGTCGTAAACGACGGAGCCAATAATGTCACGGTCACGCTATTTTCCGGTTGATAAGCAGGAACTAAAAATGTCAATGTGAAATACCGCCGATACAATAGGGACATACCGGTGTGGGAAACAATCGTGGGTCGGAGATCTGAGTGGCGTTGGGCCAAATAAGGCGGCAAAAACGCTTCTAGGCTTAAATCCGTCGGATAAAGTACATCGGTAAAATTGTACAATCTATGTGGGTTACTGCCTCCAACTAAAACCCGCCCGTCCGGTAACAATACCGCAGCCGAATGGTAGAGCCTAGGAATCGGCGACGGGTTCAATACCGTAAATCGTCGTGTCAAATTTCGTTCGTAAGTCGAGTAAAGAACCGGGTTTAAAACAGGATTCACCGCATACTCCCAACCCGCTGTACCGTTCCCTGCGCCATTAATCATAATAATGTCGCCCGTGGGAAGCATCAACATATCGGACATGACTCGCCCCATCGGCATTTTCTCCATAACCCAATCAGCATTCGGGTCCGAAACTTTGAGACGACCACAACTGCTCGACGCACCCAAGAACACACCGTGCGCCGCATGAAAAAATGCGTCCACCGGTGCGCCCCCACATACCATAACCTCCACTTCCAGCTCAGCTAAGACCCGGGTTTCGTTATTGCCCGATAATAATCGAAGTGGTAACAATGCCGACGACCCCGTGCTCGGATAATTCCTCTTGTCCATCCCTGGCATTACGGGGTACTCTTTAACAACAATGTTCCGGGCGTAATCGAGCAATATCGAACGCTTATTCGCAAACACAAAAAGATTCCCGTCCGGTAACAAATGCAAGAACGGGTAAAGATTGTTCTCGTCGTAAGAATCTCTCGTTTCTTGCAAAAACCGTAGATAACAACTCGATGCCGTTGAAGTGGAAGTCGAACTCCTAGGATAAAACTCATAACTAAAAACCCTACGACCACCGACGACAATAATTCGCCCGTCCGGTAACACTTGATTACTAGCATACCATCGCCGCACCGAAAGATACTCGGGCAACTCCACCCAATCACAGAAATCATCAATGCAAGGCGCGAATGTCCGCACGACCCTATCACCGTCATTGTACCCGCCGGTTTGAACTAATGTACCACTAGGAAGAACCGCGCCCGATGAACACCATGTGTCCGTTTGTACCATTAAGGGTCGTATTGTATTAGTCCCAATATCGTAAACCAAAGAATGTGCTGTGCAGTCTGTCGTGAGCGCGACGTCTTTTGGGTCGATGCGGCATTGACCAAAGGGTAGGGAGAGATTGGAGGGACCGAAATCCGTGCGGTCAAAGATTACGACACGGTTTGTGTAGAGAAGTTGCATGTGCATTGCTGATATGCCAATACTTGTTTGAAGAAGAACCCATTTTCCGCCTTTGTCAATTACCGGCCACGACGTAATCGGTGGTGCTTGGAGAGATATTGTGACGATGAGGAGAAAGGTGGAGATGATCAGTGAGTTCTTGGTCACCATTGATGTTGATTCTTGTTTCTTGATTTTGAGAGAGAGAGAGAGAGAGAGACTAAGTAATACTGTTTGAGGTCAATTGTAACTAATATTTGTGTCTGTTTGGGTGGGCGAGTACATTTGTGCTAAATATAGAGGGCATGAAACTGTTGGGGTTGGTTGGAGTTACTCAAAGAATACTGATGTTGGTTGTAATTGCTATGGTGTATTTATGGTCTCTGTACTGTACTTGTACACGCATCTCAATTGCCGTGATGCCGACACTTTATTTTTTCTCCGAGCAAAAAAAAAAAATATGGATGTTGGGCTGTAGCAATTTTCAAACATTCTGAATATATATGTAGAGTTAGATAGTTTTAACAATGTTTGAGAATGCGGTGTCACGCAAACTTGCAACTAGAATTCCTTTTCTGCCAGGTAAAATCGATGGTTGCATCTTGTTTTGTCGTTTTCGTTGTTGAATCCCGTCGTTCTCGACTACAAAACAACAAAAATGTTAGAGTTGATATTTCATAGAAGAAAGCTAAAGTTTGGCCTCACTACCGTGGATGTTTTAGATTACACCAGAAATTTAATGAGGTGAGCTGGCCGGAAGCGTATTTAGGTTAACTAATATAATATAGTAGGGGTTGGACAGCAGGCAAACATATTTAGGTTAACTAATTTGTATAACAATTATGAAGGGACTATATATAATAAAACATGAATTTTCCGATCCGATCCAAAAACAGGCGTAGTGATACCTATCTTTGTATTGATATCGTTCTAACTCATTTCCAATACGTCACGTTTACTTACCATTCCATAAAGATCGATCCATTTCCCTATACACGTTTCCCTTAATGTTAATATATTTGAAAGTCCTACTTGAGTCACCCACTAATTGGTGAACTATCCCTCAACCTCCTTCAAACATGGCACATGTGGAAAATACTAACTTGTTAACTTAACTAACAGGTTACTGTTTTAAAATCACTTTCTCTCTCTCTAAATTCATCTTCTCTCTTTTCGAACTCACATACTCTCTCTCTCTCTCTCTCTCTCGGCGGTATATGGCAAATGCTGGAATGAGTCCTCGGCGAGAAGTATTTTTCACCAGAAAATGGTCGATTTCCAAACCCAAAATGGGAAAAAAAAATCACAAGAAATATATGTACTGTCAATCATAACAAAAAAAAATCTCGATAAAATGGGGTAGTGAGCAAAGCATAGGCAATTCCCCAAAATAGGAAAAAATCACAAGAAATATATTCATCAACTACAATTTATCATATCATCATCTAATTCCAATTTCAAGACAGAAACAACTAAATCCCTCTAAATCTTAAGTCCCTGCTTGCAATTTTGTAATCAAAGAACAAAACTCAAATTACAAAGACAGTATAAATTAATGGGGAGTTTCAACTCTATAATGGCCAAATTCCGTAGCTCGATACGATTAGGAATTAGTTATTACATCAATGATCCTGTAACAATACCCTAATGAAAAACAAGAAACTGAAACAAGTATTTTTAGCGTGGAAAATCTCTGAATAGGTAAAAAAACCACAACCTCGCATGGAGAATTTTTGTAAAAGTCTCTTTTTAGCTTTGAGTAGATATTTTTATTACAAGTAATCTCTATAATATAGAAATGTCTTTGATCTCGTAAATAAGAAGTTTGAATAATTTTCCTGGTCCCTGTCTCTTCTGAAAGTTCTCTTTTTTATAGGCTTTTCTCACAGCTCTTCGTCATGTTGAAGCACGTCTTCCGAATAATGTGGTTAGCGGCGGTTGACTGAATAACTGATAAGTTCGTGGGAGACTGGTGTTTTTGACTGAATAACGTTTTTCGGATTTAGCTCGATGTAATTTTTTATGTAGTTCGTGGGGTTGGTTAGAATGTTTGACTGGAGTGTTGTGTTCTGAAATTGCTTGAGCCTGAGATGGAGGTAAATCGAACTGAGTGAGCTCGATTACGAGTGAGGACGAGGAATAAGTCCCTACAATCGCCCCCTTCTAACCGAAGTCACGGGTGGCTTTGGTTGAGAAAGAATATGCAAACAATTATAATTTTAAAACGGAGCAATGATGGCGTTTGACTAGATGGAAGTTACGTGATATTGGGAAGTGATGGGTATTAAATGATGGTGCGGATGTATGTGACGGTTTGTGTTTGAATAGTCGCGCCCGTAATAAATGACAATGCTTGGGAAAATGTACATACACAATAAAGTTAGGGTTATATAAAAAGTACCTTGATCACCTTGTTTGGGTAAAATCCTACATGCGTAACGCTCTCTGAATTGGTAAAAACTTAGAAAATGGTCCTTGAAGAGAGAATTACGTTTGAAACGCAGCGGTTGAAGTTGAAGTACTTTGGTGACCAGTCCCAGGAAATGGCGATCCCAGCGCCTGTTCCCCCGATGTATCGAGGCTTGTCGGGAGAGGAAGCGGTTGAAGCTGAGGAAAATTTCTACTGTAAGTGAAGATTTATTGTCTTCGCCTTGACAGGCGAGGAACGTTGGGCCTGTCTCTGCACCCTTGCGGAAGACAGAGTTAGGGGTTCATAAGCAGGGAAAGGTGCATCGGCGGGGCAGATGCCCTGATTCTCTATGGTGTCAGGGATTTTAAGGTTGGGCCCTCTTCATTTCTACCAACTTTGTGGTGGTGGTGGTTATAGAAGAGGCGGTGGTGGCAGTGGAGGAGGAAAATTGGTAGGAAGATTCTGCTGAGGCATTTCCATCATGATTTTGTGCTCTGAAGATCTTCAATCTTGTTTTGTGGGAGTTACATTGAGTCTACTGCTTACATAATTTTTAGTTGAAGTTCGACTGTGCTTCAGCCGAGCCATGTGAGGAGGGTTCTCTATTGGTTCCACTATTTTCTTCACGTCAGGGTAAAACATCACTGAAGTAAGAAGAACTGGAAAAGTTGATGCCTTGCCATGCCTGATTGACCTGTAGCTTTGAACAAACAGGGAAAACTTGTTATCTGTAAAGTATCTGAAGTTCGGTGCTGGACGGATTACATGCTGCTGTCTTCCTGCGAGAAAACTTGTTATCTGTAAATCGTCTTATGAGTAATATGAATATAAATTGATTCTTGCGAATTTTGTGTATAGAATTTTCTTGAATCTACTTGAAATGTGTTAGTTGAATAACTGTTTGATAAGTGCTGAAACAATGCTCGAACTGAGATGAACATTTGATATAAAAGATCTTTTTTTGACAGGAAAAAAAAAAAGAAATCGTAGAAATATGTTAATTCGAGTTGTTTCAAGGTTTACAGAAATACTACTTATAAGGTCAATCGTCGTAACTAGTGAGTATACTAATGAGGGGATAAGCTTTAATAAGCGAGTTCGAGTTCTTGGGCTTCAGTTACGCGATACTAGGTAAAAACTGAGTGAAGGGAGGAAGTGATTGGGAAATCTTATAAATACTGATAGGATGACTTGCAAAAGTTTTGGGAAAGGTTAGGATGGTACGAACTCGATCTAAGAGGATTCGTCATGCTGCAGAAGGTCGATTAGCCATAAAAACTGTTGAGGTGCAGGAGAGAATTTTTGCCTTGCTCGGTTACGATGCCGAGTTACCGATGAGGGTTTGCCAGCTCGAAGGGTTAGATATCAGGAGTAGAGAACTTGAGTATGTTCGTTACTTTTATGAGTCATTATTTCGTGTATTCATGAGGAATTCTGCAGAACGAGAAAGGGTGGTTGGTTTAATAGCTGAAGTTGAGTTTGATTTTGAAGATATGAAGATTGACGAATGATGTTATCAAATACAAGTTACTAAAGCTTTCCAGGGCTAGGATGGATACCGTTTAGATGTTTTTATAAATAAGTTAAATGTTGGAATGTAACAGAAATAATTTCAGTCAATTGGATCCTTAATAGGGGGAATCTGTTTTGAGATTGTTCAACAAGCAATTTGAATAAATTTGAATATTTGTACGATTTTGAAATTGACGTCAATCACTATAAGTATGATAAAAAAGTACTGTGAAACAAAAATACGTGAGTGCTGAAGCTTCTAGTTTTGTTTTGTATATAAAATGAAATAAAGTTCTGACATCCTACAGTGCGAGTCATCATGAGTAAGGGGATGTTAAGAAAAGATATGGAAAGAGGGCAATAAAACACGTTAATATATGAGGAGAGTTGTTATGATGGAAATGTGGTTTTATCGAAAAGGTACAAGGTGTCTGACATTGAGAGTGGAAAGGACGCCTCGGTTCTGGAATCGAGGACAGTTCGTGCGAGGGGCAATAAATGTCAGCTGTATGAGAGAGAAAAGATAAACAGTTCTTCTTCGTCTCCAAACAATCGTTTTACCACAAAATATTTGGAGAGCAAACAGAGAGAAAGGCAAAAAATCAGGGGAATAAATCAAGATTTTTTTGAATATGATAAACGGTTAAAGAGGGCAAAAGGTTCGGGATCTCGTAGGTGGGAATATAGCAGTGTAGTGAGGAGAAAGCTTGACTCTTCTACCGATTCGCATCCGGATATCGAAGGTTAGCAGAGATATATACGCAATATACTTTGATATTCTATAGTGTAAATATATGTGTTATGTGTGACTGACTTATCAGAGATATATGTTAAATATATAGATATATATGTATACATAAATTGAAGAATGATAAATACTTTAACCTGTATGTAGGTCGAGCGTAAGAGGCATCCGTGTAAGTCGAAATAGTCTTGTAGAGTATGTTTTTGAGATGGGTAGGTCATCTGTTAATGAGGTTTCGACCTCTGGTAGGTCGAATGAGTCTGATAGCGAAGGGGAAGGAGGATTTGAACAATTTCCGGGTTTTTCTCTTCAGTTAGTATCTTATCCTCTGGGTTCTGATGCTTTCAGAGAATTTTGTAAAGCCAAGGGGGCTTTAGGAGGCAAGTGGGGTAAATGTGTAGAATTTGCCGGCAGGCAGTTTAGGGGTTGTACGGTAGCGGAGGGGGAGGAGTATTTTTATCCTTTGGCAGATTTGGAAGTAGAAAAGCGAGATAGGGGTATAGACGAATCGATCTCGTTAGAGTATTTCGATGGAGATGTCCGGAGTGACCTTTCAGAGGGTTTTCTATGTTACCTATCTCAATTAGAGTATGGGCTGTGCCTCCCCCTCACCAATTTGGCGAATGGGGTAATGAATGCAATTGGGGCATGTCCCATTCAAATGAACGGGAATATGTGGGAAGTCATAACTATATGTGATCATCTGAATGATAGGTGGGAAAGGGAGAACAAAGTGAGGAGGATAACCCCCGAGGACATCTTGTAGTTTTATGGGGTAAAGAATTTTAAGGCCAGTGGGGGGTCGTACTTCCGTGCGAGCGTTACTCGGCATCATTTTTTCGATCTGAATTTAGCAGGTTGAACATGGAATGACAACATCATATGGGTAAAGGATAATTGCCTTCAAAGAGATGACGAAGAACTTTTGGACCTTCGATTTAGATCTGTAAAACAAAGCAAGTATAAACATGCATAGATAAAATTATTGCTATGTTTCTTTGACAAATGTAGTTGATAGAAAAATATGTTTATTGCAGGTGTGAAGTCTATAGTGGAAAGGAAAGAGTCTTTGTTGGACGAAGTCGTAGAGGAGGAGACTGAACTCGAACTAGTTTTGGGAGAACTCAGCCTGAGTAAGAAGAAAAAAGTTGAAAGTAAATCATAAAAGGTTGTAAAGGCTCAGTCTACTAGGTCGATGACGGGTGTCGATGAAGGAACAGGGTAAACAAGTGGAGAGGAGATTTGAGCTAAGACTCCTGGGTCGGGCAGTTCAGCCCAACCGAACCTTACGACGGGCAATCTAACCCAAAGGTTTCTGAAGAGACAGATAAAAAAGGTTTTGCCGACCTCTGGTACCACAGTCAGTGATGAGGTCACGCAAGGAAAGAGGAGAAGGGTTGAGCCTTTGGGGGGCTAAGGAGAGAAGGTCGCTGAGGGGCGATCTATTTCAGTGGATGACCTCAAAAAGGTCGAGCAAAGGGCCAAGTTAGCGGTTCTTTAAGGAAAAGAAGATACGAGCCAGATGGTAAGTTTACATTATCAAATGGAAATGTTTAATATACTTCAAGCTAGTAACTGAGGTTGATATAAATTTTGCAGGTTGCTCGCCTTGTCAAGGGGATTTGGCTCGGTATAGAAGAACAGGAATTCGAGCTGAAAAAGGCGAAGAACGAGCTAGAGAAAAACCTGGCTCGAGCCAAGACTGATGCCCTGAAAGAAATCAAGCAGCTGAAGGCTACTCATGCCGTGGCGATTGGCCAGTTACAGGTCGAGACAAATGCTAATTTAAACGAGGCGGCTAAGAAGCGTGACAGACTAGGTCGTCACTTGATGCTGAAGGGCTACTCCTAGGAGGAGGTGGATGTCATTAAGGCTGACACCTATGCTGAGGAAGAAGAGGAGGAGGCATAAATGCTGGGGGTTGTGGATGGTTTGGATGGTGTTTCCCCCCAAATAGTGCTTGATAACCAATGGGACGATGCTGAGATCCCTGTAGATGGGAGTGAGAAGGTAGGGTAGACATGTATTTTGTCTAAATATCTATAAGTTGTAAAATTTTGTGCGGGAAAGGAACTGCTGTATGGTGACTATTTTTATAAATCTTTTGTAGGCAATTAAAAAGATGAGCCTCAGGATAAATGACCTAGAATCTGGACTTGCCAGGGAAATAGTGACCTCAAAGGCCCTGTTGTCTGTGCAAGCAGAGTTGCAGGTTAGATTTGAAATAGGTTGCTTAATCTTCGTATTATACCAACGCTAAGTTAAGTAAATAGGATAGAAATGCGTAGCAAAAATCTAACGCTATTAATTATGAGTAGAATATCGCAAGTGTGTACCTTGTATGCCGAGAGAATGTTTGTGAAGTGTTCATCTGAGAATGGACTCCAAACTTTTAATCTAAAAGTATTTGGAAACAGATGTCTAGAACCCACATAGTCTTCTAAAATGTTGTATGTATATGTAGAAATGATACTTGCTGAATCGAACTGTACTAAATCATCGTTATATGTCTCAGGTCGAATTGGATGCGTCTCGTGCACGTAAAGATCACGCACTCATGTGCAATCGGGAATTTGTGGAGCAGTTCGATAGGGTGAATGAGGCAAATGAGAACTGGGAGGATCAGTACGTAAAAGTACACTTCAGACTAGAGAAGCTGAATTAGGTCTGTAGAAACCTAACCTCGTTCGGATGGGAAGTTGGTTCTTACAATGTAGAATCAGTCCTCAATCAAAGGAGACAAGCAATTGACCTAAAGCAAGATCTAACTTAAAGACAAATACTTGCGTAGAGGCTCGAATGTGACTCTCTACAACCTCTGATAAGGATTTTTTTTAAGACAGATTGTATTACTGAAGAGTAAATAACAGGGTTCGAGTACAGAGTATCTGGGTGGTCAAAGGTAAAATGCAAGGGGTTGAAGATGATTTTTTTAACCCCTCCTTGGTTTTCCTTCTCCTCTATTTATAGAGATATAGGGAGCTGAGTCACCAAGGGTGGGTCAGGTTTACATGATTACTGTCAAGAAATCCCAGCGAGTTATGGGCGCCGGTCATATCGGTACTGTCATTGCAGCATTTATTGATGATTTCTCTGAACGGCGCGGTGGTTTGACCTGTCACTGTAGCTGCACGAGCCAATCAATGTGCCGTATGATATGATGAGGTAATTGTCTGTCTTATCTTGCTTCGACCGTGTGTTAGTGAGGTCAAAGGATTTCTGCTATAACACGTTAATCCGTTCTCGAAGCTTTGCCTGATGTCAAAGCTTTGTCTTCGACGGATCTCTGGGGAGTCTATTTTAGAGATTGTGTGGGCTTCAATATATTCGATTAGGCTGTGAAGTGGGCTTCGAATGCCTGTCAAAGGCTACGAGTAGGCTACTACATTCGTTCCCTCTCAGCGAAGGCCTCGAAGCCAAGTAGAGAGGTGTTTGCTGAGAAAACTGTTTGGTCTTAGGATTTGAGCAAGTTGACTGTTAGTTTCCGGGTAGGTAATAAAAGAGGGTTTTTAAGAGATATAGGTGGTTATAGGGTAATAAATGAAGTAAAGGCTATAAAGATGGGTTATTGTATTGGGGTGTTGTATCCTCTTCCATTTATAGTATTCTTCTGCTTCTTTCTTCAGATTATGAGCATTTGAATGGATACCACGCCAAACACGCGTTACCAGAAGAGGATGGGGTTCGTTCGTGACCGTCGTGTGGGGCGGAAGATGGCAGAACTGCATACAAAGTTTTTTGGGCAGCATGATCTAAATTGGGACATGCCCGAGCTTGTGGGGGTAGGACCTGAGGAGTTCTTCAATGGTGATTCTTATTCTTATCTGTAGGACTAGCTAAGATTCTATTTTACGACCGCTAAGAGGCGCTATCTCTTTCTGATGGCTCTGGCTGACAGTTTTGTCTATGTGGAGGAGATCATCGAGGAGTAGAATTCGGCCACTGAAGCTGGACCTTCTGGTAGTAGGATCAATGGTTGATGAGGTTATCTTTGTATCTTTGTATGTCTTTGTTTTTTCAGCGTGGGTGTTTTTTATTTTGCTTGGGATGGTAGAAGAAATGTAATTTGTTTGTTTGAGCAGATGTTTAAAATGGGCAAAATATTTTTTGCGTACCTGTATTACTGTTTCTGACTGGTAGTGTACACGAATGTAGACGATTACTCTTATAGGCAGGATGTATAATGATATGCTCGAAGGTAATGATGATCGAATGCTCGACGCTGGAGGTATGCTTGACTAGGAGTCCTCGGGAACGTGGTTTGAATGCATGTACCGATGAATCAGTTATACCTGGGAAGTTGGAAAGTTTGTTTGCTGACTTTTCGAGGTTGGGAATTGAAGGCTGTTTTTAATTTGGTTAGGGAAGAGGAAAAGTTGTGGTGGGTTTGTAAGTATAAAAGAGGATAGGTTGGAGGGAATTTCTTCATCTGTTCTGTAACTTTCTCTCTGTCTACTGCTTTGTTTGTTGATCAACATGGCTGAAAGCGTACCAGTTCAAGGAGATCAAGCGGCGGTGAGGGCCAGGAGATTCTAGGAGGCCTTGCTGGGTCTTCAACGGAGGTTTGGAATAGAGGAGGATATTGATGTTAAAATGCCAGACCTTTTTGAAGTGGAACCTGGGGTACCACTCTATGACATGCCCTTCGCGTACTGGTGGGGAATAGTGCAGATGATGGGGCTGTTTCCTGGCCATCGACTATCTCTTCTCAAGGGCTTCGCAATGGATATAGTGGACCAGGAGGATGAAGATGCAGCGGCCGCTGTTTAAAAAGAAGCAACCTGTCAACAAATAGGGTTCTCTCTTGTATGCTTTCTTGTTGTTGCTTTCCTGTTTTCTTCCTTCTTTTCTCTTATCTTTTTTGTATGAAGCCTGTAATATTGTTTGAATTGCTGAATGAAAATGGTTTTTGTTGATAACTTGCTTTGTCGAACTGTGCGTACTAGTAATACTATATGATTTGTAATTTAAGGTATTGAAGGGATAATACAGTTGCTAAAAATGAATTGTTTGTGTTGGTCGAAGATAAAAATGTCTTTGTCGAAATGAAAGGTAAACTGCGTCGAAGCTGAAAACTTTATCTGTAAGCATGAGATCGTTCAATGGTCGAAGTTTGTGACTGTATTCGGTCGAAGGGTCAAAACTTTTGTGTTAAAGGATGTGTTGGATGTCGAAAGTCAATATATTAGATAAGTTTATTTGAGGCCATCTGCTGCGGATTGTTCGAGACGTAAAATGGTCGAGTACTCGAGTTCAGGGATTGTGTCGTCGGTTAAGCGAGATTTGACTGGCCAATCTGGCAGCCCAGACGGCTGGTCTGTAAGACTGGTACGGGCGCCTGGGGCAGTGTACAAAAAGTAATGATGATGTTTTTCTCGTATGACGGAAAAGTTTATGATGTGACTGTTTGGACTTGGTTGTTTCGCTTCGAGTGAGAAAGAAAAAGGTTTGAGAACTTTAGCTTTTACAGGCAGTTAAAAGTGAGGGTGTTATTCACACGTGAGAGGTACGAGGGGCATATTGGTCAAAGCACACTGTAGCAAAAAAGTTGGGTAGTCGGGTCGTGGTAACAATAGTGGTTAGAAAATCGAGGCAATTTTGGGTTTTTTGAAAGATATATAAGAGGGAGAAGAGTAATTACTGTATTATTTTACTGTGAGAATCAATGAGTGGAGAGGAGGGAACGTACGCCATTTCACACATGGGAGTTTTTGTTGTGGTTGCGGTTGCGGTTGCTGGTTTGGTTTTGCTGATTCGAGGGTAGTGCTGCTAACCACTAGTAAGTTACTTGTTCTCTGCGTTTGTACTTTGTTTTGCCTTTTTGAGAATATAGGTTAGGCAATCTATGTTTGGGGTTTTAGAGGTTATTTTCGAGGGTAAAGAAACTTGAGGGATTTGGGTTTTGACCCATTTTGGGGTTTGGAGGGGGTACTGGGTCTAAGATTGAGGTTGTGATGAATATCTAGGAGGGGATAGACAAGACAGGTGTGATAGGCACGGGATTGTCAAATTTTCCACTCTAATTGCGTGTCTCTTCTTCTGTAGACTAAAATGCGCAACCGTCAGGCTTCTAGACGGAGACTAATAGATGAGGAGTTTGAAGAATTCGAAGCTAGTATTTCTGGTCGAGCCCCAATGGATGAGGGTAGTGATGTAGAAGTGTTAGATATTATAGCCGACGCTCCATTGCCAATAGTTCTACCGGCTGAGGAGGTTCCGATTTTGCGGCGTCGAAGGACGATAGTTACCAAGGATAGTGATAAAGAGGAAACAGTATGGGGGGAGGGGGGTAATGTAGGGCCTTTTGGTGGTGGAGAGGGAGATAAGGTACAAAGTGAAGATAGTGGGGATTCGACTGAGTCGGATAGGGTCGAAGGTGTTGTTTTAGCTAAAGAGAGGATTAGATTACACCGGTTCGCCGCCAAATTTGAACTCTCGAAGGTTGGGGTGTATCTGAGTGTTGCAGGGGAGGGGTTGACCTTCAAGTCTAACCCTGGGGAAGGGATTTTGGCTTATAGATGCCAAATTCGATTGGGATTGGAGCTTCCTCTCCGAAGACTGGTGAAAGAAGTGTTGAATTTATGGGGAGTGGATCCGGTGCAAATGAACGGTAATTTTTATGAGATGATGAGGGTTGTAGAGGGGATGAATGTAAAACTAGCTAGTGAGGGTTGAAATTTGATTAAGTGGTTTGACATTATCACCTTTTACTCGAGGAAGAATAGTCAGAACCCGGGGACCTATCACATCCAATGTCACCCAGAGAAACCTTGGTTTTTGACCTGTGCTCGACAGGCCAAGGGTGGAATAAAGATTTACTGATAGTAAAGGGTAACTATAAGAATGTAGATAAGGATGACCCGTATAAATTACATCATAGGGTATATAACGAAAGTAAGTTTACTGTCGAAGGGTTGCTGTTGATATGTATCTGAGATAAGTGATAACTGTGTTCTTGTTTTAATCTGTAGGTCCGGAGAGTTCGTCTTGGGTTAATCCGGTAAATTATATTGATACGCTGCTCGAAGCTAGTGAAGACTGGGTAAATTATGTGTTTGACAGTCTCAAAATCAAAAGGTAAAGAAGGAAGAAGGCGGATGCCCTGCTTTGAGACGTACCCGCTACGTCGAAGCTACCAAAGAGAAATAAAGGTAAAGGTGTTTCAAAGGGGAAAAAAGAGATGGGAGGGGAAGAGTTGCCAAGAAACTACCAATTTGTACCGAGATCGCGGAGGGGTTTGAAGCAAGTAATGCAAGTGCCCGAAGTGGCAAGAGATATGCCGAAGTTGAGGCCGAGGCCAGTAGTAGCTCAAACTGAGAAGGGGAAAGGCCCGGTAGTCCCTGATGCTTTGAAGGTACAGCAATCGAAGGCTGGCCAACTTAAGAGGCGTAAGGTGTTGGGGAGGGTGATACACTTGAGGACGATGAAGAGATGATAGAGGTTGAATGACAGGAGCAGGATGTGGCAAAGTAAGCTTCGATGGTCGAGCTCTGGGAAGATGACTCGGACGAGGCTTTGAAGGAGATAAGAAATACATGTTTCAGGTAACTATATGCTGCTTGATGTTGTGGTACTTTGAGATTTCTTAAAAATTCTTCGAGTTTTGAGTTGCACTAATTTTTTGAAAATTTTAGCAGACGGATGCTTGGGTGCAAACTTGCAATAAGGTAATGAAGGCAGTGAAGGCAAAATTGAAGCAAGCAAAGGACAATCTGAATCTTTCTCGTGGAATAGAGGCATCACTGGTGTCTGAAGTCAGGAAGCTGAAGCAGGATCTGGGGGTACTTACCGACTATTATGACGAGAGGCTCGAGCTGTAGCGGTCGAGGCTGGAGCGAAAGTGGTCTGCGAAGCTTGTGGCATGTGAAAGGGAGAAAGTTGAGCAGAAGGTGACTTTCTAGCGGCAGTATGATGGCGAATGCAAGGCGAACGTTAAGTTGAAAAGGTTTATAAATGATAAGGGGTATGACCCTGAGACATTGGAACCTTATCCTGTGTCTCTAGAACTTGTTGAGGGGGATGATTTGCAGGTGAAGGGAGGGGAGGCAAACATTGTTGAAGAAGCAGTTGGAGGTACTGGGGGTGGTGCAAATACTTTTCTTGTTGGAGCTCCCATTGGTAGAACTGTTAATGGTTTAATCGTCGAAGGTTTGAATGAAGCTGCTGGGGGATTTCTGGAGCAAGAAGGTGTAATCGCGCTGATATGACGTATTTGGGATTGGGGTTCCATATCTTCTTCTGCTGATTATAATGTTGAGTTGTCATATTTTGAGCGATGTTGTTGTTTTCTGTTGGTCTCTGAACTCGGTCGGTTGTTTGTGCTTTTGTTATCTGCTTGAACTTCTAAAATTGATGTTAAACATATTGATGCGTATTTTCTGAACATACTGGTTCTGAACTTCTAATTTGATATTTGATTTGCTGATGGATTGTGCAATCGTGCTCTAACCTTGAATTATTGGAATTTGAATGCACATTCTATTGAGTTTACTTGTTTTGGACTCTTGATGATTGGTCTTTGAATTGTACAACAACTGTTCCTCTGATAGATAATATGTTGAATATGCTCTGGAATTGTAGATAGTATTTTTGTAAAGGGTTGTTATTTGGAAGTGTAAAAGTTGGATCTATTTGAGTAGAAATTTGATCTGTATGAATGACTGTAGTGTGATCGAAACCTGGGGAGAGTTGTCGATGTATACATCGAACTCTGAATGTTTTTCTAGACATCGAAGGCCGAAGCCACAGCGAGGTTGAAATTTTGAAGAATTTCCAGGTCGCTTCCAAGTATCAGTCGGGCCGTGGGGACGTGATATCTAGAGGAAACCCAAAAATTTACTAGACTTCGAAGGCCTAAGCCACAGCGAAGCAATATCTGATCGCCTCCAATGCATTCTCGAGGGTTCGGTCTTTCGACCATCCTTGCCCCTCGAGTTTGCTTGAATGTTAGAAACTAGAGTAATTCAAGGTCGACCCCAAGTACCAGTCGGGGCGAGGGTGGACATGATACCTGGTGTAAACCAAGAAAAGGATTGGACTTCAACAGATTCAGAGCCTGGACGAAGTATATCTGATCGCCCCCAATGCATCCCCGAGGGTCCGGTCTTTCGACCATCCTTGCCCCTCGAGTTTGCTCAAAATTGGAGACTTGAGCAATTCAAGATCGCCCCCCTGTATCAGTCGGGGCGAGGGTGGATGTGATACCTAGGGATAATCAAGAAAAGGACTGGACTTCGAAGGCCTAAGCCACAGCGAAGCAATATCTGATCGCCCCTAATGCATCCTCGAGGGTCCGGCCTTTCGACCATTCTTGCCCCTCGAGTTTGCTCGAAGTTGGGAGCTTGAAAAAATCTCGAGGTTACCCTAAAATATCAGTCGGGTCGAAGGTTGACATGATACCTGAGTTAAATCAAGAAATTCAAAATGAAGCTGGAGACGAAGTAAGGGTTGAAAAACTTGTTTATTGAATATTCTGGATTACATTAGTTGTACATGGTTGGAGATATGACCTGTTAAAGGAGACCAGCTGCATTGTATTCCTGGGGTTTGGTAGAGGCTCTTCGTCTTCTGTCATTAGGTAATAAAAACTCTTATCTATTTTATCGTAGACAACATATGGTTCTTCCCAAGATTCGGCTAACTTGCCAGGATTTTGAAGTCTCGAAGATTGATTGACACGTCAAAGTACCAGATCTCCAATGTTGAAACTCCGTGGTCGAACTCTTTTGTTGTAAGATTTCTGAAGTGATGTGTGGTACTGGCCAAGGTTGGCGATAGCTCGATCTCTAGTTTCCTCGATCCATAACATGTTACATGCAAATTTGAACTCATTATCTTTGTCTGGGAGGTTAGGGTCTCGAGTGGGTACTTCGAATTGAGTTTGTAATATAGCTTTGGTTCCATATGTTAGGAGGAAGGGGGTGCGGTGCATCCTGTAGATTTCCTTGGGGTTGTGCGATAGGCCTAGAGGACGTGTTGTAACTCTTAAACCCATCGTTCTTTCTTTGTATCGACTCTCTTCTTAAGGCTATCGATGATGGTTTTGTTAATGGCTTCGACTTGACCGTTGCCCTGGGGATAGTAAGGTGTGGAGGGTGAGATGATGATGTGTGTTTTTTGAGGAAGTTTCTCACTTTGCTGCCAACGAATTGGGGACCATTGTCATATCGAATCATATGGGGACAGCCGAAGCGAGTGATGATGTTTTCCCAAAAAAATTTAACAACTTCTTCTTCTCTGGTTCGGCATAGAGGTACCGCTTCGACCCATTTTGTGAAGTAATCGGTTGTGACGAGGATGTTTTCTCTACTACCCGAAGCTTTTGGGAAGGGTCCAATAAGATCGATTGCCCATCTTTTGAATGGCCAGGAAACTTGACTGAAGTAGAGGTCTTGAGAGAAGCAATGGATGTCATGAGCGTGACGCTGGCATTTGTCACAGTGTTTTGCATAGTCTGAAGCTTGTTTTTTCATACCAGGCCAAAATAATCCTTGGGTAACAGCTGGAAGGGCAATTGAATGACCAGCAGTATGAGCACCGCAGGTTCCTTCGTGAAGTTCGGCTAGGGTTTGAGAGGCTTCAGCTTGGGATATGCATCGAAGGAGGACGCCATTTGGGGATTTTCGATGTAGTTGGCTTTTGTGGATAGTATATCTACGGCAGTTTTCTAGCAAGGACCGTGACTCTCTCCCCCAATATTGATGGTATTGATTTCCATCTGGTCGATACTTGGGCGTTCGAGTACTTCGATATGGAGTGTCCGAGATTCTGATTGTCCGAACATAGCTGCTATCTGGGTGAGGGCATCTGCATGTCTATTTTCTCCTCGAGGGAAATGTCTGATTGTGGATTTTTCGAGGAACCGGTCCATATGCTGTCGCACAAAGAGTACGTAGTCAGCCATGTGACTGTTAGCTTGGTTCTCTCCTGTGTAATATCTTTGAACGAGTTGGGAATCTATAAAGACTGTAAGCTTGGGGATGCCAAGGTCGAGTACTAGGTCGGGGATGTGGATCAAGGCTTCATACTCTGCTTCATTATTTAAGCATTCGAAGGCCAGTTTGTCAGCTATCTCTATGCGGTCATTAGTGGGTATTACCAAGACAATGCCAATGCCTGAGCTATTAGGTCCAACTAATCTGTCTGTGAATATACGCTAGCCGATGAGAGGGTCCCAGGGATCTACTATTTCGGGTTGATCTTCTGATAAATCATCTTCGTGTTCTTTCCAGTCGACATCTTCGACCGGGAAGTCAGGCAGAAAGTCTGCTACTGCATGGCCTTTATGGAATATTTGCTTCTCGAATGTAATGTCGTATTCGCCAAGGTATACAGACCACTGTTGCACTTGTCTGGATTTTTCTTTTTTGCTAAGTACCTCTCGAAGGGGATAACTGGTAATAGCACGGATAGGATGAGCCTGAAAATATGGTTTGATCTTACGGGCTGAATAGATAAGTGTGAGGAGTAAGCGCTCAAGTTTTGAATATCGAGTTTCTACGGGGGTTAGGGTTTTGTTGATGAAATATACAAGTTTTTCGATGTTGGAATCAAGTCGAATGAGCACTGAACTGAGAGAGGTTTTTGTGGCAGCAAGGTATAAATAGAGTGTTTTGCCTTTGATAGGTATGCTGATGATTGGTGGACAGCCACGATAAGTTTTGAGTTAAAGGAAGGCTTGTTCCTACTCAGGAGTCCAGTCGATCTCGGGATTGTTTTCTTTTTTTCTTTGTGGATGTCTTGATCGTGTAATAGGGAAAAGACCAGGCACATCGATCTGAGGATTTGGAAATAAAACGATTGAGGGCTGCTATCTTTCCCTCTACTTTTTGGACGTCTTTCTTGGTTCGGAGCGAAGGCGTGTCTATGAGGGCTCGAATGTGTGTGGGTTCTATCTCTATCCAGCGTTTACTGATAAGGTGACCCAAATTTTTTCCAGATGACACGCCAAATTGGCACTTATATGGGTTGAGTTTCATATTATACGTACGAAGTATCGAGAAAGTTTCTGAGAGGTCTTGAATATGGGTGTTTTTCTGAAGGCTCTTGCATAACATATCGTCGATATAGAGTTCGACAGATTTGCCAAGCAAGGGTTTGAACATGGTTGTGAGAAGGCATCTGTAGGTGGCACCGACATTTTTAAGGCCAAAGGGCATAACGTTGAAACTGTAAAGGCCTTGTTCAGTTATAAATAAAGTTATAAGTTGATCTTCGGGGAAGAGGGGTATCTGATTGTAACCCGAAGCCTCGTCCATCATGGATAGGCGTTCGTGTCCAGCAGTGGCATCGAGGAGTGCTGAGATAGTCGTGAGGGGGAAGCTGTTCTTTATTGTATACTTGTCGAGGTCTGTAAAGTCGACGCAGATTCAGATCTTGCCATTCTTCTTAGGAACTGCTATAATGTTTGATATCAAGTCTGCGCACTTTACTTCTCTAATAAAGCCTGCGGCAATGAGCTTGTCTACTTCGAGGTTCACGGCTTCGCGAAGTCGTGGTGCTAGTGTACGCTTCTTTTTTTTACTACTGAGGAATAGGGGAGGAGATCGAGGCGATGGCAGGCCAGTCTGGGGTTGACGCCAGGCATCTTTTGAAATGTCCAGGCGAAGATATCTTTGTTTGTTCGAAGGAACTCGGAAAGTTCGAGGTGCTCTGAATCATTAAGGAAGGTTCTAAGAAATGTACCTCAACCAGGACCGTCAAGTTCAATATAAATAGTGGTTTCGATGGATGGGGTGGTATCTTTCAAAGTCGAGGGGATAGAAAGATGCTGTGATTGCTATGGGAGGCTGACAAGTTTTTGGGTTTGGTCGGTCTCTGGGTGCTCGCAGGAGCGGGGCATGGCATTGAGAGCCTTTCAAATTCCAAATACCCTCGTGATTGCTAAATCGAAGGGTCTGATGGTAGGTCGAAGGTATAGCTCGCATGGCGTGAAGCCAATCTCGTCCGAGTATACCGAGGTATTCGAACTTCTTGTCAATGAAGATGAAATAGGTTTGAAGGGTAATGGGGCCTGTAGTGACGGGTAGGCTGATACGGCCAACAATGACTTTTGTCGATTCGTTGAAACCTTTTAGTTCGATGTTGGCAGCGGTTATGAGGTCTATTTTCTTCATGGTTTGGATTGTTTGGAGAAAGAGGACATCAGCTGCGCTCCCAATATCTACGAACATTGTATAGAGGACAAGGTTCTCGATCTTAATCATGATGACTAACGGATCAGAATGGGGGAGATGAATGTGTGAAGTATCACAGTCGATGAAATAAATACCTTCGAGTCGAGGGTGACAGCTTGATTCAGGCAGAAGGGTAGGAAATTTCTCCTGATAGGTGAGCTTGTAACATTCTTCGACGTGCTTTCATTTACTCTTGGAATGTCCACCGTCTATGTTGTTAACTTCGATCAACTTAACTCTATATATATGCACCTCAGCTTGTTCAGCAGTAGGGGTGGATAAGGATTTGATGTAGGACCCATCGAGGTAGCTTGGAAGATCAGCAATATACTGGTGCAAATGTCCTGCTCTAAAAATAAGTTCAAGGGAGCGTTAAAGGGCGAAGAATTTATTGGTATGGTGACAGTTACACTTATGGTTGACACAGTAAGGTTCGCCTGGTCTGACTTCGATGGGGAAAGGGATGCGCCAAATGGGGTCTGCCTGCATGTGTGGTAGAAGGGTATTGAGGGGGGCAGTGAGTATAGGTAAAATAGGCCTTGGTCGCTTCTTGCGAGCTTCAGTGTTATTATCAATGTTAGGGCGCTTGCGGCCCTCAGTCTCCTGTGATACAGGAGCGATCAGGGGTGCGGGAGCAGGGTGGGGGTGTTGCCAAGGTTTATTGAAGTTTGCTATTTGCAAAGGCTGGCTCTGTTTGTAGGACTCTTGGAGGCATTCAAGATCAATATAGCCGTTGACCTTCGAAATCATATGTTCGAGTGTTTATGGTTTGTAGAGAACTAGGTGCTCTTTTACTCGGTTGTGGTCGGGATGGGCATTCGAATATGCCAAAATAGCATTCGAGCAGTCGAGATTTTCAATTTTCCGGGATTCTTCGAGAAATCTTCTGGTGAAGGCTTCGAGGGTCTCACTGCCAATTTTTTTGAAATTGAAGAGAGCGTCAGCTATGACCTCTCTGTCTTTGTTGAAGGCAAATTAGGCAATGAAAAGGTATGAAAGTTGCTCAAAGTTAGGAATCGAGCCATTTGGGAGATTATGGTACCATCGAAGGGGGTTATCGGTAAGGCTCGTTGGAAAAAAGGTGACATAATAGGTAGTCAGCGTAGTGTAGAGGCTCAGGGAGTTTTAGAATTCGAGGATGTGGGATTTGGGGTCTGTGTTACAGTATTTGCCAAGTTTTGGACTACGAAAGTTGGGGGGTATTTCGATAGCCAAAAGTTTGGGGCAGATTAGGTTATTGAGGTGGCTCCAGGAGTTTGTTGCGGAGCTCGTGCTAATGCGGATGACAGGTTATATTTTGTGGTCGATGTCCTGCTGTATAACATATGCAGGATGTGGGAGATATTGATGAATTTAAAGGTTGTGAGGTTGAGTGTGTGATATAAAATTAGCACTGCGCTAGCCGAGCCATTCTCGAGCAGGATGGCGTCTAGGGTGTCTTGAAAAGCGGAGGGTTGAGTCAGAAGAGTCTTATGTGGGGTGAATCCCGAGGTGAATGGAGCCGGTTGGGGGGGATAATACGGGGAAAACCTTCGGCACCAGTGTGAACGGGAGGTATCTTGAGGTTTGGCAAATGTCCTAGGCAGGTACGAGCAGAGACGCGCGATGGGTCTGGTACCTGGGACGGGTGAACAGGTTCTAAGGGCTGTAATCTTTGTAGCTTTCAGACGGTGTTGCGCAGTTCGTCGATTGCTCTGTTAGGTCTGTTTTTATCACCCCAGCGGCGATTTCGCTCAGTTTCTAGTACCGGTGGTTTTCACACTCCTGGTTTAGTTGGTTCTGGTGGCACTCCTCTGTGTGAGCGACTTGTTGGGATAACAAGGCTATTTGGACAGCTACTCCGTCAATGGAGTGGCCTGCCTGGGTTGAGTTGGAACGGCGTGTGGGTGCCATTGATGGTAATCTGCTGAATTGGAAAACAAAAGGAGGGGAAGAAGGAAAGGAGATTGGTAGGGTGGGAAGCACAAACGACGCCAATTGTAGGGACTTAACCTAGTTCGGATGGGAAGTTGGTTCTTACAACGTAAAATCAATCCTCAATCAAAGGAGACAAGCAATTGACCTAAAGCAAGATCTAACTTAAAGACAAATACTTGTGTAGAGACCCGAATGTGACTCTCTACGACCCCTGATGAGGATTTTTTTAAGGCAGATTGTATTACTGAAGAGTAAATAACAGGGTTCGAGTACAGAGTATCTGGGTGGTCGAAGGTAAAATGCAAGGGGTTGGAGATGATTTTTCTAACCCCTCCATGGTTTCCCCTCTGCTCTATTTATAGAGATATAGGGAGTTGAGTCACCAAGGGTGGGTCAGGTTTACATGATTACTGTCAGGAAATCCTGGTGAGTTATGGGCATCGGTCATGTTGGTATTATCACTGTAACATTTATTGATGATGTCTCTGAACGGCGCGGTGGTTGGACCTGTCACTGTAGCTGGATGGGCTAATTAATGCGTCGTTTGATCTGATGAGGTACTTTTCTATCTTATCTTGCTTCGACCGTGTGTTAGTGAGGTCGAAGGATTTCTGTTGTAGCACGTTAATCCATTCTCCAAGCTTTGCTTGTCATGGTGATCCTTTTTCTATAATTGCTATGCAACAAATTTGTCTGAAGTATTAATGATAGTTGAGAAAACATTTTCACAAGCTCGAGAAAGTTTTTGGCTACCTCAAATTTCGTAAATACTGTTATCGTGTTTAAAGCGGAGTGCTTGATGATAAGTGGAAGCGATTGCTTCCATGTTGTGTATCCAGCAGCAGCCCATAATCCCAAGATAGCGAGACTTGGCATTGATGACAAAGAAAATGATGTCGATAGTAGCTGGTCCTGCGGTAATAGGTAAGATAATCTTGCCTACTCATTCTTCTCAAGAGCTATTAAACCTGCTAATGTCGGTGCCGCTCTGAATGACTTGGTCAGCTGACCTAATCTGGTCGATCGTACTCTGAAAAAGAATTTCAATACCACTCCCAGTATCGATCATCATTGTGTGCATGACAAACTGCTTCATCTTGAGAATAATGACCAATGCATCATGATGTAGAAAATTGACATGACTAGTATCGCAATCCTCGAAAGAGATTCCTAGCCGACGATTACTTGATTCAGGAAGAAGTTTGGCTTCTTTGTCTTGAGGTGAAAGATCACAGTATTCGGATAGCCTTCTGCGCTTTGATCAGTTGGAATTGTTGATCTGGTTAACTTCGATCATGTTGCTGAGGTGTATGTAGTAGAGATTCTTGTCCTCAGCCTTATCGTTGACCTGAACAACTTTGAGTTGTTTCTTATGGTTGCCATCCTGGTATGACTTCAGGTCGACAATGTATTCAAGCATCCGTCCTTCCAGAAAAATGAGCCTGAGTATCCGCTGTATAACATAACAATTGTTAGTAGAATGATGATTTAGCTTATGGTGTAGGCATAATGGCCGACCCTCAATGGGCTCCAGTAGTCGAGAGACGTGGTAGAGCGGGTTTTTTAACAGTAGTGGAAAAAGTATGGAAATTCAGACGTTCAGCTTTGGGAGTACGAGTTTATTTTGCGGACCGCTTCTTCGAGGGTACTCAACATTTCTTTTGATGCGTTTATGATCCCCCTGTTCCTGCTTAGGCTCGCTGGTCCGTTTGGTAGGTGGGCACTTGGTAGAGAGGGCGGACTTAGTAGATTTATTTCGCTCAGACATCATCCTCTTTAAGTCGACGTAACCATTAACCTTGGTGATCATCTCCTCCAACGTCGCAGGTTTGTTAAGGAATAGGTACTCCTTGGCTTTGCAATCGAGCCGGATAGCATTGGTGAACGCGGTCACAACTGTCTTTTGGTTGAGGTTATCTACCTTTCTTGCGAGCTCCAGGAATTTCTTTGAAAAATCTTCGAGCTTCTCTCCTTGTGACTGCTTAAGACCTATTAGAGAATACAAGTTCTTCTTTATTTCTCTATTGTGGGAATTGATAGACACGTAATATTTACGTGTACAACTCCTAAATTTATATCTACCTAGTCATTTATTAAATAAATGTGACACTAATAGTGTTTTTGCTTGTATTTACAGAAATCGGTCACATGATAAATAACTCGTAGATTTTTTTGGTTTTTAACGAAGAACAAGGGTGATGCACTCCAATAATGATTCTCATTTGAAGTTGTTAACCAAAGGTCCATGCATGGAAGCCCATTAAAGAGAATTAGATATAAATATTATTCTTATGAGTTATAATGCATGATTTTAGGCATTGTTTAGGGGATTTTATATTAATGTTAATTTTTAGTAACCCTTCCTATACTCTATAAATTGGAGGGGAATCCCACCCATGAGGGGTCATCTTGGAGAGTGTAAATCAAAGTAAAATAAGCAATAAAGTTCTTGTTCTTCTCTTGTTCTTGTCTTTTAATTTTATCATAGTAATAGTAGTATGACAATGATCAAAGGGATGAGTAGCTAATCTTCTTAGCCAAGGCTAGAGGAAGCTCCACCTAATGTAGCCTTAGTGTAGATTGTATAGCTTAGTTAAAGTAATTACTTTCTCTTTATCCCAGAATATTGCATATTCGTATTCTTTCTTCCTATGCTTGACCATAGCTAGGATTAGAAGGAATAATGAATCTATGTAAACATCTTGTTGGACCATAACAAGATAGGTTAGGAACATGGAGAAGATAACATAATCCATACTTATCAACCAGACCATGGTTGAGTAAGTTGGTTTATGGGTAGTTCCTAATTACTAAATCACTTGTATTTTTTTATGTATTGCATATGCCCGACCAACGATATGCGATACGGGAACTCGTAATTTACTTTAATTATTTATGCTATCTAATGGTTAAAAAGGGTGGAGTGGAATTGATGCCATGGTTTCCACTCCAATTTATCTTGTAATTTGTTTCGTTCTTCTTTTTATTTTAAAACATTCACAAACTCATTGCTATTGGATAAAACTAGTAGCTCGAAGTATAATTTGTACTACAAGTCTCTAGGGATACGACCCCGCTTACCTTGTACTTAACGGTACACCGTGCACTTGCAGGTCTTTTAAGACGTCAGTTTATAATCGATCCGGCATATGTTTTGATAAACTATTTTTGTAGCTGATCGAATGTGTAGATAGATTCCATAGGGAGAGAGTGGAACCATCGGAGTGGTTCTTCCTATAAACTTGTGGCGAACAGTCGGTAGAGAATGTGGTTGAGATTGGAGTACAACCCCAATGAATCGCGGTATTGCTGGATATGCTCTTTCGGGTCTGTACCTTTGTATTTGTGAATTTGGGGAGTATGGAAACCTTTCGGCATTTCCATATCGAATAGTTCTTTAGCAATCAGACTTTCTTGCAACGTCGTGGTGTCGTTGGTAGCTCCCAGAACATGTGCCTCGATTAGCTCCTTGATTCGTTGATCCATATACTCTTTTGTGACATAATGACATGTTGGTTGGATTGCTGGATCTGCTGGCAGAGGATGATAAGTCCCTGTATCTTCACTCAAACGGTCTCGCACTAGAATTTGGCAGAGAGGTCGTTGGTCTTCCTCTTGATGAATGTGTATCTGGTAACCCCGACTGATTTCTGATTGGATTTCTCCTCCCAAATGGATGGAGGGTTGCGGCCCATGTGGTTGATTTCTGGAGATTGCTTTACTAGTTAGGTCCCAGCCTTTCCCTTGCCGAGATGCGGGAGGTTTCTGGAAGTTAATCGTGACCTCTGGTAGGAGGGGCCCACTGAGTATTTTGCAGAGCCTCGAGTGCAGTATGCATCGTAGTCATCTGATCTTCGTGTCATTTGAGCGCTGTCAAACGAGCTTGTCGTTCTGCATCAAGCTCTTTCTCTTGGAGCTCGCAATCTTTCGTCAATTGAAGTTCGAGCTTGGCGCATTTCTCTGCTTCTGCGTTGAGATTCTCCCATAACTCGGTGAGTTGTCCCAGATCCACAAAAATTTTGAGCTGAGTTCTTGCGGCCTCTCGTCTGGGCGAAACCATAGTTAAAAATTGTAATGAAAGACTGCCCTAGGATATCGTGGATATGCAATCTTTCCCACAAACGGCGCCAAATGTAATGGCCAAATTCTGTAGCTCGATACGATTAGGAAATATCTATTACACCAATGATCCTGTAACAATACGCTAATAAAAAACAAGAAACTGAAACAGGTGTTTTTAGCGTGGAAAACCTCTGAATAGGTAAAAAAAACCACGACCTCGTATGGAGGATTTTTGTAAAAGTCTCTTTATAGCTTTGAGTGGATATCTTTATTATAAGTGATCTCTAAAATATAGAAATACCTTTGATCTCGTAAATAAGAAGCTTGAGTAATTTTTTTGGTCCCTGTCTCTTCTGGAAGTTCTCCTTTTTATAGGTTTTTCCCACTGTCGTACTGGAGCACGTCTTTCGAATAATGCAGTTAGTGACGGTTGACTGAATAACTGATAAGTTCGTGGGAGACAAGTGTTTTTGACTGAATAATGTTTTTCGGGTTTAGCTCGATGTAGTTTATTATGTAGTTCGTGGTGTTGGTTAGAGTGTTTAACTAGAGTGTTGTGTGCTGAAATTCCATGAGCCTGAGATGGAGGTAAATTGAACTGAGTGAGCTCGATTACGAGTGAGGTCGAGGAATAAGTCCCTACAAACTCGAAGGAGATTTTGGCCGCTTTCAATTTATTGACAACTGATTTCTTCAAGTTTCAAACATTAAATACATGAGAGATAGAAAAAAATACTATATTCTTCAAAGTTTCTGATCACTTGAAGTCGATCAATTCGACATATTTGAGATCTATAGATTAATTTAAAGGATTGTAGTAACTGAGATGTCCAATGATTGAGATTAAGAGGGGTGGTGATAAAGTCGTAGAGATTTTTGTAACCTTGAAACTGCCTCAGAACTTCACTATCTGCATTCGTTCTCCTCCAATCAAAAGAGAGGAAGAAGGGAGTAAATACTAAATGTTTTAGAGGGGTTTAGTTTGATGTTTGCTTGAACAACGAGAAAGAGGTACAACAAAAGCAACTGTTTACGTCATTTATTTGGGAAGTGACATAAAAAGTCCAATATTACGTTATTTGTCCGTAATTGTTTATGATACTACGTCATTCTCCGAAAAATGACGTCATTTCCTGTATTTTTCTGTATGACATCAATTTTGACAGTGACATAAAAACAAAAATATCATTTACGTGAGCATTTACATCATTTATCTTCAATTTGACGAGATTCATTTCAGTAATCTTCCCGAACTTCAGTTTATCTATCCAAAGTTTAATTGCTATAACTAAGTACTAGATTGTTTAGAACTAGTATTCATTGGAGCTCTCATCAAGGATCGTTGAAGATGAAGTGATTGAGCAGCTATAAGGGTTCAATTTTTTCTCTCTCTCCCTCTCTCAATTTAGGGTTCTCTCCTGTTCGACACACACTCTCGATTCAGGTTTTAATTACTCCATTAATATCTCTATCAATAAGGGTTTTAACTACGCCCCATAATCAACACTCTGCCTCTATATATGTATCTGTATCTGTATCTCATAGTGGTTGAGAAAAATTCATCTCCTAATTCTTCTTATATGAAGCTTCTCCTTGACTTATTGATCTTTGTTCTGTGAGTGAGTATAACTGGAGGGTAGTAAGGTATGTCAGTGAAGTGCAATTCCTTTTCTTCTTGCTTTATTGCAATGGTGGAATTTCATTGTTACTGTTATTATCATGTACAAGTGGGACTTTCTTGTAATGAGTTTATCCTGGCCTTTTACATTTTTTTTTATTTCTTTTGGAATTGCATATCCAAGTAGTAATTTTCATTAGTATTTTTTTGGAGTATTTCTGGGTGTGTGTCGTATTCACCTATCTAAGATGCAATTTCAGGCAACCGAAAGAGGCCGTTGGTGTTCGCAGACACTTCAGAAGGGGAATGGGAGAATGATGGCATGCCGTGGCTTTGGTAATTTCTTGAACCATACCTAATACCTTAAAAGAATATAATTAAAAGTTTATGTAATTATTTATATGCATTATTTAGTCAGTGGCGCAAATTACCTCAAGGTTGCCCATTAATCTTCTAGGACACTAGTATGTGCTTATGATCAAAACCTTTGTCCGTCTTTGATGAGATGGAGTAGTGGGTTTGGTCGAGGTCACATTGAGTCTCCTTTCATTTAGGTACAGTGTTGCCCCATGAAATTATATTGTGTTAATTCTAAAATAGTTTTTTTCATTATTTATGCAAATGGCTATGTGAAGGCCGGGGAATGTTGGAAAATAAGACACTTCTACCAGGCTATATTTGTCACCGATGCAAGGCGCCTAGTAACTTTAATTTTTAGCATATTATTGTGATTTTTTCAATGGATCTATGAAAAGGTGCTCATTGGTTTCTTTGTAAAATTCAGGACATCTTATTTAGCATTCCCCCAAAAAATGGTGATCCAAATTGTGACATTAAAGGAGTCAAGCTTCCAACTGGAATTCCAATGCCAATGTTAGTTGCTACCCTAAATGGTTTTAATGCATTACTAAGCTGCACCTTATCTATTCTCAAGACGGATGAGTGAGTTATTTTTATTTTCTTACATTAGGAGTACTCCTCGTAGTCTTTCTTTCTCTGTAGATTATTTTTAAAAAGATATTTACTTTAGTTTTTTTTCCAATTCAAAATAGGGCTGCATTTGATAAGGAACTGGAATAAAGTAATGAAGGGTGCTATGATGACAAGCAAGTGCTGTTTTAATAGCTTCTGTGAAAAATGTTAGTGTTCTATTCCTCTTGAACTTATGCAATTTCTACTTGCAATTCAAATAGTCTATATCCTCGCACTTTCAATTCTCTTCCTTGCAATTCAGGAATGCACATCTAATTGCAGCAATGGTAATCATATCAATAACTCATACCTTTCCTTTCGAATTTGCATCTGATGCATAAGTCTTCTTTTATAAATAAATTCATGCGTAAATATTGATTATTGTCGCATGTTCTTATACTTGACATTAGTCACTACAAGAAAAACTACTATTAGGGATGGCAAAAAAGTGTCCCAAAAGGCTACTAATCTCTCCCTACAGCTATTAGGGACGTCTTTAGGGACGGTAAAGTATTGTACCTTTAGGGTGGCATCCCAAATACATTAGGGACGGACACATCCATTTCTAATACTATTAAGGACGGTTTTAAAGATGCCAAAAATCCATCTCTAAAAGTTTTTATTTTTCAACTCCTTTGGGGACGGAGTATAACCGTCCCTAATACATAATATTAGAGACGAATTTGTTTGTCTCTAAAAGTATGGTGCCAAATTTTCCCGCCAGCACCAATATTATTGGGGACGGATTATTCTGTCTCTAATACACAACATTTAAGACAGATTTGTTTGTCTTTAAAAGTATGGCGCCAAATTTTTCCGCCAGCGCTAATATTATTGGGAACAAATTATTTTGTCTCTAATACGTAATGTTTGAGACGAATTTGTTTGTCTCTAAAAGTATGACGCCAATATTAATAGAGACGGAATAAATCGTCCCTAAAGAAGGTAATGTTAAATGTAGTATTTTTGCAATTTGAATTACACCCCTGTTAGATAGTGCAAATCATTCATCAACCACAAGTTAATTTAAAGGAGAGAAAGAGTTATTTACAAGGTTTCACAAACTCCAATTTAATATAAATAAATAAGGTCTCAATCCCACCTAGATTTTTTAAAATTATTGTTCAATCACTAAATACACAACTTGAGCATTCAAATTAATTATCTAACCTCTTACGCACTAAACATAGAACCATCAACACACGAACAATATCTCTACGTATAATAAACACTTGTTTGTATCGCTCCCATAGTCCCATAATTGTGAAGAAACTACCTGAAAAAAAAATCAAACCTCAACCATAACAAATAAAAATAATTGCAAACCAAAAGATAATAAAATAATGAAGTACACATTATGAAACTGAAAATATAACAAAATCAAATGACGCGTCACATCTATATCAGAGTCCTGAGGGAAAACAAATTAAATAGGAGAAATCCTACCGAAAATTTGGCAACACTTACCCTGTAAATTGGACATTTCCATTTTGTACCTACTAGAAAATATATACAATTTATAAACACTCAAGTGAATTACGTAATCTTTCAGTTTGAGAATGCTTAGGGCCAGTATACACACAACACGCTCCCAATTCCTAAGATTATGAAATCCACACAATTTGCAGGACAATTGGATATTAGATTAAGATTATATCAACCATGAGGCTTGATAATATATATAAATCTCAACAACTACAAATATTAACACCTGATTAAATATAATTTCATAGCATGAGTATAAATATCTAGAAGTTGCAACACTATACTACCAAATGCTACTCGACACGTAGTATGGTGAAATGTAAAGTATTCGTATACGCCAAAAATAAAGATACCTGAAAGGACTAGAAGACTCTTACAACCAGTATTTTGTCCAAAAAGAATATCAGTGTCAATCTACGAAACAAAAAAACCCCCCTATGAAAGCGAAGTTATGTCACTATATCATATTGGTCTACAAATGTCATATGTTGGTTAAGCCAATTTTAGCTCTAAAATATTAACATATCGGGTTAAAATTTCAAAAATCCCACTTACAAATCATTAATGCAACAACAAAAGTAAAAACAAGTTCAACCTCTACGGACTTATCTAAAACAAATTTCCCCGCTTAAATCCAGTACCTAAAAAACCCTAATCCAACAACTATGCCACAATCCAATTTCAGTTGAGGGTTTCAGCTCTTGAAGCAATGTCGGCTAGTGCAAGAGAATTGCTCGAGTATCTTAGTAAACATCCAATGGCGGCTTCAAGTTCAACTTCTCAAGACATGACACAAACCCCTCAGGTTGTTCCTACTACTACTATTCTTACAAGCGATGCCAAAGAGAAAGCAATTAGGAAATATCTATCTATTCCCTTGCCTGGAATCAACAGAAATTGATTTGGTGGAGTAAATAACTTTTCCACAAACAAACAAAGCTGGAAGGGTATAGAACTTGGACAAATTTGAGGAATTAAATTGAGAGAAATGACAGTTGGAGAAGTAAATACCTTAGGAAATACTACATTTCATTGTTTGAAATGTGGAGTTACTAAAAGAGCTATTTCTAGCATCTTGCTTTTAGCTTACTATTGTAGAGACATTTATGATCACTGGATGTATCAATATGATTTGACAGATTTAAATAATCCTCTTGGTGTAGAAGATGCAGAAGGGCACAATAATATTTTCTTGTACCTACCAACCGATGCAAACCCTCGACTATGTTGAGTGCTAACGATCCTAAACTATAACAAAAAATGGCAGCTGCATATACTTTTTTTGGCATCAACTTACCTTAGGCTATTTGTCAAATTTCCCAAAAATATGGTAAAGGTACAAGATTGCATAAAGAGCAGACTTGAACATTTTCATTCTTATGAGCTTCCATTTAGGGATTATGTACCTATTCGGAAAACATTTAAGACTATTGCAAAGCTGTTCAACCTCTCCAGTCTATACAAGTTTACTCTCTACAAAATATTGTATGCTGGGGCAAAGTGTGCTTATGGAAGCAATCTAAAAGAATTCCAGTATGGGATCCACCTGAGCTTTGCTGGATTACATTCTTATACTCTTTTTATGAAGGCTGTTGAGACACTATATATTCCACACTCAGAACTGTTAAATAACTTGTGTGCTGCTGTTCTGGTTTCAAACTCGTACTTGAGTCAATAGTATATATACTAAACAACTATGTCAGAAGCGCGAACTCTAAACACGAAGCAGGAATGTGGAAATATGCACGCCTTTTTGACAAGCAATTCATGTCTGTTTTGCAAACAAAACATTGTGCTGAATTTGTGATGGTACTTGCATACATATTGCAGTTAACTGATCCTGTTTTATATGCAAATGTTTTTGAAATAACCCAAATTGCTGGAAGGGGTGCTCATGAGAAGTTGAAAGCATAAGCTATGGCAGGGAGGACACCACAATCAATAAGTAGAAGCTATGGCAAGGAGGACACTACAAAAAAAGGGTGTGCCACTCCAAGTTCTCTCTGCTACACATATAGCTTGTATTAATTTTCATTTTAATACAGCAGTGGGGATACTTTTATATCTCTGAAAAAAAAAACCATCTTAAGCTACACATGATTATGAAATTCTGAAGAAAAAATGTCATCGTCGTCAACTGAGATAGGTTTTGGGGAGTTTAGTTAGTGTCTGTTCCTGTTGTTTGAGACGGGGATGCAAGCCCGAATCAGTTTCCTCTTCAGGGAGTATTGGAATCTATTGACTCAAGAAAGAAAAACATTGCAGTTTAGTTATGGTGTCTGTAGAAGTTGATGTATAGAAGTCGATGCTGCAGATGTTCATCTTAAAATGAAGAATGATGAACTTTCCCGAAAGTCTAAACTCTGTGAGAATTGTCGTTCTGACGGCTTGTTTGACGTGCCATTTTCCGAGGAAGAAAAACAGACTGGAGGTTCTTCTGTACTATCATCTTTTGAATCTAAAAGGCTAGAATGTGGTGTCCTCAGAAGGCAATCTAGTCCATGTAGTAGAGGTTAGTCTATATCCAATGAACCACCTGACTAAAAAAATTTGATGACTAATGTTTTCATACTCAAATAAATGGTAGTTACTCAAATTAAACATAACATACAAGCAAACCAAACCAAAAGCTGAATCAAGATAAAGACAGGCGATGGATGCTGTTTATTGCATCCAATGTTTTTTTATACAACTAAGGCAAGAGTATTATGGCCTACAAATGTACTTATAGAGTATTTGGAAACTAAGCAAAAGCAAAGAAAAGTAGCAAGCAAAAATGTTATTACAACTTCTCATCTGCCTCTCATGGCTCACTATAGCATCAGCAGTTGCAACTGGTTGCTAAGAAAAATGCGGGGATTTTAACATTCCTTACCCATTCGGGATTGGAGAACAAAACTGTTACAAATCAGGACTAGATTTAGTCTGTAATGAATCATTCAGCCCTCTGAGACTGGTATACGTTAATATGCCTGTAGTAGACATATCATTAAATGGTGCAATGACTGTCAATCTCGAGGTTTCTTACGGCTGCTATGACAAATTTGGTGCTTCCACCAATAATGCTCCGTGGGGAATCACGTTGTCAAGTCCGTTTACCTTCTTCGACACTCAAAACAAGTTCACGGCCATCGGTTGTGATACATATGCTGTCATATCAGACAGCTCTGTAGTTTTTTTCGAAAGTGGATGTACGTCGATTTATGTGAATGAGGATAACGTTGTTGAAGGATCATGCTCTGGTATTGGATGTTGTCAAACAACAATCCCGAAGAATTTGATAACTCTGAATGTGAGTTTGAGTAGCTTTTATAATCACAACTACTCGTGGGCTTACAATCCCTATAACTATGCATTTTTGGCTGACTCTGAACAACTTAATTTCTCTCGGTCGGATCTTTAAAACTTTACTGGCATGGGACCAGAGATTAACAATAATATTAGTTTCCCAGCTGTTCTTGACTGGGTGGTCGGACTGGAGACTTATGAAGAATCTATGAAGAATTTGACAAGCTATGCGTGTGAGGATAATAGTGGCTGCGTTGACTCCACCAATGGCCCTGGATATAATTGTTACTGAAATCCAGGTTATGAGGGGAATCCTTATTTCGCCAATGGGTACTAAGGTATCACTGAATGTTTATCTGTTAAACCTATAGAAATTTTTATAGAGCATCTCAGCCCTCCAACGATGAAGTTTGACTGCTTTATTAGTGACATACCATGTAGATGAGACTAAGTGACGGCTAACCAAAAGACTTACTCTGTGCTGCAATTTTTTTCTTACAGATTTTGATGAGTGCTCGGCTCCAAAAAAACCTTGCGAGAAAACTTGTACTAACACACGCAGGGGGGTTACTACTGCTCTTGCCCCTTTATGATGACCTAGGTGATAAAAATGGAGATGGAGTTGATTGCATTCTTCATGTAAAGCGAAAAAAGTTACAAACTTTACAGCTTGCATTAGGTAATAATTACCTTCTGTATCAAAAAAATTAATTTTCTCAATTACTTTTTTAACAAGTCATTTTTTCCTTTATAAGTGAAATTATTTATATGATTAATCGAATAGAGTGATAAACGCTATTTAAGAATACACAATCAAATTCAATCTAGGGAATCATTAAATGACAGACTTCCATAAAAAGATGGAGATGGAATTGCTTGCACTCGAAACAATTTCCCAATAATGAAGACCACCCTAGGTAAAAGTCCTTTCATGTGCTAATAATAATATTATCACCCTAGGTAACTTTTCACTTTGATGGAATAGAAAAAGAAAAGAATATGTATTGATAGAACGAGTTTAATGAAACTACGTATTACTATTTTGTTTACTAAAATCTTCAGGCTGTATGTATGCAGGTGTTGGCTCTGGGTTTCTGCTTTTACTGGTTGGTATTTCGTGGTTATAGTTCTGCACTTAGAAAAGAAAACTCATACAACTCAAAGAAAAGTTCTTTCAGCAGAACGGAGGCTACTTATTAAAATAACTAATATCATCACAAGAAGGTGGTTTTGAGACATCAAAGATTTTTTTCAGCCGAGGAGTTAAAACGGGCTACCAATAATTACGATAAGAGTAAGATCCTTGGAAGGGGAGGCTAGGGGATAGTTTATAAAGGAATTTTAGCAGACAACAGCCAGTCCCGGCTATGAGGGTGTGCGACATGTACGACGGCACAGGACAAAAAAAAAGGGCAAAAAAAAATTATAATTGCCTATAGCCCAAAGAAAAAATAAAATTAACCCAACCCAACCCAACTCAACCCATTATTCAAGTTACAAACTTATAATATACGAGTTACAAGGCCTAAACAACCAAACCCATTAATCTTTTATCTCTCTCCAAACAATTTTTTTATAGTAATAAAGGCCCATTTTAATTTTTTGCACAGGGCCTTAAAAAAGCTAGGGCCGGCCCTGACAACAGTGTAGTTGCCATTAAGAAGTCGAAAATAGCTGATGAAACCCAAATTGAGCAATTTATTAATGAGATTTTGGTGCAGTAAAGACAGATCAATCCTACATATGCTGCTCAATCCAAGGGACACCATAAGAATATTTGTGACCACCAAATACAGTAAACACATAATAAGAAAACCCAAAAATTCAATATTATAGAGATCAAAACACCAATTCATACAAAAAAGCCCAACTTACTATTAGAGGACAGCTTAGAGATATAAATACCTCAATTCTAAACCCTTAATTCCAATAAGCAAGGTCCATGCTTCAATTAAGTTTGCAGTACTTCAATTAACCAATAAAATAAATTTAGAAATTGATAGATAGATTTATAGCAATGAACCCCAGAAACAAAAATAAATATGGAGTACCTGATGAGACAGAGATGGAATCCTTGAAACACAATTGAGTTTACAATCTTTTAATCCAATAAAATCAATTCCAGCTACTATTGACTACTGCAGAGAGATATAAATTGAGTTCTACAGAGAATGTACCCTAGAAGATAAATAGTTGGGTTTTTTTTTACTGAAATCCAAATTGAAGAAGATCACAAACACTGAAACCCCAATTGAAGAAGATCAAATCAGATATCATAACAATGAGATAGAGAGAAAAACCTGTTGAAGAATTGGATGATTGGAGCAATGGTGGAAATCGTGTGTTGTAGAAGTAAAAACTGATGTGAGATCGATTGAGACCTGAACTTGATTTCTCCCAAAATTAAATAGAAAATAAAAATTAGGAGATATTAGAGGGAGGAGATAACAGAGGGTTTCAATTGAGGGCGAAGGATTTGAGGGGAAGGGGAAGATGAGTTGAACTTGGGTGAAGAGAGACTGAGTTGAAGTTAAAATTATTACTTTGTTTTTGCGGTTTTTGTCGGTCCCTAAACATCAACAATTAGGATGGCCATGCACAATAGTCCCTAAACTTATACTATTAAGGACGGAGTGATTATTTTTCGTCCCATAAACTAAAATATTAGAGACTTAATCAAAACTGTCCCAAATATTTAATTATTAGAGAAAATTTTTATTCTATCTCTAATATCTCGTCCCTAATAATCATTTTTTTTTTGTAGTTAGTGGTTTATTGGGTAGTTACATATGATGTTATTTCATGGTTTTTGTATATATATTTTTTGTTACAGGACCTGCTCTTTCAAAATTATTGCTTCTTGATTTACTTGGTAATATATGAAAACCCAAATACAAGGTCTGAAAGAAGTCTAGTACACAATGCTCATGGTGCATTTATGAAGAAGGTAAAGTCTCATTTTTTAAAGTGAAGAAAAAATGTAAAGCTAAGAGTATCTCCTAATCATTAATAGCATATTTTGTCTAAAGAGTGCTTCTTGTAGCAACTTTCTTTTTGTGGAGGAGGTAAGATTATTGTCAAATTGAGCTAATCATTCTTTGATTCACATTGTAAATGCAGTTTCTTGGTTATTATCTAACTTGTTAATATAATGGGGACTTCAAAATTCTTAGTTTATTTCATTTTACAGGTATGGAATTGGTTCCAGAACATGAGATATGGTCAAGTCTCCAAGCAAGCCAAGTGTTTCGTCTCTACCTCGGGATGATTCAGTTCCCATGAGAAATGCACTTCATTTTGTACCTGGACCTATACCTGTACCTACTCCTCCTGGTAAATTCTATAAACTATATACTCAGAGATGTCAATCTCCTTGTTGTTCACATTCCTATATGGTAGCTACAAATGCTTAGAGTATTTTTTTTTCACACGGGGTAAAGAAAATAAAATGACAAGGCTGGTTAGCTAGGGCCCCATTCACTACCCGTGGAGAAGATTTCAAGATTGAAAGAGTCTTTTATGTTACATCGAAAAGGCTAGGCAAGAGGTTTCACTGACTAATGCTTAAGAGCATCATTTTAACCATGGAATCCAAATCAACATGTTGTCTGCCCCAAATTTTAAGTTCGAGCTCTAAAGCTGCAAAAATCTCAAACTATATGAATTTTTTTGTCAACCTAAAATATTCCGAGAGCTTTTTGTGAAGTTTTTTCAAATTTATGACACTATTGCATATGCTCTTATGACTTTAATAGTTTTTGTTTTGGCCTTGGTTAATAATTACACGACCAAGTTGGCTTAGCATTTTTTATTTTTTATTTTTTATTTTTAACAAACTGGGATTAATTAGTACATTCAACCATGAAGAAAATTACATTCACCTTCTTCCCAAATGTACAATTATCTACCTTCCTTGTTTATTACCTTATAATTAATAACTCAAAAATGAAAGAAACAAATAATGAATAATAACTAGAAAATGAAGGAAGAAGATACATTTTAAATTACTGCAAAACCTACATAAACGAACAATTCCCTTATTCAAACTTTACTACCTTGAGTTTAGTCATCATCCATGCCTCCATCTCCACCATCATCCAAGTTCAACTCCTCTTCCCCTCTTCAACTCAGTCTCTCTTCACCCAAGTTCAACTCCTCTTCCCCTCAAATCCTTCGCCCTCAATTGAAACCCTCTGTTATTTCCTCTCTCTAATATCTCATAATTTTTATTTTCTATTTAATTTTGGGAGAAATCAAATTCAGGTCTCAATTGATCTCACATCAGTTTTTACTTCTACAACACACGATTTCCACCATTGCTCCAATCATCCAATTCTTCAACAGGTCTTTCTCTCTATCTCATTGTTATGATATCTGATTTGATCTTCTTCAATTGGGGTGTCAGTGTTTGTGATCTTCAATTTGGATTTCAGTTAAAAAAAAAACCCAACTATTTATCTTCTAGGGTACGTTCTCCGTAGAACTCAGTCTCTATCTCTCTGCAGTAGTCAATAGTAGCTGAAATTGATTTTATTGGATTAAAGGATTGTGAACTCAATTGTGTTTCAAGGATTCTATCTCTGCCTCATCAGGTACTCCATATTTATTTTTGTTTCTGGGGTTCATTGCTATCAGTCTATCTATCATTTTCTAAATTGATTTTATTGGTTGATTGAAGTACTGCAAACTTAATTGAAGCCTGAACCTTGCTTATTGGAATTAAGGGTTTAGAATTGATGTATTTATATCTCGAAGCTGTCCTCTAATTGTAAGTTGGTTTTTTTTTTGTATGAATTGGTGTTATGATCTTTATAATATTGAATGTTAGGGTTTTCTAATTATGTGTTTACTGTATTTGGTGGTCACAAATATTGTTATGGTGTCTCTTGGATTAAGCAGCATATGTAGGATTGATCTGTCTTGCTTGCTTATGATTTGTTATGTCAAAGATGCACCTCTCTCCCCCTATCATTCTTTGATGAATTTCCTTTTTTTCAATAAACAATGATGAATTTTTTTGTAGAAGGAAGCTGGGTTTAAGGCAGATCCCCACCTGCTGGACATAATGCGCTTCAGGAATCTTAAGAGACTGTTCTCTAGGTCTCTAAATTCGGAGACTTTGGGCAGTCTCGATCTCAAGCCCCAATCTTGAGTCGTTGTAGCACATTTTAGGTTCTCCCTTTGTTGGAGATGCTCTTACTATGAAATATTTTTCCTTTAGCATCATCGATTGAAAACCCTAGAATCACTACTACAAAATCGAAATTTTCTTTGAAGAAACCCTAGTTTTTAATTTTACTTTGCACATTTGATTCTATTTTTGCAGAATTGTTCGTAATTGAGGGTGAAAAACGTCAATTTCGAGGGCAAAAAAACCTTACCTTGGTAACTCTCTCTCTCTCAATTCAATCAACGTTTTGAATCAATTTGTAAATTTGGTTGTGGTTTCTGTAATTTTTGTCTCATAGGTGTTTAATTTCATTATTTGATCACTCTATTGTGGTTAATAATGCGAATATATAAAATTAAGTAGTGTTGGGTGTAAGTTTTTCATGGAAATGTCACCTTGGGTCTTAAAGATTTGATTTTTTGAGGGTATTCTTGTGGTGATGGTGTAATATGAAGAAACAGCTGATAATAGAGTCATAGAATTTGATATTTGGTTGGTTTAAGCTTTGGGTTCTTTTTCTTTCTTTCATTTATCAAGAGTTTAGAGACTCACAAGTTTTTGGGGAATTGGTTAAGGTAAGCGGTGACATCTAGTAAAGGCGAAGGTTCACGGAAGAATTTTTTTTGGTTGTGTTGAATTAATATTCTATAGAACTTAGGTTCTTTTCTGCTTTAGTAAATGGACAAGGAAAAATTCTGATTGGAACGACAATCTTAGATGGAATCTCTTTGTGGGAGAATCGACAATAATTGCTAACTTGAGTTAGAGATTTGGTACTTCTAGACCAAGTTGAAATAAGAATGATATATAGTTCAGGTTTATTTGAGCTCCTTTAAACCATCCACTGCAGGTAGTGGATCAGTAACTTTGGCAAGAAAAACTCACAAAAGCATCTTACCAACTAATATATCACTGCAAATGTACTACATTTCTTGCAAAGTCTCGCTAAAGGTAGCGAGTCCTTTATCAGTTCTCTCACGTGAATAATCCACTAGCAGAGAATACCCAGGTCACAAAAAGAAGGTGCACTCAGTACTGCTTGGAATTGTACAGGCACCAAGCTCGCAACGGTTTCGATTGATCAAACTGCTCGTCTTTGGCTCATTGAACCCCCATGGACATGGGAAAGAAAAGAGTATTGAGTTAAAGGGGCATAGTGACAGTGTGGATCAACTATGCTGGGACCCTAAACATGATGAGTTAATTGCAACGGCGTCAGGGGATAAGACCGTTCGTCTCTGGGATGCTTGTAGGTGTGTTTTGGATGAATGTAGTAACTACTTTGCCATGCTATTTGACACAATTTTTATTCATAAAGGTGGTAAGTGCTCTCAGCAAACAGAACTAAGTGGGGAGAACATCAATATCACATACAAACCAAATGGAACCCACATAGCTGTTGGAAACAGGGATGATGAGATCACGATAATGGATGTTAGTAAATTTAAAGCAATCCATAAGCGCATGTTTAATTATGAGGTGAATGAGATTGCTTGGAATACAACAGGAGACCTTTTCTTTCTTACAATAGGCTATGGGATAGTTGAGGTACTATCATACCCATCTCTTCGGCCGCTTCACACTCTTATGGCTCATACAGCAGGCTGTTACTGCATCGGAATGGATCCATTAGGAAGATATTTTGCTGTTGGAAGTGCTGATTCTTTAGTCAGCCTTTGGGATTTATCTGAGATGCTATGTGTTCGAATTTTCACTAAACTCGAATGGCCTGTCAGAACCATAAGCTTCAATCACACTAGGGAATATATTGCTTTTGCTAGTGAAGATATGTTTATTGATATTTCAAATGTGCAGACTGGAAGAAGCATACATCAAATTAACTGTCGGGCTGCAAATAATAGTGTGGAATGGAATCCTAAATACAATTTACTAGCTTGTGCAGGAGATGACAAGAATAAATACCAGGCTGATGAAGGCGTGTTCCATATTTTTGGGTTCCAGAGCGCCTAAACTCTAGCCAAGCAATGAGGTTGTCTGTCTTCATCATAATTTAAAAGGATTGCATAGCTTTTTTGTTCTTCACGTGGTATGGAATGCTCATGTATTGTACCATAGATACTTCTGTTAGCTCTTGCTATTTTTAACTTAGTAACATGAAATGTAATGTAAGTGTGCACCTGAATCCTTGGAAGTGTTATTATTTGCCTTCTTGATAAAAAACAAAAAAAAACTCCCTTTTCAGCTAAATTAATATGGACCTTTAGAATTCTTTTAATATCTATTTCTTCTTATGGACCATTGCACTATTTCTTTTACCAGTTCTCCCAAGTTTCAATGGCATTGGACTGAGTATTGTCATTTGTTGGCTTATTGGAACATGATAGCTTGGATATCTTTTCAAACGTTTAGAGTGCGGGAATCGATTTCATCAATCTGGATATTTTTGATTAGGCACTTGTTCATTTACTCGCTCTTTTCTCATGTACACAAAATAAAGGATAACGAGAAAAAATCAAGACGTATCAAGAGATTTTCATGGTCAGCAATGTGTTCATAGAGTAAGTTTTCGATCTTCTCCTACGTATAATATTTTAGTTGACCTCTCATATATAATTCAATAGTATTCATGAACTTGACTATGGATAAGCTAGCTCAACGCATGCTGAAGTTTTAAAGCTGAAGTGATATAGGCTATTCTCTATTTGTGTGAATTAAATAGTTAAATATTTTCGTATCCATATAACTTACTGTAACTTAAGTGTTTAGTAGTCATACTTAAATCACGTCTATTTCTAACTCCTCTTTATTGATCTTAATACATAAACCTATTGCTAGATGAAGGTGGACATTTGAAGATTGGTGAATATTGGGTGCAAATGTTGTATGAACAAATACAAACTAGTCAAAATAATTGTACATTGGGCAATCATCACACTGACAATCTAATTATTTTTACTACCGCTGTAGTTTTTGTGAAGTTAAGATCATGTTGTTTGTTTAACAATTGTTCATGTTTGCTTGATAGGTCCAATTAAGGATAAATCTAGTATAACTTACAGCCAGTTGCATGATATCAAGGACATTTAATTGTTCGCCGATATATTTTATGAGGTAATAATATTAATTGAGATGACACCCATTTGCCTTAAAACATACAATGTTTCTATTAAATTAAGGAAACAGTACATATATTGAGTAAGGAGGCAAAACTAATTAAGCTACATATAAATTATAACCCAACCTCGTTTGTGTGTAACTTCTCCAAGATGCTGAGATTTTTTACGTCTTATGATGATGGAGCGAGTGGGACAATGGAAAAATCAAGATCTTGAAGTGGAATGAAGATTGCCAACAACTTGGACTTAATGAACCCAAGTTTATGGCTCATCTAGGTCAGTTTTTATTGTCTTGAATATATATTTGTTACTTTACGCATATTAAGATTTTCTATACGAGATAGATTTATCTTTTGGGCAACTAGCACCTCAATATTTTTTTACGCATCTGAATACCCTAGTTAATTAACATCAATATATTTCACTTTAGGAAACCTTGCACGGAATGGAGCAATGTTCCCATTGACAATGCTATCTTGGAATGTGGCAAGTAATACGTCTCTTGATGGGGTTTGGAAATCAGTAAATATAGTAGTTAATATACATAGTTAAGCATTTTCAAATTGTATAACTTGATTATTCAAAATTTTAATTTGTCATAAATTTTGTTTTAAATTTATTAGGATAATATAAATGTTACGGATGGTTTTAAAGAAGTTTGTTTCCAAAAAATGACATTTTCTTGAAAGTTCACGGTCCTCATCATTATCATTTCAGAACTACGAGGATGAGCTAGCCAAGTTACAACGAGAAGCTGACTAGAGAGAAACTCGACACCAACAAGGAATTGAGAATGTAAAGGCCTCTGTGAACAGTATAATTCAAGTTGAAGTTAAGCGATTGATGCAAATTGCAGGCGTCCCTTTTCCGGATAATAATTAATATCGTCGGGTCTCAAAGCTGATCACTGTTCTAAGGCAATTATGCTTTTCTTTTCTAGATAAGAAATCTTGAATAGAGTTGACTTATGCTTTTGTTGTTACAATGACTCATTAGTGACTTGTAAGTGCGGTTTTTGAATTTTTGACTTGATATGCTAATATTTTAGAGCTAAAATTGGCTTAATCAACATATGACATTTGTAGACGAACATGATATAGTGGCATAACTTCCTTTTCACATTTTTTTTTTGTTTCGTAGATTGGTACTGATATTCTTTTTGGAAAAAATATTGGTTGCAAGAGTCTTATTGTCCTTTCAGATATGTTTATTCTTGGTGTATACGAATATTTTACATTTCACCATACTACGTGTCGAGTAGCATTTGGTGGTATAGTGTCGCAACTTTTAAATATTTATACTCATGCTATAAAATTATATTTAATCAGGTGTTAATGTTTGTAGCTGTTGAGATCTATATATATTATCAAGCCTCATGGTTGATATGACCTTAATGTGATATCCAATTGTCGTACGATTTGCGTAGATTTCATAATCTTAGGAATTGGCAGCGTGCTGTGTGTATACTGGCCTTAAGCATTCTCAAACCGAAATATTACGTTATTCACTCGAGTGTTTATAAATTGTATATGTTTTCTAGCAGGTACAAAATAAAAATGTCCAATTTACAGGGTAAGTGTTGCCAAATTTTCGGTAGGATTTCTTCTATTTGATTTTTTATATTTTCAGTTTCATAATGTCATGCCCCAAATTATAATAATTAAAACATATTTAACTAATGTCATTTAAGATGTACAGGTCGGGGAATCCAAAGATTTACCCCCACAAATAACCATGCTAAAAGAAAAGCGCAGTCATTCGCTATAGCAATTCATTAGAGTTATAACTGAAAGGAAAGAAATAAAGCGGAAGCGAAAGATAATTATTAAATCTGAAATAGAATCCAATATCTCAAAAACGTAAAATAACAGAGCATGAATGAAGTTTAACAGAGTCTGATATCTTAAATAAAATAATAATAACTAGGAACTAACTGCAGCAGTGAGGCTAAACTCCCAATCTAGTAGAAACTCTCAGCAACTCTACACAACTACTCTGCCTCTGAAATGTTACAAAATGTGAGAGTGAGTAAACCACGACTCACTATAACCCAACAAGGCTAAATAACTATACTAATAAAGTTAATGCTAGAGAGAAGAGGAAAAGATGAATGTGATGAGGTATGCTTAAAGTACAGTATTACAAAGTAAAAATGAATTAAATATGAAGAAATGATATGATTATACAATTGCTCTAATGTCACGCCCCAAAATCCGATAATCGGTGAGCTTGACTAATTACTAGATTCGAAGCTGTGTAGGTCGGGGAATCTACTGATTCGCCCACACGAACAACCGCGCCATAGAAAAATTCATGCTCAGTCATTCACTTAAAGTAATAATCATCAGAGTAAAGAAAGAATAATAAAGCGGAAGCAAATGATATATATACATATCAGACTAGAAACAGAATACAATATCTCGAATAAAGTATAGCGACATATGCTGAGATCACATACAAGAATGTCTAAACTAAAGAAGATCAGCAGCGGCAAAACTGGCTCTAATCAGGCTGAAGCTCACAGCAATCCAAGCTACTCAACCTCTGAAAGAGGGGAACAAAGCGAGAGTGAGCAAAACAACGACTCACTAAATACCCAACAGAGCTAAATAACCTACTAATATAGCAGGTGCAGGGAAGAGGCTGAGGTGAATGAGATAGAAACAGTTTTAAAGTAAAGGAATAGTAAACTAAGTGACTATGATCCAGATAAAGAGTTATAAGCACAGAAGAATAGAATATATATGTAACCAGAACTAGGATAAAGAATTCTAAGAGAAGAGGAAATTATGATATGAGGAGATGATGCAATGATATGCTAATGATATGAAATGATGAACTAGAGTCCAAATATTGAATGATTTAATGTTTTAAAACGTGTTCACTATCCTATTGTAATATTGGTTGATTAACCGCTAGCATGTTTATCTTAAAGAGATCTATTAAGGGGATACAATGGGTACGATATTTGTCAAGCTCGACCAAGCTAGTGGATACTCACTTGATCAAAGTGTTTCGGGTTTTTCAACCCACGGAGCCAACATCCGAACTGTATTTTCATTCCAAGGAATTTCAACCTCACCGATGATAAATCTAGCACCGGATTGAGACTGTCTCATACCTTCCCACACTCCCTGATGGGCATTAAAGGTATAATAGTGTTCACAGCTAGTTCTGCACCTAATATTTTAACCCGATTTAGGACTCCTGCGATCCTATCGGAGGTTAACCGATGTAGAGCTGTGTTATCTATCCGATCTCGTTAAGTTAAAAGAGTTTTACATGATTAAAAGATGCAACAGATCCCAAGGATTAAAACACAACAGCCGTAAACCCGACATTACACATAGGACGACCACCTGCATAAGAGCGTGGCAACAATCCTAAAATAGAATGAATAGCGACTCAGTTGTACCATCTAAACCTAGATGAGACAACAGCCTGACCATCACCACAACTAACCAACATCATTCTCTAGGAGACTAAAACTATCAACAAGAACACAACTATGAAAAATACCACACTAACAGCTTCTAACTAAACCCGAAGTCCAATACTAATAACAAACCAAGTTACAGAATAACTAACATATAGGTTAACAACTTACTGAGAAAATAATATCAGACCATAACTAAATCACATGCACCTCTCTGCATAGAGTACTACTCTAATCAACATCTATTAACTAGTAGGGAATTTAGAAATGAAGGGGACTCGCCTGATAATAATCTCGTGTCCTGATGAAACTAAAAATGGAACTCCAAAACCCAAAATCAAGGATACGGCTAACGGATCACAGGACAAGCTACAACTGTCAATCATAGCAACAATTAATCAAACAATACAAGAAACCAATCAATAACCCAAACCCTATAAATCAACCCAACCTCTAATCAGACGAAAGGAGCGGAAAGGAATAGGAAATTAGTCACCAAGGATAAAGGCGAAGATCACGGTGAATAATCGGCGAGCGAGGGAACAAATTTGATTTGAATTGGGAAAGAAGGGATTTTGATTTAGGGGGGGGGGGAGAGTGAGATATTGTTTTGAATAAAAGAGAAATGAGGTTAAAGGACCCAACATGTAGCTAAAAATGCACCTCTGTTCGAATAGAACATATTCTTATTCGAACAAAACAAAGTAGGAAGAAGTCTATTCGAACAGGAAAGGACTTGTTCGAACAGAACCAAACAGAAGGAAATCAACTGAAGAGACATCTATTCGAATAGAAGAAAATGTTGTTTGAACAAGGAAGAATTTATTCGAATAAAAGATATTTCTATTCGAATAAAAAGAAATAGGTAGGAACATATTCGAACAGAAAGAGGCTTGTTCGAATAAAATGAATTAGGTAGGAATATATTCGAACAGAGTCAAGTTTGTTCGAACAGATCAAATCAGTCAGAAATATATTCAAACAGAAAAGGGTCTGTTCAAATAGAATGGGACAATTAGGTCCCAGAACACCAAAAAGATTCATTTCTAAAGGAAACTGGAAAGACTTAAGAATCCTAACACAGATCCCCCCCAGATCACACCACACCACAGCCACAAACACCACCACCAACCCCACAAAGGCTTCCCAAAGCCACAATACAACCACCTCCTCCTAATAACCATCGAAACACCGAAAATGAATCTAACTCCAAAACCTGCCCAAAAGGAATAAAATGGATGCATAAAGGATAGAAGGAATATATGCGGAATATATACTGAAAAGAGATATATACTAATAAAATAAAATAAAAAATACAGGTCACTATAATCTACCCTACTAAAAAGAAATTTTGCCCTGAAATTCCACACATACCTCAACCTGCGAACAATCGCGGATAACAGCCTCTCACATCTGCCTCTGACTCCCAGGTAGCCTCACTACGATCGTGGTGACTCCACTGAACCTTCATAAAAGGGATAACCTTGGTGCAAAGAATCTTCTCCTTGCGATCCAAAATACACATGGGATACTCTATATACGAGGCATCGTCCTGAACCTCTATGGGTTCCCAGTCAATCACGTGAGTCAGATTCCGCTCATACTTCCTCAGCATAGAAACATAAAATACGCTGTGAACTCGGTCCAACTGCGGCGGCAATGCTAAACGGTACGCTAACTCTCAAACTCTAGCCAAAATCTCGAGCAGACCAATAAATCTCAGAGCTAACTTCCCTTTCTTGCTGAAATGCATCACGCCCTTCATCAGAGAAGCCTTTAGCAAAACGTGATCACCGATCTCAAACTCTAGCGGTCTCCTGTGGATGTCGGCATAACTCTTCTGTCAGCTCTGTGCCGTGCGTAAGCGATCTCTAATAATAGTAACTGTCTCAGTAGTCTTACGAACCAAGTCTGGCCCCAGCAAACTCTGCTCACCAACCTTTGCCCAACTCAGTGGTGATCTGCACGGTCTACCATATAAAGCCTCATATGGTGCCACACCGATGCTCGACTGAAAGCTGTTGTTGTACACAAACTCTGCTCAAGGTAAGTACTCGTCCCAGCTACCCTTTAAGTCCAAAACACAAGCCCTAAGCATATCCTCAAGAATCTGGTTCACTCTCTCCGTCTAACCGCCGGTCTGGGGGTGAAATGCTATGTTGAAATCTAATCTAGAATCCGTAGCTCACTGGAAACTCTTCCAAAATTTACCGGTAAATCTGGCATCTCGATCTGACACTATAGACACCAGAACCCCATGTAAACACACTATCTCTCACAGATATAATCTGCTCAGCTCATCAACCGTCAAAGTCTTGCGAGCCAGAATAAAATGTGTCGATTTGGTCAATCGGTCTACTATCACCCAAATAAAATCATGGTTCTTCTTCGTCCGCGGTAAACCCGAAATGAAGTCCATCGTCACGTGCTCCCATTTTTACTCTGGAATGGGTAAAGGTTTAAGCTGCCCTGCCGGTTTCTGATGCTCGACTTTCACCTGCTGACAAGTAAGACATTTGGAAACAAATTTAGCTATCTCACGCTTCATATTGTCCCACCAATAATGCCTCTTCAGGTCCAGGTACATCTTTGTACTACATGGATGAATAGTATTCCTTGAACCGTGAGCCTTGCTCAAAATCTCACGCTTCATTATCTCTGAATTTAGCATGCATAATCTGCCCCTGTACCTGATGCTGCCATCTGATCTAACTGTCCAATCTGGTCTACTAACGTCTGAAGCCCAAGACTGTAATCTAGCATCTTACTGCTGAGCCTCTATTATCAGTGAAATCAATGAAGGCTGAACCCTCAGATTTGCAATAAAACTTCCCGTACCCCATGAACACAAACTCAGCCTGGAATCTGCCACATCGCGAAGCATCAGCCACTCACGAATCATCAGACGTTCAAGAAATCCCCTAGGCAAACGGCTCAAAGCGCCAGCCACCACATTCGCCTTCCCTGGGTGATACTCCAAGTCGACATCATAGTCCTTCAGGAAGTCCATCCATCTGCGCTACCTCATATTCAGCTCTTTCTGCGAGAAAAGGTACCGCAAACTCTTACGGTCAGAAAAGAGTTTGAACCTCTCTCTGTAAAGATAATGTCGCCAAATCTTCAAACCATAAACCACTGCTGCCAACTCAAGGTCATGAGTAGGATAATTCCTCTCGTGCACCTTAAGTTGTCTTGAAGCATAAGCCACCACTTTTCCCTCTTGCATCATAACACAACCCAGCCCACTGAGCGAAGCGTCACTGTAAACCATATACTTTTGTCCGCTGGAAGGAATAATAAGAACTGGAGCTGTGGTCAACCTCTTCTTCAACTCTGTAAAATTTGAATCACATCTGTCATCCCAAACGAATCTAACTTCCTTTTGCGTCAAGCGAGTCAAAGGATCTGCAATCCGGGGAAAGCCCTCGATGAATCTGCTGTAATAACCGGCTAATCCCAAAAAGCTGCAAATCTTTGTAACATTAGTCGGTTGTGCCCAATCTGTAACTTCCTCAACCTTCGAAGGATCAACCGCAATACTATCCTTGGACACCACGTGCCCTAAAAACTTCACTTCCTTTTGCCAAAAATCACACTTCTCGAACTTTACATATAACCCGTTCTCCCGCAAAGTTTGTACGACGATCCTCAAATGTTTCTCGTGTTCGGCCTCGGTTTTCGAATAAATCAAAATGTCGTCCATGAACACAATAATGAACCGATCGAGATAAGGACGAAAAACTCTGTTCATCAAATCCATAAATGCTGCCGGAGCATTTGTCAATCCAAATGGCATAACCTGAAACTCATAGTGTCCGTAACGAGTCCGAAAGGCTATCTTCAAAACATCCCCCTTCTTGATCCTCAGTTGATGGTAACCTGATCTGAGATCAATCTTCGAAAAGAACTGCGCTCCCCGAAGCTGGTCAAACAAGTCCACGATCCTAGGTAAAGGATATTTGTTCTTGATCCTGGCTTTGTTTAACTCGCGGAAATCAATACATAGACGCATCGACCCGTTCTTCTTCTTCACAAACAAAACTGGCGCTATCCACGGTGAAGTACTCGGCCGAATGAACTTCTGATCCATTAACTCAGAAATCTGATCATATAATTGCTTCAGCTCAGCGGGTACCATACGATACAGAGCATTCGTAATCAGGGCCGTACCAGGTAAAAGATCTATGCCAAAATCAATCTCTTTTGCCGGCGGTAACCTAGGAATCTGCCAGAAAATGTTAGAATAGTCGTAAACCACCGGAATCGAGCTAACGTCTATACCGGAGGACACTAACTCTAAGAAAGCCAATAAGCCGTCCCCTGACTACGCAAGTTTCGAACTAGCGAACACAAACCGCCTCTCCCCAGGAATACTAAAAGTAGCCGTTTTCTCAAAACAGTCTAAAGTTACCCGATTCGTCGATGACCAATCCATACCCAGGATGATGTCAAACTCCTGCATCGGTAGTACTAATTGGTCTGCCGATAGAATGCGACCACAAACAACTATAGGGCAATCTCTACAAATACATGAGATGGACACCGAAGAATTGAGAGGAGTACCCACAAAAATCTCATCAAGCAATAAAGAAGACTCAAAGCCAATAGTGCAGATGAATGCATATGCTATGAATGAATGCGATGCATCAGAATAAAAAAGAATACGAGCGGGAAAATAAGAAATATGGATCGTACCTTCCACCACAGGTGGAACTACGTGAGTACCTTGCCTTATCACTGCGTACATCCTGTCTTGTCCGCGGCCCTGACCCTGGTCCTGTTGCTGTCCCAGATGTTGCGATCTCTATACACCCAGTGGGCCTAGAACTAGCCGTCTACCCTGTGGACCCTAGAGCTGTCGCTGTGAAAGCTGATGAATCTGCTGCGGTTAGGGCTAATAACCAACTGGACTTTGAAACTGTCTCAATGGCTGTGGACCTATGGCTGGTTTAGGACAATGCTGCTTGACGTGCCCTATCTCCCCGCAGTTCCAACACTGACGAGAAGCAAGCTGTGCTCTCTCAAAATACTGTCTGCCTGTAACTCTAGCTGTAGTATCCTCAAACCTCTGCCTCTTTTAACCCAAGCTATCGTACTGAGTCTTAACCGCCTTGCCCTTATCGGGTCTTTGGTTCTGTCTCTACTGGCCCCTCAAGTCCTTGGACTTGCGATCCTCGACATCGTTCTGTTATAAAGCCAAAGCTTTAGATAAAACCTCTTTATATGTACTGACACCGGAAGTAATAAAGAACTTCCTAAAATACGGACGAAGACCCTTCAAGAACTTCATCTTCCTCTGCTCTTCATCCTTAACAATGAACAAAACGTAATGAGAATGCTTGTTAAATCGTTGATTGTACTTCGATATGCTCATATCGCCCTGCTCCAACATATAGAACTCAGAAATGTAGGCGTCTCTGTAACTCTGCGGAAAATACTGATCGAAGAAATGATCCTGGAAGGATGCCCAAAGTATCGGAGTCTCCACTATGGTCCTCTTGGCCGTATCCCACAAATGATATGCCTCGCCCTGAAGTAGATACGTCGCAAGTGTCACCTACTAATCGTCAGGACACTTCATCGAATCCAAAGTCTTCTTAATAGACTTGAACCATGCCTCTGCCTTTGAAGGAACTAACATGCCAGAAAATGCAGGATGTTTGTATCTATAAAGCTGCTCTAAGTAGCTGTGCTCTCTAGCCACTGGGCTCTTATCCTGCTGAAAATAAGCTGCAAAACCCGCCATGAATTGTTTCATTTCTACTGAAACACCTGAAGCAGCTGGAACTGGTAAAATGCCTTCCTGCTCTAGAATTATTGGAGTAGGTGGGGTACCCTGATGAATCTGAACCCCCAGAAACTATCCCCACACCGACCCTAGCCTCTGAAACTATATGCTCGTTCTGAATGATCGGAACAGATTCCAAACACCTCTAACTAATCGCTGGCCCACCAGCTACTGCACTACTGCGTAAACCCTCACGAATACCCCCACGAGTCCTTGCACGACCTCTACTTCTGCCACCTCTAGCCATCTACGAATAAAAGAAACACATCTCAGGAAAGGAGGAAAGGAATTAGAAACAGAAAGAAATAGTATAAAATGTGTAAAATCCAAAAAGAATCGATCCTAACTCCGTCTAAAGAATAACTCGTCATATGATTTGCAAGAACAGAGATAGGGATTAACCTAGGTTCTGATACCAAGTCTGCCACGCCCCTAAATTCGATAATCGGTGAGCTTGACCAATTACTAGATTTGAAGCTGTGCAGGTCGGGGAATCCCTTGATTCGGCCCCACGAACAACCAAGCCATAGACAAATTTAGGCTCAATTATTCACTTAAAGCAATAATCATCATAGTAAAGAAGGAACAATAAAGCAGAAGCAAATAATATATATACATATCAGATTGGAGACATAATACAAAATCTCGAATAAAGTACAACGACATATGCGGAGATCACATACAAGAATGTCTATACTAAAGAAGATCTGCAACGGCAAAACTGGCTCCAATCAGGCTGAAGTTCACAACAATCCAAGCTACTCAATCTCTGAAAGGGGAAAAAAAAGTGAGAGTGAGAAAAACCACGGCTCACTAAATACCCAACAGAGCTAAATAACCTACTAATATAGCAGGTGCAGAGAAGAAGCTGAGGTGAATGAGATAGAAAAAGTTTTAAAGTAAAGAAATAGTAAACTAAGTGACTATGATCCAGATAAAGAGTTATAAGCACCGAGGAATAGAATATATAAGTAACCAAAACTAGGATAAAGAATTCTAAGAGAAGAGGAAATTATGATATGAGGTGATGATGCAATGATATGCTAATGATATGATATGATGAACTAGAGTCCAAATATTGAATGATTTAATGTTTTAAAACGTGTTCACGGTCCTATTGTAATATTAGTTGATCATCCGCTAGCATGTGTATCTTAAAGAGATCTGTTAAGGGGATACAATGGATACAATTTTTGTCAAGCTCGACTAAGCTAGTGGATACTCACTTGATCAAAGTGTTTCGAGCTTTTCAACCCACAGAGCCAAGGTCCGAACTGTATTTTCATTCAAAGGAATTTCAACCTCACCGAGGATAAGTCTAACACCGAATTCAGACTGTCTCATATCTTCCCACACTCCCTGATGGGTATGATAGTATTCACAGCCTGTTCTTCACCTACTATTTTAACCCGATTTAGGACTCTTACTATCCTATTGAAAGTTAACCGATGTAGAGCTGTGTTTTGTATCCGATCTTGTTAAGTTAAAAGAGTTTTACATGATTAAAAGATACAACAGATCCCTAGGATCAAAACACAACAGCCGTAAACCCGGCATCACACATAGGACGACCACCTGCATAAGAGCATAGAAACAATCCTAAAACAGAATGAACAACAACTTAGTTGCACCATCTAAGCCTAGATGAGACAGTAACCTAACCGTCACCACAACTAACCAACATCAGTCTCTAGAAGATTGAAACCATCAACAAGAGCATAGCTACAAGAAATACCACACTAACAACATCTAACTAAACCCAAAGTCTAATACCAATAACAAAGAAAGTTACAGAATAACTAACATATAGGTTAACAACTTACTGAGAAAATAATATCAGACCATAACTAAATTACATGCACCTCTCTACACAGAGTACTTCTCTAATCAGCATCTATTAACTAGTAGAGGAATTTAGAAATGAAGGGGACTCGCCTGATAATAATCCCGAGTCCTAACAAAACTAAAACCGGAACTCTAAAACCCAAAATTAGGGATACGGCTAACAAAATACAGTACAAGCTACAACAGACAATAATAACAACAATTAATCAAACAATACAGGGAACCGATCAATAACCCAAACCCTAGAAATCAACCCAACCTCTAATCGGAGGAAAGGAACGGAAAGGAATAGGAAATTACTCACCAAGGATAAAAGCGAAGATCACGACGAAGAATCGGCGAGCGAGGGAACAAATTTGATTTGAATTGGGAAAGAAGGGATTTTGATTTGGGAGAGGGAGAGTAAGAGAGTATTTTGAATCATAGAGAAATAAGGTTAAAGGACCCAACATGTAGCTAAAAACGCGCCTCTGTTCGAATAGATCATATTCTTGTTCGAACGAAACAATGCAGGAAAAAGTCTATTCGAATAGGAAAGGACTTGTTCAAATAGAACCAAACAGAAGGAAATCAACTGAACAAACATCTATTCGAACATAAGAAAATGTTCAGACAATTAGGTCCCAGAACACCAAAAAGATTCCTTTCTAAAGGAAACAGGAAAAACTTAAGAATCCTAACACAGATCCCCCACGGATCACACCACACCACAACCACAAACACCACCACCAACTCCATGAAAGATTCCCAAAGCCACAACACAACCTCCTCCTCCTAATAACCACCGAAACATCGAAAATGAATCTAACTCCAAAACCTACCCAAAAGGAATAAATTGGATGCATAAATGATAGAAGGAATATATACGGAATATATGAAGAAAAGGGATATATACCAATAAAAAAAATATACTGTTCACTACACCTAATGTTGTATGATTTAAGACGTTAGACCAATGAATTCAATCCTATAAATATTTGGTTAATCAACCGCTAACGTAAAGATGACAATTAATGGATACAAGGGGTTTGATTTTTGTCAAGCTCGTCCAAGCTAAGGATATTTCACTTGATCAAAGTGTTCCGGGTGTTTCAACCGAAGGAGCCCAGTTGTCCTCACTCTATTATGATTCCAAAGAATTTCAATCTCACGGAGGATAAGGGGGATACCAAAGGAGAACTGGCTCATACCATCCCATACTCCAGGATGGGTACTTTAGGTATGATAGTAACCTGCCCAAACTCACCTACTATTTCAACCTGAGCTAGGAATCCTAGTAACCTATCAGGGGTTAGCCGATTTAATGTTGGTTCATGTATCCTCATAAAGTTTTAGAAGAATTTCCCTATGACCTTCTAATGCAAACATATCCAAAGGATCAAAAAATACAACTGCCACTAACGTGGTAGTACACATATGATAAACCACTTGCCTGAAAGAGTGGAAAATAATCCTAACATAGATGGACAGTGACTCACTATTCATAACATCTAAACAACATAAATCACTAAGAGACAAACTCAGTATTCAAGGACAAAGCCTCAAGAACACCACACATACACGACTTTCTAAACGATGAAAGAGAAACACTAACTCTAAGTGCCATAAGGTACGACAGACTGAAATGAACAACTACTTAGAATAAGTTAGAATTAATTACACCATTAGTGTTCAAGGACAAGGCCACAACAACAAGCGTAATAGCTTTTAACCAATTCTCGAAGTCCAAAGACAATCAAGTTAACTAGCAGCCAAGGCACAAGTCATCTAGAGATAGTAACAAGTTAAAGTATAACTACATAACTAATATAGTATTTAATGAACTTCACAAAAAAGAACTCGAACCTAAACAATATACTAGATCATATATAACATCACTATATCACTGAGTATCACTCTTAATAAACATTGATTTAACTAGTAAAGGAAATTTAGCAAGGAAGGGACACTCGCCTAATAACGCTTGATGATTATCCAATCCCGGCAAAAGCTATCTCTGCTCTTTCAATGATACGACGCCAACCCCAACACCTATAATCCTCTGACCAAGCACTTGCTATATCTAATCCTTGATGAGTCAAAGTCTGCCCAAAGTATGACCACAGGAGTCCAAAAATCAGACTTAATAACAAAAAATAGTTTTCATGAACCACACATATCACCATCCGATTAAGACTAAAATTAGTTCCAAAACGTCAAACGTTTGTGCTACACAATTATGAGGAAAAGAGAAAGCATTGATTACTCTTAATGGAAAGGGAAAGTAGATTAGATAAAGGTCTAAAACAACACCTAAGGTTTTAATAAAAGCAGTTTATCAAAGAAGAAAATAGAATAGTTTATCAAAGAAGAATATAAGGAGGCTCAATTCTGCCTAATTCTTCATCAAGGGAAGGAGTAAGCCAAGGAAGATTAATCTATGATGGGTTGGTAATCCATAATCACAAGCTAGCAAGCAAGTCTCTTCTCTAAGCAAGTAGGTTATAATAACAGAAAATAGTTTACGAAAGAAGAGAACAGTGAGAACTTATTGGAAATAGGCTGCTGAGGTTGGTAAGAGGCATTGGTCTATTGGTGATCGATGATGGCAGCTCCTCTCTCTTCTCTCCAGAACAATAGAAGCTCCCTCTCTCTAGAATAGCAGTACCTCTCTCTAAACAAGATTATGATACCCAACTTGTGGTTTTCAGAACTGCTAGCTGGAGATGGGTACTTTAAGGAGAAGAACACTTAATGGATGAGGTGATGCAACAAGAGGTTGATGAGCTCAAGAAATCTAGTAATCATGTGATGTTAATTGGTGGATATAATCAGGGAGAGAAGATAAAGTTCTGTGAAGAAACAAGACATCTCCCTCTCTTCTTCCTTTCCACACCAAAATAACCTAAGTCTCCTATCTCCTAAAGACTCTCCCCAACTATATGATAAAAACGATACTAATCTTTCTTTTGAAAATAGAATATAAGTTAGAGTGATTCTATACTACGGTAGCCTCAAACTTAGATAAACCCCTCCTATACAAGTGGTCAAAAAGGCACGACCTCAAGCGATAAAAAGGCATGGATTAACTACAATGAAAGATGCATGACTTAATATGATGTAAAAGGTTATGCATGATGCAAGAATAATAGGTATGGATAAAAAAACAATTAAATATATACGGGATATTACATTTTACCCTCCTAAAAAGGATTTTCGTCCCGAAATTTTACGTACCTCAAACAGAGAACAAGTGCGGATAACGATCTCTCACATCCGCCTCTAGCTCCCAAGAAGCCTTGTTAAGTCCATGGTGACTCCACTGAACTTCACGATAGGAATAAATTTTGCTATGAAGAACCTTATCCTCGCGGTCTAAAATGCACACTGGATGCTCCACATACGATGCATCCTCCTGAACCTCTAAGGGCTCCCAATCAATCACATGAGTAGAATCTCGCTCATACTTTTGAAGCATAGAAGCATGAAAAACATTATAAACTTGGTCCAGCTGTGGTGGTAACGCCAAACGATAGGCCAACTCCCCGATCCTGGTAAGGATCTCGAAGGGTCCAATGAATCTCAGAGCTAACTTCCCCTTCTTACTGAAAAGCATCACGCCCTTCATCGGAGAAACCTTTAGTAGAACGTGATCACCAATTGCAAATTTTAACAGTCTCCTGTGAAAATCTACATATCTCTTCTGTCGACTCTGTACTGTATGTAACCGATCTCTAATAATAGAAACAACCACTGTTGTCTCATGAACCAATTCTGGCCCCAGTAAACTAAGTTCACCAACCTCAGCCCAACTCAGGGGAGATTTGCACAGTCTACTATACAAGGCCTCATAAGGTGCCATCCCAGTGCTCGATTGGAAATTGTTGTTGTACGCAAACTCAAACCACGGTAAATGCTCATCCCAACTACCCTTGAAGACCAACACATAAGCCCGAAGCATGTCCTCAAGAATCTAGTTAACTCTCTTAGTCTGACCATCAGTGTGGGGGTGAAATGCCGTGCTGAAATCTAATTTGGCATCCATAGCTCGCTGAAAACTCTTCTAAAACCTACCGGTAAACTTAGCGTCTCGATCCGACACTCTAGATACTGATACTCCATGCAACCGCACTATCTCCTTCACATACAACCTACTCAATTCTTCAAGAGTTATAGTCTTGCGAACCGGAAGAAAATGAGCTGACTTGGTCAATCGATCAACAATCACCCGAATTGAATCATGATTTCTCTTCGTCCTCGGCAATCCAGAAAAAAAATCCATAGTCACATGCTCCCACTTCCACTCTGGAATTGATATAGGTTTGAGCTGCCCAGCCGGCTTCTGGTGCTCGGCCTTCACCTGCTGGCATGTAAGACATTTGGAGAAAAACTCAGCTACCTCCCACTTCATGTTATTCTACCAATAATTCCTCTTCAAGTACTGGTATATCTTTGTACTACCTGGATGAATCGTATATCTAGAGCCGTGGGCTTCACTCATGATCTCACACTTAAATACCTCTGAATCAGGTATACTTAATCTCCTCCTGTACCTGATACTACCATCTGAGCTAGCTGTTCAATCTGGTCTACTATCATCTGAAGCCCAAGATTGTAACTTTGTATCCTGCTATTGAGCTTCTACAATTCTTTAAATCAAAGACGGCTGAACTCTCAAATTATCAATAAAACCACAAGTACCCTGCGAGAACAAACTTAGCCCAGAATCTGCTATGTCGCGAAGTAACAACCATTCACGAATCATGAGATGGGCACGAAATCCCCTAGGCATGTGGCTTAACCACCACATTAGCCTTTCCTGGGTGATACTGCAAGTCAAAATCATAATCCGTCAAGAACTCCATCCATCTGCACTGCCTCATGTTCAACTCCTCAGAGAGAAATGATATTTTAAACTCTTATGATCGGAAAAGAGCTCGAACTTCTCTCCATAAAGATAATGATGCCAAATATTCAATGCAAACACTATGGCTACCAACTCAAGGTCGTGAGTAGGATAGATCTTCTCATGCACCATAAGTTGCCTAGAAGCATATGCAACAACCTTCTCTTCCAGCATCAGTACACAACCAATCCCGCTGAGTGACGCATCGCTGTAAACCACATACTTCTGCCCACTGGAAGGAACAATAAGCACATGAGCCGTCGTCAATCTCCTCTTCAACTCTGTGAAAGCTGAATTGCACTTGTCATCCCAAACAAATCTAACGTCCTTCTGAGTCAATTGAGTTAACGGAGCAGCAATCCGAGAAAATCCCTCGGTGAATCTGCGATAATACCCGGCAAATCCCAGAGAACTACGTATCTCTGTAACATTCGTTGGCTGACCCCAATTCGTAACGGCTTTAACCTTAGAGGGATCTACTGCAATTCCATCCTTGGACACAACATGTCCTAGGAATATCCCCTCCTTCTGCCAAAAATTACACATTTTTAATTTAGCATATAACTCATTCTTCCTCAAATTTTGTAATACAGTTCTTAAGTGTTCTTCATGCTCGGCCTCAGTCTTCGAATAAATCAAAAAGTCATCCACAGACACAATAACAAACTGATCTAGATAAGGTTGAAAAACTTTATTCATCTAGTGAATAAAAGCTACTGGCACATTTTTCGACCCAAACGACATAACCTGAAACTCGTAGTGCCCATAACGTGTCCGGAACGCCGTCTTAGAAATATCATCCTTCTTAATTTTCAGTTGATGGTAATATGATCTGAGATCAATCTTTAAAAAGAACTGTGCACCCCGAAGTTGATCAAATAAGTCTTCAATTCTAGGCAAATGATACTTATTCTTAATCGTGACTTTGTTCAACTCGCGATAGTCAATGCAAAGATGCATAAACCCATCCTTCTTCTTCACAGACAACACAGAAGCACCCCAAGGTAAAGTACTTGGCCAAATGAACTTCTGATCCATCAACTCAGTGATCTAATCATATAGTTCTTTCAGCTCAACTGGGGCCATACGATAAGGAGCCTTAGAAATTGGCGATGTACCGGGCAAAAGGTCTATACTAAAATCAACACTAGTTGAAGTAGTAAAGAGACTTTGTTAGATAAATGCTTGTAAAGTATATATTTGAGACAAGTTGAAGTAGTAAAGAGACTTTGTCAGATAAATACTTGTAAAGTATATAGCGAAGACTAGTCAAAGCAGTAAAGAGACTTTGTCAGATAAATACTTATAAAGTTTATATCGAAGACTAGTCGAAGTAGTAAAGAGACTTTGTCAGATAAATACTTGTAAAGTATTTATCGAAGACAAGTTGAAGTATCAAAGAGACTTTGTCAGATTAATACTTGTAAAGTATATATCAAAAACTAATCGAAGTAGTAAAGGGACTTTCTCAGATAAATACTTGTAAAGTATATATCGACACTAGTCGAAGTAGTAAAGAGACTTTATCAGATAAATACTTGTAAGGTATATTATGAAAACTAGTAGAAGTAGTAAAGAGACTTTGTTAGATAAATACTTGTAAAGTATATATCGAAAACAAGTCGAAGTAGTAAAGAGACTTTGTCAGATAAATACTTGTAAAGTATATATCGAAACAAGTCGAAGTAGTAAATAGACTTTGTTAGATAAATACTTGTAAAGTATATATCGAAGACAAGTCGAAGTAGTAAAGAGACTTTTTCAGATAAATACTTGTAAATCAACCTCTCTTGCTGGCGGCAACCCAAGTATCTTCTGAAAAACATCCAGAAAGTCGCACACAACCAGAATAGAATTAACATCAACACAAGAAGACTCTATATCCAAAAATAGAAACAAGCCATCCCCTGATTGCTCAGGTTTCAAACTAGCAAAAACAAACCGCTTCTCACCAGGAATACTGAAAGTAGCCAAATTTTCAAAATAGTCTAAAGTAACTCAATAGATCGACAACCAATCCATACCAGGGATAATGTCAAATTCATGCATCGGTAGTACTAACAAGTCTGCCAAAAGGATACGACCACAAACAAGTATCAGGCAAAATCTACAAATACGAGAAATAAATACTGAAGTATCGAGCGGTGTACCCACAACAATATCATCATGCAATAAAAAAGACTCAAGCCCAATCGAACAAAGAAATATGTATGATATGAATGAATGCGATGTGCCTGAATCAAAAATAACTCTAGCAGGTGTATACGAAATATTAATCGTACCTTCCACTATAGGTGGAGCTATGTAAACATCGTGCCTCCCTACTTCATACACCCTGCCCTAACCGTGGACTGAATTATGCTGCCTCTGACCACCATGAGGGGTTGGAATAATCTGACCACCCCAAAGACCCTGTCTCTGATGAATCTGCATCATCTGCTGAGGTCGCTGCTACTGACCAGCAGGACTTGAAACTGTCGTAGTGGTTGAGGTACTCTATCAGGTTTAGGACTGTAATGATGTGTTTTCCAGGAGGAAAACCTTCGCCAATACTTGTTCCTAAGGATTATGTAATAAAGAAGTATCAACCAAGATTTTATGTAGAAAACTCAGTAGAAACTAAGAAAAACCACGATCTCGAGGAGGATTTGGTATAAAAATCTAGTAGATGCTAGTTATTACAAGTTTTTAAGTATTGCGTATCTTTAGGATAAAGAGATGTCCAATGTGTGGTCCCTTTAGAACCTATTCTCTACCTGTATTTATAGCATATACATGCAGTTTATAAAATGAAAGAAAGAGTCTCCTATTTTGGAGGTAGTGGGCAAACTTTGTGAATCTCTAACAGTTCCTTCTTGACCGGGCTACAACGGTTACTTTTGGGTAATTTGAGGACTCTTAGAATCTTCTAAAATGTCGAGCTGTCTTCGACTACAGAGTGCTGAGCTACCTTCCATTACAGAGGGTTGAGATATCTTCGACTACAGAGTGCTGGCTTTATCGAATCTGGGGAATATGATACTGCAATCTCCCCATTCTCGATAGAAGTACTTATAGTTATGTCGAGAAGAAAAACTAGAATATGAAGAGGTTACTGAACTGTGCAGAAGTCAGCAGATGTCATTACCGAGGTTAAGGTGAGCTGTATCTGGTCATGTTGATTTCGAGGTGGAATTAATGTGTGCATTGAATGTGATTTAAGGATGTTGGGTATAATTTGGGGATTTTTTAAAGGCGGATAATGGTGTTTGGGGAAATGAGGCCACCCCATGTATGGTTGATTGTTAAGTCTGGGGTGAAAGACGGTGACTTGTTGGATAAAATCTATCGTAGATCGAGAGATAAAATAGGGCGATGTGATCGGAGTAGAGCAGCGAGGGGGGAGGAAAGAACAAACAGAAATGACGTGTTTCAATTGGAGATAGTGGGAGCATCATGCATATGTGAAGGTAATGTTTGGAGTCAGTTGGGGGGTGAAGGGGTAATTATCTTTACTGGTAATGAAGATACAAAGTTTGGATGGGCGTCCAGGGATCTTGCAGAACGTCTGGGTGTGCTTGCAATTTTCTGCTATCTTTTCCTGCTGAAGCGTCTCTTAGAAGTTCGATGACTTGAGAATTATTGAGCTTCTAGGACTAGAAAGAGGCTTTAATGTCTGGATATGGTGAATAACAAACAAAGAAAAATAGTGACATGTCGAGGAATTTAACAATAGCAGTTAAATTGTAATGTAAGACAATATTATGTATTAGAAGTGAATATACTCGAAAGTGGTAGATGTCGAATGTATGAAATGAGTATGCAATCGATTGTGAGAGATATTAAATGTAGGAAATGAGTTGAAATAAATAAATATGTATTCGTGAATTAAATTTTTCTGTGTTAGTTATCGAGTATCCAATATGATTACAAAATGTGCGAGAGAATTTGGTCTAATATTGACAAGCATAAAAAGTTGAATGTGTATTGTTATGTCGAACATGTGATGTAGCTGTCAAATATAGGTAAATAAAAATATGTGTAAACGAAGTGCAAGTGAACAAAATATAATCAATTGATGTTGAAATGATCTCATAAATATAGGTATGTGTTTAAAATAGGATAAAAGAAGGGAATGTATATGCGAAATGAAAATGGCAAGATGCTTTCCATTAGGTGATGGTATGAAGTATAAAAAAAATGATGTATAGTGGTTATTGGAAATGATGAAGCGTACATTGACAGAGATGAATGTGGCTATAGATATTCTTCACGAATTGGAAGGTCTAAAGGGTGAATGTAAATATTTATTAAAGGGCAGAAGATTAAAATCCAAAGATGTCAAGAAAAAACGTGTGAGGCATTCTATTCTACGAACTGGATCGCCGTCAAGTGGTGCGACGAACGGTCATGTGAGGGCTATAAATTTATCAGAGGTAGGTGACTCTTCAGATCATTTGCTCGTTGCTGTAGTTGTTAGATACGATTAAGAAGGAAGAAATTTACGTGTTGATTGAAAGGGCGAAGCGGGCGAATGAGAGGGACACTAAAGCTGCACGGCAACAAGGTTAGTAAATTTTTTTTGTGTACAATTTTTGCTTCGTAAGTAGATTTATTTGTAAAAGTTTGATCAATAACGACTAATGAATTAGAAATAAATGTGAAACGTCCATGGAGGGGAAGGATTAATAACGACTTTGAGTGTAAAATTTTAATTTCGTTGTGGCGGTAATTCTGAGTATGCGTAGAAATGTGAGGGAAGAGAAGTAAAAGGGATTAGGAAGGGCGCTGTAGGGATGGTGCTGTGGGAGGAGATGGTTTGGAGGAAGCGAGATATGCTGAGACTTTTGGGATTATGCGGTTATCGTCGGATTTTACGCTGAAAAATGAGAACTTTCATAAATGAGAATTTTCATAAATGGAAAATGAGAATTTTCATATATATATATATATATACGGGATATTACACATAATGTGTACTTCATTGTTTTATTATCTTTTGGTTTGCAAATATATTTATATGTTGTGGTTGAGGATGTAACAATTTAATTTTTTTTCCAGGTAGTTTCTTAACAATTATGGGAGCGATACAAACAAGTGCTTATTATACGTTGAGGTATTGTTCGTATGTTGATGGTTTCATGTTTAGTGCGTAAGAGGTTGGATAATTAATTTGAATACTCAAGGTTGTATTTAGTGATTGAACGATAATTTTTGATGCTCTAGGTGGATTGAAACCTTATTTATTTATATGAAATTGTTGTTTGTGGAACCTTGTAAATAAATCTTTCTCTCGTTTAAATTAACTTGTGGTTGATGAATGATTTGTACTATCTAATAGGGGCGTAATTCAAATTGCAAAAATACTATATTTAGCATTACCTTCTTCAGGGACGATTTATTCTATTTCTATTAATATTGGTGCCATACTTTTAGAGACGAACAAATTCATCTAAAATATTATGTATTAGAGACAGAATAATTTGTCCCCAATAATATTGGTGCTGACGGGAAAATTTATCACCATACTTTTAGAGACAAACAAATTCATCTCAAATATTGTGTATTAGAGACAAAATAATCCGTCCCTAATAATATTGGTGCTAGTGGGAAAATTTCGCATCATACTTTTAGAGACAAACAAATTTGTCTATAATATTATGCATTAAAGACGGTTGTACTGCGTCCCAAAAGAGTTGAAAACAAAGACCTTTAGAGATGGATTTTTGGCATCTTTAATGCCGTCCTTAATAGTATTAGAAATAGATGTCTCCGTCCCTAATATATTTAGAACACCACTCAATATGGAGAATACTTTACTGTCCCTAAAGACGTCCCTAATAGCTGTAGGGATGAATTAGTAGCCTTTTGGGACACTTTTTGCCATCCCTAAATGTAGTTTTTCTAATAGTGCAAGATTTCAATTGAGGTGAAAGCCCAAAAGGATCAAACCCCCCTAGAAGTATGATGAATCTATTATCAAACAAGGGGCTAAAAGAAGTTTTAGAGATCTCTCAACCTTATCTCTACCCTTGCAGATAATCCCCAGCAAGAAAACCTAAGAAATCTCTCATGAGTAAAACACTAAAAATTTATATTTTCTCCCTTAAATCCTTTCTCTCCTTTAAGGTTTTGATAAATATAACCCTAAAACTTAACAAAGCCCTAACTTTCTAATAAATATCCTATAAATATTGAAAATATACATCACAATGCACTTTAAAACAACCCGAAAAGCTGCTGTCGACTTTATGTTCAAATAGACTTATAAGTCTATTCGTTGTGTATCCTTGTCTAGGTTTCTTTGACTTTTGAGCCAGAACCTCAACAATCTCTAACTCGGTGAAAAATTTGTTTATTCTGCTGTATTTATCATGTATCCTGGCGCTACGGGCAACTTCTCAATTAAGAGAATTATATGAAGAGTATTATATGGATATATATTTTTCCCAGACCCGCCAATCGGAACCCATTTTTTGATCACCTTTGTAGACCGTGCTATTGCTCTACCTTGAACTAAAATTCCCTTTCTAGAAATCTCCATAGCTCTATCGGTACATGCAACCTTCACATTTCTAGCCACTAATTTTTCCAACCAATACATACAAGTTCCCGTTGAGAACTCCTTTCATGGTCAAATAAGACTTCCAATAAACTTTTATTACTCCACCTCTCCCAAAGTAATTGTAACCCTTATTATTTAATTTGGAAAGTAAAATTAGATTATAAGTCATACTTGGCACATGTCAAATATCATGAAGAACTATGATACGTCCATCGAATATCCTCACGCGAATAATACCAACTCCTAAAATCGGCCATCGAGAGTCATCGCTCGTCAACTCAAACTCCTGGTACTTTGTACATTTGAAGAATTGTACTTTGTGTACACACACATGTAATATAGCCTCGCTATCAAACACCCATCCTCTATCATGGCAAGAACTATCAACGACCACCAGGAAGTGGAACTTGTCACCATCATCTCTAGTAACCGTTGTTAGTCGGTTTACCTTTCCTGGCTTTGCAACTTAATCTATAATGACCCAATTGGCCACAACCCTAACAAGTCCATTTTTTGAACTTATTAGAGTTTATCTTCCCACTAGCCACCATCACCGAGTTTACCACAATGGATTCACTACCCTTAAGCATTCTCTCCTCGGAAGGAAGCATACTTGCAACCTCCTCAAAACTTAGATTTCCTACCCATATATCAACATAGGTTGAAGATGCTTGAAGGAAGAAGGAAAGAACTATATGAGTTGAACTGTCTTATCTTTATCCTCAACTTTAACTCTGGTCGATTCTATAATGGCCTCATCCTATTAGCTCAAAATGGCTCAGAATTAGCTCTTATACCAATGTACCTGTGATAAAATCTTATGTAAAGCAAGAAAATGGCACAGGCGATTTAGCGTGGAAAACCTTTGAATAGGTAAAAATCCACAACCTCGAGTTAAAGGTTTTAGTAACAGTAATTTTTATTGTTTGAGGCTGATATCTTATTACAAGTGATCTCTTGAACTAAAAATACTTGATCTTGTAAATAATGATATTTCTTCACGGTCTTTTTTCTCCTCCCTGTCTCTTCTAGAAATTTTTCTTTATATAGGCCTTACCTACAGCTCATTATCGTGCTGAAGTACGTTCTTTGAATAATGAGGTAAGTAGTGGTTGACTGAGTAACTGTTGAGTTCATGTGGGACAAATGTTTTAGAATTATTCATGTTCTTCTGATGTGCTCGATCTACATTCTTTATCAGTTCATGGGATAGGTGTCAATACCGACATGTTTATATTACATGTGAAATACGTGAGCCTGACATGGAGGTAGCTCGAATTAGGTTAACTCGAGGGATAGGTCCCTACAATTCCCCTCGTTCTGAAGGCACGAGTGGCTTTGATTGGGAAAGAACTATTGCATTTGCGGTGTTTGGAAGTTGAAAAGAAATGATATATTTTATGTTGATTTGACTTGTATGGAAATGGGTATTTATATTGAATGATGATGGAAAATATTGATGTAATTGACGGTTGGGGTTCTGAGAGTAGTTTAATATTTTGAATAATGACTGCTTTGGAAATGTACCTGTGCATTAAATTCGAGGTTTATACAAATAGTACTTGCACTGTGGATTCTGGTAAAGTACACTGTTGTTGAAAAATCTTCTAAAATTCTTGAGTGATAATGGCAAAGAACGAAGAATGGTGTATGGAGAGAGAGTTGCTGCTAAAATATAGAGATTCAAACTGAGATATTTCGGGGATCAATCTGTGGAGATGCCCACCCTAATTCCCGTTCCACCAATGTAACATGGTATGTAAGAAGAAGCAGCTGAAGCTAAGGAAGACTACTAATGTATGTGAAGATTTCATTACGTGGTCTTGGTAGGCGAGGTACTTTGGAAGTATCTCCGTATCCTTGCGGAGGACAAGGTCGAGGAGACAGATGTGAAGGCTGTTATAACTGCGAGGCAATATCGTCGGTATCTTACGTAAGACTAGATTTTAATGTAAGACTCCTTCTTGTCTAAATCAACTCTTTGTTGATGGGGGTTACGGAGGAGGAGGTAATGGTAGTGTAGGAGGGTGATGAAGATTAGAAGGTTTGCCCTTTACAATCAATGTTTCTTAGCACTAAGAAGGCCTTTTGTTTGAAGAGTTGGTTCAAGTACTGACGTCCTTGCTTCCATGTTTAGACTTCGACCAAACTCAACTTTTTGTCGAAGAAAATGACATAAAGAAGTTGGATGCTTAGTGATTTCTAGTTCCTGCTTTGCTTTAGAAGATTCTCAGAGTGAAACATCACTGATAACTGATATGATTTTGAGAATGAACTGAAGGATTTGTTATCTCTGGAGTACCTAACAGACTTGTTATTTGTAAAGTACCTATAATTGATATTCAGGCTTAAATAAAAATGTTTATTTAAACTTTGCGTTGATTGATAGAATTAGCTCTTGTGATTAAAATTGAGCTTTAAGAAATACAGATATGTATGATTACAGGACGAAATGTAATATTGGAGATCGAATTTGAAAGTCTCTTTTTAGCAATCGAGCTGTAAAAAAATGTGGCTTTGAAATAAATGACGTGTAAAAATCCTTTTCGAACTGAATAACTTAAAATTACGGGGGGAGAATATTGTAGAAGATATAAAATTTGTAGGAATTGGAAATTTGAGCTCAGGGAGATCTCTCTAGAAATGTTATATTGGGGGGCAAATAAATTTGAAATGAGATAAGGCAAATTCAAAGAGGTCGATGTGGATAGATAAGTTCAAATTACTTTCTTATCAGGATCTTAGGGTTTATGTTATGAAAAAACAGAATACATATATGGAATATGGGGGATCTGAAGTGATCTTGAAAATTGCATAAATATGGGGAAATATGACTTAAAGAGGATGAAGAAAGAGAATATGGTGAGGACTCGATCTGTGAGAGTTCATCAAGCTGTTGAAAGACGATTGGCGATAAAAATATCTAAAGTTTGGGAGACAATTTTTTGGTCTAGAGTTCGAATATCAATTTGAAGGTTTAGATTTGAGGTCTAGGGAACTTGAGTTAGGATGCCGCTTCTACGAGGTGCTATTTCAAGAAGTGATTCTGGGGCCTTCAACTCAAAAAGAAGCTGTGAAGTAAATTGTTGAGGAAGAGATCGAGGAGAAAGATGTGAGGATTGCTGGAGGCGAACAGATTAGGTGTGGTTCCCCAAGACATTTAGGATATTTCATGTATAATTATATGTGAGGGAGTAGATTGTATGAGGTCGAATAACGGTAATGGAAATGTAGTTAGAATGATATTTTGAATCTGTCCTCTTTTTGTTGCAAATGTTGTTATGACTGTTTGTGAATAAAAAATTTGAAATTAAAATGAGTGATCTTTGTAAATGACGTCTGTAGTTCTATAAGTATTATAAGCAAGAATAGAAAAAGTAGGTAACTTTGATTTTTTATCTCTAGTGTTAGTACATGGAAAGTTTGATTACGTGTGTTGAGTCATCATGAGTATAGGGAGGTCAGAGGGAGATTTGGGTAGGAGAGATGAGAATATATTAAAATATAGGGCAGGGGGAAATGATGGGAATGTATTTTCACCGAAAAGGTACAAAATGTCTGACATTAATTGTGGAAGGGATGCCTCAGTTCTAAAATTGAGAGTAGCTTGTACGAGGCTCAATAACTGCCAACAGTTAAAGAGAGATACTATAAATAATACTTCATCTTCCTTATTTAAATGTTTATCAACTTGTAAAAAATTGAAGAACAGTGAGGGAGGAAGAAGAAAAAATAGTAGAGATTCACGTGATACATTAAACGAGAGTGATCAACAGGCAAGGCAAAAAAAAGTTACAGAGACTGAGTTACGATGGTAGTTATATAGTAACGTTGTGAAGGAAGGATTTGGTACTGCTTCAGATTCATTTTCAGTCGTTGAAGGTTAGTAGATGATTTGTGATATGTTAATATGTATTTGAAAGATTTTTGTGGTTTTCAAATTTCAAAAATTGCTATTTATAGTAACTTATAAAAATCTATGTGGTATATGTGTGAAAAAGAGTTATGCTATGCTATATATATATGTATGATTGATGTGTAAAAGATAATGATAGAATACTTGGACCTGTATATAGGTCGAGCATGAGGAATATATGTGTAAAATCAAACCTCATCCTTAGACATGTAGTTGAGATGGAGACTTCACCTGTTATGGAGGTGTCGACCTCTAGTCGTTCAGCTGATTCTGAGAATGTAGTATCTGATAGGGAGGATGAAGTAGAAGTTGTTTAATTTCCAGATTTCCCTGGCCAATTAGTATCATACCCTCCAAACTCTAATGTATTTTAAGAGTTTTATAAATCTAAAGCTCTTATAGAAGGAATATGGGCCAATGTTTTAGAATATAATGGTTGGTAGTTTAGAAGTTGCATTATAATATTTGGGGAGGTGCATTTCTTTCTACTGCCTGATTTAGAGAAGGGAAAATTGGATAGGGGAGTAGAAAAATCGATCCCCTTGGAGCATTTTGATGGAAATGTCTAGAGCGATCTGGAAGAGCAATTTTTGTGTTACTTGTCTCAGTTGAAGACGGTTAAAGTTTGCCCCTTACCAATCTTGCGAAAGGGATAATGAATACCAAAGGGGCTTGTCCTGCCAAGTTAAAGGGGAACATATAGGAGGTGATCAATATCAGTGAGAGTTTGAATAGGTTGTGGGAGGAGAATGGGGTAGAAAGGAAAATATTTCCTGAAGATGTTTTTACAGTTTTATGGTATGAGAAACTATTCTGCAAGTGGAGGGGCATATTTCTTTGTGAGTTTTTCTTGACCGTTTTTCATTGATCTGAATTCAGCAGGTCGAATGTAGAATGTGGAATGATAATGTGATTTGGGCAAAAGGTGATTGCCTTCAGAGAGAAGATGAAGAACCCATGGAACTTCTGTATAGAAATGTAAAGAAAACTAAGTGTATAAGTATATAATGTCGAACTGTTGTAGTTGAATGTTGTTTTGATGATGGTAATGTATTATGTTTGGTTTACAAGTCCTCAGTCAAAGGTGAAGAAGGAGTCCATGTTGGATATTGTTGCTTGCGAAGGGGTTGAGCTTGAGGTGATAAGAAAAAAGGGGCTGACGGATAGAAGCAAGGGGCTTTACCAAAGGCCACTCCATTAGATTTTATGGATGTTCTAGAATCTACTACTTTGAGTAAGCTAGTTCAAAAGTTTTTGAAGAAAAGGGTTTTAAAGTGTGGCTCAGCCTCTGGAACTACGAGGAGTGGTGAGCTCCAGGGAGATATGAAGAAGAGGAGGGTATATCCTCCTACTAGAGTGACTGGGGCAAAGGTCGTTAAAAATCAATCTGCGAAAGATGATGAGCTGGGAACTGTGGAGGATGGGCCGAGGCTTGCAGTTCGCAAGGGTGTCGAGGAGATAAGCAAAGTGGTAAGTTTTGGTAATTTGTATTTTTATGAATTATGTATTGTGATTCAAGCTGAAAATATGTTTGATTTCATTTTGTAGGCTGCTCGTTTGGTAAAGGGGATCTACCTCGGGATTGAGGATGAAAAAGCTGAGCTCAAGAATGGGAGGGTAGAGCTCGAGAAGAAGGTGGCTTGATTGAAGTCTGATTTGGTTTAGGAGGGGAAGTGACTGGATTATGTAATGGCTTCGCTGGCGGTGGAGATTAGCGAGCTGATAGAAGAAGTACAAAATAACCTGGATGTGGTGGTAGTCCAGCGTGATAGACTCTGGCATCAATTTTTTTAAGCGGGATACTCTAAAGCTGAGGTTACATCCATCATGTAGGGTACCTACATCGAAGAGGATGAGGTGGAAGATGATGCTGCTGGAGTGGTAAAAGGGTTGGATGGTGTCTCTCCCTAATCTGAGCTAAAGAACCAAGGGGATGACAATAGAAAATATAGAGAATGATAACAAGAAGGTAGAGTAGAATTACTAACTTTATGGCTGTGTGATTTGTAGGGTTTGAGAACTGTAATTATATAGGATATTATTTTGTTTGATAACTTCTGTAGGCTAAGAGATGTCTGTAAAAATTGTTTGTTGGAACTTAATTATATGCACCTAAGAATTGAGGAGTTAGAGAATGAGCTTGCTAAGGTGAAAGACGCCCCAGCATCCCTGTTATCTTCGCAAGTGGAGCTAACGGTTAGAGAAGAGCAAAAAATATTTGACTTGTATGCTGTGTTACTTTAGAGCTACAAAGTAAAAATTAGAGTATAGTGATAGGCCAAAAATGTGTTAACAGTTTAGGGGCAATGGTAATCAAATGTGTCCAGATAATACCAAAATATTGAGAAGAACAGAGAAAGTGTATACCTTGAATTGGATGTACATGGTATTGTAATCGAACTGGGATCATATTTCGACCTTAAGTTTTGAAGCAGCTTCATAACAGTAGATGTCCAAAAATAAAAAATTATTAGAAATAAGATTACTGTATCATGATTGAATGTATTGGTTAACTGTTCTTGAATCGAACTTGATGTATTCATCTGTGATGTAGGTCGAACTGGAGTCAGCTCGCTTGAATGAACAAGAAACACTCTAATATAACCAAGAGTTTGCGGTAGAGTTTGATAGGATGAGAGAGGCAAATAAAGATAGGGAGGACCAACACGTTAAAGTTCATTTTAAATTTGTCGAGGCAACACAAACTGCTGAAGAGCTAACTCGGAAGATTGAGGAAAAATATGCTGAAATTAGAATATGGCAAAAAGAGTTCGCGGAGGCGAATGAAGAGACAACAAAGCTTAAAAGCCGGAATGATGCATTGATGGTAAAGAGTAAGGAGGTGGACATGGCTCGATATCATATTCAGTCGTTAGAAATGGTAAAGGAAGAGTGACACTGATTTGTGGCCAGCCTGAAGGGCTAAATAATCAGCAAAATGAACGAGTAAGATCAGACTCAAGCTGATCTAGTGAGTTCCAAAAGTGAACTAGAGCGATTAAAGAGTAAATTGATAAAGAAAGATAACGAGGTGAAGAGAGCTTGTGATGACCTAGCAAAATTTAAAATTGTGGTTGACCAGTTGAGTGAGGCTTTACCCGCTAAAGATATAGAGTTTCGGATGACTCAAAGGTAATGTAATAAATTGAATGAGAGGGTGGCCCAATTGAAGGCCAATTTGGATATGGCCAATTTGCGTGTTAAGAAGGCTGAGGCTGGAGAGTACTCGAGGAAGAATAAAGGTGATGCTGGGGTCTTCATTGTTAAAGGGGATGTGGTTAGCCTATCAGCTTGAATTAGAAAGTTGGAGGGAGATATAGCTTGCACTCAAGCTCACGTAGAAAGAGGAAATGAGCGCATAAGGGAGTACCAAGGTAAGTTGGATGTTGCTCATACCAGGGAGAAAGAGTTAGAGTGGGTGATCATGGGTAATGATCAATTGATAAGGAATAAATATGAATTGCTAAAGAAGTTTCCTGCTGGGGGAAATGTAGGTAAAGACGGGGAGCTTGAGGAACTTTGTGCTCAGGTGACGGAATTGAGGACATTAAACCAGACTGAGTTAGATAAAGCGGATAAGAAGGCGAAGGAGCATATCAATCATATGTTCCGCGTAGATAGTCACATGGAATGGCAAGATGCATGGTTTATGAAGTGACAAGAACGTCACCAGAAAGTGAGAATTTTTTTCCAAAGCAGTTATGCCTGAGGTAACGCGCTCACAGATGTTAACGACTATTATTGTATATTTTGTGGAGGAGGTGAGAAGGCTTGAGTTAGAGAGGGATGCCTTGCACGATTGTTTGTCAGGTAGAGGATGTATTTGTAGAGCTGATGTAGATCGAGGAAACTGTATGAACGCCATTGAAATAGAGATAGGTTCTCAACCTACAGAATTGGTAGAGCAAGGCTAGATTACTGATGATAGGTTTTTAGGGCCTCTAGCAAAATACCCGCTCAAAGTACAATTGTCGAATTGTAACACGGTTGAGTGGGATCGAACCCACAAGGAGGTTTGGGAAAATAAATATTTTCTAGGCCGAATTACGGTTTTATAAGAGATAAATCTAAGAAAAAGAAGTAAAAACTAATTATAAAACTTAATGAGAGAGAGCTAAGGTTCGAACTTGGCCTCTTCCTTTTAAAGCACTAATCAATATTCAACTAGATCCTAATATCCCCACCTATCATATATTCGTGTTAAGACACATACGATGTTGTAAAATAAACCCCCTAAATCTATGGTCAAGCATTTAATGGCTATACTTTTAAGTGATGGTGAAGAGTGTCTTAGAGAATTATCAACTCAACCATAACTAGGCTTGAGTGAGCTCTCTAGTGTTTCTCTTGTTTAGATCTCTTAATCAAGTCTATGGTTTGTAGCACTTGTTTGTATCTAAAGTTATCGTACACCAAACTGAAGTTATGGTCAAGCCTTCGATATGATGCACTAACTTATCAATCATGAAGTATTAAGAGAAAACTAATTAGAACCTAATTAATACAACCTATTGCTCATCCAAGAAGTGGCCTCATCCTAGCCTTAGCTAGAAGATTAGTCGCTCATCTCAGACTTCATCGCATTAACAATTAATTATTTACAAAATAAAATAAAAGAGAGAGAAGACAATTAAATAAAACTAAGACTTTATTTCTTCTAAACTTGCTCTAATATGAGATGCCCAATTACAATGGGGGGAAGGTTCCTTTTATAGGAGAAGGTACCCTATGCATTAAATTCCAAAGAATATTTTAACAATAATATCTTCTAATATTATAACCAATCACCTAATATTCTTGCATATAGTTTCCTTAAGTATTGTAGAGATCTTTCTTCATGGAAACTCTTGCATATATCTTCAATATAAAATATCTTTAAGGATTTTGGATGTAATATATTCTTTGATCTTATTCTCCAAGAATATTTGAGTATATATTTCTTTAATCTTGAGACCAAATATATTGTGTCTTTGACTTTTTGTGCTATGAACTGCTAGAGACACTTTTACTTGACTTTAAGAGCTTGGTTTCAAATATCCATCTCCAATAGATGCAATCAAACAAACGTACATAAGTACCCAAAATTAAATATAATGGACGACTAAAATACATGTTCTGGTATATTAAAAATGTCATAATTACACGCTCATCAATTACTATAACTACTTGAGTTTGAGATTTTATGGCTGATCGTCCTCCTATTGTAGGGTAAAGCGTAGCTGATCTCCCATCAGCAGAGAAGAATCCTTAGAAGTGGCTTGTAGATGTAACCTATAAAAGTATCTGTCGCAGACATATTGAGAGATGAAAGCTAGTTTTCCTTTGTTTTATCTTATATCTGGTAGAGTTGTTTGATTGGAAACTAGTATTACCTTCATTTTAATCGCAGAGTATATATAGAGGTCGATTGAAGGCTAGTATTATTTATGCCTTAATCTGTATATAGAACTTGATTGAAGGCTAGTATTACCAATGCCTTAATCTGTAGTTGTAGACATATTAAGAGATGAAAGCCAGTTTTACCTTTGCTTTATCTTATGTCTGGTAGAGATCTTTGATTGAAAATTAGTATTACCTTTATTTTAATCACATATTATGTTTAGATGGGTGATTGAAAGCTAGTTTGACCTTTGCTTTAATCTGTAGTTGTGGACATATTGAGAGATGAAAGCTAGTTTTACCTTTGCTTTATCTTATGTATGGTAGAGATCATTGATTAAAAACTAGTATTACATTTATTTTAATCGCAGATTATGCATAGAGTTCAATTGAAGGCTAGTATTACCTCTGCCTTAATTTGTTTAGAGGTCAACTATAAGCTAGTATTACCTTGACTTTAATCCATGCAATGCAGAGAGTAATGTGGAAAAACACTTGGAGGTTTTCATTGAGCAAAATAGAATGTATACTATATAGAGATGAAATTTTACTTTTGGAATGGAAAGAACGAGAATTTTAAAGTGGAGAAGTAAGGGACTTAACGATAGTTCCATTTCAGTCGCCTAGTATTCCATAGATTTGGGATTCAAACTCCTTGCTCCGTCATGAGATAATATGATCCCAAACCAGTTTGACCAATGATGAGGAATGGACCCTTCCAATTTTTTATTAGTTTCCTGGCATGTGTCTCTTTTCTGTGTTGAGGGATTTCTCTGAGGACGAGATCGTAGATTTAGAATATTCGGCTTCAGACTCTTTTGTTGTACGAGTTGGCCAACATATGGTAATATCGACCTAGGTTGGCAATAGCGCGTTCCCTAGTTTCATCATTCCAATTCATATTGCAGGCCAGTTCAAACTCATTTTCTTTGTCGGTAAGCTCGTGATCTTTGGTAGGATGGTGGTATTCTATTAAAATGACGACTATTGTGCCATAGACGAGGAAGAATGGGGTACAGCCGGTTGATTTATGTGGAGTTGTACGGTATGCCCATAAGACATGAGGAAACTCTCGTATCCAGTTTCCTTTTTTTGTGATTGAAGCCTTTTTTTGAGTCCATCCACGATGACTTTGTTGGTGATTTCGGCTTGGCCATTGCCTTGAGGATAGTAGGGATTTGATGGTGAGTGGATGACGTTGTATTTGTTGAGGAAGGCTATGACTTTTTCACCAACGAACTGGGGCCCATTATAGATCCGAATCAGTTGGGGGCATCTAAACTGTGTGATGATATATTCCCAGGTAAAAAAGATGACCTCTTATTAACTAGTTCGACAGAGTAGAACTGCATCTACCCATTTTGTAATTGCTACGAGTAGGTATCGTCAGTTACCTGGAGTATATGGAAATTTTCTGACGCGATCGAGTTCCTACTGCTTTAATGGCCAGAACACCTTGCTTGCATGTAGTTCGAGCATAAAAGCGCATATCATGTGTTTATGTGGTTAACATGTACTGCATTTGCGTGAGTACTCTTCTGCTTGCTTGCTCATGCCTGGCCAAAATACTCCTTGTGAAATTGCTCTATTAGCAAGTGATCAACCTACGGCATGGGAGCCACATGTCCCTTCATGTAAATCTTGGAGTATTCTGTCTGCTTTCTTCCTGGAGAGGTACTTGAGGTAAGTCTCCGTGACTGAATGACGATATAAAAATCCATTTTAAGCTGTGTAACGCTTCAAATTCTTGATCAACTGTCGGCGCTCCGTTGGGTCTTTCGGTAGGGGCCCTTTGTATTCGTTATCAGGGCCGAGATATGCAATGTAGGGCTTTTACCAATTATCATCCTCCTCTTCATTACCCCTAGTATTGATCATGCATAAAGAATATTGATTAATGCTGGGGGTTGATATTACTTCGATCTGTAGATATCTGGCTTCTATACCCAAGACCCCGGCAAGGTAAGTCAAAGAATTAACGTGTCTATTTTTACCTCGAGGTAGATAGTCGAGAGTTGCTTTTGCAAATCTGCTTATCTTGTCGACAATGAGGGCTGCATACTCGATCATCTTACCATTCTTCTTATATTGTTCAGATTAATGGTGGATGATGAGTAGAGAATCTGTGTAGACTGAGAGCTCTGGGATGCCAAGCTCGAGAGCGAGGTCGGGTCCATGAATTTGAGCCTCGTATTTGGTGACGTTATAGGAGGCTTCAAAATCCGGGCAGATTGATTTCTTAATTCTGTCGTTAGAAGGGGTAATTAATACGATTCCAATTCCTAACCCTATGGGTCCTGCTGAGCCATCTGTAAGAAGTCTCAATCCTTTCCTTATAACCCATTCAGCTCATTCGCTAAATGCTTTGGTGGGTAGATCTTTTGTAATTTCTTCTAAAAGGTCAGGGTCATGCTCCTCCCAATTGGGATCTTCTACTTAAAAATCTACGAGAAAATTGACAACGTCCTGACCCTTCTTGGAAAGTCGTTGTTTGAACTTGATATCATGTTCTCCCAAACTGACTAACCATTGTTACACTCTCCTGAAATTTTCCTTTTTGGACAAAACTTTCCGGAGTGGGTAGTTTGTTATGACTTTAACTGAATAAGTTTGGAAGTAGTGCCTAAGTTTATGTGAAGTGTAAACAAGTGCTAGAAGGAGTCTCTCGATTTTAGAATACCTCATTTCTGCAGGAGTGAGGGTTTTGCTAATGAAATAGACTAATTTTTTGATCTTCCTCTCAAGTCGAATGATAACTGAGCTGATTGAAGTATCTGTGACTGCCAGGTAGATAATCAGTTCCTCGTTATCTACCAGGGTTTTCATGATGGGAGACATCCCCTGATAAGTTTAGAGTTTTTGAAAAGCTACTTCCCATTCTGATGTCCACTTGATCTCCTCGTTGGGCTAAAACCTTTCCTCTTTTGGTACAACTACGAAGTAGTAAGAATAACCAATGACAACAATCTGATGATTTAGAAACAAATTGGTTGATAGTGGCAATCTTACCAGAAAGATTTTGTACGTCCCTCATTATTTTTTGAGATGCCATGTTGAGGAGAACTCAAATTTAATCAGGGTTGGCCTCAATCCCTTTCTTGCTGATGAGATGGTCGATGAATTGACATAAGTGTACTCCTAATTAACACTTATAAGGATTGAATCGTATCCTGTAAGATTAAAGAATGTTGAATATTGTGGTGAGATCTGTGATGTGGTTGGTTGATTGTATGCTCTTGCACAAGAGATCATCAATGCAGATTTCAATGATTTTTCCAAGATGTTCTTTGAACATAATAGTCATCAACCGTTGATAAGTCGCGCCTACATTTTTGAGTCCAAAGGGCATGACTTTGCAGCAGTAAAGTCCTTTTTCAGTGATGAAAGTGGTAATTTCTTGATCTTCTTCTAAGAGAGGAATCTAATTTTATCCATAAGCAGCGTCCATCATAAATAGAAGTTCACGACCTGACATGGAATCAAGAATTTGATGGATGATGGGAAGAGGTAAACTTTCCTTTGGAGTGTATTTGCTTAGATCGGTGAAATTTACACAAACCTGGACCTTTCCATTCTTCTTTAGAACAACGACGATGTTTAATATCCAATTTGGATACTTGGCTTCTCGAATAAACCCTACTTTGATCAATTTCTCGATCTCAATGTTGACTTCATCTCAAAGACGAGGTGAGAATCATTTCTATTTCTATTTGACCACCGTAACGTTGATGTTGTTGGCCAATTTGTGACATGCCTTAGTCTGATTGACCCCAGGCATCTCTTTGAAAGTCCATGCAAAGACATCTCGATTCAATCATAAGAATTGAATGAGAACATCTTCATCGTGCTAGACCAGTTGGTATCAATGAAAGTACCTTTGTTAGGTTCATTAATATCGATGTATTCTATAGGTTCTTCGGTGGAAGGCTGATCAACGATGTGACCAGCCTTCTGTAATTGTTGTACAACATATCTATCTGAGGTATCTAGAATGGCAGAGATGGTATTTTCGCAAGCTCTGGAAATCTTTTGACTGCCCTTGATTTCATAGATGCCATCATTGTTTTTAAAACGGAGTGCTTGATTATAAGTGAAAGCGATTGCTTCCATGTTGTGAATCCAGCAGCGGCCCATAATCCTGAGATAACAAAATTTGGCATTGATGATGTAGAAGACGACGCTGATTGTGGCTGGTCCAGCGGTGATAGGTAAGATGATCTTGCCTACTCTCACTTCTTTAGAACTATTGAATCTACTGATATCAGTGTTGCTCGAAATGACTTGATCGGCCAATCCTATTTGGTCGATTGTGCTTTGAAAGAAAATCTCAATACCGCTTCCAGTATCGATCATCTTTGTATGCATGACAAACTTCTTCATCTTAAGCATTATGACTAATGCATCATGATGTAGAAATTTTACATGAAAAATGTCGCAATCTTTGAATGAGATCTCAAGCCGATGATTACTCGACTCAGGTAGTAGCTTGGCCTCTTTATCTTGAGGTGTAAGGTCGTAACATTCTGATAGTCTCCTGCGCTTGAACCTGTATGAGTTGCTGATCTAAATAATCTTGATCATGTTACTATGGTACATATGGTAGAGATATTTATCCTCAGCTTGATCTTCGACCTGGACGAATTTAAGTTGCTTCTTATAGTTGTCATCTTTGTATGATTCTAGGTCAATAATGTATTAGAATATCTGCCCCTCTTTGAAAATAAATTCCAGCAACATCTGTAAGGCATAGCAATTATCAGTAGCACGATGATTTACCTTGTGATGCCATAAAGTACGGGTGGATTTCAATTGGTTCCAATGGTTGAGATGGACGTTATAGCTTATCCTTCGACAAAATTGGAAAAATTATGGAGATGCGGGCATTCATCTTGGGGAGGACCGGTTTGGGTAATGTACCGCCTTTCTAAGGGTTACCCTTAGAGCTCTTTGGACGTTCAAGCTTTTGTTCTGTAGGTGGACCTTTGGTGGTTAGGACATTTAGTAGATTAATGCCTTTCGAATATCATCATTTCCAGGTCGACATACCCATTGACCTTGGTTATTATATCCTCCATGGTCACGGATTTGTTGAGAAAGAGGTGCTCTTTGGCCTTGCAGTCAGGCAGGAGCACGTTGGTGAAAGTAGTAACAACTATTTTCTAATCAAGATTATATACTTTTTGCGCGAGCTCCAAAAGCTTCTTGGAAAATTCCTCGATCTTCTCTCCTTGTGATTATTTAAGACCAATATGATAATATAAATTCTCCTCCTTGTCTTTGTTGTGAGCATGTCTTGATGAATTGCTTTTGTAGTTGATCGAATATGAGGTTAGAATCTTAAGGCAGAGAGTGGAACCACCAGAGTAGTTATCCCTGTAGACTTGTTACGAATAGAAGACAGAAAATGTGGCTGAGATTGGAGTACAATCCCAATGAATGTGCTCCTTTGGATCGGTGCCTTCACATTTACATATCTTTGGGGTGCATAAACCTTTCGGTACTTTCATATCGAATAATTCTTTGGCAATCAGACTACCTTACAACTTGGTAAGATTACCTTTTTGGCCTAGAGTCAGAGCTTCAATCAACTCCTTGATACACTGATCAATATGCTCTTGTGTGACGTATTGACATGTGGCTTGAGTGGCTTGGCGAAGTGGTTGAGGATTATGAGTGTCGGTTCCCTCACTCAAGTCATCACAAGCAAGAATTTGAGGTTGAGGTCGTTGCTCTTTCTCTTGACGCTTGGAAAGTCAGAGACCTCTACTGATATCATATTGAACTTTACCGTTCAAATGAGTGGAAGGCTGAGGTTCATACTAAATATTTATGGAAATAGCTTTACTGGTAGATTCTCGAGGTCCTATTTTTTTTTGCACCGAAGCCCAGGAGGTCTTTGGCATCTGATCACAATCTCTAGTTTGGGAAGCCTATTGAGTATCCCGCAGAGCCTGTAATACAGTTTGTATGGTTGTCATCTGGTCTTTATGTCATTTAAACACTGTCAATCGAGCTTGTCGCTCGGCTTCGAGTTCCTTCTTTCAGATCTCTTGGTCAAGATTTAACTGACGCTCAAGCTCATTACGTTTTTCTGCTTCAGAGTAGAAATTCACCCGTAGTTCTGTAAGCTGTTCCGGCTCAACTGAAAGATCAAGCCAGATTCCGGTTGCTGGTCTTCTTGAAGAGACCATGATTGGAGATTGATAGTAGAATGAATGTATGCCTTAGGATATTATGGAAATGTCTTCTTTCCCGCAGATAGTGCCAAATATAATGGCCTAATCCCGTTAGCTCAAAATGGCCCAAAATTGGCCCTTACACCAATGCACCTATGACAAAACCTTATGTAATGCAAGAAAATAATACATGTGATTTAGAGTAGAAAACCTTTGAATAGGTAAAAAACCACAACCTTGAGTTGAGGGTTTTAGTAACAATAAATTTTATTTCTTGTGGCTGATATCTTATTAAAAGTGACCTCTCGAACTAGAAATACTTGATCTTGCAAATAAAGATTTTTCTTTATGGTCTTTTTTCTCCTCCTTGTCTCTTCTGAAACTTTTTATTTATATAGGCCTTACCCACAACTCGTTATCGTGCTGAAGCACATTTTTTGAACAATAAGGTAAATGGTGGTTGACTGAGTAACTGTTGAGTTCGTAGGTGACATGTGTCTTTAAATAGTTCATGTTCTTATGTTGTGCTCAATTCACGTTCTTTATCAATTCGTAGGATAGGTGCCAATGCTGACTGTTTATATCACGTGTGAAATGCGTGAGCCTGACATGGAGGTAGCTCCTATTGGGTTAGCTCGAGGGATAGGTCCCTGCAGATTCTAATTCCGAAACGATCCTATTCAAATAACCTAGGTGATCACCAATGCTCATACCCTCATCCATCTGAAGCGTATGAAGTCGATCCTCTAGGTACAAGCGATTCAAAAGACTCTTCATTTGGTACAAGCTTTCGAGCCTTTTTCCCCAAAGATCCTTCACGGTCTTTTCTCCAACCATGTTTGCCAAAACGTTTTTAGTTAGACGAAGGGGAATCCTGCTCGAACCCTTAAATCCAGATCTTCCCTATTTTCTTCATCATCGTTTGCTTTATGAACCACTACACCTTCAACCGAAGGTTTAGGTATAGGCTTCCCCTTCAGTGCCTTGAGTAACCCATCTTGAATCAAGATATCTTGGACTTGTATTTGCAACAATCCAAAATTAATCTTCCCATCGAACTTCTCTATATCAAATTTGATCGCGTTAGAGTACTTAAGACCTCCCATCTTGCTTCTCTACATGCCCCAAACCTTGCTCTGATGCTAATTGTTAGGAACTAAGGTAAAAATTATAACGCAGAAGCTCAAGATTAATAATCAAGAACTCGAAGATCTAACTTTAACCACAAAAGATTCAAACCAAAGTAATAAATGTACACACAAGATTTCAATTCAGGTAGAAACCCAAAAGGATCAAAACCACCCCTTGACAAGCACGATGAATCTATTGTCAAACAAAGGATTACAAAAAGTTCTAGAGATTTCTCAACCTCACCTTTACTCTTATAAATAATCCCCAGCAAAACCCTCAAAAGATAACCCAAGAAATCTCTTAAGGGCAAAATCCTTAATTTCTTACTTTCTCTCTTAGGTCCTTTATCTTCTCTGACGCTTTGAACTACATAACCCTAAGGCTTAACAAAGCCCTAACTTTATAATAAACATCCTATGAATGCCAAAAATATGCATTACAACGCACTTTAAAATAACCCCAAAAGTTATTATCAACTTCCCATTCAAATATACTTATTGTCTATTCGAACATAGTCAAGTCTTACTCTTCTGTTCGAATAGACATCAAATAGGAACAAAAGATTTTTTTTTTGACTTTTGAGCCGTAACCTCAACATGTTCTATGCTCTTCTTGGTGTGTGATATGTGATAACTCAAATGAAAATACTGATCACTTACTATTTTTTTTAAAGGCTGATCACTTACTAATGAAGTGCAGCTTTAGAAATCAAATTTGGAAAGCTATTCTTAATAAGAGTAATCAAACAAGGATGATCCTTGAATTTAAAAAGAAGTGCAATGGCTATTTAACTTTCCTAAAGATGATGTGAAAGCTGAGATTCTTTGATCCAGAAGGATCTGGGATAATTTGAAAATTAGCCAAAGTCGTTCGAACAACCCAATTCCACCTCTTTGGAATTTGGCCCAGGAAACCAAAGTCGTTCGAACGACTTCTATTTTCGTTCGAACAACTTCTATTTTCATTAAAACGACCTTTTCCATACTCACTGGAATTTTGGCCTATAGACAATTTTTGTTCAAACGAGCTTGGATGCCGTTTGAATCCAAGCTCGTTCGAGCGACTTGTTAAGTTTCTAGGATTTTAGACCAATTGGCATAAAGTTGTTCGAACGACTCCCTATTTCATTCGAACGAGCTTGGCGTTGGTCTTATTTCTGAGGCGTGATTTTTCCTCGAGATGCGTTCCATTTGTATTCTTAATTCCCCAGTATATAAAGAGGACTTAAGTTATTTTTCTAGATCTATGTTAGTTCAATAAGAGTTCTGAGGAAGATGCTTAGGGTTTAGAGTAATTCAAGTTGTAATCAATTGATTTGAGCAATTGAAGCTCTTAAAGGGACTTTTCACAATCCAATTTTTGTGTTCTTCGTACTTTTCTGCTAACTAGAGCTTCTCTTTGTATTGTGGATTAAGTGGTATTAGTTTTCCAGTCACGATCTTCAGGGGTTGATGGTGGTTTATGTTCTCTACACGTGACCGTCTAAAGCAAGCGAATGAGAAGCTAGTAAGTCCGTTGATGATTCATCGCAAACCTAATTCGAAGAAGGGCGATTTAGAGATGGACGATTCCGGCAATCGATTTACGACTTTGGAGATGACAGTTTTGGACCTAACTTCTACTGTAGGGGAGTTGGTAGAATAATTGCGTCTCACGAACCTTGCGAAGGCTTCCGCTTCGGTGATACGGTGAGGCTGCTCTCATCAGCGAGGCCGCTCGAGGAAGAAAAGGGTTCTGGAAGTGGATGGAGGCGTGGATAATGCAGAGATCAATAGTGATTCTAGTGATGCCGAATCCGTCAAGGAGTGCTCGAGTTTTGGTAAGTCAATGAATTATATGCGTAATATTCGTATTGACTTTAAGATTAAAATTCTGGTATTCGATGGCTCCGTCGACGCCGAGAAGTTGAATAATTGGTAAGATAGGTTAAAGACCTATTTTTCAGTTTATAAATATTCTAACGCTTAGAAGATTTGCTTCTCTACTTTGAAATTCGCAACTCACTCACTAACGTGGAAATGACATGATGTCGGAAGTCTGAGTTGGAAGAAATTTAAGGTTTTGGTGAGGAAACAATTCTATCCAATTAGGTATGAACATGAGCGATGGTACAAATGGAACAATTTGTGCAAAAGGTTTGGGCAATCTGTACAACAATTCACTACGGAGTTTCATAACTAAGCGTTGATTTTGGATATTGATGTGAATGAGTACGAGGTGTTAATGAAGTATACATGGGGTTTGTCAGAGTCCATTCGAAGAAAATTAAAGCTCTTCAATGTAGAAAATATCAAAGACGCTACTATTAAAGTAATTACCATTGAAGGCAAGTATTTGAAGAGTGACAAGAAATACGAAAATAGCAAGTCGGGGTACAAGTCCACTTGGAAGTTTGATAAAAAAAAGGGAGTCCAAAGGAGAGGGGTCTTCATTCAAGGGGACTATTTGTAGTCATTGTAAGGCTAATGAGCACAATTCAGATAAATGTTACAAACTTCACCCGGAGCTTCGGCCGAAGGAGAGGAAGGGCAAAAAAGAGAAATATGCACTGGCCACAATGATTGTAGATCTTTCGAATTTAGATAAGCCAAATCCTAAGCTTACTCTAATATTCAGGCAACCTAAAGCTATCGACGAGGCGAGTCGGGAAGAGCTTCTTTATGTCAGCATTCAGGTAAAGAAGAGCTTAGTCGAGGCAATCATTGATCCGGGTAGTCAGAAGAATTTAATTTCTGGGGCGGTGGTGAAGAAGATGGGTTTGGCTACTATGGCTCATCCTAAGCCGTATGGTTTGGGTTGGATTCAGAAAGATGCGGAGTTGAAGATCACTAAGAAGTGTACGTTCAAGTTTGCAATTACTGAGAAGTTTATTGACAAAGTGACATATGAGATAGTTTTGTTGGACGTGTGTCAAGTCATCTTGGGTAGCCCTTATCTTTGGGACCGAGATATAATCCTTTACCGTCGAGCTCGCAAGTATCGTCTGGTGAAGGATGGGATGAAGTTTCCTATCAATGCGTGCATAGGGCATATCACTACCAGTAATTTGGTTGCGCCGACTCAGGCGAAGAGGTTGGTTAATACGAGCGGCACATTTGTATTGTTGTTGGTGCGACCGGTTTAAGAAGGTTTGTCAGCTACGGTATTGTTTAGTTTGGCAATGTTTCCTAGGCAACAAACCAATATAGGGGAGTTGTAAGAGGAGTATGAAGACTTGTTTCTAGGTATTGAAGGGATGCCGCGTAAGTGGGATGCGGAGCATGATATTACCTTGGTGAATGGTGAGCCACTACCCAATATTGGGTTATATCAGACTTCTGTTATAGAGTCTGATGAGATCAAGAAACAAGTACATGAACTCCTGGAACAAGGAGTTATTAATCCAAGTTTCTCACCTTGTTGTTCACCGGTGCTACTGGTACTGATAAAGAATGGGTCTTGGGGAATGTGTGGGGATTATCGGGTATTGAACAAGATCACGGTGAAGAATCGTTATCCACTTTCGCAGATTGATGAGCTTTTGGATGAGTTGTAGACGGCTTAATTTTTCACCAAGTTGGATCTTTAGTCGGGTTACCATAAAGTTAGAATCCGGGAGGAAGATACTTGGAAGACAACGTTCAAGACCAAACAAGGACTATTTGAGTGGTTGGTGATGCCTTTTGGGTTATGCAATGCTCCGACAATGTTTATGCGATTAATGAATGAGGAACTTCGTACTTTTATTGATGATTTTGTGATTGTATATTTGGATGATATCTTAATATATAGTCGTACATGGGAAGAACACCTTGGGCATTTACGTAAAGTGTTGGGCGTGTTGCGATCATAATAACTTTTTCTGAATGGGAAGAAGTGCGAGTTTGGGAAGAGGGAGCTAGTCTATTTGGGATTTATTGTTGGTGGTGGCAAGCTTAAGGTCGATTTAGAGAAGGTTCAGGTTATTACTAATTGGCCTCGACCCCGTATAGTGACAGAAGTGAGGAGTTTTATGGGTTATTGTCAGTATTTACGGAAATTTATCTGGCATTTTTCACAAATTGCTGCGCCATTACATTCTTTGACGAAGACCGGGGTACAATTTGTATAGGAAGAACACCATGAGAAGACTTTTTTGTTACTGAAGCACAAGATTATGGATGCACCAGTGTAAGCATTTCCTAATTCACAACGGCCTTTTAAGGTCGAGATAGATGCGTCAGACTATGCATTGGGGACAATCCTTTTACAGGATGGGAAGCCAGTTGCTTACCATTCTGAGATGTTTACAGGAGTAGTATGCAACTATCCTTCCTACGATAAGAAGTTTTAAGCGTTATATCAATCTGTAAAACATTGGCAGAGTTACTTATTGGGGAATGAGGTTGTGGTATATTCCGATCACAAGCCATTACAATTCTTATCTATGCAGTCCAAGCTACAACAAGCTCTCCATATGAAGTGGATGTCGTACTTTCAGCAGTTTACCTTATTGATCATGTATAAGTAAGGAGTGGACAACAAAATGGCTGATATGTTATCTCGACCCCCATTACCAACTATTTCTGCTTTGTTGGTAGCTATGCAGATACAATCTATTGTTCTCCCTGATTATCTTTTAGGGTATGACGACGACAATGAGCTCAGTGTGATTCACGAGAAGTTGCTACAAGGCAAGACATGCGAGTATGTTTTGAAGGATAGTTTGATTTACCGGGGTAGTCTACTATGTATTCAGGAGGGTGGAGACCGTTTATATTGGATTCGAGAGGTACATTGTTCCCGGGTGGTAGGTCATTTCGGGGTGAAGAAGACTCTTTTGAATTTGTAGAGTTACGTCTATTGACCGAAGATGCAGGTGGATATTGCTCGTGTGGTTCGTGGTTGCGTGTTATGCAATTCATCGAAGCCTTCAAACTGGAAGATAAGACTGTACTTACCATTGCCCATGACCAGGTATAAGAATGACTATTTGTTTGTGGTGGTGGATTGATTTAGCAAGATGATTGTTCTTAGTCCATGCCAGAAGACAGTCATAGGGGAAGGAACAACGCGATTATTTTTCAGAGACGTCTGTAGGTATTTTAGGCTCCTTTCTTCTATTATTTCAAATAGGGATAGCCACTTTTTGGGGCATTTTTGGAGATTGCTATGGGTGATGATGGACACTAAGTTGAAGAGAAGTACCACTTTTATCGGTTGACTGATGAGCAAACAGAGGTAGTTAATCGCACTTTGGTACATTTATTACGTGGATTCCATTCTAAGCATCCTAAGACTTGGGATGAGAGCTTACTGTATCTTCAGTTTGTGTTCCACCGGGCGATTTATGGTTCTACTTTGAAGTCTCCATTTGAAGTTTGTTTGGGGTACTTGCCGCAAAGCCCTTTTGATTTGGCGTTTAGTCTTGGCGACAAGACGGTGTCAGGGAAGGAGGATGAGGAACAGGTTAAAGTTTAGCGTTTCATTGAGAAGATAAGCAAGGTTCATGAGGCGGTTAAAGCTCAGTTGAAGAAGACTCAAGCGAAGTATAAGGCTCGCCATGACAAACATCGGGTTAAGTATACTTTTCAAGAGGGTAACCTTGTTTGGTTGCATTTGGGTAAGGAACGACTTAAGGGGGAAGGTAAGAAGCTCAAATCTATCCGTTATGGTCCATTTTTTATACTCAAGAAGATTGGTGACAATGCATTCCAGTTGGATTTGCCACCTTTCATGAAGATGTATTCGGTGATTAATGTCGAGCATTTGAAGCTGTTTAAGCTGTCTCTTTTAGATGATAATTTTACAATCGACACTCGCCTACCGTCAGTTGATGACTTATGGATGGAAAGGGAAGATCCATTGCAGGAGAATGGTATTCTAGAGAGGAAAGTTCATACTACAAGACGGGGTGGTATTGAGTCATTCCGAGTTGGGAAAAAAGGTTAGCTACCTAGTAAGTCAAAGTGGTACAGTAGGGAATTGGGCATCACCGCATTCCCACATCTCCAGTTCTAGCTTGAGCAGGAGCTCAAGACTCCTAAAGGGGGGAGCCATGATCCAGGAGGATCTAGGATGATTTGGAAATTAGCCAAAGTCGTTTGAACGAGGTTGAGAGTCGTTCAAACGACCCAATTCCACCTCTTTAGAATTTGGCCCAGGAAACCAAAGTCATTCGAACAACTTTTATTTCCGTTCGAACCACCTTTTTCATACTCACTGAAATTTTGGCCCATAGACAATTTTCGTTCGAACGAGCTTGGATGCCGTTCGAACGACTTGTCAAGTTTTTAGTGTTTTAGACTAATTGGTGTAAAGTTGTTCGAATGACTCCCTATTTCGTTCGAACAAGCTCGGCGTTGGTTTTATTTATGAGGCGTGCTTTTGCCTCGAGATGCGTTCTATTTGTATTCTTAGTTCCCTAGTATATAAAGGGGATTTAGGTTATTTTTCTAGATCTATGTTAGTTCAATAGGAGTTCTAAGGAAGAAGCTTAAGGTTTAGAGTAATTCAAGTTGTAATAAATTGATTTGGGATATTGAAGCCCTTAAATGGACTTTTCCCAATCTAATTTTTGTGTTCTTCGTACTTTTCTGCTAACTAGGGTTTCTCTTCGTATTGTGGATTATTCTTTGTACAGGGTTTTGTATCTTTATTGCAAACATTTGGAAATAGAGAAATACAAAAATATTCAAAAATCTAATACAACCTATTAGTGTGGTTCTTGAGACAATTCTGCATGAAACTACCTTTTTTTATTTTTTTTTTATTTTATTTTATGGAATCCTGAAATTCGTCGGGTTTCACCATTATCATAACTAGTCTCTCGGGGCTCGCAGCGGTACCTCCGCAAGCTGCACACTCTAATTATGTCAAGATAAATTTTGGCAGATAACCCCCCGATCTTGGCTTTCAAACTCGTGACCTCTCTCATCTCTCCAAGAGGTGGTCCTAAACCACTAGCCTAACACCAAAGAGGGGCATGCAACTTCTAATAGATTGAAGAACACTGTCAGCAAAGTCAAGGACATATGCCACTAGAGCAATTTGTGAAGCTTGGGACGTGCATCCTGCTATGACACTTCCTAAGTACATTAAGTGCCATTGGGAGCCTCCTCCTAAAGGGACTTGGATGATCACATTGATGGCTCCTTGACTGCAGAAAAGGGGGGTTATGGTGGCCTTATAGAGATTTCAAAGGAGTAACTATGCTATGCTATACTGGCACTTCTTTACCTAAAAGCATTACAGTGCATGAGATGGAATCAATTGAGTGTGAAATGAGGAAAGCTCTAGAAAAAAAGGTTAAGAGTAATGGTGTGCACTGACTCTGAATTCAAGCTATGATTGCTTTCATTAAGCACAACAAGGAACTACCATGGAGGTGTCACTACTTGATCCAGAGCATAAGAAGAATGATGCTCCTTTTTGAGCACTTTTGTATTTTTCATTGTTATATGGAGGTAAACCAATGTGTTGATTATTTACCCACCATAGGTATACCTTTTGTGAAACTGTCTTAGTTCCTGGTCTCTACCCTCTTGAACTCTGCAAGAAGATGGAGGATGATGCCAGGTAAGAAGTACCTTAGAATGTAGTTAGTTTTATATTTTCATTTATACGAGCAATTACGCATGCGCTATCGCACATGCAAATGCTTTACTTTTGGGAATAAAGTTGGGGTTGAGCTTAATTTTATGATACTTAATTTTTATTATATAGATATGTTGATGGTTTTCCTTTTCAATATTATATATAGTATAACTTAATATTTAATTAGAATACGTTAATGATTTGCTTTATGCCTATACCTTGAGTTTGATTTTTTGTTGTATTTAAATATTTCAGTTGATCTATTGTCTACAACCAATGTACACGACCCCAAAACAGATTGCATGTTCTTGGAAATCTTGTCCTGTGGGAGTTATTAAGCTCAATTTTGATGGATCTCGCTCAGGTTCAATAGGTGGTATTTGGGTTAATTTTAAAGACAACAACACTATCTTCACATGAGGAATGTTCAACTTGCTGTTACCAACAACTATTAGCTATTGATCATTGATACTAACTCCACTGTTATGAAATCTTACATCAGAAACAAAAAGACACTTCCTTGGCAATGGAACAACATGCTACAAAGATATTAATCCTAACATAAGCTTGTTCAAGGAATGCAGGATCAACCATAACATAACCTTTGCTCCTCACTGCTTTTTTCACCAACTAGTATACCATTTTTACTTTCTTTTGTTCTTGTTATGTCAAATTTAAAAACAATGTTGTTAGGGCAACTCAATCATCTTGTAATCACTAAGACAGTGTTAATGGCATTTACACATGCGCAATAGCGCATGCAAGCGCGTTATTTATGGAATATATTTGGGTTCGGAATTATTTTATGAGCTTTTGATTCAATGTTGATCATATAAATTTGTTGATTGGTAAATAAGATCATAATTCATTTATAGTATTTAACTTAAAGCTATTATTCTTCAAATTTTGTTGATTGGCTTGAATGAAGCTTGGGGCTTTAATCTGATGCGCTACAATATATATAAAGTTCTGTAATTGCAAGACTGCATGAGTAGTTCACTCGTGGAATACTGTTTAAAGAAGTTGAAAAGAAGTGTGATTGAGTCCAGCCCCCGCTGTAATATTTGATGCATATCATGTCAGACCGCCGACACTAATGCTTTATTCCCTGAACTTTTCTGGGTTTGATATATATTTTTGCATTGGGAACCTTTTGTATTGATCTTTACATAATGATGCTTTAGCTGATAGAAACCTGGGATAACATGTATTGGCTTTTGCCCCAAAACAAGGATAGCGTTTTCAACTTCTGATTGTGAATACAGATGATTTCTTTTTGTTTCCTCGGTTCTTGACCACAGGTAATGATATAATTTTGTTTCTTTCGTTTCAGTCCTTAGAAGTTCAACCATATACCATGTCATAGTAGAGGATGATCTGATACTATTTAAAGTGCTTGAAGAAGATTAACCTAAGATGACGATTGGCGCTATGAAACTGACAACATAGTAGCAACCAATTAAGTGGCGGTCTACCACGGCAAAAATTGAGTAACTGTTGGTGAGACTCAGATCTTCCCATATCCAAAATGGATAAATAAAAAAAAACCCTTTCTGAAATCAAACTTCATGAACCCAATAGTGGATTCAATCCGGTAAACCCAAATACCAAACAATTCCCAAAATACATCGTCCAACCTCTTTTTCGTTTGTCACAAAAAATATATGTTCCCATACTTGTCTCCATTCTTATGAATTTGAAGTAAGAGCATGTCAATGTTAATATAAGATTTGGTGTTTTGGCCTTCCTTGAGATTCAAGAATATGAGCTTGATGCGTCAAACTTCAATGGAAGAGTAACCAACATAACTCATGTTTTAAATAACATTAAAAAAATCACTATTTTTTAAAACTTTAAGTACACTAACCAACTGTAACATGGCACTTTGAAATTGGTCTAGGCCTCCTCTTTCGGTCATCATCTTGTTTTTTAGCAGAGTCGCCACTTTCACGAGGTTTGAGAAGAATACATTCTATGGAGTTTCTGAAGACATTAGAGTTAGATTGGAAGATAAACCAAAAAGTTTATAGGGATCAAGAAAGAGTAGGGTTTTTTTTTGTCTCAGAGGTATTCTCCGTCTGTGATAAAACACTCTAGCTCGAAGGTGTCAATTTTATCTTAATGGAGCTGATTAAGGTGACTCGAAGTAACTGCTTTAATGCTTCATCTTATTTTAATGACCAGGTCCAGGGATTCATGATACTAGGTAGAATGCATCTGATACTGAAGAAACCAGTTTGTCAAGTTCAATGATCCATGCATGGCAGGTTTCAAGTTTTAGCCCGAACTCGGGTAGACCAAATAATGGACAGTACTGGAACCTAGGGATACATTTCCGATTTTCCACCATCTAAATATTTTATGGTTCAAGACTTATGGGGTTTTAGAGTTTAAACAAACCAAGAATATCGGGTCAGAGAAAGACACTTAGAGGACTTGAGAGAACGAAACAGTTGATAGAAAGGTTCAAATCTGGGAGAAGCTTCAGATAGCCAATAATGATTAACCGCAGTATTTTTTTCTTGTGTGATTCATCTTCTTCAGTTATTCGTCGTCTACCATTGCTATTAATTGTTAACCAGCAAATCCTTGGAAGTTTAGCACATCTCAAATGAACTTAGAAGACCAGATGACTTAAACCATACTAGATCCCTACCCAAACTCTCGACATCCTTATAGGGTTTCTCAACCAGAAGCTTTTCCTTGTATTATCGTTGTCTCCATCTCTGCTCACCCAACTTAACTTTCAAAGCATTTAGATACACAACTGTAACACATTGTAACATAAGAGGACTTCAAAAAACTATAGTCGAACCTTCTCTTGTAGGCCTCCTTTTTTCATAATGTTTGTTTTTTCAAAAATTATGTGCTTCAGTTCTCGTTTTAATGCCTTCGTATTTTCCACAACCTTCCAAAACGATCAAAAAGTAAGACAAAACCTTGCGAAGAGTAAAGTTAAGTACACTAGAACAACTGACATACCACCCAAGTTGCAAGCCTCACAATCAAGATTTAAATGAGATATTTTTGTTTTAAAACTTGGCTCTTCTTGCAGCATAAGAACTCATCAACGTACCTATTAGTATCTGATAAATACAGATTAGAAATAAGAACATCACTTGTTTAAAGGCTTACAGTTTCACCTCATTTTCAAGATCCTCTTATTCTTCAGCATTTTTTTGCATGATACCATTTATGATATTCCCAAGTTCAAGCATGCATCTTTCTGTTAAATATCCCCTCGTACATAGTTATGAAATGTCCATATTTGGTATTGGTTTCATTTTGTGTTAAGTCTCAACACTCTCTTCTTCATCGTCAGAGAGTGTACGTGAAGCGATTACAGCATGACTGACACCGAACATATTCGTTGGTTTTGTACCTCTTCGCTCAAATACTCTAGCCCATTAGTATTTTACTAAATGAACAAAAGAAGTATATTTTTTTTTGGTGAAAATAGGTTTATGTTCGAACATACTTTTGTTCTGTTCGAATAGACCTGGCAGAACCATCTCTGCTCGAATAGACTTTTGTTCTGCTCGAATAGAGTATTCAAAACCCTCTCTGTTCGAACAGACTTTTGTTATGTTCAAACAAAGCATGAGATTTTCAGTTTTCTTTTAAAACACTTATTTTTTATTTTAAATTGGACCTCTTCCAAAATTAATTTTAGGGCTTGAGATATTTTGAGAGAACATGGAATTCAATGAGAGATTTAATGAGAACTAACCCTCAAGTTGAATCGATCTAGAATTTCAACAACCTAATTCCAATTTTAGATTTTGAGAGTTTGAGGGATTCAAGCTTTAAAGCTTTGGTGCTTGATTTGATGCGAAGTGTTGTGAGAATGATGAATCGATTACAAGAATCTCAAGGTATCCACATGATGTGCTTATCGAGTCTATAAGTGATTGAATTCTTATAATTTCTTTTCAATAGTGGATTTTTAGCTATCGGGTGATTCGGTAGTGACCTGTGGGTTTTGCTTCTAAGAAAGGTTTCCTGTTTGTCCTTATATTTTTGATTGCTTTTTACTATCACTAGTTTATCATATCAACTTGAGCTTTCGAGGATTATGGGACCTAAGTTATTTGACCTAATTTTATTGAAATTGATTAATTTTTAGGAGTAAAAAATTTCGATTAGTATCAGAGCGGTCACGCTCGAAGGCTTAACAACTCGAGTATGGATCCTAACTTGTGTATTAATAGATTCTGAAAGATTTGGATGTCCCATAAATCGTCTGCCCCTCTTCGATGGAAAAAACTATCCTTATTGGAAAGTCTGAATTGTTATATTTTTACAATCACTCAGAGAAGATGTCTGGATTGCGATCAAGGATGGATAGACGCACCCTACCATGATAAAAGGAATTGGTAATGAAGCAGATGAGGTCCTTAAGCCTAAGAATTAATAGTCTAAGGACGAAAAGGAAGCTGAAGGTTATAATAATAAGGATCACAATGTTATTTTTTATGGTTGTGAGCCCAAGTGAGTTTCGACACATGTCTGCTTATACCACTTTAAATGAAGCTTGAAATATATTAAATTGAACTCATGAAGGCGATGATATAGTCAAAGATTTTTTTTTTCAAATGTTCACCTCTCAATTCGAGAATATTCGAATGGATGAGAATAAACCCTTTAATGAGTTCTATGCGAGACTAAGTGACATTGTCAACACTCGTGCCACATTAGGTACAGCTTACTCAGATATTCAAATCGTTTACAAAGTCTTGAGGTCTCTGATGCAGGAGGATCTAAACATTAAACCCCTTAGAAATAGTCAAAAGGTAAAGTCTTTTTGAATATACAATTGTTCTATTAGAACATAACAAGTTTTGAGTGTTCCATTCGAATAGAGAAATGTTCAATTCAAACCGAGGCTGTTTTGAGTAACCTATTCGAATAGACTTTTGAGTCTATTCGAATAAACAATGTTCTGAGTAACCTATTCGAATAAACTTTTGAGTCTATTTGAATATAGTCAGTTTTAAGCGTTCTGTTCGGATAGAGAATGGTTATGTTCAAATAGAGGCGCGACTTATAATATTTTTAGGTTGCTTGAAGGGTATTTTGGTTCTATTTTATAACTAGAAACTTGTAACCTTTAAGAGGACAAGGCTAAGCAATGTAAAGGGGATCCAGAGATCCAGAGAGAAAGTTCAAGAAAATTTTTTATTGTAATCAATTTTGAGCAATTGAAGCTCTTTTTGGGAAGCTTTACCCACCAATTTTGTGTTCTTCGCATTAATTCTTTGATTAGGATAATCTCAATTCAATTGTGGATTAAGTGGTATAAGATTTTCAAGTAGCAATTTTTGAGGAGTTATGGTTTATGGTTTATGCAGATGACCGACTCAAGCAAATGAAGGAGATTCTTGTGAGTCCGTTGCAGATTCATTGAAAACCTAGCTCGAAGAAGAAGGTAAATTTGGAGATAGGCGAATCCGAAGATCGAATCATGAAGCTCGAAACAAAAGTTTCTAACCTAACTACTACTCTAGGGGAGTTGGTAGAGCAATTACGTCTTGAAAACCTTGCCAGAGCATCCTCTTTGGCGAGATGACAAGAGGGAATGAAGAGGAAAAGACTTGCGGCAGAGGAAAGGGACGAGGGTAATGAGGATGAAGATAGAGATTCTAGTGATGCATAATTTGTCGAGAAGAGATCGGTTATTGCTATGTTTATGAATCCTATATGCAATCTTTGTATCGATTTTAAAATTAAAATTCCAGTACTCGACGAGTCAACCGAGTATGAGGTATTCATGAAGTATACGGGGGATTTTTCAGAGTCCATTAAAAGGGCGTTAAAACTTTTTACTGTGGAGAATATCGATGATATTACCATTAATAAATCTTTTATTGAAGACAAGTACTTGAAGAGTGACAAAAAATACGACAAGAGCAAGTCAGGATACAAGCCTAGTTGGAAGAATGAACACAAAGGGGAGTCAAGAGGATATGAGTCTTCATCAAAGGGGAAATATTACATTCATTGTAAGGCTAATAGGAACATTTTAGATAAATATAAGAAACTTCACCCAGAGCTTAGGCCGAAGGAGGGGAGGAGCAAGAAAGAGAAATATACACTAGCCACAATGATTGTTGATCTTCTGTATTTAGATAAACCAAATCCTAAGCTTACTTTTATGTTTAAGCAAACTATGGTTACTGAGGAGGCGAGTTGGGAAAAACTTTTTCATGTCAGCATTTAGGTGAAACTGAGCTTAGTAGAGGCCATCATTGATCCGAGTAGTAAGAAGAATTTGATATCTGAGGCGGTGGTGAAGAAGATGGGTTTGGCTATTACAGCTCATCCTAAGTTGTATGGCTTGAGGTAGATTTAGAAAGACAGAAATTTTAAGATCCCGAAGCAGTGTACGTTCAAGTTTGTGATTACTGAGTTATTTATTAACGAAGTGAGGTGTGAGGTGGTTCATTTAGATGTATGTCAAGTCATTTTGGGTAGCCCTTATATTTATGACCAAGATGAATTTTATTACCGTAGAGCTTGCAAGTATCATCCTGTGAAGGAAGGAAAGGAGTTTCATAAAAATACATGTAAGGAGCATGTGACTATAAATAATTTAGTAACGGCGACTTAGGTGAAAAGTTTGATTAATGTGAGCGACAAGTTTATGTTGTTGTTATTGGTGCGATCGGTTTAAGAGGGTCCATCGGCAAAAGTATTATCTACCATGGTAATGTCTCCAAAGAAACTAACTGAAATGGGGAAGTTATAAGAGGAGTATAAAGACTTGTTTCTGGGCATAGAAGGGATGCCGCACAAGAAGGATGTAGAGCATGATATCACATTGGTAAAATGGTAAGCCACTACCGATTATTGGGTTATATCAGACTTCTATAAACGAGTCTAATGAGATCAAGAAATAGGTACAAGAATTTCTCAAGCTAGGGGCTATTAATCCGAGTTGCTCACCGTGTGGTTCACTGATATTATTGGTACTGAAGAAGGATGGGTCTTGGAGAATGTGTGTAGATTATTGGACGCCGAACAACATTACTGTGAAGAATCCTTATCTACTTTCACGGATTGACGAGCTTTTAAATGATTTGCAGAAGGCTCAGTTTTTTACTAAGCTCGATCTTAAGTCGGGCTACCAACAAGTTAAAATCCAAGAAAAAGATATATGGAAGATAGCTTTCAAGACCAAACAAGGACCCTTCGACTGACTGGTAACGCCTTTTGGGTTATGCAATGCTCTAGCAACATTTATGCAGTTGATGAATGAGGTACTTCATATTTTTATTAATGTTATCGTGATTGCGTATTTAGATGATATCTTGATATATATAGTCAAATATGGGAGGAGCACCTCGTACATATACGTAAAGTGTTAGAAGTATTGAGATCAAAATAAAATTTTCTCAATGGGAAGAAGTGCGAGTTTGGGAAGAAGGATCTAGTGTACTTGGGATTCATTGTTGGTGGAGGTAAACTTAAGGTCGATCCTGGAAAGGTTTTGGTCACTACTAATTGGCCTAGACCCCATACAGTGATGAAAGTACAAAGTTTTATGGGTTCTTGTCATTATTTCCAGAAGTTTATTCGATATTTTTTTACAGATTGCAGCACCTTTTGCATTCCTTAACAAAGGCCAATGTAAAGTTTATGTGAGAAGATCGCCATGAGAAGATTTTTTAATTACTGAAGCAAAAGATTACAGAAGTACCAGTGTTAGCGTTACTGAATTTATAATGTTCTTTTGAGGTTGAAATAGATGCGTCAGGCTATGCATTAGGGGTAATTTTATTGTAGGATGAGAAGCTGATTCTTTACCATTCTGAGATGTTTACAGGAGTAGTGCCCAATTATCATACCTACGGTATAGAGTTCTACGCATTATATGAATGAGTGAAGTATTGGCAGAGTTACTTATTGGGAAAGGAGGTTATGGTAGATTCTGATTACAAACCGTTACAATTATTATCTACACAGTCTAAGCTACAATAAGATCGCCATATGAAGTAAATATCGTATCTACAACAATTTACCTTGATTATCAAGTATAAGAAGAGAGTGGACAACAAAATAGCTGATATGTTATCTCGATCCTCATTACCAACTATTTTTGTAGGGACCTATCCCTAGAGCTCATCTAAATCGAGCTGTTGCCAGTTCAAATTATCCCCATCTCAGGCTCACGTAATTTTTAGCATAACTTCTCCAATCAATATTTCAACTTACCCCACGAACTAGCAAAAAGTGTGGGTCGAGCTTAAATCGGGAAACCTGAACGGGTCAAAGACATCTGTCTCTCGCAAACTCGTCAGTTACTTAGTCAACCGTCACTAGCCACATTGTTCAAAAAACATGCTCCAGCACGATACAGAGCTGCAGAGAAGGCCTATATAAAGAAAAAGTTTGAGAAGAGACAGGACCAAAAAAATTACATAAGAAATCACTTGTCTAGATTCTCAAACTATTCAAGCTTCTTAATTACAAGATTCAAGCATTTCTAAACATAGAAATCACTTGTAATAAGATACCTAATTCAATCCCTAAAGATTCTTTTACCAAAAATCCTCCACTCGAGGTCGTGGTTTTTTACCTATTCAGAGGTTTTTCACCCTAAAATCTACATGTGTCATTTTCTTATTTGTCATTAGAGTATTGTTACAGGCTTATTGGTGTGATAGAAAATTTCAAGCCATTCCGAGCTTACAAAATTTGGCCATTACATTTGGCACCGTCTGTGGGAAAGATTTCATTTCCACGATATCCTAAGGCAGTCTTTCACTACAATTTTTAATCATGGTTACTTCTAGGCAGTTAGGTGTCCAGCTCGGGGGGTCACTGGAGCTGGGATAGCTTAGAGAGTTATAGGCGAATCTCGATGCATAAATAGAGAAACGCATCGAGCTCAAACTTTAATTAACTAAGGATCGAGAGCTTTGTGAAAAAGAGCTCGATGCAGAAAGACAAGCTCGTTTAACAACGTTCAAATGGCATGAAGACTAATTAACAATAATGCAGACTGCTCTTGAGACTCTGCAAAATACTCAGCAGGCTTCACCAACGAGAGGTCACGATCAATTGCCCGAAACCTCCTGTATTTCTGCAAGGAAAAGGTTAGGGCCTCAAGGAGTTACTTCCAAGAATCTTCAGCATGAACCACAACCTTCTATACATTTAGGAAGAGAAGTTCAATCCGAAGCCAGCCGTGGTAATTGAATATCTGTCCGTCAGGAGGAGGAACATCAACCTCAGTAACAAATTCTAGCACGAGATCATGTGAGTGAAGGTACTGGTACTCATCATCTAATACCCGCCCGCACAGCTATTCAGCCAGCACGTCATTATGTTACGAAGAAGCATATGGACCAACAGATTAAGGAGTTAAGTACAAGTTCTAGGTACTACCGGAGACATCACCGGGTTACAAGGAAGTCCGATTGCCAAAGAACTATTCAACGTGGAAATTCCGAAAGGTTTCCATATTCCAAAAATTCAAAAATACAAAGATACTGACTCGAGGGAACACATTCAACAATACTGTGATTTATTAGGGTTGTACTCCAACCTCAGCCACATCCTTTGCCGTCTGTTTGTTACCAGTCTGCAGGAGGAACCACTATGATGGTTCCATTCTCTCCCTAAAGATTCCATATATACGTTCGAGCAGCTGCAGAAACAGTTCATCAAGACGTATGCTCATAATAGGGATAAAGAAGAGAATTTGTATTCTCTAATCAGTCTCAGACAATCACACGAAAAGAAACTCAAGGATTTTGCAAAGAAATTTTTGGAGCTTGCACGTAAAGTGGATAACCTTGATCAGAAAATAGCTGTTACTGCTTTCACAACCGCGCTTCCGTTCAATTGTAAGGCCGAAGAATATTTTTTCTCAACAAATCTGCGACCTTGGAGGATATGATCACCAAGGTCAATAGTTACATTGACCTAGAAAGGATGACGTCTGAGCGATAAAAATCTACTAAATTTGTCCTCTCCACCAAAGGTCCATCAACAGATCAAAACACCGAACCAAAGGAGGAACAGGAAGATAAGAAGCGCACCAAGGGTAACATTAACTATCCTAGGAAAGACGGTCCACCAAATAAACCCATTATCCCAAAGTTGAATGTCTAAATCTCTATAATTTTTTCAATGCTGTTGAAAGACACGCTCTACCACGTCTCCCAACTGTTGTAACTAATCGATAATCGACGGTACTGCCAACATCATAAAGTAAACCATCATTCTACTAACAATTGCTATGCATTGCAGAGGTTTCTCGAATACATCTTTAAAGAGGGATGGATGCTTGAATATATAGTCAACTTGGAATCTTACAAAATTGGCAGCTATAATAAACAACTTGAAGTTATTCCGGTCAATGATTAAACGGAGGAGAAGCAACTCTACTATATGCACCACTACAACATGATCGAATTTAATCAAATAACTAGTTCAAACAGATCCAAGTGCAGGAGATTATCAGAATGCAGCGATCTTATACTACACGACAAGGAAGCTAAACTTTTCCCTGAGTCGAGCAATCACCGGCTTGAAATTTCATTTGGAGAATGCGATACTAGCCATGTCAAATTTCCACATCATGATGCGTTAGTAATAATGCTGAAAATGAAGAAGTTTTTCATGCACACAATGATGATTGAGACTAAAAGCAGTATTGAGATTCTTTTTCAAAGTACTATTGATCAAATGGGTTTGGCGAACCACATTATTCAGAGCGACACCGATATCAGTGGGTTCAATGGTTCTAGAGAAGAATGAGTAGGCAAGATCATCTTACCTATCACTACAGGACCAACCACTATCGATGTCATTTTCTATGTCATCAACGCCAAATCTCATTATCTCAGGATTATGGGCCGCTGCTGGATTCACAACATGGAAGCAATCGCTTCCAGCTATCATAAGGCACTCTAATTCAAACTCGACAACAACATTTATGAGATTAGAGGTAGTCAGAAGCTCTCTCAGGCTTGTGAAAATACTATCTCTGCTATCTTAGATACTTCTGATAGATTTGCTGCATAAAAATTACAGGAAGCCGATCACCTCAACGATCAAACTTCCACGGAGGAGCCCACAACCTTGGTAGACCTGACCGAGGTACATTCATTGGTACTAGGCTGGTTCAGCACGAAAAAGATGCCCTCATTCAGTTTTTGTAACTCAATCGAGACGTCTTTGCGTGGTCTTTCGAGGAAATTCCTGGGGTCAATCCGGCCAAGGCATGTCACAAACTATCCATCAATATCAATGCCACAATAGTCAAACAGAAATAGCAACGACTGCTACCTCATCTTCGAGATGAAGTTAATGCAGAGATCGAGAAATTAATCAAAGTGGGATTCATTCGAGAAGCCAAATATTCTAACTGGATATCCATTATTGTCATTGTATAAAAGAAGAATGGAAAAGTCCGAATTTGCATCGATTTCACCGATCTAAACAAACATACTCCAAAGGATAGTTTCCCTCTTCCCAATATACATTAGATCCTCGATTCTACAGCAGGCCATAATCTTCTATCTATGATGGATGCTGCTTCGGGGTGCAATCAGATTCCGCTTCTGGAAGAAGATCAAGAAAAGAAAACTTTCATCACTGAGAGAGCTCTTTATTGTTGCAAAGTCATGCCCTTCGGACTCAAAAATACAGGTGCCACATATAAAAGGTTGATGACTACTATGTTCAAAACACATCTAGAGAAAGTCGCTGAAGTCTACATCGACAATCTTTTACGTAAGAGCGTACAGTCAGCCAATCACATCTTAGATCTCAATACGATATTCATCATCCTTCGATCTTGCAGAATGCATCTCAACCCTGATAAATGTCAATTTGGGGTCCATTCTGGCCAATTTTCAAGTCATCTCATCAGCAAGAAGGGGATTGAGGCCGATCCAGATCAGATTTGAGATCTTCTTAACATGCCTTCTCTACGAATAACAAAAGACGTTCAGAAACTAGCCAACAAGATTGATGCTATCAACCGTTTTGTGTTTTGATCTTTAGACCGCTATCATTGGCTATTCCTATTATTCTGCGGTTGTACCAAACGAGGGAAGGTTCATTTAAACACAGAAGTCATATGGATACCAGAATACGAAATGGCTTTTTAGGACCTCAAAACCTACTTGGGGAGGTCTCTCATAATGAACACCTTAGTAGATAATGAGGAACTAATTATCTACCTAGCAGTTACTGATACTTCACTCAGCTCGTTTCTCATCCGCCTTGAAGGGAAGGTCGAGAAACTTATCTACTTCATCAGCAAAACCCCCACTCCAGCAAAAATGGGGTATTCTAAAATTGAGAAATTTTTTCTCACTCTTGTCTACACTTTACAGAAACTCAAGCACTACTTCCAAGCTCATTAAGTCAAAGTCATGATAAACTATCTACTTCGAGAGGTTCTATCGAAGAAAGAAAAATCAAAAAGAGTGCAACAGTGGTCCATTAGTTTGGGAGAATATGATATCAAGTTTGAGCAACGTCATTCCAAAAAGGGTTAGGCCATTGCCGACTTTCTCGCAGATTTTCTAGTGGAAGATCTTGGGTGGGAAGAGCACGATCCTGACCTTACAGAAGAAAATCCTAAAGATCCACCCCCCAAACCCTTTGACGATCAAGTTGAATGGATTACAACAAAAGGGTGGAGACTTCTCACGGATGGATCAGCAGAACCCGCAGGGTCAGGAATCAGAATCGTATTGATTACCCCTTCCAATGAAAAAATTGAGAAATTGATCCTCCTGGATTTTGAGGCCTCAAATAATGTTACCGAATACGAAGCTCTCATTCCTGGACTCGATCTTACTCTTTAGCTCAAAGTCTTCGACTTCTCAGTTTAGACAGATTTACTATTCATCGTCCACCACTACTTCGAGCGATATAAGAAGAATGGGAAGATGATAGAGTACGCAACCCTCGTTACAGATAGGATGAGAAAGTTCGCGAAAGCAAGTCTCGATTATCTTCCTCGAGGCGAAATTACACACGCCGATTTCTTGGCATATCTGGTCGGGGGCTTGGGTACAGAAGCTCGATATCTCCAGATCAAAATTATTTCAACCCCAAGTATTGATCGCATTTCAGTATGCACGATCAACACTGGGGGCAATAAAGGGGGAGACGACGATTGGCAAAAGCCTTTGTTAGCCTACCTCGGCATCAACAACAGTTGCAATGGACCACATCCAGACGATCCAAAAGAACGCCGACAGTTTATCTACAACTCGAAGCGCTACACAAATCAGAATGGTACATTATATCGACTTTCCGTTACAGGGTCTTATCTCAAGTGCCTCTCCAAATCCAAATAGAGGAAATGCTCTGCGAATTACATGAAGAGACTTGTGGCTCCCATGCTGCAGGTCAATCACTAGCAAACAGAGTTATTACACAAAGAGTATTCTGGCTCGGCTTGCGCAAGCAAGCAAAAGAGTACTCATATAAATGCGACACCTGCTAACGACATGGACACATGATACGCGCCCCTGCACTCGAGCTCCATGCAAGCAAATTGTTCTGGCCATTTAGAAGATGGATACTTGATTTCGTCGGCGAATTCCCTAACTCTCCAGGTAATCGCCGTCACCTCCTCGTAGCTACCGATTATTTTATAAAATGGGTAGATGCAGTTTCTCTATGTCAAACCAGAGAAGAAGATGTCATCTCTTTTATCTGGGAACATATCATCACTCGATTTGGGTTCCCCCACCTTATTCATATCGATAATGGGCCCCAATTTATAGGGAAAAAGATCATCACATTCCTCAACCAACGTAATATCATCTACTCATCATCCAATCCTTACTATCCTCAAGGCAATGGACAAGCCAAAATCACCAACAAAACCATCGTTGAAGGACTCAAAAAAGGCTTCACTCACAGAAAAAAGGGAATTGGGTTTGCGAACTGCCTCATATCCTATGGGAATATCGTACCACTCCATGAGCATTAATAGGATACAATCCATTCCTCCTTTCCTATGGCACTGAGGCCGTCATTCCTTCCGACTATCATCACCCAGTTAGAGATCATGAGTTAAACGATGAGGAAAATAAGTTCAAACAGGCTTGCAATCTCAATATGATTGTGATGAAACCAGGGAGTGCGCCATCGCTAACCTAGGCCGATATCATCATATACTAGATAGATCATACAACAACCGAGTCTGAAATTGTACTTTCCAAATCGACGATCTTGTCCTCATAGAAATTTCTCAACATCGCAAAGAGCCTCACGCTGGAAAATTAGCTGACCGCTGGGAGGGTCCATTAATTATCACAGGTCTCTCAGGCCTCGGATCAAATCATCTCATGACAGAAGAGGTAATCCCCATTTTAAATCCTTGAAACACTAGGCGACTGAAACGGTACTATCGTTAAACGTCTTACTACTCAATTATATTTCTCGCTTTTGTGTTTCAATTCCATAAGTGTGATGTTCATCTCCATCCAATGTAAATTATGAGCTTATCAATGAAACTTCTAAGTTTTTCACAACATCTCTCTCTACTTACGTAGATTCAACCACTTATATAGATCAAAGCATAGATAATACTAGCTTTCCAACGATCTAATACCTGTTTAATCAAGGATACCACTTGGTTTGGCTGACTTTACTAAATCTTTGCGATTGAAGTAAGTGCAGAAACTTATTTTATATCAAAGACTCTACCAAAACAAGAGATAAGGCAAAGGTCATACTAATCTTCATCTTTTTCAACTTGTTTGGGTCATTATACCAGTTAAATCAAGGATAACACTTGGTTTGGCTGACTCTACTAAATCTCTGCGATCAATGCAAGTCTAGAAACTTTTTTTATATCAAAGACCAAACAAGAGATAAGGCAAATGTCATACTAGTCTTTATCTTTTTCAACTTGTTTAGGTCATTATACCAGTTAAATCAAGGATAACGCTTGGTTTGGCTGACTCTACTAAATATCTGCGATTGAGGCAAGTATAGAAACTTGCATTATATTAAAGACTCAAACAAACATAAGATAAGGCAGAGATAATACTCGCCTTCATCTCTTTCAATATGTCAGCAACATTCTTACAGTTGAATCAAAAGTCAATTTATTCGACTGGCTCAACCTGCCTCTGCGATTGGGACATGTGTAAAAACTTGTTCTATATCAAAGACCCCACCAGACACAAGATAAAGCAAAGGTCATACTAGCTTTTATCTATTTCAATGTGTTTACGGTAGATACAATTTATTTTTTAGGTTGAATTCATATTACAAGGGATTCTTTCTTGCCGATTAGGTATCAGCAGCGCTTCCCCCGTTTGCAAGGGGTTAAACTCTCAATTCATGGATTACAGCAGCTCTGCCCTGCTCTATCAGATCGGCAGGTCGAGGGCCTAAATGGGTTTCCATAAAGGACATACAGTTCCCTCGATCTATATTCACTACACAAACGCATCCCTTATCCGACAGATTTTTGAACAAGGTATCTCGTTCTAACTCAAGTCTTTTATCTACCTCTACAAAATATGCAACAATCAACTTTAACAGGTCAAAACTTGATGTATTGGATACGACCATCGTTGCAAATTTCAATCTCAACTTCTCGTGGCGTGCCTCCAAATTAGCGTACAATTTTTTCTGATGGATCAGCTCCATGTCTAACCGAGAATCAATAGATATATTTTCCTCTAATTTCTTCACATATTTGGCTTATTTAGCCAAATTCTTGGCCTCTAGGTCCACTACCTGAGCACAAAGTTTCTTGATTTTTGCATTCAACTCTTCCCTAATTGGAATATCCTTTAATAAGTCATCTTTCTTCTTTATCAACATCTCCTTTGCCTGGATTTCAACTTCTAGGACTTTCTCCCTGATAAGAGCAGCATCCAACTTCTGCTGGCATTCCCTTAAGTTTGCATTACCTCTCTGCACATGTTCTTTTATTCGAGCTACATCACATTCCATCTCTTCAATTCGTCTTGATAAACTCACTACATCCCCTCGAACGCTCTCCAGCTTCTGCTTTCTTGGCATGTGCATTGGCTTGCGCTAGTTCAGCCTTTAGTCGAGCCATTCTTTCATTATGATCATTACATCTTCGTTGCATCTCCTGAAACTCCATATCCTTCACAGGTAAAGCTACATGCAAGTGCTCCACCAAAACCTCCAAGGCCGATAGATTCTCACGAGCTACTTTCAGTTCGTTATCCTTTTCCACAAGTATTTGCTTCAGTTGTTCCAACTCATTACTATAATTTTTGAGATCAGCTTGAAATCACCCTTCTGATATTTCTAGCGCGCCCTTAGATTTGCAATAAAGCTACCCATACCTCGTGAACACAAACTCAGCCCAAAATCTGTCACACGCGAAGCATCAGCCACTCGCGAATCATCAGACGTGCCAGAAATCTCCTATGCAAATGGCTTAAAGCGTAAGCCACCACATTCACCTTCCCTGGGTGATACTGCAAGTCGACATCATAGTCCTTCAGGAACTCCATCCATCTGCACTACCTTATATTTAGCTCTTTCTACAAGAAAAGGTACCGCAAACTCTTGTGGTCAGAAAAGAGTTCAAACCTCTCTCCGTAAATATAATGTCGCCAAATCTTCTCCGTAAAGAAAAGAGTTCGAACCTCTCTCCGAAAAGTTTGTAAGGCAATCCTCAATTATTCCTCGTGTTTGGCCTCGGTCTTTGAATAAATCAATATGTCATCCACGAATATAATGAGGAACCGGTCTATAAAAAATTCAGAAAACACGGTTCATCAAATCCATAAAAGTTGCGAACGCGTTTGTCAAACCAAACGGCATAACCTGAAACTCATAATGCCCGTAACAAGTCTGAAATGCTATCTTTGAAAAATCCTCCTTCTTGATCCTCAGCTGACGGTAACCTGATCTGAGATCAATCCTCAAAAAGAATTGCGCTCCCCGAAGCTGGTCAAGCAAGTCACGATCCTAGGTAAAAGATATTTGTTCTTGATCGTGGCTTTGTTTAACCCACGAAAATCAATACACAGACGCATCGACCTAACCTTCTTCTTCACAAACAAAACTGGCGCTCCCCACGGTGAAGTACTCGGCCGAATGAACTTCTGATCCATCAACTTAGAAATTTGATCATATAATTCCTTCAGCTCAGCGGGTGCTATACGATATAAAGCCTTCAAAATCAGAGCCGTACCAGGTAAAAGATCTATGCCAAAATCAATCTCTCTCGTCGGCAGTAACCCAGGAACCTGCTGGAAAATGTTGGAATAGTCGCACACCACCAGAATCGAGCTAACGTCCACACCGGTGGACTCTAACTCTAAAAAAGCCAATAAGCCGTCCCCTGACCGCACACGTTTCGAACTAGCGAACAAGTACCGCAACTCCCCAGGAATAGTAAAAGTAGTCATTTTCTTAAAACAGTCTAAAGTAACCCGATGCGTCGATAACCAATCCATACCCAGGATGATGTCAAACTCCTACATCGGTAGTACTAACAGGTTTCCCGATAGGACGCAACCACAAAACACTATAGGGCAATCTCTACAAATACGAGAGATGAACACCGAAGAATCGAGAAGAGTACCCACAAAAATATCATCAAGCAATAAAGAAGACTCAAAACCAATAGTGCAGAGGAATGCATATGCTATGAATGAATGCGATCCACCAGAATTGAAAAGAACACAAGCGGGCGAATAAGAAATATGGATTGTACCTTCCACCGCAGGTGGAGCAGAACGAGCATCTTGCATCCCCACTGCATACATCCTGCCCAATCCGCAGCCCTGACCCTGGCCCTGCTGCTATCCCAGATGTTGCGGTCTTTGTACACTTAGAGGGCTGAAACTAGCTGTCTACTCTATGGACCCTGGAACTGTCGCTGTGGAAACTGCTGAATCTACTACGGTCGCGGCTGATAACCAACTAGACTCTAAAACTGTCTCAATGACTATGGACCTCTGGCTGGCTTAGGATAATACTGCTTGATGTGCCCCATCTCCCCGCAGTTCCAACACTGACGAAAAGTAAGCTGTGCTCTCTCAAAATACTGTCCGCCCGTAATTCTAGCTAGAGTACCCTCAAACCTCTGCCTCTTTGAACCCAAGCTATCGTACTGAGTCTGAACTGCCTTGCCCTTATTGGGTCTTTGATCCTGTCTCTGCTGGCCCCTCAAGTCCTTGGACTTGCGATCCTCGACATCATTATGTTTAAAAGCCAAAGCTTTAGACAAAATCTCTCTATATGTAATGGCATCAGAAGTAATCAAAAACTTCTAAAAATATGGATGAAGACCCTTCAGAAACTTCATCATCCTTTGATCTTCATCCTTAACAATGAACGAAACGTAATGAGAAAGCTTGTTAAATCGCTGATCGTACTTCGATATTCTCATATTTCCCTGCTCTAACATAAAGAACTCAGAAATGCAGGCATCTCTATAACTCTGCGGAAAGTACTGATCGATGAAATGATCCTGGAAGAATTCCCAAAGTATCAAAGTCTCAACTATGGTCCTCTTGACGTATCCTACCAATGATTTGCCTTGCCCTGAAGTAGATACATTGGAAGTGCCACCCGCTGATCGTCAGGACACATCATCACGTCCAAAGTCTTTTCATTAGACTTGAACCATGTCTCTGCCTCAGATGGAACTAACGTGCCAGAAAATGTAGGATGTTTGTATCTCTGGAGATGCTCTAAGTAACTGTGTTATCTGGCCACTGGGATCTTAACCTGCTAAAAATAAGCTGCGAAGCCCTCTATGAACTACTTCATCTCTGCTGAAGCACCGGAAGCAGCTGGAACTGATAAAATGCCTGCCTGCACTTGAATCACTAGAGTAGGTGGGCACCCAGATGAATCTGAACTCCCAGTACTATCCCCACGCCGACCCAAGCCTCTAAAAGTATCTGATCATTCTGAATAATCAGAACGGATTCCAAACTTTCCAGGATAATCGCTGGCACACCAGCTACTGTACTACTGCATAAACCCTCACGAATACACCCACGGGTCCTTGCATGACCTCTGCTTCTTCCACCTCTAGCCATCTGTACAAATAAAAGAAACACAACTCTGGAAAGGAATATGAAATAGAAAGGAATAAAATTAAATGTGTAAAATCCAAAAAGAATCAATCCTAACTCCGTCTAAAGAATAACTCATCATATGATTTGCAAGAATAAAGATAGGGATTAACCTAGGCTTTGATATCAAGTCTGTCACGCCCAAAATCCGATAATCGGTGAGCTTAACCAATTACTAGATTTGAAGCTGTGCAGGTCGGGGAATCCACTGATTTGCCCTACGAACAACTGAGCCATAAACATGTTCAGGCTCAGTCATTTACTTAAAGAAATAATCATCAAAGTAAAGAAGAAATAATAAAGCAGAAGCAAATGATATATATAGATATCAGACTGAAAACATAATACAATATCTCGAATAAAGTACAACGACATATGCTGAGATAACATACAATAATGTATAAACTAAAGAAGATCTACAGCGAAAAAACTGGCTTCAATCAGCTAAAGCTCACAGTAATCCAAGCTACTCAACCTCTGAAAGGGGGGAACAAAGCGAGAATGAGTAAATCTACGACACACTAAATACCCAACAGAGCTAAATAACCTACTAATATAACTGGTGCATAGATGTGGGTGAGGTGAATGAGATAGAGTAAGTTTCAAAGTAATAGAATACTAACTAATTAACTATGATCCAAATAAAGAGTTATAAGTACAAAAGATTAAATATAGGAGTTTAGAGAACAGGAAATAGTGATAAAGAATAATGATAGTGATGATGATATGATATGACATGATGAACTGGGATAATCCTAAAATTATCCCAAATGCTGTATTCTTTAATGTTTTAAAACGTGTTCACGTTCCTATTAAAATATTGGATGATCAACCGCTAGCATGTTTATCTTAAAGAGATCTGTTAATGGGATACAATGGGTACAATTTTTGTCAAGCTCGACCAAGCTAGTGGATACTCACTTGATCAAAGTGCTCTGAGCTTTTCGACCCACAGAGCCAACGTCCAAACTATATTTTTCATTCCAAGGAATTTCAACCTCACCGAGGACAAGTCTAGCACCGGATTCAGACTGTCTCATACCATCCCACACTCCCGGATGAGTATTAAAGGTATGATAGTGTTCACAGCCAATTCTTCACCTACTATTTTACCCCGATTTAGGACTCCTGCGATCCTATCGGAGTTTAACTGATGTAGAGCTATATTATGTATCTGATCTCATTAAGTTAAATGAGTTTTATGTGATTAAAAGATACAATAGATCCCAAGGATCACAACACAACAGCCGTAAACCCGACATCACACATAGGACGGCCACCTGCATAAGAGCGTGGCAAACAATCCTAAAGCATAATGAATAGCGACTCAGTTGCACCATCTAAATCTAGATGAGACAGCGACCTAACCGTCACCCCAACTAACCAACATCAGTCTCTAGAGGGCTGAAAGCATCAACAAGAACACAGCCACGAGAAATACCACACTAACAGCTTCAAACTAAACCTAAGTCCAAAGCAAACTATAAACCAAGTTATTGAATAACTAACATATAGGTTAACAGCTTACTAAGAAAAATAATATCAGACCATAACTAAATCATATGCACCTCTCTACGCAGAGTACTACTCTAATAAGCATCTATTAACTAGTAGAAGAATTTAGAAATGAAGGGGACTCGCCTGATAATAATCCTGAGTCCTGATAGAACTAAAACCAGAACTCCAAAACCCAGAATTAGCGATATGGCTAACGGAACATAGGACAAGCTGCAGCAGATAATCATAGCAACAATTAATCAAACAATACAGGAAACCAATCCATAACCCAAACCCTAGAAATCAACCCAACCTCTATTCGGACGATAAGAACGGAAAGGAAATAGGGGAAATACTCACCAAGGATAAAGGAAAAGATAACGGCGAGCGTGGGAGCGGATTGGATTAGAATTTTGGGAAAGAGGAGATTTGATTTGGGGGAGGGAGAGTGAGAGAGTGTTTTGAATAAAAAGGAAATGAGGTTAACGAACCCAACATGTAGCCAAATATGCACCTCTGTTCGAATAGAATACATTTCTATTCGAACAAAAAGAAACATGTAGAACCGTGATTAAACAGAAATTAACTTGTTCGAACAGAATGGAACAGAAGGAAATCAACTAAACAAACATCTATTCGAATATAACAAAAGTTATTCGAATAGAATGAATTAGGCAGGAATGTATTTGAACAGAAGGAATCCTATTCGAATAGAATGAAATAGGTAGCTATGAATTCGAACAGAGGTAAGGTCTGTTCAAATAGAATAGGACAGAAAGAACCCAGAACACAAAAAAATGATTTCATCGAGCGAAAACTGGGAAAACTCAAGAATCCTAGCACAAATTCCCCCCAGATCACACCTGACCACAACTGCAAACACCACTACCAACCATACAAAGGGTTCCCAAAGCCACAACACAACCACCTCCTCCTAATAGCCACCAAAACACTAAAACGTAGAAAGAGAATCTAACTCCAAAGCCTGCCCAAAAGGAATAAAACGGATGCATAAAGGATAGAAGGAATATATCTGGAATATGCGCAAACACTTAATGTAAGGCAATAAATGCAGATGCTAAATGGATAGGAATATATACAGAAAAGTGATATAAACCAATAAATAATAATAATAAAATCTGGGCCATTACAGAAAACCTTTGAATAGGTTCAAAACCATGACCTCTATTGAGGATTTTGAGAGAGAGAAAATGTTCTTATTAAAGTTGCTAACTTATTACAATGAGTACTCTGAGTATATTAAGTTTCATAGTAGGGATTCTTCTATATCGAATTGCATGTCCTTCATCTGTAGTTCTCTGGTTCTATTTATAAGTCTTATAATATGACCGTTTAATGACCATTAATATTCTTAATGGTGGACATTACATAGTGTATATTAGATATTCTTTGACCAAATAGTATAACGTTCTGACCTCTATTATTATACAATGGCTCTATTGATGACTGTGTACACTTGCATAAATTGAACTACTGATGTGGAGGTTGAAAACAATGACTAGAACTAAAGAATATTGAAATGATTTTAGTAGTGTTTTCTGTATGCTGATGAGGTCGAGGATGGTGCTTTGAGTCCGAGCTACAAAATAAGCTATTACAAGAGGGTTCTCAAGCAATAGCACGAGTAGCATCAGGGATGAGTGGTGTTGGTTGAGAAATTCGTGCTGTATGTTTTTCCTGACGTTGTTATCTTATTTCTGATTGTGCCACGTACTCTGTTATTGAGGTCGAAAATTCGTATGTAGTTCAAAGATGAAGCATAAGTTTGAGATGTGGAATAAGCCACTACAAAACCCAATTTCTCTACCATAAGAACCAACTATAGAGTAATCTTAAATATTATCCTAGATATGAGTAACTCTATTACCTCATCCAAAGTGACAATAAAGTCAGAAATAGCGGGGTAATATTGTTCGACCACTATGATTCAATTATCCGATCACAACGAAGATATGAAACTACACCCACATGTATTCAAATTCCCCGACAAAAAATTAGGCCCATCCAAACAAATCTACAAAATAAAACACCAAATTTATCCAATAAGTTAAAAATTAGGCTCAATCCAACTACAAAACATAAAATTAAACTTAGCAAAACACAATCAAACAAAAGCATCAATATGATTAAATGAAAAGTTAAATGAAATTACTTCCTGACTTACTTGAAAGTGTAAGAGAAAATCTCCAAAATCAATAATGAGATAGATCTGAAATCTTAATTGGTGTTAAAACTAAACGATTGCTGTAATCTTTCCCATGGGGGGTTATGCCATCCCAGAAAGAAAAGTGTGCCATCAACATTATAACTTTGTTGATTGTAGTGATCAAGTCATCAAACCTCATCTTTTTTTTCAAAAGGTTTAGATTTTATAGATTACGAAGCAATATCAACATACTAGGGGACCCCGTCTAAAGTAGACGAAGAAAGCCCAAAAAAAAAAAACACAAATTAAAAGATTATCAAATTCAAACTTAAATCAACAAAATCTAAAGTATTCTGCATGGGGGTCTTCAATTCTTGTGAGATATTCCGGTCTACCCTCAACCCATTCTACAGATGGGAAGTCTTCGCTGGATCCTCATTTTGCCTTAGTATCTACCAATAAGTTTGCTTCTCTCCAGGTTACACTGAACCGTATTGACTGTATAGAAGAGAGTAATTATATCCAGTTGTTTATGAATTTCCATGGAGTCTTATGTGTGGTAAAGGCGTTGATTGCTGCCGAGGAGTCCGAAACAATCCACAGATTATTCCATCCTCTATGTATAGCTTTGTCCACCCCGTCTATGATAGCATTAACTTCTGCCTGATAATTAGTGGCTATTCCAACTAATTTACAGAACGTTCCCATAGCTCTGCCCTCCCAGTCCCTATATACTACTCCAATCCCAGAAGGACCCGGGTTTCCCAAAGCCGATCCATCACAGTGCAACTTAATCTCGTTTATGTTGGGTAATTTCCACATGCAGCTTTTAACAACTGGAGCTTTACTCAATTTGCGATCAACAGAGAGAGCTTTAATTACTTGTAACTCAAAGGCAGTGTTATACATACCATGTTTTGACATTTTAGCGTTGCTATCTATTTTTCTTAACACCCTATTTTGGATCTTTCTAATGGATAGTTTCCTTTCATCAAATCTGAATTTGTTCCTTGCGTTCCATAGCTAACGACTCACAGAGAAAACCATTATAATCCACAGATCATTAAGGTATGAACTTAGCGCCTTACTTTTTTCCAGAATCTGTTTCCAGCTTTCATGTTCCGAAACAGTAGTTAGGTTAAAAGTACTTCTTGCCCAACTCCATAATACTTTCGCCTTTGTACATTCAAAAAATAGATGGTCTGCCGTCTCAGTTGTACAGCCACAGTGAGTACAGATGGACGCTAGTTGTATGCCCTTCCTCTGTATCAAGTCATCTGTTGGTAAAATTTGATTCATAAGTCGCCATACAAAACCACTAAGACCTGGATGTAGGCATTTTAACCATGTAAATTTCTACCACAAAGCTGTGTCGACTCGATTACAGGTACTTTCAAAAGCATTTTTGACTGAAAATTCACCATGTATATCTGGCTTCCAGATCTGAATATCTTTACCATTAGGATTACAAGGAATACTAGTAATGTCTATTCCCATTGCCAAGAATACGAGAGAGATATCCGAAGGAACATTCCAACCATCAGAATTAATAAAATCACTGACCTTGGCTGTACAAAGCTTGCAAAGATGGTTAGGGAGGCTTATATGTTCACGTAAAGGAGTGCATGTTGCCCAAGAATCTCTCCAAAAGTCGATCTTTTTTCCATTTCCAATTATCCATCCGATAAAAGGCTTATTTATAGTCTCAACAAATTTAATACCCAGCCAGACTGAGGAGTTCATGTGGTATTGAATCATTTCACCATAGCTTGTATGGAATTTAGCATATATCATTTGAGTAAAAATCAGGTTTAACTTGCATAGCATAGCATTGTGCACCTCTTTTAGACTTCTTATTCCCAGACCTCCTTCTCGAATCGGTTTACACATCTTTTCCCATCTAAGTGTAATCCCCTTTCTCTTTGAAGGGTCCCGAGTCCAAATACAATTTTGAATAATGGCATATCCCTCTTTAATTAAGGATTGAGGCCATTTGTAGATGGCCATATCGTAAATGGGGATACTATTTAAAATAGATTTGGCAAGAACTACTCTCCCTTGAAATGATAACATTCTCCCATTCTAACTATTCGCTCTCTTCCTATTTTTTTCCACTAGAGGAGTGATAGTGCTATTGGATACCCTTCCTTGTACCAGAGGTATTCCAAGATAAGTCTCTAGGAATCTTCCCTCCCGAAACCCAAACATATCGATTACCTCATTTCTTTTATAATTGGGAATATGACCAATAAAGATCTTTCTTTTCTCAATACTAACCATCTGCCCTGAAGCAAGCTGGTAATTTAGAAGTACTTTGTGCAGATTCCTTAAGCATTTGGCCATTCCATTAACAAACAGAAAAATGACGTCAGCAAAAAATAGGTGAGTAGGGCTTGTAATACCTTTAATCTTGACCATTGGAGTAATTTTCTTTTGTCGCACAAGGAACTTAAGATTAGAGCTCAAGATATCTTCAGAAATAGCAAATAGAATCGGAGAGAGTAGATTACCATATTTAAGACCCCTAGAAGCTTTGAAGTAACCAAAAGGACTGCCATTAATAGAGATAGATAGCATCCCAGTGTTAATAATAGTAAGAATCCAATTGCAAAAGTATTGCAAAACTCAAATGATCTGAGAGCTTTGATCAAGAAATCCTAACTCATAGTATCATATGCTTGGGCGATATCCAGCTTTAACCCAACATTACCCCCTAGTCTTTTAGTCCCCATCTCATTTACCAACTCAGATGCCACGCAAATATTATTCTGGATGCTTCTATTAGGGATAAAAGTACTTTGCTCATTAGAGACCATTCTTGATGCAGTTAAAGAGAGTCTTGTGGCAAGAATCTTAGTGATGAGTTTGAATGTAAAGTTGTTAAGGAAAATAGGCCTATAGTCTTGCGCATAAGATGGTTTATTTACCTTAGGGATCAACACAATAAGGTTTGAGTTAAAATTTACTGGAATAACTCCATCCATGAAGAAAGAGGATATACCCAACACAATATCCTCCCCAATAATATCCCAGTATGTTATAAAAAATGCTCTAGAAATGTCATCCGGCCCTGGGGAGCTTTGGCCATCCAGAGAGAAAGCAGCATCACGAACTTCCTCCTCATTAGGAATGTCGGAGAGACTAGTATTTCCTTCTGGCGTAACAAAGACTTCATTATGAGTAAATAGTTCAGGACATTCTATCACCTCATGTCTTGCAAACTTTTCTGCATAGTATGTGAGAATATAATCTTTAATGCAGTTCTGATTAGAGAGTGCATCCCCATTTTGATCCCGAAGTTCCATAATATTAGTCTTGACCATTTTCATTTGAGTGGAATGGTGAAAAAAGGAAGTGTTTCTATCTCTAGCAAACAACCATTTGACCCTCAATCTTTATCTTCAGTCCTTCTCCTCCTTCTCCTCAATCATTTCAAATTTTTTAGATTTGTTTAGTATCTGTATATACATATTATCATCTGTCTCATCATCTTCTTACCGAATTTGGAGTTATAGTATCGCTCTTTCTTGTTTCTTCTTGTTACAAGCGGTTATATCGAGAACTTGCATTTTCTAATTTTTAATCGCCGCCATCAGTTTCCTTACTTTCAGCATGATGGCTAACAAAGGAGCAGTAGAGAGAGTTTGATTCCAGCTAATCTCAACCACGTCACTAAAGCTTTGCACCTTAGTCTAAGATTGCAAATATCTGAAAGGTATGTTGGTCGGCTTTTCTATTCCATTACACTCCCCAAAAAGAAGATAATGGTCAGACTTAGTTCAAGGAAACACTTTTACCGTCCAAATCTGTAATTTGGCATTCCAGCGATCATTGACCAGGCTTTTATCCAGTACACTCAAAATTCTCATCACCCCTTTTTGACCATTACACCAGGTAAAAGTGACCCCAGTTGTAATACTTTCTGTAAGGCAAGCTGCACCTATCACATCAGAGAAGTCTGCAACTGCTATCCTACATGGAGGTTTCCTTCCCCTTTTTTCCCGACATTCTAAGAATCGTATTAAAATCCCCAATACAAATCCATGGTAATTAGTTAGTACTGGGGATTTGAATAATCTGGCTCTAAAGTTCCACTCTATGAAATCGTAGACAATCTGCATGAACAAAGGTGAAAAGACATTCCATAAAGATAATTGTAATTTGTTGACTGGTATTCATGACAACACTCAGATTCTGGAGACCCTCCTTTTTGAGAATACAAATGTTTCCTTTATTCACCCCATCCTCATTAGTTATAATCAAGGTATTGTATCCTGAAATATGAAATCCCTTAACAAAAAATTTTGGTTCTACAAACCTAATAATATTGGGATTCAACTCCAATATTTTTTTCCTGATATAGATCATGGTATTCTTATTCCCCAGTCCTCTAGCATTCCAGAAAAGTACTCTCATTGCAAGCCTATGTTAGAGCGTATAATTCTCGGGTCCATAGTATAAACTCGGTCCCCTCTGATTATTTGATTAGACAATAAACCCTGATCTTTTTCTTCTGTGAGGTCAGCCCAACTCTCCAAATTTAGCGGCTTCTTCACCTCCTCAATAGGACTATCCTGTTCTCCAGAGTTTGCATCTTAACTATTTTGTGGACTCCCCGTGCTGTTACCGATATTCAAGTCCCCTTGACCCTTTTCCTCTCCCATTCCAAGAGCCCTTTGCGTATTAATGCTTTGTTCCCCACTTTCCCCATCACTAAGAGCATGGTATTTGTTTGTCGACTCGGTATCTCTAAGATGGAACTTGGAGTAAGCTTTTGGTGATTCACTTCTACCTCTTCTTCCTTTGGTAACAGACCATTCACCCAGTTTCATATCACCGGGACCTTTAGCTACAGCAGATTCAGTAAAGTAGGTATGTTTGCTCGGTGGACTAGTACTTTGTAATTTATTTTTTGTCTCCCCCTTACTCGGTACTCGTTCTTCTGTAATAGGCAGGTCTTGTTTACCCTTGTTCTTCATGTTCCCTGGATTTTTTTATGTTCTTTGACACTTGATTTTGCTCATCTCTGAAAGCTCTTTATATCACTTTACACTCCGCAATACAGTGTCCAACATTCTTGCAATGATTGCAGAATTTAGGTATCCTATATAGGATAATCTCTTGGTTAATCATCTTTCCCTCAATGTCTATAACAACATGATTGGAAATAGGCTGTGAAAGATCGATATCAGCCAACACACGAGCATGATACCCATAGTCATGATTAATTGTGGATTGATCAACCTGATTTGGTGTACCCAGAGTCTTCCCCAAAGACAAAACAATCTTCGGACTCCAAAGCTCGCTTGGTAATCCAGGAAATTTATACTAAATAAGAGCATTCGTGTTATGATGCTTGTCAACCGAGAAGAATGGACTCCAGGGCATCAATCTCATTAGCATCTTTTCTACAATCCAAGGTCCATGACTCCATATGAAAATTTTATCAGTTTCATTATCAAGTTTGATAATGAAGAAGCCTTTCCCTAATGGGATTAGCTTGCACTGACCCGTGATTTTCCAATTGTTCCTACGTACTCCTGAACAGTTGTAAATTTCACCTTCTAGAGATCCAGTCTGCCTATCAAGCAATACTTGAATTGTGATACCCCAATAGCAACCTCTCCTGCAGGGATTGAGACAAATGGAGTATCACCTCGCATCCCCACTTCGAGTAGTGATGGTGCTTTAGCAGAGATATCCATTCTTCTTCTTACTAGATCATCAAGCGATTGTGTGGGTTTCATTGTATTCAGATCAGTTTCAGGAATTTTACCATGGAGAGATGAATTCTCCATAACCTGATCTTTTTGTTGCTGCTGTATTCTATCCTTTGAAATACCTGGTTCTTCCAAATTCTTCTCTTCTTAAATCTCCAAGGACAGCATATCTTGATTCCCAGTCCGACATCCATTTCGTATTGTTTTGACGATCCTTTGTTCATCATGAACACAAATGTTTTAGTTGCAAAAATCCTAAAAATAGAAATCCAAAGCCCTAACTACAAAGAGTAGAGAATTCTAGGTTGATTAAATTGGCGATTGATGTTTACAGATTACAGCAACGAATTCCCTCTCAAATCGAATTGGCGATTGGTGTTAATTCTATAGTCATCAAACCTCATCATTATTAAGTACGCCCATTTTATTTTAATTATGTGCATCCCATGAACAGGTGGGCAATGCTCTTATTAGTGGCCTTGAAAAGGCAACAAAGTTTCTAGATGGGAATTATACAAATAAATTAGCCATAAAACACATGTAAGAATTCAATGTGACAAAAGAGATGCAATTTTTCCTCCTCTTAATCAAAGATTCAAGTATAACTTTCTTGCATGTTAGTTACAAAATCAAAAGCCAATATATCCTTCAAAAGAATTATAAGAATAAGCTCTAATAAGACTATTTGTATCACAATCATCAAATTCTGCTTATGGCTCTTTAGATGCTCAAGTTCCCAAACAAACACAGCAAAGTCCAGGAGCCAAGAATAAAAGAAGTTAAGAACCTTTAATAAGGACTACTTGATAGAGAATTATCTAGTCCTTCCATAATGCTTATAACACATAGTATTATAACACATTATTATTCTAGATTCTATGATCAAAAATCATATTTAGCATAAAAGGTACATCTAAAGATTATGTTAGTAATAACCATGTTAGGTTACTACTTCATTATAGTATAAATTATTTTTGATCACAATATTGGCTCACAATATTATTCAATCGCAAATTACCTTTATCATTGATTTGTCCCTTTTGGAGTATTTTGGTTGTTGACATGTTATATGTTGTAATATGCTTAGTGCTTAAGTAGAGGGGAATACGTGCGCAAAGATCAGGTAGCTATAATATTAATGGCCTAATTCCGTAAGCTTAAGATTGTTCGGAATTAGCTCTAACACCAATGTTCCTGTGACAAAAACTAATGTAAAGTAATCTTATATTTAATTATTTTGGTGTTTGAGAATCCATAAAATATGGTTTGCTTGGTGATTTTTCATATATTTTTATAGTCCTTGTCTCTTCTGGAACTTTTTCCTTATATAGGCCTTGCCCACAATTCGTTATCATGCTGATGCACATTCTCCAAATAATGTGGTAAGTGGCGGTTGACTGAATAACTGTTGAGTTCATGAGAGACAGATGTCTTTGGCTTGTTCATACTTTTTTGTTGTGCTCGACCTATGTTCTTCATTAGTTTCTGATGTAGGTGTTAACGCTGACTATTTATCTTAAGTTTAAAATGCGTGGGTTTGGTATAGAGGTAGTTTTAATTAAAAATAGTTTGAATTGGGTTAGATCTAGGGATAAGTCTCTACAATCGCCCCCTCATAAGTGAAGTCACGAGTGTCTTTGGTTGAGAAAGAATCTATGAAGTTGTGTTGTTTGAAGTTAAAAAGAAATAATGTATTAGTATTGATTTTACTTGCATGGAAAATAGGTATTTGTTTTCTTTGGTGGGATGTATTTGCATTGAATGATGTTGACAATATTGATGTACGCGATGCTTAGGGTTCTGATAATGGCACTATATTGAATGATGACTACTCTGGAAACATACCTACTCACTAAATATGAGGGTTATATAAATAGTACCTGCACTGAGTATCCTGGCAAAGTACGCAGTTGGTTGAAAAATTCTTTAGAAGTCTAGATTGACATTGGTGAAGACCCAGAGAATAGTTTATAAACAGAGAGTTTCTATAGAGATGCAAAAATTTAAGTTCAGATATTTTGGTAACCAATCATTGGAGATGCCTACCCCCATTCCCATATCACCGATGTATCAGGGTATGTCGGAAGAAAAAGTGGCTGATGCTGAAGAGGATTTTTACTGTATATGGAGATTTTACTACGTTATCTTAACAGGCAATCAACATTGGAGGTATCTTCACATCCTTGCGGAGGACAAGGTTGAGGGGATAGATGTGGGGGCCAGTGTAACTGTGGGGCAGTTTCACTATTTTCTTGCGTAGGATTGGATTCTAAGGTTGGGCCTTCTTTATCTTAACCAACTCTCTGATGGTGGTAATTATAGAGGAGGCAACGGTGATAGTGGGGAAGAGAGACAAAGATTGGAAGTATGTTTCTACACCATCATCATTTTTGGCTCTAAGAAGTCCTTCTGTTTGAAAAGTTGGTTCAACCATTGACTCTTTTTTCTTTGATGTTCAAACTTCCTCCAAACCTAGTTTTTCGTTATAGTAAGATGGTATGAAGGTAGAAGACGTCTGGTGATTTCCAATGCCTGCTTTACTTAAGAAGATTATTGGAGTAAAATATCACTAAAGTTTGATGAACTAAATGATTTGGTGCTTCAGATTACTTGAAAGACTTGTTATCTATAAGTACATGAAAGTCTTATTATCAGTAAAGTACCAGAAAGTCTTGTTTTCTGTAAAGTACCTGAAAGACTTGTTATCTGTAAAGTACTTGTAATTCAAGCTTAATAAAACATTGTTATTAAAACTCTGTGTTGATATATAGAATAATTCTTGTGATTGAAATCGAGCTATGAGTAATTTAAAAATTTATGAATAGAGGATGAAATGTAATATATAAGATTGAACCTAGAAAGTATTTTATAACGATCGAGCTATAAATATGTGTTTGTAATATAAAGGATGTGTAAGAATTTGTTTTCGAACTGAATAACTTAGAATTATTGGGAGAGATAACTGTAGAAGATTTAGAATACATAGGAATTGGAAATTCGAGTTAAGGGAGGTCACTCTAAAATATTAGATTTGAAAAAAATTAGTTTGAGATGAAGTAGGCCAAATTCTTTGGGGTCGATGGGGATAGATAAGTTCAAATCATTTTTACTCAAGATACTAGGGTTTTCTATTCTGATGGAACAGAATACAAATATGAATTGTGGGGAATTTAAAGTAATCTAGAAAAAAAATCTTCAATAGATTGAAAATGAGTGCAGATAGGATTAAGACATAAAAGATGGTGTGGACTCGATCTGAAAGAATTTGTTATGCCACTGAAGGACATTTGGCGATTAAGATAGCAGAAGTGTGAGAGCGTATCTTTGGCTTGTTAGATTATGATACTAACTTGTCAGTGACCGAGTATCAGTTTGAAGGTTTGTATTGGATGGGTAGGGAACTTGAGTTAGAACATCACTTCTACGAGGAGCTTTTTTGAGAAGTGATTGTGGAACCTTAAGTTCAAAAAGAGGTTGTGAGGCTAATTACTGAAAAAGAGATCGAGTTGGAAGATGTAAGGATTGTTGGAGGCGAACTGATTTGGTGTGGCTCCCCAGAACATCTGGGATGTTTCAGGTGTAATTATTTGTGAGAGAGTGAATTATATGAGGTTGAATAACTCCAAAGAAATGTAATCAAAATGAAGTTTGAATTTGTCCCATTTTCTTATAAATGTTGTTGTGACTGTTTTAAATTAAAAATTTGAACTTTTTGAAATGTTAGAGCTTTGAAAATGATGTCAGCGCTTCTTTAAGTAGTAGAAACTGGAATAGAAAAAAACATGCAGCTTTATTTTTGTATCTTGTGTTATTTGTAAGGAAAGTTTGATTGTGTGTAAGTGTTAAGTCATCATGAGTATGGGGAGGTCAGAGAAAGATTTGGGTAATAGAGATGACAATATAATAAAATATAGGGAAAGGGGCAATGATGGGAAGGTATTTTCACCAAAAAGGTGTAAAATGTCTGACATTAATTGTGGAAGGGACGCCTCGGTTCCAAAACTGAGGGTGGCTTGTACGAGGCTCAATAACAGCCAGTAGTTAGAGAGAGAGAGACTATAAATAATGTTACATCTCCTACATTGAAACGTTTATTAATATATCTGAAAAATTGAAGAACAAAGAGAGAAGAAAGATAAAAAATAGCAAAAATTCTTTGGAGAGATTAGACCAGAGTGGTCCAAAATCAAGGCGAGAGAAGGTTACGGAAGCTGAGTCACGAAGGTGGTAGTAGAACAGTCTTGTAAAGGAAAGATTAAGCGCTGCGTCAGATTCATTTTTTGACGTTGAAGGTTAATAGAATGTTTTTGTGATACTGTTGATATGAATTTTGTGAAAGTTTTTTATGTTTTCAAATTTCAAAAAATTACTATTTATAGTAACCTATAAAATCTGCTTGATATATATGTATAAAAGATATGTGAATGATATACGTATATGTATGATGTATGTATAATAGATAATGTTAGAATACCTAGACATGTATATAGGTCGAGCGGAATGAGTATTTCTGTAGAATCAAACCTTATCTTAGATTTGTAGTTGAGATGGTAACTACCCCTGTAATGAATGCGTCGACCTCTGGTCGATCGGCTGAATCTGATAATGTAGAATCTGATGAGAAGGACAAAGCAGGAGTAGTTTAATTTCTAAATTTCCCCTGGATAATTGATATCATATCCCACGAACTTCGATGTGTTTAGAGAGTTTTATAAATCAAAGGCACTTATAGGGGGAAGATGCGGGAACTTTGTAGAACATGCCGGTAGGCAGTTTCGAAGTTGTATAGTAGGATCTGGGGAGGAATATTTCTTTCCGTTGGCTTCTTTAGAGAAGAAGTCAGAAAGGTGTTTAGATGAATCAATTTCCTTGAAGTATTTTGATGGAAATGTTTAAAGCGATCTGGAAGAGGGTTTTTAATGTTACCTGTCTTAGTTAAAGTATGGGTTGAGTTTGCCCCTTAGCAATTTTTCTAATGGGATAATGAATATCATATGGGCATGCACCGTCCAGTTGAATGGAAACATGTGGGAGGTGATAAATGTATGTGAGAGTTTGCATAAATTGTGGGAGGAGAATGAGGTAGAGAGGAGAATATCTCATGAAGATGTGTTGCTCCTGACGATGTGTTGCAATTTTATGGAGTAAAGAATTATTCTGCAAGTGAAGGGGTATATTTCTTTGTGAGCTCGTCTCGACTTCTTTTCATCTATCTGAATTCAGTAGGTCAAATGTGGAATGATAATGTCATTTGCGTAAAAGGTGATTGCCTTCAGGGAGATGATGAAGAACCCATAGAACTTTTGTATAGAACTGTGAAGCAAAGTAAGTATAATAACATATAATATTGAACTGTTAAAATCAAATGTTGTTCTGTTGTTGATAATGTGTTGTTGCTTGACAGGTCCTTTGTCGAAGGTAAAGAAGAAGAAGTTCCTCTTAGATAATGTTGCTCAAGAAGGGGTTGAGCTAGAGGCAGTGCCAAGAGACCTTGATATTAATAGAAATAAACATGCAAACAGCAGGTCTGAGAAATTTCAAAAGTCTCAAGCAATGAGACTTATGACGGGTGTTGGTGGTAATAAGAAGAGAGGAGCGATGGAGAGAGATGAGTGGCTTTGCCCAAGGCCTTTAGAGTTGATTTTGTTGACGTGCAGGAGTCTACCACGTTGAGCAAGTTAGCTCAGGCATTTCTGAAGAAGAAGAAATTTAAACATGGCTCGACCTCTGGTACCACAAGGAGTGGTGAGGTCGAGAGAGTGGCAAAGAAGAAAAGGGTTAATCCTTCTTCTAAACAGGTTGGGGCAAAGGATGTAGAGAGTCGACCTGGTATAGAAGATGAGTTGAAGTTGTGGAGGATAAGGTAAGACTTGTAGCTCGCAAAGGTATGTAGGAGATGAGCAAAGTGGTAAGTTTGATTATTTGAGTTTACTCTGAATTATGTATAGTAATGTATCTCCAAAAATATGTTAGATTTGTTTTTCTTGTTTGTTTGTAAGCTGCTCGCTTGATGAAGGGGATCTGCCTCCGGATGGAGGAGGAGAAAGTCAAGCTCAAAAGTTGGAAGGCAGAGCTCGAGAAGGAGGTAGCTCGCTTAAAATCCGACTTAGTTTGGACGGGGAAGCGACTAGTTTCTCTAAAGGCTGCACAAGAGGTAGAGATTAGCGAGCTAATAGTAGAAGTGGGGAAAAATCTGGAAGAGGTGGCAGTCCAGCATGATAGACTTGGGCGCCACCTTCTGAAAATTGGGTACTTCAAAACTGAGGTGAATTACCTTATAGAGGATACCTTTGTTGAAGAGGAGGAGGTCGAGGATAATGAAGCTGGCATTGTGAGAGGGTTGAATGGAGTTTCTCCCCAGACTGTGCGAGAGAACGAAGGGGATGATGATGTCAATCTAGAGAATATGAATATGATGGCAGAGTAGAATTGTTGACTATTTGATTGTGTGATTATGAGGAGTTTGTGAACTGTAACTGTATGGATCAATGTAGGATAAATTTTTGTAGGCTAACTTATGTTTGTAATCCTTGTTTGTAGGAACATAAGGATATGCGCCTCAGAATAAAAGAATTGGATAATGAGCATGCTAAGGACAAAGATGCCTCAGCGTTTCTGTTGACTTTGTAAGCCGAGCTTCAGTTTAGAAAAGAGCAAGAAATATTTGACTTGTATGCTTCATTACTCTAGAGCTACAAAGTAAAAATTAGAGCATAGAGACAAACCAAAAAGTTGATAACAGTTTAGGGGCAATGGTACTCAATTGTGTATAGATAATATCAAAGTATTAAAAAAGTTAGAATATAGAGAATGTGTACCTTGGAATTGGAAGTATATGTTACTATTCATCAAATTGGGATCATACTTTGACCTTAAGTTTAGAAGCAGCCTTACACAGTAGATGTTAAAAAATTGAAATTTTGTTAGCAATAATATGTATGTATTAAGAGAGTGTCCTGAATCAAACTTGATGTATTGCATCTATGATGTGTAGGTCAAATTGGAGTCAGCTCGCTTTAGCGAAGAAGAGACACACCAATGTAACCAAGAGTTTGCGGAGGAGTTTAATAAAATAAGAGAGGCAAACGAAGATAGAGAGGATAAACATGTAAAGGTACATTTCAAGTTCGTCGACGCAATACAAACCGTTGATGACCTCAGTAGGAAGATTGAAGAGATGAATGCCGAAATTAGTAAGGGGCAAAAAGAGCTTACAGAGATGAAGGAAAAGACAATGAAACTCAAAAGCTAGAATGACGTGCTGATGGTAAAGAGTAAGGAGGCTGACATAGCTTGATATTGTATTTAAGCGTTAGAAACATTAGAGAAAGAGTTACGTCATTTTATGGCCAGTCTGAAGGACCAAATGATCAGCAAAAATAGATGAGCAAGAGTAGACTCGGGCTGATTTAGTGAATACCAGGAGCGAACTGGAGCGATTGAAGAATAAAAGAATTAAGAAAGATTGCGAGCGGAAGAGAGCTTGAGATGACCTGTCTAACTCCAAAATTGTGCTTGAGCAGTTGACTACAGTTTTACCTGCTAAAATATATAGAGTTTCGATTAGTGCAAAGAAAATGTAATGAGTTGAATTTGAGGGTGGCACAATTGAAGACCAATTTGTCTTAAGCCAATTTTTGCATAAAAAATGCTAAGGATGGAGTGCGCTCGAGGAAGAATAAAGGTGATGCCAGGGTTTCCATTATTCAAGGGGATGTGGTTAGCCTATCAGCTCGAATAAGAGAGCGGAAGGGAAACGTAGCTCAAACATAAGGTCACGTAGAAAAAGGGAATGGCCGGTTAAGGAAGTACCAAAGTAAGTTGGATGCTGCTCATGTCAGGGAACGAGAGTTAAAGCGGGTGATTAGAGGTATGGATATTTTAATAAGGAAAAAAGATGATTTGTTAAGGAAATCCCCTGCTGGGGTAGGTGTAGACAGAGGGCTTGAGGAAATTTGTGCCCAAGTAGCGAATTGAGGACAATGGGCCAGGCTGAGTCAGATAAAGTAGATTAGAAGGCAAGGGAGTATATCAATCTTATGTCCCATGCAGAAAGTCGATTGGAATGGCATAAAGCACGGAACAAGAGGTTGAAAGCGCGCCTTCAAATGGCGAGAAAGAATTTTTCTAAGGCGGTCATGCTCGAGGCATTGCGCTCAAAGATGTTAATGGCAGTGATCACATATTTTGTTAAGGATATTAGAAGGCTCGAGTTAGAGAAGAATACCCTGCATGACTGCTTGTCGGATAGAGGATGTATTTGCATAATTTAAATAGATCAAGGAAATTAAATGTACTCCGTGGAAATGGAGTTAGGCTCTCAACCTACGAAATTGGTAGAGCAAGGTATGATCACTGTGGCTGCTTGAGCTTAAGAATTTATGGCTGATCCTCCTTTTATTGTAGGGGAAAGCATTGCTGACTTCCTATCAGTAGAAAAGAATCCTTTGTAGTGGCTGTATGTGTAACCTGTAAATGTATCTATCGTAGACATATTGAAAGATGAAAGCTAGTTTTATCTTACCTTATCTTATGTCTGGTAGAGTTCTTCGATTGAAAACTAGTATTACCTTTGTTTTAATCGCAGAGTTAGTATAGAGTTTGATCAAACCAAGTTTTACCTTTGCTTTAGCCGGTATAATTGCCGTAGCCATATTGAGAGATAAGCGATAGTTTTAACTTTACTTTATCTTATGTCTGGTAGAGTTCTTTGATTGAAAACTAGTATTACCTTTGTTTTAATCGTAGAGTATGTATAGAGTTTGATCAAAGCTTGTTTTACCTTTGCTTTAACTAGTATAACTGTCATAGCCATATTGAGAGATGAAAGCTAGTTTTACCTTTACTTTATCTTCTGTCTAGTAGAGCTCTTTGATTAAAAACTAGTATTACTATCATTTTAATTGCTGAGTATGTATAGAGTTTGATTAAAGCTAGTTTTACCTTTACTTTAACCAAAATAAAGGTCGATTGAAAGCTAGTATTGCCTTTGCTTTAATCTATGTATTGTCTTCGCAGGTAAAGAGTTGTGTGGAAAAAAACTTAGAAGTTTTCATTGAATAGAGTATAATGTACATTGTATGGAGATGATAATCTTACTTGTGGAATGAAAAGAACGAGAATTTGAAGTGGAGTAGTTAGGGACTTAACGATAATACCGTTTTAGTCGCCTGGTGTTTTAAGGAGTTAAGATATGAACTCCGTCCTCGGTCATGAGATAATATGATCCCAGGCCAGTGAGACCAATTTCTCGGCATGTGTCTCTTTTCTGTGTTGAGGGATTTCTTTAAGGAAGAGATCGTCGATTTGGAAAGTACGGCTTCAAACTCTCCTGTTGCACGAACTGGCCAGCATATGGTGATATCGACCTTGGTTGGCAATAACGTATTCCCTAGTCTCATCGATCCAATTGACGTTGCAGGCCAGTTCAAACTCATTTTCTTCATCAGTTAGCTCATGATCTCTGAATGGATGATGATATTCTATTAGAATTACAGCTTCGGTGTCATAGGCGAGGAGTAATGGGGTACAACCGGTTGATTGACGTGGAGTTGTGCGGTATGCCCATAAGACATGAGGAAGCTCTCGTACCCAGTTTCCTTTTTTCTATGAGTGAAGATTTTTCTTGAGTTCATCCATGATGGTCTTGTTGATGATTTCTGTTTGGCCATTACCTTGAGGGTAGTAGGGATTGGATGGTGAGTGGACGATTTAATGTTTATTGAGGAAAGCTATGACTTTTTCCCCAACAAATTGTGGCCCATTATCGATACGAATTAGGTAGAGGCATCCAAACCGAGTAATGATGTGTTCCCAGGTAAAAGAGATGACCTTTTCTTTTCTAGTTTGATAAAGTGGAACTGCTTCTAACCATTTTGTAAAATAATTTGAGGCTACGAGTAGGTATTGGCGGTTATTTGGAAAATTAGGAAATTCACCGACAAGATTGAGCTCCTATCTTTTGAATGGCCAGAACACCTTACTTGCATGTAGTTCGAGCGTAGGGGTGCAGATCATTTGTCCATGTCGTTGACATGTATCACATTCGCGTGAGTACTCTTCTGCTTGCTTGTGCATGTCTCGCCAGAATACTCCTTGTGAAATGGCTCTGTTAGCGAGTGGTCGACCTGCGGTATGAGAGCCACAAGTCCCTTCATATAATCTTTAAGCATCTCATCTACTTTCTTTCTGGAGAGGTACTTGAGGAAAGACCCCGTGACTGAACAGCGATATAAAAAGTCATTTTGATTAGTGTAACGCTTTGAGTTTTTGATCAGCCGTCGACACTCTTTTGGATCTGCTGGAAGGGGTCCTTTACATTCATTGTCGGTGCCAAGGTAGGCAAGGAAGGGCTTTCACCAATCGTCGTCCTCCTCTTTTTCGCCACTAGTGTTGATCATGCATACAGAAATACGAGCAATGTTGAGAGTCGTATCACTTTGATCTGAAGATATCTAGCTTTTATACCTAAGACTTCGGCTAGGTAAGCCAAGGAATTGCCATATTTGTTTTCACCTCGAGGAAGATAATTGAGAGTTGCTTTCATAAACTAGCTCATCCTATCTGTAATGAGGACTGCATATTTGATCATCTTGCCATTCTTCTTGTATTGCTCAGAGTAATGGTGGATGGTGAACAAAGAATCTATGTAGATTGAGAGCTCTGGGGCGACGAGCTCAAGTGCGAGGTCGAGTCCATGAATGAGTACTTCGTATTCGGTGACATTGTTGGAGGTTTAAAAATCTAAGCGGGTTGATTTCTCAATTCCTGACCATATGAGTCATGTTGAACCATCTGTAAGAAGTCTCCACCCTTTCCTTGTAATCCATTGAGCTCGCTCGTCAAATACTTTGGCGGGTGGATCTTCTATAATCTCTTCTGTAAGGTCAGGATCGTGCTCCTCTCAATCAGGATTTCCATTTGAAAATCTATGAGAAAATTTGCAATGGCCTGACCTTTTTCTGAATATCTTTATTCGAACTTGATGTCATGTTCACCCAAACTAGCTGACAATTGCTACACTCTGAGCAATGAAGAATACTCTACATGTTGTAGCTATGTCATATCCATGGATGTACCTTATAGGGAGGACTTCGACAATAATAGGATTAAGGCAAGTTTTCTATACCGTAATTAATTCATGGTGCACAAATGGTAATCTACCTACATCTATCCTTCACTCAACCAAACTGGCGCCTATCATGCCTTCGTTCACTTCCTATTTTTTATCCAAGTGTGGGATTCTTCCTACAACATCCTCCAAACCATTATGGAGTTAATCATGAAAGCGATACCGAGGTTAAGAGCAACAAAGAACAATCCCATGGTCTTCCCCATTCTCATCGCCAAGTTTATCATTACCATCGATCTTCTCGCCATTACAAAAGCGGCATCGGCAAACATCAAAGAAAAAAATGCACGAGGTTCTTTGGAAAGATATATTCAAGAGACGTGAACACGAGGGTTAGACCGAATGAACTAATATGCCCCATCCAAGAAGAACACGAGTGTACTACGAGCCCTATCTTCCCTATCAAAGGCGATCTCATTCACATCCAAGACTTCTATAGTGGCCCACTTTTTCTTTTCTTTCCCTGTTATATAACACACTTCATGTTATTAGTGGTAACCGTTATTGTTTAATAGATTGCACCTATTGTATGTTATCCTAGCTCTTGTTTACCTAATTCCTAATATCAAAACCCATTCAAACCCACCACCGTACTTCACAACATTTTCTTTTAAATTCTCTACAAAATCTCCTTTGCATTCTTCTCTTTAGAACCTTAACTCCTCTCCAATTGCAACTATTCCACAGCTGTAGCCGTCAAGCAACCTAGAGTGTTAGAGAGATGAGAGAACATTTAATTAAATTCTGCATTACTTTGGGGAATTGCTAAAATATATTGGAGCATTGAGGGCAGATTTCTTTTCTCTTATAAGGCCCGGATTCATTGATTAAGGCAAGTACCATTATCACCGAGCATTTAATATCCACGGATTGCATATTTTTAACACAATTTGAGTATGAATCGAATAAATATTCTATGTCAATTTGTTAGGATATTATGATCGCGACATATAGTTATAATGTTTTACTCTCACCAAATCGTTCTTCATTATTTAGAACCGTAGTAATCCTTGATGACAGCCATATTATATTAGTGGTGATCCTCTAGTAGTAACTACTATTGATATATCATATAAAAGCATCTCATCACTAGCAAGTCTTTAGTTACCAACTATTAGTGGTAATGTAGTAGCTAATGTTTAACATTTTATTTAATGGAATCTCTTCACTAATCTAAATTTTGGGTACCAACTGTAAGTAAAAATGTAGTTGCTAATGTTTGTAATATTATTTAAAAGCATCTCTTCACTTGCTAGTCTTTAGTTACCAACTGTTAGTGGTAATGTAGTAGTTAATGTTTGACATTTTATTTAAAGGCATCTCTTCACTAGCTAGTCTTTAGTTACCAACTGTTAGTGGTAATGTAGTAGTTAATGTTTGACATTTTATTTAAAGGCATCTCTTCACTAGCTAGTCTTTAGTTACCAACTGTTAGTGGTAATGTAGTAGTTAATGTTTGACATTTTATTTAAAGGCATCTCATCACTAATCTAAATTTTAGGTAACCAACTGTTAGTGGTAATGTAGCTGCTAATGTTTATAATATAATTTAAAGGATCTCTTCACCAATCAGAATTTCGGGAGGGAATTAGGCTAAGCTCTCCAATCTTTAGTTACCAACTATTAAAGGCCATAGTGTCCAGTAGTATAAGTTTTAACTTTGGCACATAGTATACAAACATTTCTTCCAGGTTAGGAGATTAGTAACCAGGGAATAGTTGATACTTTTAGTATTAGTATTCGAAGTTAAGATATTCTCATATGGATCATTCAATTTGCTGTATCTAATATACGCTCAATTAGGAGGTAAGACCTTGTGATTTTTAAAGTCTAATATAGATTTGTCGTTAAGGGATATAATGATGCCTAAATCTAGCTAGTGTTAAGTGAAGTATACGGCTTAACTTAGCCACGATTATAGGACTTCAATTGATATAACCTTTATTAAATTAAGGTAGAAAGATCATTGGTAGTCAGAGTATAATATCATCAACAGAGTCCTCACTCCTATATATGTAAGAGTAGAAATGTCGGTGAGCATAAGATCGCCAATCATATGATATAGTCTCATTGCCTATAGAGCAAGGACAAAGAGGTCATTTTGATTAAGGGTCGGTCTCTTAAATCATTCATGCATAGGAGAACTTAGAGTCATGTACATAGTAGGGCTATGATGTACGGGTCGTTGGTTTCGATTTCCTAAACAAAAGATTTAGTAACTATTTATCCGTGTTCCAGGGTTGCAAGCCCCAAAAACACTTTCCCAGTTACTTCTCAGCTACATGCTACGTGAGCATTTAGTGGGCTGACATTCCTAAAAGTAAAAATAAATCAGGCTTTAGACCTTAAGGTTAAAATTTCTTGATTACCTTGATCCGGTGATTTCCCCCGCTAATTCCTGGCTAAATAAAAAGTAATTCACAAATCCCTGGCTCGACAATAAGGGATACACATCTGTTGAGGACAAAAGGGTACGAAAGTGTAGTTCCACTTAATTAAAAGTGACCCTGTGCACATTGTCTGCTAGTTATCCCCCATATCTAATAACATTCTATAACTACTTTATAATACCTGCCAGCGTCGATGCTTGAAAACAACATTAATAATTGAACCTTATCTCCTTAGTAAACATTGCATCATTTATACATTTTGATAAATATTAAATTAAATTAGTATTTCTTTATTATATCGGTCTACCATGTTCAGTGGTCGGTAATAATTGTGCTTGCTGACGCCCTGTGCGCTATATTTTTTCACAGAAAGCCAAGCACGGTAGGATTTTGTTTAGTGAGGCTTGGGTGATCATTTCAGGATTCTTTGGAGTTCTATTGAATCATTGGGCTGTATCGTAGGATATTTAGGATATTTATTTTAGATTTGATTGTCAAAATCTATTTTCTCATTAGTAAATTTTGTTGAGAACTTTATTTATTTTATTCAATAATTGAGTTATTTCCGCTGCATTGCTTTGGTATAAGTAATTGCAGTTAATTTCTTTAGAAATATATTACATCTATGGGGTTTCATCCGTGGGATGCCCGACTTTTTATGCTCTATGATTTTTATCAAAAAAAGGATTTTGGGGCATGACAACCTCGCAACTCGTAATACTATGGGGATCATGGCTTGAGGTAGTGCCATTCTTGGGAAGATTCTCAAGATTAATTGCAAGACAATCATGACCATTGAGAAGTGATGACAAAAAGATACCGTCGATACCACCACTCGCACGGAGGTGCTTCTCCTAAGTATGTCTCAACACAATGAGGCAGGACCTTCTCAACCACCTCCGTTTCGCCGTCGCCGCTCCACAAGCTCGCGAACCAAAGAGTATATTCCTTTATCTTATTTTTCCCCTTTCTAGGATTGAGTCTAATTTGTTTTTACTTTCCGATAAAATGTCCTACAAAAAATCAAAGTATCGTGTATATCGTTTCCATTCAATGCTTGCCATGTACCCATTTATAATTAAATGAATTAATTTCCAAGCCCTATTTTAACAATATCTTACATTATCAATAAAAATCATTTTCTTACTCTAACACTGGTAAACCCTACAACTTGCAGTTTTAAACATTTTACTTTCACAGTTTGTAGAAACCAGGAAATTGGGAATTGGCCAAAACTTGAAACTTTGATATTGTAAATAATTGAATCCTTTTTCTAAAGAAATTGATTTAACTTCATTCTAATGAAAATTTATTGAGTTATTAATTATTTACTCAATAGAAGTCCATGAAAAACAAAAACTGTACATCCATAAGTTTATAATTTTTTTGAGCTTGTTAGATAATAATTTAGGAAAAATTCATGTGTTCACATTTAAGAATTTTTCAAGACCTTTCCAAATTGTCCTAGATCATGTTTTTCCAATATAGGGTTATTCAGTGATGACTACATACATTTAGGGTGTCGTTAGGTAAAATTAAGATTTTTTACTTTTCATCCGTACTAACATTTCATTGTTTTATCTCTTTATATGGTCGATTGCATATTTATTCATTCATCCCATCGTTCTAGAGGCTACTATTTTACCTGTGAGGCATTGTACTTCACTATTTCTAGATAGGCATTATGGGCCCATCTTCGCCTAGCGCGCTACTCAGTAGGGATGGAGTTTAATGTTTTACTGAGACTAGTTTCTTCTGTGGAGAATTAACTAACCATTTCTATCAGGCCATTACTTCTTTAGACCAATCTCCAGTTATGACTCTTAACTTGGAAGGTTGGGTACCTATAACATAAGAGAGAGTATTCCTATGTGAAATCGCCAGGGTAGCATCGTTCCAAATTTTGTCTATCATAGACAAGTTTTGAGCCATACGAACTATCTTAGAGAGATTTTACTATGCGAGATAATAGCATGGGATGAGGGTAGACTCTCAATCTCGAATTTCTTCACCAACCAATTGACCATCCTCTATTTGTTTTATGGAAATATCCAGGTTTCAAGTCGGCCGACCAACATTAATGGAATCCAAGGATTAGAGTATATGCATATTTTACATTAGGATACCTTTGAACATGATATTAGAGATGACATTGGAGGTAATATTTATTAGTGTGCTACAAATATCCATTCAGCAATTACAGAAGGGAGTAAAGTTATTTATTACCTATCATCTTTTGTGACTTCAATTATTCAATATATTGACCCATTGGCAGTTCGAACTACACAAAAGGTTATTTTAGAACCTTTGAACATCTTGCAAGAGTAGAATGAGTGTATATAAATCACATGGATGGTTCACGGAGGAGATTACTGGTCTACACCTTGTCCGATTCCAAAGCATAAACATGATTGTTCATTATGTATCTAAAATGTAAATGTCTATCATGATGAGAATGAGGAGGAGCCTATGGAGGACCCAAATGAGGGGCAAATAAAGGATTTTGACGAGGAGATCCCAGAGATCATTGATATGTATGAGACAGCTGGCATGGGGACCCTAGATTATGATAATGAATAGTTGACTTGCATTTTACATTTCTTTAGAGTCTGTCGCTATTTAAGTTATTTAATTATCACATTAATAGTGTTGTACCCGTCCGGTACACATATAAAAAAAGAAAAAAAAAATTGGCAAAGGCAGTAGCTTGTCCTTCAAACGACCTGGACCCATGATAACACTTTTAAAAACTATATTTAATCATTTTTGGATGTTACGTACATTAATTAGGGATGGGGGAAAATATTTTTTTAACCTACCATTTCGTAATTCGCTTAGAAAATACTCTGTCACACATAAGGTAGCAACTGTTAATCATTCTCAGTCTAATAACCAGGTAGATGTATCTAATCATGAAATAAAAAGAATCTTGGAAAAAGTTGTACGAAGAGACAAAGGAGATTGGTAAGATCATTTAGACGATACCTTTTGAGATTATTGCACGGCGTACAAAACACTGATTGGGATGTCACCATATAAACTTGTCTTTGGAAAAATGTGCCACCAACAAGTAGAATTGTAACACAAAACTTTATGGGTCACCAAAGCATTTCAGGCCGACATGGCAAAAATAGGCCAGCATAGACGCATATAGCTTTCCGAATTAGACAAATTACGAAGAAAAACATTTGAAAGCAAAAAATCCTATAAAGAAAGATCAAAAACCCATCACGACAAGTCTAATACGAGAAATAGTTTTTTCTTAGGTCAAAAAGTGCTTCTATGTAATTCGAGATTACGTCTATTTCCAGAAAAACTAAAATCAAGATGGTATGAAACATATATCGCTGAAACACACTATCCTAATAGAGTTGAAATCAAATTGAAAAATGGCAAGGCACATTTGTCGTTAATGTACAACGTCTGCAACCATTCCTCAGACATAAAGAACATGAATTAAAGATACTCTACATTGACGACCTGGTCTACCTAGATGATTAGATAAGTACTCTCGATACCCTGGAAACAATAATAGAAGAATTTAAGTTTAAGGGTATCTAAATGTACGACTGATGGCATGAAACATAGCGCTATATGGGAGGCTACCAATATTTCCCAGTAATTCTTGTCCTGTAGTAAAAAAATATAATATTTTATTAAATAATACGGCCAATATTAATATTGGGAAGCATTTATAATAACGTTGAGCACTAAATTTTTATTAATATAATAGTTTGGATCGTAAAAATTGTAATGGGCGAAGAGAGAGTGGATGCCAAATTTTTGAACCTAATAAAAGTACTCTTTAAGATGCTTTCATAAAACAAGCCAAACATAAGGGCATCTTCTCTAAAAGATGACATTTTTAAAATTAAATATTTCCTTATTCTTATTAGTCATATATGCATGGTCTTTGACCTTCAAAGTAGTCAAGGGGACAATAATATAGGTTGAGACAAGCTCTCACCTATCTACGGATTCATTGAATCTAGACACCTTTCAATTCAATTAATTAATATTTAATTCAAGGTTAAGATTCCCCTCTCATCTATAAATACCCCTCTACCTCTCCCATTAAAAATTAGATCTTATTTTATATCTCAAATCACTCCTATGAAGACCAAGCCTGAAGCTAAGCCTCCATCTCAATTACTAACCTGCAAATATCAGTGTTAACAGCATAAAAAGACCATTATCGCTGATCTGTGGGGTCCTTTCTCTCTTAAAAATTTGGCATCTCTCTATTGACCTCCCAAAGGTCAAACCTATAATAGAATGGCAAATAAGATCATGGAAGAAGAAGATTGTAAGGTACTCTTTAAAGATGATCGTTACAATACGTTCTTCAAGGCAGAAAATCAAGGAATGAGGATGGAAGAACCTTCTAAACGAACCGGGGGCCACCATTTGTACTAAAATTTTCTAGGAATCCTGCCCATCCATCGTCTCGTCGGACATGCCAAACAGTTTGCTCGTGCTGAATTGGAGAGGCCAAGTATTTTTGGTAAACAATGAAACTATCTTTCATGCTACCAGCATTTATTTAGATTACCTAGGGAAAAACACTGCCGAGGGGTCCATCTTGACCTATACGGAAAAATTAAATTGCCCTAGGGATCCTAACATACGGGATGGCGGGCTTATAGCCACATTTTTGTACATTAACCATGTGGCAACTTTTAAGTTTATGGTTACTAATTTACTACCATCATCCCATGATACAGAGGCCCACCCAGCATATCTTCACCTTCTTCTATGTTTGTAATCCTCTACCCATTATATCATCCATATAGTACTATTCAAATTTATCGGGAAAAAAAATACTCCTTATCCCAACCGTCGCCCACAGAGAGGTCTAGTTCTCCCTGCTCTTATTACTAGGATCATGGAGATGACTATGTCAGGATTCACTTCTAAAGTTGGTCGAATGATATTGAAGAAACAAATCACTATTGTCCTGCAGCTGAGCCTCATGTACACTCTTGATCACCAAGCCCACAATTCCCAGGTGATGCACTCTATAAATAGAACCCAGACCCAGCTACAAGGGATGTCTTGCAGATATTTAGGAAAGTTTTCCAGAAGATTATTCGCTCTTGTCATAGGATTGAGGAGCAAAATGTCAAAATACTGTAACACAAAAGGAGCTACAAAGGTCATTATCTGTTCAATTTTAGTAATTTGGCACCCACGGCGCAGGTCATAACATTAGAAGAGGCCACCCTTAGTTTTTGTGATATATTTATCTTCTACTCTATGTAATTTTTACTTTATTTGAGTCTAAAAAAATAGAAAATCATAAATACAAAAAGTATTATGTATTTCCCTTTAATTTGTACTTTGTGATTCCCTAATTAAATGTTTATTTTAGAATAATCTATTGTCTTTCACAACAGTTCATTTCAGCACATCAATAGTAGTATCTTCTTTATCTCCAGCACTTCGTTTAGTTCACTAGAATATCTTAAACATTTGGGACAATGTTCATTTTAAGTTTGGGGGTACGGGGTTAAATTTTGATTTTGGGAAAAATAAAGTACTCTTCAAAAAAATAAAAAATAAAAAATAAAAATAGAAAAACGACCTGCCTAATGATGTTTGTCTTACATTAAGACTAAGGAGTAGATACTTATATTTATGATTAAGTAATGCATACATCTAGTTTAATAACTCTGTCATATTAATGTTAATATTCATGACTAGATTAATGCATTGCCCTCTTCTTACACTAATTCACTGGAAAAATACATGGTAAGGACACTCTTGCAACAATTAGAAAAATTGAGGATAACTGTAAAGATTTTTTGAACCCAAGTGAGATATTCGAGCCCTAAATAACCTTCGAGTGCCATACATAAACTCTCTTTAGATTCAACATCCTAAAACTCGTGATCTCATTATTAGTTGCATTGCCGATTGTCGAGGGTAAATAAAATTCAAGTTAAAAATGCTACAACCTTTTCTTATCTTTATTCGAGGAAAAAAAGAAAACATGCAAAATCGAGGAAATAAAATCAATAAGAAACTCAAAAATAAAGTACATGATCGAGCTATCTCATATAGAAAATTATGAAAAATGGAAGAAAGAATGAACAAGTGAGCTAGAAGAGGACACCTTAAGTTATTCTTATAATGCTATCAAAACACCATTTTTCCATGCATTGCCAATCCTTAGCCTATACTATATATAACCATTAAAAGACCTTCTTGATCCTGAGTTTAGTATGGTCAATTTAGTGGAGATAAAAGATAGAAAGTCTATGGTAATTTTAACTCGACACCTTCAATGACAATCGAGCTTTTGTTTATGTGATCTATCTAGAAAAATATCTGCTGCTTCAAGAAATAATGAGCCTTCGCTTCAATTAAAATCAATTTGTGCCCATTTTAACACCTTAAAGAAAAGTAATAAAAATATCTGCGATTATTTGACTGAAATTCTATGTGAGACTGCAAGTCGAAGCTAATTTCCATCACTAATAGTCAAAATTATGACCAATTTGAAATCAAAAACTCAGCAGTATTTTGATTAAGTATACACCGATTTAGAAATTTCAAAGAATTTTCCATGGCAACTCGACAATGTACTAAGACTAGTATTACTCGTGAACAAGTCACGAAAAATACGTCGACATGTCATCGGCCCTATCTTTTAATTTAAACATTGATCGCAACAAACAATTAAAATTAAAAGTTTCTCATAAAAAACAATTAAAATTAAAAGTTTACAACAATAGTAGTTAAGAATTTATACCATTTGGTAATGAACAAAAAAAGATTAAAAATTACAACATATAAACATTAGTTTCAAATACTTCATCATTTAATTCTTATATATTTTCCACCCTAGCCACAACACGTCCATGAGGTAGACAACGATATTCTTTGATGTTGACATTTGTTGATGCTTCTGATTTCTTTTTGTCTTTCTTTTTGAAGCGCTGGAATTTCAAATACTGTAATAACAAAAAAGTAGAGTATAAATTTGTAACTTTTTCTTATATTCAAAATTTCAAAAATAATGTTGAGTAATTGAATAATTTTACAGATATACCTCATCAATGTGTGTCTATCTCTATTTTCTTCTCTCGTTTTGGCTATTCTTAAGCGAAGTTATTGTTTGCTGGCTCCTTGTAACATGAAATCATTTAACTTTTAAGTACAAAACTAAAATACAAGGATAGATAACGCGAAATATTTATGTTGATAATACAAATAAATACTGTGTAATATAATAACTACATTTATACATCCAACAACTTTACTTGCAAATTGACAATTATCTTTACAATACTGAAACATCCTATCTACTTGTAGACTTAAGTTGTGCCATGCCATAGACATTTTTCCCTTGCGTAACTGATCATAATCATCATTGTCATATATTGGATCTTTTTTCAGAGTCATTAGCATTAGGAAACCAATTATTTGCTAGCTGTATTTTAATTAAAAGTTATTATAATTTTATTTTACTATTGAAATTTTTAGTATGTTGTTGATTGAGATGCATCAACTTTAAACATGTAGAGTTTTCTTTACCGTAATTGCACGTATAGAGGATCAACAGTCCATTTGAGGTGGTTGATAAGTTATGACCTCTCTAAAATTCTGATTATTGCTAGCAGGGTGAACAACTTTTTCCATTTTTTCTCCTCTGGCCTATAAAATCTATAATAATAAAAAATAACCCAACCTCTTAATTATATCTCAGACGTCCATTCACCGACACGTACGACGAGGTTTGCGTTGGATGGCTTTAATCATTTCCATGGTACTTATGCAAGGAAGAATTCATCTGGGTCGTCCAACCCTTAATTACCAAATTGAATGGCGTTTTTGAGTTTCTCAAATCCTCTTCTTCCCGCTCCTCCATCTTCACAAACCCTAATTTTAATTTCAAAACCCTAATCACAACAATAACAACAACAACTAAAATCCCCAAATTCACATGCTCAATCTCAACAACAACAACATCATCACCATCACCAACAATCGAATTCAATATCTCCTTCGATTCCCCTAAGCCCAAACCCTCAAAACCATCTTCCCCCTCAGACTCGCCCTCTAAACCCTACGAGGTACCTCGAATACCCTATAACTTTATCTAAATTCCACAACTATCTTCTTTCCTCTTATCCTAAAAATTCCTCAAATTGAAAGCAAAGTTAAGAGCTTGAGCGAGGGTCGCGTCCAAACCCCTTTGCAGTATCGTATAAGAAGAGTTTCAGTACTTCTTGTATTGTTGTAGGTTCGTCGATGAAGATCACACTTGTTCGTCACTCATCCCTCGTAAGTCTTTATTTGGGTATGCTATCTTTGGCTTGTTCTCCCATTATGAAAGAAGACGCCATGTTCAACCATAGCCCTGGAAAATATAAATGAGTATTTGGTTTGTGCCCTAATTTTTACCATTTTCTTTTATCTTAGAATGTTTATGGCTTTACTTGCAGGCGTTTTTCCAGCGTTGGTGGAATGACCAAAGCGTGGTAGTCCAAAATACAATGAGGTAGTTAGTCAAATTTGGTAAACTTGAGTTCATGTAGATAACATATCTTTTAATATAGCTAATGCTGACATATTTTTTTATTGAGATTGTGGAGTTTTGACTATTTGTCTTGAAATGGGGGTATGTGCTTGCATGACGAGGCGGCTCCACATTATATCGACATGATCGATCATACTACTCTAGGGTATCGATTTATTAAAAGGGATTTCGGTCAGATACCAAGAATTGAATGGCAGATTGATCCTTTTGGACATTCTGCAGTGCAAGCTTTCCTGTTAGGGGCAGAGGTGTGTAGATTACAAAGCTTCAAGATGATCTTCTTCACAAATCATTTGTAACAAACGAATGTTGTTCACATGTAAATATTAGCTTCAAGTAAATAATTTAAAAAACGCTTCAACTATTAGTAGAGGAGGACGTATTTTTTAGCCTAAGAGCATGATGGGTATTGAAGTAAAAAAGTAGTCATAATCTCAACATTTATTCTCAAAAGTATATTATAAAGAGACACTTTTGTCGGTATAGGTTGGATTTGACTTTCTTTTCTTTGGACGGATTGATTATCAAGACCGAGGAAAGCAAAGCAAAAAAGTAAGAAAAGTCTTGAGGTTGTTTGGTGTGGTTCTAAGACCTTTGGTTCTTCAACAAAGGTGAGCCTGCTTAGGCTTAATTGTGGAGATATATAAATGGATCTGATAAATGGCGTCATTGTGCTTGATCTAGGTATTTTAGTTGTAGTGACAAATGATTTTCTGACCAACATTCTTTATAAATTTACAGATTTTTGCTGATGCATTCCCTTAGAATTATGAACCTCCCAGTGGTTTCTAGTTTGAATTCAATGATGCCTTTCCTGCTGTTCAGGCTAATCATGAAACAAGATCTATATAAAGTTCTGGACATTAGTCTATGCTCAAATTTATCTCTGTCCCAGTTCTTCATTGAAGGATAATGCCCATTTATTTTATTACAATGTTCAAGAGAAAGTCAACGACTTTGTAGCTGCTGCAGTATCCCAGGTACATGTGTGTTTGTGCGAAGTTTTAACTTGTTTTGTTGTGATAACTTCCCCAATACTCAATGAATTTGTACATACTATTTCTAAAGGGGTAAGCTATCAAGATCATTTTTATCTAAGATTGCGTGCCTTAGGTACTTAATCTCTTAGGATATGAAAATACGTGCTTTCGAACTCAACTGTAGTTAAGTGTGGTTATCAGATGCTCCATACTCATCAAAATAAAGACTGGTTTTGACAAATGATTGTAATTTCATAAATACTTCAGTCCTTATAAAGTGTAGTTGTTGAGTTCAGACAAAGATTTTAGGGGTCTTTAATGAACTTATCCACGGACAAATTAAGAGCTTAGTGCAGAGTTACATGTAAAATCTTGTTTTGTAGTGTGTGATTATTCATTTTATTTCCTCACATCTTATTTTGCGTAGTACAATTATTTTGATGGTTTCATTCTATAAATCATTGTGGGATATTCCAACATCAAACTCTAAGCTAGGAAATGCGTAATTAAAGTGCTCAAAGAACTTAAGAGAACAAATGAAGGAAAACAAATTAGCTATCTTTGGGGAGTTAGTACATCCACTAAGTTTAAATTCACTAACTCTTTTGCTTTCTATTTCATCTACAAGCTAACATAACTCGGATGAATCATATTATGTGGACCATTTGCTTTGATTTCAGACGTCCATTAGACGTCCATTCCACCGATGCTTATGACGAGGCGTGCTTTGGAAGGCTTGGATTATTTCCTTGGTACTTCTGTACCATGGAAATCATATGGGCCGGATAACCCAAAATTCTAATTGGATGGCAGTTTTGGGGTTTAAACTCCTTCTCTTTCAAACTCCTACTGTTTTGTTATCTCCAAAGTCAGGAGAGATCAAAACATCGCCATAGCCAAAAGTCCTTACAAACTCGAACAACCTCTTCTCTCGGTTTGTTTCTTTCTTTATTTCAGATTGATAATTTAGAATTACCGATTGTTTTGTGCATAACCCTTTATTGATTATTACAGTAAAACCCATAAAAGGGTGATCTTGATCAATTTTAGCTGAATCATATTGGGTTGATTGGGATTTGGGGTTTTAAATTGTTGCTTATGTTATGAATTTTAATGTAACGGGCTTTTCTATTTGACTTATTTGATACATTATAACATTAAAAACAAAATGAAATGTTGAAGCAAGCAGGGGTTTGGACAAGACCCCTTCACCTGGAATATAACACATTTTTTTTAATAAGTGTTTGTACATTTTCCTACTAGCATCTTCCTCGATTATAGTACACATGTTAGAGGGCAAAAAGCTAGGTAATATACTATCTGCACCCTTATTACATTCTCTGAAGTCATACATAACTGTAACTTCTTCAAGCTCAAGGGTGATTTGAATAGCTGCTTTTATAGTGAAGTAACTCCCTTATTTAGCCTTAGTTGCATCTCCCATATATTGTTGAACTAATTTGGTCCTAGTTACTATAACCACCATTTAAAGCCATTTTAACTGCTATTTCTAGCCTTCTGTACACTTTGAGCTTCATGTAAGATGTTTGACCCAGATTCTCTTCTTCCATAATAGCAAATGATGTATCTGCCTTTATCCTCCCTTATTATACCTCCATATTTCCCTCCATCTGAACTGAGTATCCTATAATGATTAATTTTAATATCTCCAGAATTGGGTGGCTCCGAAGTTCCCAACAAACCTAAACTGTCTTTCATGGTAAACTTGGGGTTAAGGCTCCATATATAGTGACACATTCTCCTTGAAAGAATTGAGTTAGGAACCATGAGACATGATATTTGTTTGCTCAAGCCTGTTACAAACATCAGAGATAATCACCTTGAATGTGACATTAATTTGAGCAATTTCCCCTATAGGCACCACACCATTTCATTTGCAAACAGTTGGTTTCGCAATATGGAAAAGCTCATTCATTATGTCAATATGGTAAGCGGTACTTAAAGCATGAGCAACTGGATAAGTATAATATACAGACACTAATATACTTATATTTTGAGCTACTCCTTGTTGTCTATATATAATTATTTTGGTCAAACTCCTCCTTGTCTTTGCCAAAGTTTTTAGCAATGAATAATATAATCGCTCCATTTTTTGTTTTAAAATAATAGACAGGTATGTTCCTTTAGGATTCCACATACATTTTCTCCAATTTTCATCACTATGTACCTCATCATTGTGATTCATTTGGTTCAATTCTTTTTAGGATGGGCGTGTCAATGCACTTTACTTAACCCCATCTATTTCGCAAGATGGAATCAATTAATCCGTTATATTGCTTTACCAATTCTGTGAAAACTGAGGCATGCTATTATCGGATATGCAGATCGTAAGAATCCATACTAGACAGGATACTTTACAACTAGGCCAGCCATAAAAGGATATATCAGAATGATGAGTGGTTACTATCTGGTTAGAGTATTTAGCCACTCTTAGCTTGAGTTATCTGGAGATAGTGTCTTTATTTCAAGGTCATTTCATTGTACTCCCCCTACTGCTTTGTAGGTTCAATAATAAGAGAAATAAATCCTTTCTCCATTAACAATTAAATAAAGAACTAAGATACCACCTTACACGCAGTAACATTTCGGCATGTAGTAACTTTTTTAGAAATACATGTCATGGAAAGGGCAACTGGGGTGTATTGTAAAAGGGTTCATAAAAATTAGAGGATATGTTAGTTCTTATGGCGATAATTGTCAAGGGAGAAGGTTATTTGTTTCCATGAAGTAATAGGACTCAACAAATAACTCTTTTGTTTTCATGAAGTAATAGGACTCTACAAATAACTCTTCTATTTGCATGAAGTAATTACAATCTTCTTGCAGTTTGATTTTAGCTGTTAATGTGTTTTTGATGTATAATCAGGCAGCGAGGCAATTGGAATATTTTAAAGGAAGAAGCAGCTTAGGACCTAACACTGACGCTTTAGCAGACGCATTGGCAATTGCTCAACATCATGATACAGTTAGTATAACGTCACAACAACACGTGGCAAATAATTATGAAAAATGACTGTCGATGGGTTATATGGAGGTCAGATATCAATTTGTATCACAGTAGTAGCTCTACTCATGAATATAAACATTCAGCTCAGTTATGATATATCGGTTCAATGAATCAATATATCTGTGAAAAAGATAAACCTCAAATGCATATTTAATATGATCTAAAATCATGGTCATAATTTCAAAATCATATGATATTTCCAGGTATATTGCATTTTATAATTCTTATTTATTTATACTGAAAAGGCAAGTCATCTACATTTATATCCAGGATATATCATGAGATTTTAAACAATCTATCGGTCGAATATCTGATACTGCGGGTATATTGTTGTCTATCATAATATAATGTGGATGCTAGGTTAAACACCGATTTATTCGACCGATAGAGAAATTTGATCCATTCCTATGTGGTTTGGCATCAAACTTTATCTTGAAATAATCTCTACTGCATCATTTTTCTGCAGGCGCGGGAGTTGTTTAAATCTTCCCTTGCTTGCTTGGTGAAGTTGACGTCAAATACTGGTACTGGTTGTGAAATGCCAAAACTAAATTTGAATAGCAAGGATAGTAACTCATACCTTAAAAATATTGCACAGTTCTAACTGTGGTCTAAAAATAAATGGATGTATATTCAATTTTCACTTGCCTGCAATATATTAAAGCGCAGTGTTTTGATGCAAGAAAATTCTTGTGTTCGAAATTATTACAAAATTAGCGCAATAAATTCATGAAATTGGCAAATATTTCGAGAGGTTAACATATTTGTGGACATTATGAAGTCACCTTAATACGTATAGAGACCCGCCCAAAAATGTTTTTGATTTACTCTCATACGAGTACGACCGGCTAATATTCTCTACGCTCTTATTTGATTTTTGATTTTTCTCAAGGAATAAAGGCTCATGATGGAATGAATTGCTTTTACAGTTCCCTCTTTTGAATGTTAGTTATTGTCCTCCATCAAAAGTTGACTTATCTCCTGGGAAAAGCTTGGTGAGATTTGTTCCTGTAAAATAAAAAAACAACCCATCTTTTTTCTTGGGTTTCAGACGTTCATTCCACCGATGCATATGACAAGGCATGTTTTGGAAGGCCTAGATTATTTTCATGGTACTTTTGTAGCATGGAAATGATCTGGGCCATCCAACCCTAAACTCTTTCTCTTTCAACCTCCTCCATACAAATCATTCTCCAGTTATCCTCTATTAATCAATAACTCTTCCCTATTTTAGTTTTTGGAGATTAAACTAAATCGATTCTAAGAAAATGTATTATTTTTTGCTCTGTTTTCAAATTACTTCATATGAATCTCTTGCGCTAAATAGTAATCAAATCAATCTTCGATTGATTGATGAAAAACCTTACTTTTGGATTTATCTTCAATCGATTGAGGAGAAAACTTTTATTTTGCAAGTCTTAACATATATTTTTTTCTATTTAATATTTATTACTCTATTTATTTTAGCATTGTTCTATTGTTGGAATAACGTATTGCATTCAGTTGTTTTATGGGAGTAAAAGAGAAAACTTATATACAATTACTCTCAGAGATGGAGATCAATTTGTTGCTCTTTCCAGATCTACCTCCACCAATTTTAGATCTTAAGTAGGATGAATTTGATGAATAAAAAATGAAACTATGGAACTCTCTCTTTTTAAAATCTGCTAAACCTGATTCCTGACTATACAACAGAAAGGCAATGTCACCTTTGCTTCGTAGGTTCCGCAGTAGTAAGGGCAAGGAAAGTAGAAACTAAAAACAAGAAATGGTGGTAGAGACCTATGGTAAATGATAATTGTTGAATGTTCCGTGAACACTTATCTCTTGTTTGTAAGAGCAGCATTGAGGTTGTGAGAAGTAGGGTCTAACCCAAACGTTGAATTGGGAGATTCACGTAAGCACCTACACTCATGTGTTGGGTGGGCATAGATTGAAGATCGCTTGTCAATTGTTCTATCCCTAGGCACCATAAATCCCTCGCGGGCATTTTCTGCAGGCATTAATTTCATCTGCTTCTTGAAAGCTTTCCAACTGTTTAGATCAATGAAACACATACTTTTAGAATGGGGACATCTATATGTATGTATGTACACTTCTTTTCAAAAAGGTGTTATAACAGAAGGTATCAAGCTTACTCTCCAAATAAATGTTCGTGCGTGCGTCTCAAATCTTAATGATTGTCCACTAATATATATCGAACAATCTTAAACCCAAGAACTAGAACTACACATCCCAAAAACACGTTCTTTACAGAGTTTGTGCAGTTCAGAACCTTGAGGTTATCATTTTGTGAAATAGGGTTATTAAGATAAACATCATTATTTTGCAAGCTGGGATAAAAAGCTGAACCCCATGCTCCTTTGAGTAAGACATGAATTCGAGGAGAAAAATGTTAGGCAGAGAAGCCAAAACATAATAGTTTGCCAAAAGTAAGTATGCACCAAGAAATTTTACCAAATATCAATTTGTATGTGATAGAAGGATACAGTTTGATGAGGGTACTTGTATTTATTCACAAAATAAGCATAGGGCCCATAAATCTTACTACTCTGGCAAGAGCCTGATATGTAGATAATGAGGAAACATTATGGCCAACTTTCCTGATCTAGGTATCCTGAAGTAGATAAACTAGAGCTCGATTCTGAGGCTTAATGGTCTTAGCGTGTCTGTACATGAACTGCATATGGCCCATGAGAAAATGTGGGAAATTTCCCCCTTACGTTGTCACAAAAACTTCACTAACCAAGCCCATACTGTAGTCTAAAGCAACCAGCCTCGATGCATATCCCAACAATTAAATATATACGGAGATTAAAGGGAAGGGAGCATGAAATCGCACATTCCCTTGTGTAATAAAATGGAAACTCACCTCAAAAGGAGCAAGCTTCTAAGGTTGTCGGAGACTCCTTGGTTTGAACAAGCAGAAACATCTTAAGAAGCGAAGCTAAGTTCCTTTTTTATTGGTATATCTTCCCAGATGCAAGATAGATGAAAGTGCTGCTATTGAAACCCATAGCTCAAAGCATCATCCCCGCCTATGCTTACCAAAAGAAAAAAATCAAATTAAGAGATGTATATTCATCTATCTATGCACAAAACCTGTAATTATCAACACATTCCACACAAAACCATCCAGTTATTTAACTGCAATGTAGTTACAAACTTACGATACTGTAAAGCATTCTAAAAATAGTAAAACAGAAAGGTATAAATAGCTCCTAAGTGTCTTTTTTTCTTTATTTTCATGTTAAAGAGGGATAGAGATTGCAGAATTGCCACCAAGGGAGTGAGAGAGCAGTTCCTCTTAATGCGATTTAGGCCAGACTGAATTATGCAATCTTTACTTTTAACTTGTTTCTGAAGAATCATGGTATGAATATTTTATTTAATCTTCTTTTCTAGCAGTAAGTTGTGCTTTGATTTAGCCATAGGTATAGTTTTTCATTCCAATGTATTTGTTATCCTTATTTGCAATGAAGGGGGGGTTAAAATATCAACACTACATACTTCTCTAATAACCCAACAATAATATATCTGTGATCAAATTTCTTCTTAAAATTTGTTTGGGAATTAAATTTGTTTGTACATTCATATATTCCCTTTTCTTGTCAATCACCAAACAGCTGTATAAACTGTTTTGAGTCTTAGGAGCCAATCTTTCCAATTTCAGTAGAAGGATGAGTTAACCCTATTTTCGCTTGCCCCCAATGTCTTTTTTTTTTCTTTCAGAAATAGGATCTCCCTGTCCCCCTCTAGGCCTTTTTGTCTAGAGTGTTACCCTCAACTCTTGAAGAGATTGTTCCTTAATCTCAAATTAAATTTAGAGCTCTAGCAACTTTCTGATAAATCCTTTTCATTACACCAAATTATGAGTAAGTGTTAGGATTATCTGAAAACCTTCAAAGTAAGCATATCTGAACACATAGTAGTGGTGTTGCTAAAAAAATCTACACGTCCAAACTAACAAAAATAAGATTATCAATCCATGAAACTATGAATATACTGTATGATGGTGACCCAACTTTGGACTAGTATATGTTGTGGTATCTAGGTTATTCATGATCGGAGGATGAGTATATTGATGTTTATTAAACATTACTGCACAAATATTATTTAACATCTTCTCTATTGTGATCCATTACAGAGGTAAATCTATGTATTTTAATCCATATGTTCTACTCAATAAATTGCATTGCAGCATCAACAGTCAGAGATGAGTCCCAAGTTGATGTTCCACAAGAAGGATTCAAGGGGGTGACTGGAGTACCTACCCCTAAAAGGAATGAATGGAAATGAGGTGGAAACTTCTGTAATGTTCAATGATAAGTCCCCAATATTGTTAGAAGCAGAATGCAATTTCAAAGTTTTCTTCACAGATTAGTATCTTAGTACAGTTTACATGGATATTAACATGGGAAAAATTTGTTGAACATACAGAAGCTACTTTCTTCTTTGTTGATGAAAAGTTTAGATTACTCTTAATGTTTTTAAATTTGAGAGCTGCTTGGAGGGCCTCAGGGTCCTAAAGCATAGTAACCACGAATGAGAAAGTGCTACCTAGCTTTTGTGTAACCTGGAAACTTTGATAGCAAACTATTAATTTCCAACCTTAAAATACTATCTTCTTAAATCAAATAACATTAAATCAAGTCCCTTTTTCAAATTGATTCCTTTTCACGACAATATTTTGGTATCTCCTAACAAACAGTTTACATAGTAGGTTTTATATGAGCAAATGTTTAACACGTTGAGCTCAACCATGCATCAGTCGGGAAATAAAGAACCTTCTTTCTTGGAATGAAACAATGTCCTTTTCCCATTACTTTTACCAAATCCAGCATTTCGAAGTGCCACTTTCATTGAAAATATTTCTTTAGATCCTCTATTTTATCCGTAGCTTATTCTGCGAAGAATAAGTTCAGACTCACCAAATGACTTATTACAAGTTGACATATTATTCGAAAGAATCAGGCTAAAAAGAATACCTCATCAGCATATGAACCGATCAGTTCTTCTAGCCCGTAAGTTATTTCCATTAGTAAACCCATATGGAAACAACCATTTTTAATATGCATATCTATAATAATAATAAAATAGCCAATCTATTTTCTTTAGTTTTAGACGTCCATTCCACTATTGCGCATGACGAGACATGCTTTGGAAGGCCTGGATTATTTCTATGGTACTTCTGTTCAATGGAAATCATCTGAGTCGTCCAACCCTAAATTGCCCAATTAGATTGTAGTTTTGGGCTTTAAACTCCTTCTTTTTCAATCTCCTTCTCTATACAAATACTTCTTTGGTTCTCCTCTATAAATTATGTGTGTCTCTCTCTCATCTTTACACCCCCTCCCCAACTCTCTATCTCTCTCACTCTCTTTCTCCATCTCCCTTTATCTATGGTTTAACTTCTCTCCCACTGTCCATATCTAATAGCAGCACACCACTCTGCTGTAGAAAGTGACGATGGAAGTGATAGAAATCTCCAGTATCACGATGTAGAAGATCGATCATGGCATTCTCAATACAACTCCAACTAGGGGTATTAGATTTGGCCAAAGGGAGCCAGATATTGGGTCCTTTCATGAGAAACCATAATAAATCAAGCTAAAGGGGGTGGCATGGCTGGACTCGAATTTGATTTATTGTATTTCCCACAAGGGGTTTGGAGGAATTGGCGAGATAGATAGGTTGGTGAAGTTTTATTTTGGGCTTATTTGCTTTTACTGATTTGGGGGAAATCCCAGTTATGTAATGTGAATTTGCTGATTTGGAAGAAAGATTTAGGGGAAATTTGGAAAAAAAAATCTTACCTAGATTGGTGCCACTCAACAAAGGTAATTTTTTTTTTACTATTCTTAATTGGCTTAATTTGTTTGATTTTTTAAACCAGATGAGTAGGACTTTAGATTAGTCATGATTTTTTTATTGGGAGGGAAGACGAGGTTTAATTAGTATTGAAAGACTGAGGCCTTATGGAAATCAATGCCAAGGTGACTTACATTCGACTGTGAATTGAACCTTATGACAATTTTGATAGAGAGATTAGAGATAGGACAACTCAACTTATAGGAAGTGAAAGGAAGTTCTACTCTTCAATCTGCGTGGGTTGCACTACTTGAAAAGTAAAATATTCTTTATATTTAAATATAGCAATTGTACAACCTACAGGTCGCACATGACTGACTTGAGCAAGCTCAGTTTTGCTACCTTACCTATAGTTTTGTATCCTAGACATAGAGCATCGGTGGGATCTTTTCTGAGGAAGATTTCGTTCTAGTAGGATGAAGCTCTCAGACCTCAGAACGACGACGTCTAGCTGTAGCAAGATAGTAAGACTACTATAACAACGTTAGGCTAGGGGGAGATGTAGGTATAGGTATCAAAAGAACCATCGGTATGGTACGAAAAAGAGCTTTGATGGACTGGATAGTAATACAGTAAAGAAACTAGGCCTTCTAAACTGCTTTTGTAAGCTACTTATTTAGCAACCTATATTGATATGAAATATATTTAGATGTAGTCATTCCTTTTCTTAAAGGGAAGTTTATTTATTTGCTATATAATTTCAAAAACAAAAACTAAAGTTTTATTACACTTTTAATTGAACTCTGTATAAAGAATTATTCAATTCGATTACTTCAGCTTTAAAGTTTGTTCTTCAAATTATGTATTCATATTGAATTAAATGTGGAAATGTTTTCAGTTTCTCATTTTTTAAATCTTTTCTGCATTTTCAGGAGGAAACTACTACTATCAAGGCTGCAGGAAATTCATAATACAAAACAACAGTCTTAGACAGTTATTATATATATATTATGACCTTCTCAAAGTGACTAGAAGTATCATGCCATTTAAATCTTTTTTAGTTTCAAGTATGACAAATTGCTTAAACTTAGAATCCTTTTTGCAATGTGTTTAGAATTCATTTGTCATTTTATGCTATAAACATATTATTTTATATGCTAAATAATGTTTTGAATTACATAGGTGCAATCAGATTGTTTGGAATTATTCACATCATCTTTTATTTGCTAGATGTTTGTACTGACATTGATTGATTGTTTGTTTGCTAAGTTTAGTACATTACTTTTATCTTTGGTGACCCTCAATATCTATTAACCTGAAACCTTTTTTATACCTTCGCTAGAAAACCTCACTTGGTCTCTACAAACTGCAATATCTACCACATACATTAGAATTTTCCTGGTAAATTCTCTTATAACATTAATTGGGAGAGATGAGACAGTTATTGTTGCGGAGATGATCAGTAATACGATTTTAACTTTGGATGGGGGAAGCACAAAAAAATGACAATATAACCAATATCTGAAATGTTATGAACCAAAAATCGTCGAATTCAATGTTAAATTAACAGGTAGAGATTTTTATAAACTGTTACTCCCGTACTAGGTCTCTGATTCATTGGCAAAAAATTTATAATCCAACTTCTTAGGAATGACCTGTTCCTACAGATTCTGAGTACCATATTTATTTCAGCAAAAAACTCTACATATGCAAAACCATGCAAAATAGGACTATATTAGTAAGATTAACACACATGAAAAAATAATGGCGAGAAACCAATCGAAACTAATAGAAATCATTAACGTAACCCTTCTTTCTCTTGATCAAGTAGTTCTTAATGGCGGCTAAACCATAATTTCACCATATCCCCTTAAAAACAAAAATGGCACCATTCTTCGGTAATCTAAAACAAAACCAAAAACACAAAAATTAAAATAAAGAAGTCAACGTGGTAAGATCACCAAGGATCTAAAACACGAAGTTATATTAAAAAAATTAAACCAAACTAGGTAGATTTAATTCAAAATTACAAATTATAATACTAAGTACATTTAAGTCATTTGATATTTGTCTCTGAGATCCAATATATAAAACCAACAAGCAATCTGTTTCCACTTGGATATGAAGATCACAATAGTTTGTAAGCTGTCGTTCAATTCCCTCAAAGATTCTTTAACCTTAGTAAGAACGAACTTAACAACTAGCAAATGAGAACATCATTCAAGGTACCTCAAGAAAAAAAAACATAGTGCAAGTTTCTTTGATCAAAATCGAGTAATATCCAGTTATCATCTTATTGCAAAGACTATATCCAAGGACGAGTATTATCCAGCACATAATTTTAGTTAAAATGGCGGGCATAATACGGCATTCCTAAGCAAAGAAAAGTAAACCTTAATATAACACAAAATTACACTCAAACCCAACTTGAATCTTACAAATAATGCGTTTGCACGCACTAGAGCGTACCACATTGCTCGTAATTAATAAGTACAATTTCATTAGATAAAATAATATTAAGATTTGGTATAAAGTATATCATTAATTTATCAATATGTCCTAAATAATTGACTCAGGACAACACCTGGTTCTACAATGGTGGCAAAGTTAAGTGAAAGTACCAAAGCAAGGTGTATAGTAATAAGGCTTAAACCAAAAGAAAGTCAAGCAAGGCATAGAGGTACTATCATTTTTTAAAACTAAATAATTCTAAAACTAAACGGGAGCCAAGCAGGGCATAGGAGCTATACTATTATGTATAGAGATATTAGTAGGATGGTAAAAATAAAATAGTGCCAAACAGGGCATATAGGTACCCATTTTTCAAGCCAAATTGGTGCTTTGATATCTATTTAGTACAATATCTAAGGGATAATATACATGGAGACTGTAATCTAACCCAACCCAACATATTAAGGGGGGTGGAAGAAAGAGACATGATTTAAACGGCAGAGTCATGAATCCACGTTATTACTCATGTAACTAAATTATAATAAATTTCCTTTACATAAGTGAAGCATTATGCCCTAATTCCAAACATAAAGCCTTGTACATAATGCCTAAGATGAACATAAACCAACCTAACATAATGCCCTCGGAATTGGATTTGCAATTTGAAATTCAGCCTTGGGTATTCACCAAAAAATAGTAACATCATCTTCTTTAAATTTATGTGTAGAAAATCTTGAGAAAAAAGTCCCATAACATTAAAAACAAAAGCTAAATTAAGAGTAAGCAAACCCAAACAAACCAAAATGGTTCTTGATAAAAAAAATCAAAACCCTTTCTCAAAAACTAATTTAGGTGAAAGGTCAATAGTAGGTCTTTAATCTAGAGGGAGTGATAGTTAATGTGAAGAACTTACAGCTGCAAATGAAAGAAGAGTTGTGGAGAATAGCATTTATTAGGGATTTATGCATCTGCATATGAGGAAAAGGAGAAAATATCAACAAAACCTATGTTAACCTTTAAAGTGATGGCAGAGAGAGAGATAGAGAGAGATATCTAGCTGTTGCGGTGAGAGAAATTTGGTAGAGAGAAATAATGGCTAAAAATGTAATGGGTGGATGGAAGAAGACGTGATTTTTTTTAAAGTAAGAGAGGGAAAATGGGAAATTTAAACTTTAGATAAGTAGTTTGAGCAGTAGTTTATAGTGGGTTGTTTGTGTAATATGTGTCATTGAAAAGATTAAAGTAAAAACATACACATGCTAATCTAATGGACACATCACTTTTTATCAGTTTTACTTTGCACGGTTTTGAGGCAGTTCAACGAGAAAAGTGACAATAGTTTGCTTCTTTAAAAATGTGGTTATTGTGCTTATGATGGCCATACTTATGACCCCCTCCACATAGGACAACCCTCCCCAATTGTAATATGGATTAGAACTACCCGTGACCAAGTCACGGTGAATACGTCAATGCTCCTTCAGCGCTATATCTTTTTTGTTATAGCATATTTTGTTCTATACTAAGCATGCTTTTGGGACTACTCTTTATATTTTTATTTTAATTATATTATTTGGTTACACCTTTTTCATTAATAATGGCTTGTAATGAATTAATCATTGTGTAAACTTCGACCTAGAATAGTACAAATAAGTGCCTATAACACATTACAACCACATGAAGGCATAATATTTTCCATTTCAAGAGGATCAAAGTGTGTAAAAGGTGTCAGTGGTTTTAGATATGGTGTATATTCAATTTCCTGTTATGTTGCTATGTTCTGGGAGTTGTTATATGTTCAATGGAACCTATTAACCATTAGAAATACATATTAGATCTGAGCAACATAGATAATCGAATTTATTCAATTACATTCAGCAATAGGTTCATTGCCATTATTAGTCCACCAAAGCTAAACCAACAAAGTATTACAAAATTAGGAAATGTTATTCCATTATACTTGATGGTTTTAAACCACAACCTTTCTTCACATTAGCAATACTTCAAATCTAAACCAAGATATAAAGAAATTAAGAGTGCAGGTTTTGTACTTGGTTCGAGGAAAGTTTGTGAGAGTTCCTTCCACTCCTGAGATGAGACCTGAGAGCACCACTCTCCACTGGTTTTTGACTTGCTTTGAATTTGGTAAGTTAAGAGAGAGAGAGAGAGAGAGAGAGAGAGAGAAAACAATATCTTCTCAACTTCTCTGATGCCCCAAAAACTCGCTACCTCCCTTATTATCCACCATTTCCCCTTTACTTTGTTTGGACCGCTTATCCGCCATCTTCAAATGTACAAAATCTGTAATCAAACAATGATCATGCATTCAAATAAGCACCTTTGATGTGTTTTTTCATATATATATGCTTTCAATCTTGTTTTCCTTTATATAATTTTTACCCCCGTAATATGCATAATGTATTGTGTTCCACTTCTAAATTTCTTTAAGAGAATTTAAATTAGCATGATAAAATAATCTCCTATTATAGTTTCAAAAGGAAAGTGACTTAGACACGCCCAAGTACCGTTGTTATGGTACCAACACCCAGTCTACGTATGTACCTTACAGATATTGGCCCCTAACATGTGAAGACATACGAAATATACAATTTAAATGGCATCTCATTATTTACTATTCACTATTTAGTTAATGTTGCTAAACAACAATATTAAAGGGTGCTCCCGGACTGGTTTGTAACAGAAGATTTGGTTGTCCTGTTGATAATGCTAAGGGAAAAAAATCAAAAGTAGTCACTCAATTTATCTTGATCTCTCCCTTATTGTCCAACAAAGAACAACTTGTAATGAAACCACCATCCATTTCAATATAAACAACAGTTGATTTTCTCTCTATCGAGAAATCTTCCAACTTCAAAACAACCACAATAGTAGACCTCACAGTGATTCCTGGCAAATAACTATTTTATAGATCAGCTTCTTTGGCAAGGCTTATTAGTCGGGCCTAATAGTATGCGCAAAAGTGTTTTTGCTCATGCTCATGCATGCGCACTAACCTAACTCCTAGGATAGACTAATTATTCCACATCTCATCAATGATGAATACTTTCTTGCCAACTTTCTACTTGCAAACGCATGATTCCCACGATCTGGATTTGTTTGAAAGTAATGAAAGAATAAAAAGACAATGTATTTACATAAAATTAAACCGTTTCCAATCTATCCTATCTGAAGTTACAAAAAAGTAAGGAAAAAAAGAATTGCAAACATGGTCAAGTAGTAAAAATATATGCAACTTGCAAAATGGAAGGGCTAAACCTTAGAGCATGATACCTTAGACTGACAATGTAGAAGTAACGTCCTGTGCAGATTCAAACTTGTAAACCAAGCCCAAACTTTCACATTGGAGCTTGTAAGAATTTAATCAACATTTGTATTATTCAGATTGACCCCATGATTACAAAACATTCCAATTCATAAAGAAATAGGAAAAAAAATGGAATTTATTTATAATTTGAACGCCAAATCAGTAAAAAAAAAACATAGCACTGATTAAATAACATATTCAAATATATCATGAAGTCAATGGAAGTACTGTTTTTTCTACTCAAAGAACATCATGTGCTAGCATTAACTGTATTTGAGATAAGTTCATTTACTCCACGGATTAACTTAGGATATAAGTTTAGCCATGGGTATGGGCATTTCCTTCTTCCCGTATCTTCTTTGGCCTCATGAGAGAAATTGTTTGCCCATAATCAATCTTCTACTCAGCATCTTTGAATGTTCATAACAAGTATAATCTTTGTAGATATTTTAGGAGAGAGCGAAGGAGATCATCGCAAATACATAATTATTTAAGGGATTCAGAAGATACCAACCCCATCTGCGACTAAAACTCTCAAGGCTACTCCTACCCATAATCACCATGTCTAGAAAAAATAAAAAATCCCCAAAATCAAATTAAAACCATTAAACAGTGAATCAATGTGTATGTGAAAGAGAAAGAAAGAACCTGAAGTGGTTCCCTTAATTGAGTCATAGTACTACCTATGACCAAGTCACGGTGAATACATTGACGCGTCTTCAGCGCTATTATTTATGCATCTAAGTTGGTGTCTCCAAAATATTGTGCATATATCATACACGCCTCTTGTTTGAAATCATCAGATAACTCAAATATCTACATTTTGGCCTTCAAAAAAATATTACTTTCTAAATTTAATATATGCAGTATAGGAGCCAAGTTTCGTAGGAGGGGAAACTAGCTCTTACACCACGGGGTTATCTTCAGCTAGGGGATTATGCAAGTATCTAAGAGAATAATAAGAAATATCACTACACTAACAAATTTACGTGGAGTCCTAGAATGGGTTTCTCCATGACCTTTAGTGAGGATTTTAATGGTTGATGATATATATCGAGTTTAGATGACAGATCGAATAGAGGTCGGCTACAGGGTAGTCGAAGGTAATCTTGAAGGGTTGATGGGAGAGATTTTCTAACCCCTTCCTAGTGCCTCCTCCCTCCTATTTATAGGAGATAGAAAGGGCTGAGTCACCATGGGAGGTCAGATTACATGTATATCCTTTGGGGATAACAGTTTTGTATTCAGGGTCAGTTCTGACACTTTAGCTATCAGGCAGCTCATTTTACTATTCTATCTAGTGAGCTAGCTATCAAACGTGTCTGCCTTCGACCATGTATTACCATGGTCGAAGTCTCTGTATTACTGATACTGAGTTCTGGTACTAGTCGTCTGTCTTCGGCTTTGACTATAATGTCTTCGAGCATTCGATTAATGTCGGAAAGCTTCGCAGACTTATTTACTGCCTTGCTAGGCTTTAGGTCTCTAGGTAGGCTTTAATGTAGCCTTCAAGTATTCGATTGGTACTAGAAGGCTACGAGTAGGCTATTATATTCTCCCCCCTTAGCAGGAGCCTCAGAAATTTATGTAGATGGTACGTACTGAGAAAATTGGTTAGGCATGGGAAGTTAAAGAGTTGACTGGCTGAATGTGTGCGGTTTCGAGAAAAGTAATTAAGGAGAGTAATTAATGTAAGTGGTGATTAAGGGGGTAGTAAATGTTCTTAATTGCAGTATAAATATGGGTTGTTAGGGGGAAATTTTTCATATTCTTCATCTTCTTCTTTGAGTAAACCAAACCATGGAAACTACACCGAACACACGGTACCAGAAAAGGATGGAGGTGAGGGAGCGCCGTATCGAAGAGAAGATGAAGATTCTAAAGGAGAAATTCTTCGGAAACCATGGATTGGACGTGTTATTGTAAGACTTGGTAGAGCGAGTATTGGTGAAGGCTATCTGCGGGCACCCATACATGCACTGGTGGAGGGTGATATAGTGGCTGGGTTTGAATATTAGTAACCGGTACTACCTATTGAAAAGCTTGGCAGAAGACCAGGTGGATGCTGAAGACATGGTTGAGGACGAGGCGAGGTTATGTAAGAACTGCCCCGTAATTAAATAGGGGGGTCTTCGACATGGTGGCAGGAATGTAGAGGGTTTTGGTTATTGCAGTAGTTGATTTCTTATTGGTGTTGCTCTATCTTTCTCTCTTTTCAGTAGGCCCGATGGCTGTTTTGTTTCTAAATGAAAAAAAATGTTTGTCAGAGTATGATAATAGAACCATGTTAGGTTTTGTAGACGATGATAATATAGGGGTGGTATTAACTGTCGAACTTTGTACTTAAGTAATGAACACGAGTAAAAATGGTTAACTTGGGTTCTTTCACGTAATGAAAAATACTGACCGAAGGTTCGAGAATGTATGTATACGCATGATGGGATGTGGTAGAATGTAGACGATGGTTAAAAAACAAAAGCATGGGAGGGCTCGACAAAGTCTATGGTCAAAGGTATTGTGCTTCAACTGCAAAATTTGACAGCCATAATAGTAGACATGTCAGAAGTGATGTTGTTCCTAGGGCAGTGTGCCACTGTAGAGCATCATGATGTTTCCTCGAGGTATGGGAAAGAGGTGGAAGTGGCATGTGGGTTTGAGTTGACAGCTTTGGGCAGTGTATCAGAAGATTTGAGAAGGCCAAAAGAGTATTTTGCTGGCGTAAGTGAGTGGCACGCACGTGGGAGTAAGTGAGGGCAATATTTGTAAAACACATCATGGCTGAAAATGAGGGGGGGAGTGGAGTAGTGGTAATGATGGTGAATGGGGAAATCGAGGCAGTTTTGTTTTTCTTGGGTGGTATTTAAAGAGCTGAAAATGAGAGTCACTGTTCCAATAGAATTATCAAAGAGAGAAAAAAGGAAGAAGAGGGAAAAAACATATGCCATTGTTACAGCTGAGCTTGCTAAAGAGGAGAGAAGAACACCTCGTTGTTACTGAGAAATCAGATCTACTCGAACAGGTATACTTCTGATAACTTAGTAAAGATAGACCTTTGAATTTTGTTGTTGCCTCCTCATGTGCTCGTTGTCTGTACGGTTTGCTTTTTAGCTGTAACTACATGATTGGGGAAGGGGGTAACCCATGTGGCTGAAGGTCCGGCCAAGTGGTAAATTCGGAGGTGTGAGGGGGTGGTTGGGGTTACAGTCGAACATTCGACTATGGGTTGGGAGATTTGGAGAGGGTTGAAAATAATATGAGATCGAAACTTGATACTCAAATATATCGAGATAATTTTGCTCCTCTTCTTCTATAGGGTATAATGCGTACCCATCGAGCTTTGAAGATGAGGCTGGTAGTTGAGAAGGACAAAGTAAACGAACCAAGTATATCTGGTCAAGGTCGAGGGGGTGAGAGAAGTGATGTAGAAGTGTTAGAAATTACGACTGACACCTTATTGGCTATGGTAGTGCCAGAGGTTGGAGCTTCGACTAGGAGCCGTCGTAGGGCTCGAATACTCGGGGAGAGTGACAAAGAGAAAAATGAGGAGGAAAAGGGAAAGGGGGACAAAGGTAATGTCAAACCTCCAGGTGATGAGAAGGAGGAAGGGGAAGAGGAGCAGAGTGATAATAGGGATGATTCAGATAATTCGGGGACAACGGCAAGACCAGTCTCGACTCAAGAAAAGGTAAGACTGGATCGATTCATGGCGAAGCACGGGATGTTGAAGGTGGATATTATACTAGTGCCAGTAGGGGCCGAATTTTCATTCAAGGATACCCCTCAGGTAGGGATTATGGCATTCAGAGGCCAGATTCGATTAGGGATGCAACTTCTTATTCCAAAGCTGGTGAAGCATGTATTAAATTTTTGGGATGCTGCCCCATGCCAGATGAATGGAAATTTTTATGAGATAATGAGAGTTATTGAGGGGATGAATATGGAGTTGAAATGTGAGACGAAGGGTTTGATGGAGTGGTTTAACATCGTAATAGGGAAACTGTCCTGAAGCACAAAAATAATTAGGTGAGGAAAACTGTCCTTCGGTGTGTATTTATTAAGGTCTGTAAAGTTGACGTAGATACGGATCTTTCCAATCTTATTGGGGACAGCTACAATAATTGAGATCCAATCGGCGTATTTGACTTCTCTGATAAAACCCGCGGCCAAGAGTTTTTCGACATCGAGGTTCACAACTTCTCATATCTTCACAGCCAAAGTATATTTCTTCTGCTTCATAGCTGTAGACCTAGGAATAAGAATGATTCAATGGCAGGCCAGTGTGGGTTCGACGCCGATCATCTCATGGAATGTCCAGGCGAAGATATCTTTGTTTACTCGAAGGAACGTGGTGAGCACGAGGCGTTCAGCCTCATTCAAAAAACTACCAATGAATGTACCTAGACCAGGGTCATCGAGTTTAGCATAAACCGTTGGTTCGATAGGTGTGGTAGAAGGGCTCGATGGTGTGGAGAGAGTAAGAAGCATTGATTGTTATGGTTTAACAAGTTTTCTGGTAAGATCGATCTCAGGGTGCTCGCATGAGCGGGCAAGGTTCTGAGGGCCTTCATGTTCCACGTACTATAAGGGGTAGTGAAGCAAAGTATTTGGTGGTAAGTAGAAGGTATGGCTTTCATGACATGAAGCCAGTCACGCCTTAGAATGTCCAGGTTTTTAGATTCCTAATCGATAACAAGAAAGCTGATTTGGAGGGTGACTGGGCCGTGGTGTCAGGGAGGCTAAGTGACCGACGGCGACTTCGGTAGTACTGTTAAAGCCCTTGAGCTTGACGTTGGCTGGTGAAATAAAGTCTATTTTTTGCATGGCTCAAACAGTCTGGAGGAAAAGTACGTCTGCTGCACTGCCCGTATCAATGAGCATGGTATGGAGGATGAGGTGTTCGACCTTAATCATAATAGCCAAGGGGTTGGAGTGGGGGAAGCGAGCATGAGAAGTATCGCAATTGATGAAGGATATACCTTCAGGTTGAGGGCATGGATAGATTCTGGTATATGGATGGGTATCTTCTCCTGATAGGTAAACTAGCAGTATTCTTCGACGCGCTTGTGCTTGCTTCAAGTATGGCCATTGTCGATGTTGTTGACTTCGATGAGGTAGAGTTAAAAAATGTATACCTTGGCCGGGTTGGTAGTTGGAGCGGGTTGGGGCTTGAGATACGACCCGTCGAGGTAATTAGGGAGATCGGCTACATATCGATATAGGCGACCTACTTTAGGAATCATCTCCAGTGATTATTGTAGAGCATAGCATTTGTTGGTAGGGTAACAATTGCACTTGTAATTTTGGCATCAAGGCTCGTCTTTTTTGACCTTGATGGGGAAGGGGGTACGCCAAATAGAGTCGGCCTGTATTTGTGTGAGAAGGGTACTGATGGGGGTAGTGAGTTTGGTAAGACCGGCATGGGTCATTTTTTATGGATTTTAGAAGGGGTAACATCAGAGTGAGGGAGTTTGCAGCTCTTGGTCTCTTGTGAGACGAGAGCGACCATTGGCGTAGAAGATGGTTAAGGTTTGTTGTGGTTGGAGGTTGAGATTTACCCCTGGCGATTGGATTCGCAGAGACGTTTGAGGTAGATGTATCCATTAACCTTAGATAACATCTCCTCAAGGGTTTATGGCTTATAAAGCACAATGTACTCCTTAACATGACTGTGATCTGGTAAAGTGTTAGAGTACGCGAGAATGACGTTCGCACTCTCAAGAAATCACTTGGTAAAAGCTTCAAGTATTTCATTGAGGAATTGTCAGAAGTTGAAGAGAGTGTCGACTTAGACCTCACGGTCGTTGTTAAAGGCAAACTAGGTGATAAAGAGGTTTGACAAATGTTTGAATCTTCGGATAGATCCCTTAGGGAGGTTGTAGTGCCATTTAAGAGGGCTATCAGTAAGACTGGTAGGAAACATGCGACTTTAGGGGATATGAGATTAAGGGTCAGTATTGCAGTATTTGCTAATTTTAGGGGTATAGAAATTTGGGGGTACTTTGACCGCGAGGAGTTTGAGGCAGATGGAGTTGCTTAACCGACTCCAGGAGTTCGGTGTGGGTCTCGCGCTGATACGAATTACGGCATGGATTTTTTGATCAATTTCTTGTTGTATAAGATAAGCCGGATGAGGAGGGGATCACTGGGGCCGAGGGTATTGGGCATGTTTGGTACTGCGCTCGCCAAAATACTCTCAAGCAGGTTGCCGTGTGGGGTGGCGAGAAGAGCAAAGTGTAGAATAAATGGAGTCCTCTGAAACAGGGACACCAAGATGGATTGAGCCAATGGGTATGGCGGTGGGAGCGCCCTCAGCGCCAAGATGGACAAGGGGGACCTCCAGTTAGGGGTGGGGCCCAAGCCGTGGGTGTGACCTTGTTGAAGTTCTTGAACGGTAAGGCATAATTTATCTAGAGCACATTACTGTCGGTCAAAGACATCTAAATGGTGTTGTTGTTCAGCCTCAAGTTCTTGGCCGCATTCTTCACGCTCAATGCGTAACTGATTATTGTGGGGCTCCTCAGCCTGAGCAAATAGTTGGCTAATAAGGGCAAGTTGAGCGGCTACTCCATCGGTAGAGTTACCGACGATGGCGGATGTTGAGTGAAGAGTGGGGGCCATTGAGGAAGGCCAGAAGGGGTGAAGAAAAAAAAGGAAAAGGGTAGGGTAGATGTAGTACAGACGGTACCAAAAGTAGGAGCCAAGTTTTGTAGGAGGGAAAACTAGCTTTTACACCACGGGGTTATCTTCGACAAGGGGCTTATGCAAGTATCTAAGACAATAATAAGCAATATCACTGTACTAACACACTTGCGTAGAGTCCTAGAATGGGTTTCTCCACGACCCTTAAAATGGTAGATGATATATATCGAGTTTAAAAAATAGATCGAATAGAGGTCGGTTACAGGGTAGTCGAAGGTAATCTTGAAGGGCAGATGGGAGATATTTCTTAACCCATTCCTAGTGTCGCCTCCCTCCTATTCATAGCAGATAGCAAGGGCTGAGTCACCATGGGAGGTTAGATTACATGTATATCCTTTGGGGACAACTGTTCTGTATTCGGGGTCAGTTCTGATACTGTAGCCGTCAAGCGACTCATTTCACTATTCTGTCTAGTAAGCTGGCTATCAGATGTGTCTGCCTTCAACCATGTATTACCATGGTCGAAGTCTCTTTGTTACTGATGCTGAGTTCTGGTGTTGGCCGCCTGTCTTCGGCTTCGACTATAATATATTCGAGCATTCGATTGATATTGGAGGGCTTCGTAGACTTATTTGCTGTCTTGCTGGGCTTCGGCTCTCTAGGTAGGCTTCGATGTAGCCTTAGAGTATTCGACTGGTGCTGGAAGCCTGCGAGTAAGCTACTACATGTAGCATCGAGTCTGTTCTTGAATTAATTCAAGGATCACAAAAGCTGCATACAACAAAATCATTCCACTTTTGGCTAAATATAAGGCTTATGTAATCTTGAGAAGATAAATTGAAATTAATATGTAGAATTGAGGATTTCTTAATTATCTTACATTCACTTTATCAGAGTCATCAATTTAAACATTACAAAAAACATGAATTACCAACACCTTATGAGGTAAGAATATAAAACATTTGATACATGGTGTAATTTCTAACTTAGCAATGGAAACTGATATTAACCATCTCATTTGATCTACTATTAGTCTAAGATGCAGGTGGTAGTGTGCCTTCAATATTGCCATATTTTATACACCAAAAATTTTAACCATGAGACTAAAATACAATAATTAAAACTATTAGGAGGGCTGAATAAGTAAAGCAATACATCACCTCAAACCTAATCCAAATGCTTTGAGCAGCCTAAATCAAGTAAGTTGCAACATTGTCATCAGTTAATGGCAATGTAACAATAGGTTGTCAAGCTCATAATCTACTTCAATTTACTTCAGAACCATAATCAGTTAGTAGATTCCATCATAGCCATGGGAATGCAACTCATATGCTCAAACATCAGGGGGGTAAAACAACACTTTATGTAATAAAAAGTTTGACTATTATAAACATGTGCAAATTTCCATCTTCACTCATTTTCATTCTAAGCCCTTTAGTCCTGAGTCATGAGTATGGTATTTTCCTGTGAAATAAATAATTACAAATGTCTGGTAAATAACTGCATAGCTAAATTAAGTTTAAAAAAATATGAAGATCCTTGTTTGATGCCAAACTTCGAGGAATGGCGTGCCTTTGAGTTCAATTTTAATAATATATATGCCAGAATAGAGCACAGTTCTCCAAATTAATTAAGAATATGAATGACTAATTGATTCTAATTCACAAAAAAACCTACAAAAAGAAATACATTTAGTAGATAATAATTTATTCTTTTTCAGAGAGCAAGCTACCCCCAAATAATATTATGATTACTGTAGGCCCTGCAACTACCACAATGTGTCGAGTATACAACAAAAGAATTGGGGGAGTTGGGTTGAGATGGAGTTGCACTATCTACCTTCTCAGATATGCTAGCTCCCAAATAAATACTGTTGTTAGGCAACATATTTCCACCACTAATTACAGTCTTTGAAAACCCATCATTAACCTGTTAATTCAGTTCATCAATAGGACCAGTTTATGTATCTCCTCTCCACCTGTAGTAGCCAATCTTTGCATGATCTCAACCCCATCTTAAATATCTCATCTAAGAAAAACCCCTAGATCTACAATCCCACCTTAATAACCACAACATTTACAAAATTTTGATAAAACTAATCAAATAAGTTATACACAATTATAATTAAAATAAACCCCAACTGAATTCGATTAAACCAAAATTGATAAGCGTTTTGTTTACCTTGTTTTTAACAATGGAAATACAGCTAAAGTCGATCGCGCGATGACCTCCTTCACATTTTTGAAATTTATCTTTGAGAGAGAGAGAGAGGAAGGGTTTACCATTATTGAGTAAATCATCGATATCCTGCAATGATCTGTAAATTAAAAAAAATCATAGAGTAAAACTCTTCAATGTTGAAGATTTACCGTCATAATCAGAAACCAAAAATAAGTAACTCTTTAAGAAGTTTGGATAATAAACCTAAAATATTGAAGTCCACGAATGGTTCTAAGGTTTTTACCAATACTAATACTCTAACCTTAAAAGAGTAGTAGTCTTACTGCTTTCACAATCTTCAGTTCTCCATGTGTTTCCCAAGTTGCTTCATGTGGTCTACTTCCTTCTAACACAACTCAATATAGATATAATTATTATCTCCAAATTCAACGCACTCCCTGACTTCCTGATAATAATCCACGATAAAGTATTTAAAATTGTAGCATAAAATTGTTGGAGTGGCAATGATAATCAGAACGTTAACAGGGAAATAAATTACAACCATTATTAACATTATGATAGAGGAAGAGAATAAAATTTGCAAAAGCATATAAGAAAATAAATGTAGCTGACCCTGTAATTAACATTGATCATTCTGTAATAATTCTCGAGGATGCTTGGAGAGACTTCAAATATGGGGAAGCCCAAATAGTTGAAATCAACAATAAACAACTACAATTATACTAAATTTGCATCGTAATTTTGGGCAATGAAACAACTAAAATCCCTAACTAAGTAAAAGAGGATTAAAAATATTTTAATTGAGAGAGACTACACACTCCATATACTGAAAAGAATTTGAGGCACCCACTCTATGAATGCTTCCATAGCCCATTATGTAATCTGCATCCATAGAAGAAACCCCCTGGTAACCCATGTCTAAATCATATTTTGTAAATCCCACCAGAGAGTACATGAGATGAAGACCTAGCATAGGAAGATTCAAACACATAGAGGAGTGAATGGCAATAGAAAGAGGAGGGATCGAGACAGACCTGTTTAGAGAAAGTTAAGTTTGAAGTTTGAATTAGTAAAGTAGTTAACTCTCCCAGAAGATAGGGAGGCATAACTGATTATACAAAATTACAGGTTCTTTAACCGAGTTGAAGTTGGCGTGGCTTTTAAAAAGGTTAATACCGCTGAAAGCTAATCTGGACCCTTCATATGCTTATTTTTTCCTCGAAAAACTTACCAACTTGAGTTTGTTTTGATACAAGTACCCTTGAATGTAATATAGATTATCATGAATAGTTTATTTAATATTTCACAGAGTTAGGACTGATGCATGTTACCACTATAGACACTTTTTACGTTAAAATATTAAATAATTATAGTTGACATATCGCATAATAATTTTGTGGGTATATTTATTGGAAATTTGAACGAGACAATACTCGTCCACGAGGGGTACCTAAGTGTTTAACGGCTTATTGCATACACTAAATCCAATCGCAAGTATTGCAAAAATGACTTAATATAATTTTATTTTATTTTATTTTAATCGAGGACAAGAAAATGATAAGTTTGGGGGCGTGATAAGTGCTAAAATCTTATATTTTAAAAACCTAAACCTACCTGAGTAGCCAATTGCTTACTCTAGTTATTGGGTTGTCATTAAGTTTCTCCCTCAACAGTTAGAGGGAGGCTCTAGGAGGGTTAGCACTCTTAATTGAGTCTCGCCCTTATTCCTAATGTGTTGTCTTATAATGACCTTAGCGGCGTAGAAGTACATTTTTTTTATAAAAGGCTACACCTATAGACCTAGAAAGTCCTCTTCCTCAGAGGTCTGAGGGAAGGACTAGGAGGACTATCACCCTTTAGTGGGAGTAATCCAAATTCTTAGCCCCCTTCTGAGGACTAACGGGGGATAGGAGCACACCTCTCAAAGAGGGTGCAATAGGAGGATTAGTCGGGCCTCGACCTCTTCTGAGGTAGAGACTATGGAAGATGGTGCTCTCTGTAGACCATCCATGTCCTAGCTTATCCAGCTGCTAGGTAGTGGTGTAAGTCCTAATTAGAATCACATTCATGGACATAGGTGGGTTGTAAGAAGGGTCTAAGGCCCTAAAAGCGGCAAGACTCTGATAACACCCACTAGGATATAACAAGGTCTTGGAGCATAAGAAGCTCAGAACTGAGCTGTCTCTTTTTCTCTAGACCAACTACCTCAGGAAAGTCTATACCCTGTCCTGAACATAGAGGGCCCAGACTGAGGACAGTCGCGAGTAATGACCCCTTAGAAGAGTACTCAAAGAGACCTTGGGAAAGCAATCCCATAGGTATATCTAGATAAGAAGGACTCAAGTACGGGATACAAAATCTCAAAGTCCTAGTTATCATCTAGAATATTCCTCTCCTCTCAAAATATTCTCCAACCATCTCCGAAAAATTTTCAAACTGTAGAGTCGGTACTGATCCCTAGCGTGGCTCGACCCAGCTTACTAATATTCTACAGCATTAGTAGGAATTTATTGAAGCAGAAATTCTAATGTATCAACTACAATTCCAAAGTCCATTGGATTATCACCATACTAAAATTGTGTGGAGAGGCTGTCATAGACAGTGATGTGATCGAAATGATTCTCGCAACTTTTCATGCTACTAATGTTCTACTGTAACAGTATTATCGAGCTCAGAGCTATGAACGTTATGCAGATTCAATCACTGTTCTGGTGGTCATAGAATAGAATAATGATCTGCTTCTTCACAATCAGGAACAGCGACCCACTGAAAGTGTGCCAATTCTCGAATCCCATATCGTAGCTACTTCAGGCTTTAAACCAGGAAAAGGGAGCAACTCTAAGAGAAGCCCCGCAGAGGTAAGAATTGGAACAAATGGTCAAGGAATACGAGGGGAAGAAATGACAAAGGTGAGATGAGAAAATTTTAACTCCCCAATCATAGACCAAGAAAAAACATGAGAAACAACGTCCTATGCAACAAATGTGGTCGCCTTGGACACTAGGCACGTGATTGTCGATCTTCCAAAATGTCTATCAAAAAATTCCCAACGCTCCAAGAATGATTGTATGAAGCTACATATGGCCTACGTGGATGTAATACTGCCCTGGCCGGGCGAGAGGGATACAAGATTATCAGGGTCACACCACGGATCGTAGGTCTAAACCCCACTTGTACGGCTAGCGAGAATTTGCCCACTAGGCGCAATCCATTATAAACTTGTACATATATTTTTTTTCTCCAACACTAACAATAGATATAAAAAATGATACATAAATATTAATATGAAACAATGTTATATTTATATGTACACTAAAGTGGATACTAGTAACAAACCAAAACAACTAATTTTATGCACACACGCCTCCTGTGGTGCCAAAATAACTATACTAGCTCTCTCGCCAAAGATTGACCCACAACTCTCAAACCTCCAAGAGTAAAATAATTGGATCTCGGACCCACTCTAATTCCATGTTCCTCAATGAGCTCATATAGCTGTGAATCTTACTCATAGCCTGAATCTGAAAAAATATTAACGAGAGTGGGCAAGCAAACCTCAACTCAAGCTCTTTTACATAAATAATAAATTGGTACATTAAGATAATGGTATACCTAAACTAAGAATTAAATAATGTAGTAGCCTACTCGCAGCCTTCTACCCCAGTCCCACTCGAAGCCTAATTGTAGCCTTCTACCTCAGTCATACTCGAAGCCTACTTGAATGTATCGAAGCCTATCCTACTCGAATTTATCGAAGCCTCAAAGACAAACTCCACATTGCATCAAGAACACTTCAACCATATCCGCACATGGTCAAAGTATGACAGGACAGACAACCAACTCACTAGACAAGACAGCACAGTTGTCAGTACTTGCAGCTACAGTGACAGCCCAACCACTACTACAGTATCAAAGTATAGAGACAGACCCAACAACTATTACAGTGACAGTTCCGACATTTTTGGCGCCTATACCCTTTCCGGGATATCCGGATCGTACCCTTGTAATGTGACCTAACCTTGGTGACTCAGCCCTTCCTATAATTCTATAAATAGAAGGGATGGGGAACCAAGGAGAGGTTACAAGATCTCTCTACTGAGCTCTTACACTTTACCTTCGACCACATTGTACTCGAACCTTTAATTACTCATCAGTAATAAAAACTCTCTTAAAAATCCTCATCTGAGGTCGTAGAGCGCCACATTCGGGCCTCTACGTAAGTATTTTGTCTACAGATTGTTCATACTTTAGATTATTTACTTGTATTTCTCTGATTGAAGATTAACCCCGTGGTGTAAGAGCCGACTTCCCCTCCAAAAAAAGTTAGGCCTCTACATTTTGCGCCGCCTATGCTTCCCACCCAACAAATCTCTCTTTCCTTTCCCCCTCCCTCGGTTTTCAACTTCCCACAGATTTCCAGTTCTACCAATGCCGGCAACTCCATCGACGGAGTGGCCGCCCAAATAGCCTTACTTTCTCAACAATTCTCTCAAGCCGAGGAGCGACACCATAATACAATTAGTTTCATACAATAGGCCACGGCCTCTACCTTGTATACCTGATATAAACACCAAATAATCAATCAACATCTTTTCCCAAACTTTGTCTCCTATTTTTTATTGAATTTCTTGGTTAAGCCTGAGTATCATGTCAACCCATCGACCCGACTAATACTTGGAGGCGACCTTGAAAATTTTTAAGCCTCCAATTTCGAGCAAACTCCAGGGGCAAGAATGGTCGAAAGACCAGACCCTCGGGAATGCATTGGGGGCGAACAGTTATGCTTCGATCAGACTTCGAAACCGTTGAAGTCCACTCTATTTCTTGGTTTACCCCGTGCATCATGTCCACCCTCGCCCCGACTGATACTTGGGGGCGACCTTGAAATTTTCTAGTTTCCAACATTCGAGCAAACTCGAGGGGCAAGAATGGTTGAAAGCCTGGACCCTTGAGAATGTGTTGGGGGTGAACACGTCTTGCTTCGTTGTGGCTTAGGCCTTCGTAGTTCAGTAAATCTCTGGGTTTCCTCTAGGTATCACGTCAACCTCGGCCCGATTGATACTCGGGGGCGACCTGGAATTTTTTCAAACTCCAAACAATCGAAGAAACTCAGGGAGGACGAATAATAGAAAGACTAGACCCTCGAGAATGCGTTGGGGACGACCACGTCTTACATCGCTGTGGATTAGACCTTCGATGTCCAGCAAATCCCTTGATTTTAAAAGAGCATCACAACCATCTCGAAACTCTTCAAGGTTCGACCACTCTACAATCATTCGACAGATACAGCCCATACAGATGCTGTCATTTAGGCACATCTACAATCCTGCCACATGCAAGAAGTTCTACAACATCATATATCAGAGAAGCAGTTTCAACACAAATCAATTCAAATCCAATTCCGTTCATAGCATACATCAAGTATCAAGCACAAGCAAGTCAATTCAAATCAATTTCAAAAAGTACAAGTTCCAAGATCAGTTTCAGCACAGCAACTCAAAGCCACTCGAACCTTCTAATGCTCACTCGAAACCGTCCAGTCAAATCCCAACATTAGATCACACTTTTTACTTCACAAAGTTCTGACTTATACTTCGACAGCTCATACTTCGACAGCTTCGACAGATTACATTTTTCACTTCACAAAGATCAGACTTTTACTTCGACAACTCATACTTCGATAGCTTTGACATATCACACTTTTTACTTCACAAAGTTCAGACTTCTACTTCGACAACTCATACTTCGACAGATCACACTTTTTACTTCCCAAAGATTAGACTTCTACTTTGACAGCTCATACTTTGAGACCTTCGACAGATTACACTTTTCACATCATAAATTTTAGACTTCTACTTCGACAGCTCATACTTTGACTGCTTCGACAGATCAGACTTTTAACTTCACAAAGTTCAGACTTCTACTTCGACAGCTCATACTTCGGCAGCTTCGACAGATCATACTTTTCACAAAGTTCAGACTTCTACTTTGACAGCTTATACTTTGACAGCTTCAACAGATTATACTTTTTACTTCACAAAGATCAGACTTCTACTTCGATAGCTCGACCTCGACAGCTTTGACAGATCATACTTTTCACTTCACAATATTCAGACTTCTACTTCGACAGCTCTGGCTTTGACAGATCGTACATTTTACTTCACAAATTTTAGACTTCTACTTCGACAACTCAGACTTTGACAGCTTTGATAGATCATACTTTTTACTTCACAAAGTTCAGACTTCTACTTCGACAGCTCTGACTTCGACAGCTTCGACAGATCACACTTTTCACTTCACCAAGATCAAACTTCTACTTTGACAGATCAGACTTTGACAGCTTCGACAGATCATACTTTTCACTTCACAAAGTTCTGACTTCTACTTCGACAGCTCAGACTTCGACAGCATCGACAAATCAAACTTTTTACTTTATAAAGTTCAGACTTCTACTTCGGTAGCTCAAACTTTGACAACTTCGACAGATCACACTTTTCACTTTACCAAGATCAGACTTCTACTTCAATAGATCAGCCTTCTACTTCGACAGACCAGACTTCTACTTCAGCAGATCAAGCTTCTACTTTGACAGATTGGGCTTCTACTTCGATAGATCAGACTTCTACTTTCACAATTCAGACTTCTACTTTAACAGTTCAGACTTCTACTTCCACAGATCATCCTTCTACTTCGACAGATCATATATTTCACTTCACCAAGTTCAGACTTTGACTTTGACAAATCACATTTTTCACTTTACCAAGTTCATACTTCTACTTTAATAGATCAGACTTCTACCTCAACAGATCTATCTTCTACTTTAACAGATCAGACTTCTACTTCAATAGTTTAGACTTCTACTTTAACAGATCAGGCTTCAACTTCAACAAATCAGACTTCTACTTTGACAGTTTAGACTTCTACTTCGACAGTTCAGACTTTGACTTCGACAGATCAGACTTCAACTTCGATAGATCAGACTTCTACTTCAACAGATCAGACTTTTACTTTAGCAGATCAAACTTCTACTTTAACATATCAGACTTTTACTTTAACAGATCAAACTTCTACTTCAACAATTCAGATTTCTACTTTCACAGATCAGACTTTTACTTCCACATATCAGACTTCTACTTCCTCGGGTCAAATATCTATTTCCATAGTTTAGACTTCTACTTCAACAGTTCAAACTTATGCTTCAACAGATAAGACTTCTACTTCCTCAGATCAGACATCTACTTCCACAGTTCAGACTTCTACTTCAACAATTCAGACTTCTACTTTGATAGATCAGACTTCTACTTCAGTAGATCAGACATCAACTTCGACAGATCATACTTTTTACTTTACCAAGTTCAAACTTCTCCTCGCTCCTAGCTTCAGCAGCAAAATCATCCTGCTCCACGATCTCTTCCACAAATGATTCCAAAAAAAATAAACAGTGGCCGAGAAACGGACCTATCACCTAAAGAACCCCCCACCAACATTTCTTTATAACCCTCTTTAATTACCTCCCGAAAAACCAACAGTCAAACCGTTCCACTTCCAACATCAAACAGTCTTCTCAGCAAAAGCCTTTACACCCATTTTCGAGACCTTCGCTGAGAGGGGGCGAATGTAGTAGCCTACACATAGCCCTCTACCCCAGTCACACTCGAAGCCTACTCGCAGCCTTCTACCCAAGTCATACTCGAAGCCTACTCGCAGCCTTATACCCCAGTCATACTCGAAGACTACTCGCAGCCTTCTACCTCAGTCATACTCGAAGCCTACTCGAATGTATCAAAGCCTATCCTACTCGAATGTATCGAAGCCTCGAAGACAAACTCCACATTGCATCAAGAATACTTCGGCCATATTTGCACGTGGTCAAAGTATGACAGGATAGACAGCCAACTTACTAGACAAGATGCTGCAGTTGTTAGTCCTTGCAGCTATAGTAACAGCCCAACCACTGCTACAGTATCAAAGTACAGAGATAGACACAATAACTATTACAATGACAGTTCTGACATTTTTGGCACCCATACCCATTCTGGGATATTCGGATCGTACCCTTGTAATGTGGCCTAACCTTGGTGACTCAGCCCTTCCTATGATTCTATAAATAGAAGAGATGGGGGACCAAGGAGAGGTTACAAGATCTCTCCTTTAAGCTCTTACAGTTTACCTTCGACCACTTTGTAAAACCCAGTACTCAAACCTTTAATTACTCATCAGTAATAAAAACTCTCTTAAAAATCCTCATCAAAGGTCGTAGAGCGCCACATTCGGGCCTCTACGCAAGTATTTTGTCTACAGATTGTTCATAGTTTAGATTATTTACTTGCATTCCTCTGATTGAAGATTAACCCTGTTGTATAAGAGCCGACTTCCCCTCCAAAAGAAGTTAGGCCCCTACAAATAACATGCTAAAGAAAATCACAACTGAAGAATAGCGGACTTAAAAAGCTACCAAAACTACGCTCCTAATCAAGGCTTTATGAGTCAACGAAGTAAGGAGACTTCTAGAGAGAGAAGGTCCAGTCTGGTAAGTAGAGGAAAGTGGCTAGGGTTTGGTTTGCTTGGCCCTCTTCATCATTAGCGTCTTTGCTCCACCGCCATCTCCACTATTTGTAGACATTCATTCACCACCACCACCCCTCTTTGGAGCAAGATCTCCTTATTTCGAGTGGGCTCTAAGTGACTAGCTCTGGAGATCATCCCTTGTCGATCGACCGAGCTTATTTGTAGTCGTGTTTTGTTTGGTGTGGCTGGGTGAATCTGGTTGGTGAGCTCTTGATTCCATCACCTTGTTTATGGTTTTCTTTCCTCCTTATGTTGATTTGATCCCTTGTTTCCCATTTTTGGGCTTTTATGTCATGTTTTTGTTGTGTGCATTTGCAGGTGAGGACGTTTGGGGTTTATGGCCGTGCATCGGTGATTGGGATGGTATAGAGGAAGATCGCCTCAAGCGGATGGATCTGAACAGCAGACCAAGTGTTTGAGGGGCAAACTCGTAAAAAGGTGAGGACTGCAGTTATTGGGCTAGGTGGGTGGACCGGATCCTGTTCGGGTAGGCCTGAGGGTGTTTTTGTGGGTTGTTTTTATTATTTTAAAGGCCCTTTTTGTTTTTCTGTTTGTGGGTCTAGACTTGGAATTGGTGGCCTCATCAAGCTGGACGTGTAACTTTATGTTTTACCTCTTTCTTGCGATCTGTCAAACATTTTGGGGGGCAACATTTTATCCTTTTACCGATGCAACTGCATATGTTTAAGGTAAATAGTGAAATAGTGGGAGGTATGGTTGGATGTTAAGAGTGGGAGCAGGGTGAGTTGATAAATATCTCAATCTCATCTCCCAGTTTATTTGAATGCGGCCTGTTTGATTTGGTCTCCCCACTATCTCTGTCTAAGTTGTGTTTGCCTGCGAGAGTTTTAGTTTTGGAGGTGAGTTTTGGAGTTGTGGTATTGTTTGGAAGGTGGGGTTTTGAGGACTTGTTTTGTCTTCTGGTTGTGGGAGACGAGCTTAGTGCACGGTGGTAAACCATGTATGCAATCACATCCTTTTCTGTAACTCAAGAATTCGTAAGGAGCATGGAACGAATGACGGTAACTAAACCACAGGGAGCCGCGGTGGTTCTTTTGGCCCCGGAAAGGATTACAATTGAGGAATCTTGATGGTGTCATGCGTTGATTGGTACAATGTCTTTTGGGATAGGATGAAGTTTTACAAAAATAGTGTATGCCTAAAGAAACTTTTGGACTATGGAGACTTCCGAGACTATTTTAAGTGTTTAAACGAAAAGTGGCGGGTAAGATGAATTTTCTGTTTAAATTCAGAAATGCATATGACTTTAATAATGTTTTGATTCACCAACCTTGGAGCCCTTATAGCCATACAATGATTCTATTACCGTATGAAGCACGCACGCCGATTGAACCTCTGATCTTTAAACTTATCCCCATCTGGGTAAAATTTGAGATATCCGACCCGCTTTTCGGCACGCCGGATTTCCTATATGAATTTAGGCAAAGTCTTGGCCAGGCTTGGTCACTTAACCCAATGTGGACAATAGGCGAGTGACGAAGAATGGCTATCGTGCTTGGGTGGTAATAGACAATTATGGGGTGTTTCCTCTGGCGGTTTGGGCAGACCTGGCCAGTGGGCTGCATTTGATTGACACCAAAAATGATAGAGCCTCGGTTAATTTTTGCACTCTCTATTTTAAGATGGGGCATCGTGTCGCGACTTGTTTTATGATCCTTGATGAGGAGAGTCTGGGAGAAGCGGGGTATAGTAAGATTCCAGGAACTACGGCGATACAGAATCCGAGTGGGAAGAGAGAAGATCAAGCACATGCTACTTTGCGGGTTTGACCATTAGTTCCATAGGAAGGCAGGGAGGATGGGGATCCGGGATGGTTTTCTACCTCCCTTTCTCTCCCTGATATGAATCTACACAATCATAGGGATAAAGGGAAATGTACGGTTGGAATGGGGCGTTGGTGCCCCGGGTTTCCAGGGACGCCTAAGGATTTGACCGATCAGGACGGAGGACAGGAGAGCAATACTGCCTGGGGGGTACTCGGGGGGAAAATGTTTTTGGGGTTTTTGGGGGAAACCCTGATGTGGCTTTGGGCTTCACAGGTAGTGGACAGTCTTCACGTTGGGCGGGGAAGGAGGGTCAAGATACTTTAGAGAGCCTGGTTGAGGGGGGGCGAATGGCTCACTTGGTTTTTGATGAGGAGTTGCTGACTTTCAGGCAGACATTGATACAGACGGGCATCAGGGCTGTAGAAAGGATGAACAGCTCTGGGGTCTTCCCAATTTAGGGGGCGGGGGTAGGGGTGACCCGGTACAGGGGATGGGTAGAATTTTGACTCTAGGGGGGCCAATTGTTACTTATCCTTAGTAGCACTGAGGAGTTTCAGATTGTACCGTCCTTTTCTCAGGCATTGGGACACGCGGATAGCCCAGTCGGTACTATGAGTTTCTCTATTAGGGATCCAAGATTCAAGATCCAAAGAGCCGAGCCAACCACCACAGTTTTTCCCTCAATCTCCGTGTTATCCTCATCTTCATCGCGAGTGGTCCGCAGACAGATGCGAGCTGAAACGTGAGTTGCAGAAGTTACCATACCATCCCAGTCTTACCAGGCCAGTTATTGTAGACTTTCTAACACTCAGGTGTGCATTCCCTGTTCTTTCACTATTTTACGAATTCGACGGACATATCGTTTGTTTAGACATTATGCTAGGGTTCGGGTGGCTCCGCGGAGACCACCCGGGCCATTATGAGATTTATTGCTTGGAATTGTCAGGGTTTGGGTCGACTGGCAATAATTCATCATGTTCGTGAGCTTATCCGATATTTGCAATGAGATATTATCTTCTTAGCCGAAACCAAACGATCATCCGTAGAAATGCAAGTTTTGGTACGTATTCTTAACTACCCTTATTGGGTGGATGTTCCAGCTTCTGGCGTTCATGGCTGCGCCGGCGGTATTTGTGTTCTGTGGAAGGCTAATATTAATATTGATGTGGTCTTCTGTAGTAAATATATTATTAATGTTATGGAAAACTCGGTTCCAGCTGAAAATCCTTGGATGATCTTTTTTTTCTACAGTAATCCTTATCAGAGGGACCGGAATGAGAGCTGGAGGCTTGTGGAAAGCACAGCCAATAGATATACTGGCCCCTGGATGATTACAGGGGATTTTAATACTGTGTTTGACCGGGCCAATAAAATGGGGAGGAAACCTCATAAAGTAGCTAAAATTGCTAATGCCAAGGCGGTTATCCAGCAAGTGGGTCTCATCGACCTTGGTTTTTCAGGTAACCTTTTCACATGGAATAACAAATGTCGGGGATGGGCTAATATTAGGGAAATACTTGATCATAGTCTAGCTAATATAGAGTGGATGGTCACCTTTCCTATGGCTAAGGTATTTTACCTACCCGCCCTGGGTTCGGACTACACTCCTTTATGACTTGATACAACTCCCCTATTTTTGACTCTCGACAAATGCTTTTGTTTCCAAACTATGTAGGCTCGAGAACCCCAGTTCACTCATATAATTTAGAACCTCTAGCAAGCCTTAGAACGAGGTTTTCCAGCCAAACTGGATAAAGGCAAATTATTAAGTACTAAAGCGGGGACCAGATCCTGGAACAGGAAAAAAATTAATCATGTTCCCAGCCAAATTTTTATGATCAAAGACGAGATTAATACAATTCAGGGCCTTCCTTTTTGTGAGGTGACTTCTTAACGGGAGTTGGACCTCTTGAGGTTTCTAGACGAGTTACAAGCCAGGGAAGAGATGTTCTGGCGTCAAAAATCTCGTGCCAACTGGCTGACAGAAGGGGATCGGAATACAAAATTCTTCCATATGTAAACCCTCTCTCAACTAAATTTTTTTTTTATCGATTGGCTCAAACTGGAGAATGGTGATTGGACATCGGAGCTGACAGAAATCAGGCATATTTTCCTAAGGGACATGGCCAGTAATTTCAAAACTTCTGACCTGATTGACATCCTGGAGTTCCTTGCTCATTTTTGCCTGTGTATTACGATAGATGATAATCAGGCACTATTGGCAGAGATAACCCCAAAGGAGATACTTGCGGCCCTCAATAGCATTGGGCCTCATAAAGCTCTAGGTCCAGACGATTTCCCCGTAATTTTCTTTCAGAAATCTTGGGACGTGGTAGACCCTGATATTTATAATTTGGTCACTAGTATCTTCGCCTCGGGGTTTATGCCTAAATATATCAATGTTGCGCATGTGATAATGATCCTGAAGACTCATTTAAGGCACGACCCACTGATTTCTGCCCGATTACATTATGCAATGTGACTTATAAGATTATCTCTAAGATTCTTTATACACGTCTTAAACCTCTATAGGAGAAAATCATTTCCCCGTTCCAGGGAGCTTTCGCCAGTGAACACCAAATATCTGATAATGTACTAGTGGAGCTTAAACTCATTCATACGATAAAGAGGAAGAAAGGTCGTTCTGGCCTTATGGGAGTCAAACTTGATATGTCTAAAGCCTATAGCCGGTTAGAATGGAGGCCGTTAATCCAAACCATGACGACACTTGGCTTTGATCCAAAGTAGTGTCAATGGATTGAACAATGTATTTCAACGGTGCGCTACTCCATCCTCCTCAATGGTTCCTCTCATTGATTTCTCACCCCCACCCGGGGAATCTGGCAAGGGGACCCTCTCTCCCTATTTCTCTTCATTATTCTGATGAAAGGACTATCTCGAGCATTGGGGGTGAAGGAGGTAGCGAAAAAGATCCATGGTTTTAAAGCATCTCGGAGAGGACCCCTCATTTTCTATTTATTGTTTGCGGACGACTGTCACAATTTTTGTCGCGCTGACCTTGCTAAAGCTCATGAGATAAAATCTATTCTGGATAATTTTTGTGCCACGACTGTTCAACAACTCAATTTGGCCAAATTGGGCAACTTCTTCAGTAAAAGCCTCCCTCACCATCTAGGCTATCTCATTGCGTGGCTCCTTTAAGTCAAAATCATACAGCCTGATGAACGGTACCTAGGAACTAATCTATTTTTAAACCGCTCTAAAGCACAAACCTTCTAACGTATTGAGGAAAGGATATATAATTGCTTACAGTCCTGGCGGGGAAAACTCATTTCCCAGGCCAGTCATACCATCCTGATTAAATCAATCACTTCAGCGATCCCAACATATCAGATGTCCTGTTTCGCCCTACCACAATCTACTTGTAATACCATCAATGGCCCCTAACATGACTTCTGGTGGGGTAAACGGGAGGACAAGAGTAAACCACTATACCTGAAAAAATAGAAAGAGGTTTGTAGGCCTAAAAGGAAAGGGGGCCTGGGTATTCGCAAAGTGAGGGCCACAAACAAAGCCCACCTGTCCAAAATTGTCAGGCACCTTCATCAGAATCCCCATGAGCTATAGGCTCAGGTCTTGAAAGCTAAATATTTCCCTGAGTACAGCATCCTCTAGGCCAAGAAGAAAGCTGATGCCTCTTGGACGTGGCGGAGTGTCCAGTCGGCTATTAGTACGATCCAGGTCAACTCGGGTTGGCAGGTTTGTTCCAGGAACCTTATCAATTTCTGGCAAGACAATTAGCTCCCTCAGCCATGGGAAGGAAGTCGTCCCCTCGGGAGAGAAGTCTGGATGTTGTGCTGCCTCAATTAGTGAGTTACTTTATTGACCCCTGACATCATTCCTGGCGACTTGGGGAACTCTATCAGTGGTGTGATGATGACTCGTTTGACCTTATCTCCCGTATCTTCCTTCCCCGATTGGGTGGTAATGATAATCTCAAGTGGTACCCTTCTAAAGATGGAAAAATCTCTATTAAATCAGCTTATCGGGTACTTATGTTGGGTTCCGTCATGGAAGTTCTGGAGTGGCCCCCACAGCTAATGCTCAAATTCTGGCATAATGAAGCCACTCCCAGGGCGCATATGTTTGCATGAAAATGCCTCCGGGATATGATCCCGTATCGAGCCAAGTTGGCGGGCCACCTAGCCCTTTCTAATTTCTCCTGTCCATTTTGTGATGCCCCATCATAAACCATGTACCATCTTCACCTTGGTTGCCCCTTTTCGCGGGCAGTTTGGTATGGCACGGCCATTGGGGGTTTGCTCTACTTCTTCTCCCATCTCTCTGTTCAGGAATGAACCTCTTTGTGGGTCTCACCCCCCATGGAATGGCCTATTGATAAAGATTTCTAGGCCCTTGTGACTTTCTCTCTTTCTTGGATTGTTTGGAAGGCGCGCTGTGACCTCATTTTTAAGAATACAATCCAACATCCTCTATACATTTCAGCTGCCATCAATAAAATAATTTTTAAAGCACCTACTTGTCGGCTTGAACGGTCGTCTATCAAGGTCCCCTGGTGTCTCCCACTTGTTGGATGGGAGAAAATTAATGTTGATGCCTCTTTAAATAAAGATAAAGTCTTCAATGTTCTTGGTTTAGAAATTCGAGATAACCTTAATATTTTTTATGTAACGCGAGGTTCTACATGCAGATTCACATCTGTTGAAGAGGGTGAATATTTAGCAGTGATGAAAGGCATTCTCTGGGCCAGAACGCGAGGTATACCGCGTGTGGATATTAAAACTGATACTGAAGCGATTAACTTGTTTTTTGGAAATAGTGTTGCTGATGTGCCCAAGACTACCAAAGCCATACTCCAGGATTGTATGGATATGTTCAGTTATTTTGTTGATATTTGTATTACTTATGCGTCGTGTAGCGCGAACTCAGTTACCCATGCGATTGCCACTAAGCCCATGGATGACAATTTTTGTATGACCTAGTATGTTTCTCCTCCTGGCTGGCTCCAGGTTGCCCTTGCGGGAGATAAAACCACTTTTTGTAATGCCCTTTGATTAATGTATATATATGGTTTACCAATATAAAAAAAAGCTTTATGAGTCCAAATTTGCTACTCTGGGAGCAAGCAGACACCTTACTTTCTACTCTTTCACATTTCTAATCGACACGTGGACTCTTAAAATCTTGAAATAAAATATTTATATTTAATGTTTTGAATAACAAAATTACCCTTGAGTCTTTCCCACTGAAACTCTAACCGTCTAACGTATCTCCATTTTTCTCTAAAGAGCATCTATTCCTCAAAAAGAATTACACCAAAAGTTTTGTTGATATGTATGTAATGGGTTGCCTATATTCCACAAATTATATAATTTTAAAGTAGAAAGCTTATCAAAGAAGACTAGCTAGGTTCCAATTACCCATGTAGTTATATACAAGGAGTCAGAAATTGGGAGGACCGGAAAATAACTGCAAACACCGTTAAAATTCACTTTCTCAAGCAAATCCACCTCTATTTAAAAATTCTCCTCCTCGAGTAATCCATAATGAAGGCAACAAATCTCCAAACTTACTGTTGAACATGAACATAATAACCTTTCACCCTTTTTTTTTATCCAAGCTAGTACGAGATCCCCTTCTCTCACTCTATTAACTTTATTTTTTTTCATGAGAATAGAGATAACAGGGGTAAAGGATAGAGTAAGAAGAAAGAGATATGGAGAATTGGAATTATGGGTAGTTTAGTCTTTGAGAAAAGAAAGAATATGTTTAAATTTTAAAGAGTCCCATGTTTAGAGCATCTCCAACAGAATGGTATATTGTTACACTTTTCACATACTTATGCAAAAACCCCTTCCAATAGGGGTATGGTGTTCAACATACTCACCCCCATACCCCTCTAAAGTATGCAAATCTGGAACTTAAAGAGTGGTATGTGCATACTACTTTTGTAGGTCCCCTACAAATATTTCTTCTCTTCCTTTCTTTTCTCTCTCTAATAAAGGAATATTGTGGGTCCCAATTTTTAATAAAAATCTTCTATTTCTCAAATAAAATAATATTGTGGGTCCCAATTTTAATAAAAAGCAAAATTTTGAGAGAAATCTGTTTAAACAAAGTGGTATGCTATTCCGGATACTAGTATTCAAAATCGGAATAGCATACCTTCTCTGTTGGAGATGCTCTTAGTAGTTTTCTAAAGGAACAGCAAGGTCATAGCTTTTCCTAGGAGTTGTAAATTCAGACTCTGCTTTAATGGCTCCGACTTGAGATAATAGATATAAGATTTTCTCATACCAGTATACCTAGATTAAATGTAAGTAACTCGCACCCAAGGGTACGCTCTATATCATCCATAATTATTTACTAGAAATTTTCCGTAACTATACCTCTGGCGGCTATCGTAGTTACTCGCAACCATACTTCTGGCGGTGATCCCGATTACTAGAGTCATAACCATACCTCGGATGGTGATCGTGGTTACTAGCCCATCAAGCATTACTGTCCTTTCTCTGTGGTTTGCTCAACATTGCGTAACGTGCTCACAATTATCTTCGTCTGTCTACTTAAAGGGTAGGGCGGCCAAACATACAAATTTTTGGTCCATTATCACAGGTATTATTAATGTGTGCGGCCCTATCTACTAGCCCATATTTCTTTCCATTGCATTATATCATACATAGCTTGCATACGTCTATAAATTGTAGAGCCTAGGCCTAGGGTAGATAATCCATCAGTGTTGGTAAACTAATAGAACCCTAGCCAAGTGAAGCCAGTTGATCGTTATATATGGCTAAGCTTTATGGGCAAGCCGTACCTCATCAAAGATTCATACTCACTCACCAAAATCCATGGGATTCGTGTTATCTGACACCAGGGAAAGAGCTCCCAAAAGCTCTCTTTATCCTTATAAAGTTTATAGAGGTCTAAGAAAAGCCTATGAGAAAAGAAAAGCTTCAAAACATTGTTAAAATTCTAAACTGGTGTCCAACTAAAATTAGGGAGGTAGCCCACCAAGAACCCCGTAGGACCTGTCTGGTGCCCCATGTGGCCCGTTGGATACCCCAAGCGGCCTGGTCTCCTGTGCGGCCCGCCACGCCAGACTTTCCAAAAAATATCCAAAACCTCACAAAAACCCTATGAAACCTTACGAAAACTATCCACAACTCATAATAAGGTCAAAAGAACCTAAAGAACCTATACCCACTACATTCACTCACTCCGAGGCCCGTCCAAGCCCTGAAAATTTCTTAAGAGCACAAATACCCCAGAAAATCAGCTCTTAATTCGTCAACCGATGGACAACTACGTATCTTATAATGCACAAAATATTTATGAGCCTACTGAAGTTATAAAAATACAACGGCATGTTATTATTACAAACTACTGCAGGAAATATACAATTAATTAAATGCAATGCAATAATTAGACCAAACTATTCTACCAATATGAAATCAATATCATTATTTCTACCGAGTTACAATGATAGCATCATCTATATTACCATATATATTATCAATATAACTTACATATAACCATCGCTCGATTTCCAATCCAGTTATAAGTCACCAAACTCCTTCTCTCTCTCTCCCTCCCTCCCTATAAATATATGTAATGGATCCAGGTACACACCCGCTTAAGACACCGTCCATAAACTGAAGAGAGCGCTTCTATTTGGCTTGATGGGGGGTCTAGATGAGAGGTGGCTGGCAAGCTTTGCCAACAAGGCTGATGATGTGGTGATGGAAGTATGATATGGCGTGTAGTGATGCAGCATTTTAAAATTCAAAAGGTACGAAATCAAATCATTTAGTAGTAAAAACAAAGTACCATTTCTTAAATTATTCTCTCTCTCTCTCTCTCTCTCTCTCTCTCTCTCTCACACACACACACACACACACACATGCGCACACACTCTTTCTTTCCCATACCCAGACGATTCATCTCTGTTATCCGTAGTGAATCAGTTTGTCTTTGCTTTCCCTGAATGGAACAATTCATCTTAGTCATCCGCAATGAATTTATTTCTTATTTTAAATAGTGCATGCGGTTTCTTAACAGGTTTGATTACATAACCTCATAATTTATAGCAAAGTAGCAATTTTCTATTAATCATCTAGAGTAGAAACTTGTTGCTTCTTGGAGATAACCTAACCCTAAAATCCAAATCAATCACAACCATTCCTCATATTTCAAATGGTTAGAGTAGTAATTTGTTATTTTGAATTTATTTTTGGGTAAAAGAGATGTTTTGTTATGGGAAAATTTGAACCAAGGATTTCATTTAAAGTTTTGGTTAGGGTATTTTAAAAATATAAGAGTTTGGGGGCAAACTGGTAATTGTAGCCGTATTTTGAACCACAATCTTCATTGTTTATTTTCTAGTTGTGTAATGTATGTTAGTTAGAAACCACAATCTAAACTTGTTTTCTTGATTTGCTAGTTTAGGTAAATTGTATATCTAAAGTAGTTTTGGTTTAATAATTTATGAAAACTCTGCTTTTGATGTGTACTTTACAAATACCTTAGTGCCATTGGGAATAAATAGTCTTTACAGTAGTAAATAGATGATTGGGATGGAAAAATGGTGTTTTGATGTAGTGGTTCCGAAACTGCGAGTTTTGGTATATGGTTATCAAAAAATGTAGTTTCAAAAATATATAACAAAACGGCTAAGTTTCGGATTTTTTTTTCTCAAAATAATAAAATTTTGCCCTATTTTCACAGTTTTTTGTTTGAGCTTCATTTCTTCAGTATAATGATCTTCATCAATGTTTATAGCAGAGAAAATGGTAAAGATGAGGGAGAGGCAAGCAGAAGACCAAAGGAGGAGATGATCCTCTACAAGATGAACTGAAGACAGATAAAATAGAAGATGTGATGGTGGAATACCCAGTTAAACACAAACTAAAACTAAAAGGTAAGAGGAAGGATGATGTGGTGGAAGAACCCCCAGTTGTTGAAAAAATCCTTAAGGTTATAGGGAAGGGGAAGGATGTTGTGGTGGATACACATATTCCCAAATCCACTGAAAAGTTAAAACTGTAGTTGTAAAAGGTAGTTGGCATTCCTGCACTTACGAGAACTAGATCGAAGAAACAACTTGAGATGAAAACTGTAAGGAAACCCCCACAGACAGTATCAACCAGAAAGGCTACAGAGGAAGTTGCGTTAAAGCCACGAACGTTAAAGGTATTGGCAATCTTGCACGTAGGAAATATAAGGTATTTATCAAGCATCACAGTAAGGGTAAAGAAGATAGTGAGCTTGCTGTAAAATTAGGCATCGAGTATGTTGGCTCTGAGGAGATGGATGAACTCCTAGAGAAGCTTAAGTTGATGGGCGTAGAGTATAGTAGTAGTGCGATATTGCAACTATCATTGTAAGATAAGCATGTTACAGATAAGGCTGAGAATGATAATCAAGATGAGTTTACCGGTATGGATTAGGACAGATGAGAAGAAGTTAGCCAAACCAATGAAGATGTCCCTAGAAATCACAGAGACATTGTTGAGATTCTTTTAGAACTTGGCAATGGGAACTCTAGGAATGAAACTCACGAAGAAGGGAATGAGGCTGTAGCAGCAGAAGGGAATGCAAATAAAGAAGAGAATCCTTCCAAGTTTGGCGATGGAGACAGAGGGAATGATGGGAGTTCAAATATTGTGGTCAGTGTGACTACGAGCCAAGAAAATTAGATTGCTGAGGTTGGGCATCCCGTTCTGCTAGTTTTGCCAACTGTTCCAATACTGAACTTATGGCCCATGGACCCAAGTTTACTTGCGACGTGGAAGTATCATGGAGCAAAGGCATATCTAGGATGAAAGGTAATAATTATTTACACACTTTTATTATCATTACCGTTCCATTTGATATAGAGATTCATTACAATTATATAGGTTGTTAAATAGTTTTGGAAGTCAGTTTGTTACAAATGACAAGTTTTGAAATTTCCCAACCGAAGCCATTAAGTTTTGTTTTGTCGAATCGAAACTAGATTAAATTAAAAAAAAATTAAAATCAAATTAGTTTTATTTAACATTCCTGAAGCCGCACATTTGTTTCCAACCTGGTATTCTTTAATTTCTTTAATACTCTTCAATCTAAAGATCCTCAAGAATATTGGTATGTACTTCTTCAATTCTTTAGTTTTCTTCTTTGGGTTTAGCATAGAAAATTTTGAATTAAACCCATCTAGAAGAGTGTTTTCAGTTAAGGAATATGTTTATGACTTTATTTTTAGAATATCTTAGTTATGTTTTTAATTTTAGAAAGTAAGCAATTTCATTTTGGAGTTTCAAAACTCATTTAGTGTAAGTACAAATTTTTTGAAAGTCATCTTGTTTCGTCAAGTGTGTTATGAAACTAATTAATGATCCTTGAGGGAACTATGCATTATAACAGTAGGAGGGATGTAATGTTCATAAACTCATAATCAATCTAAGTTATAATATTGTTCTGATAATAGATTCATTTATTTATGCAGAAAGAGGGCAAATGCCTCAAAGTCCACCACTACCCAGTAAAATGGCATGTACGTATGGCTGGAAGCTTATCTTGTCAGGCAACTTATTGATAACTCTGGCTTGTGTGGGATTGGTCAAATTTCTTATGATCATCATAACTCCTTAATGATAGCAGCCTTTGCCGAGAAGTGGCATGCAAAAACCAGCAGTTTCCATCTCCCCGGCGAGGAGATGACAATCACTCCTGAGGATGTGTTACAACTGGTGGCACTGAGGATCCGGTGGCTTTGTTTACAAGTGAACATAAATTGTTGGTTGCTGATTTCAAGAAGGCCAAACAAGCATATGGTAATGCTTTGATAGTTAAAATATCCTAGCTAGATAATTACTTCAAAGATAAACCAAGAAAAGAATCATCATCAAAAAAGCAAACAATGGTGAGTAGGGCCGCGTCAGGTAGAGGGAAAGAAAAGGTTGCCCAACAGAAGGGAAAGGCTTATAAAAGAAGCAAGAAGAAGTAAAAACATCACATTTATGTGGCGAGGGCTTACCCTCTTTACTTGGTAGGGCAGGTATTGTTCCCTATGAATATAGGATCTTACATCTCCCCCAACTATCTGTCACTGTTCAAAGCTTTGGACAAACCATTGGATTACTCTTGGGGTACTACTGTCTTGGTATCTCTCTATAGGGAGCTTGGCTCTATAACGGGCCACAACAGTGGACAGTTACAGGGTTTTCAATACTACTTGAGGTAAATTACTTTACATTTAGTATCAGTTATTATATCATTTCAACATTGTATGATTGATTATTTTTTCTTGTGTTATTTTTTTAATGCAGTCATGGATTTCTGCCCACTTCCCCAAGCTTCCAGGGGTCCCGAAAACTCACGAGCACATTGGTGACGCATACTGCGCCAAGTAGAAGTCAAACATGAGCGTACACTACTTACAAGGGTTGGAAGACCTCAAAGAGATACGAATTACACTCGACAACCACAAAGTGAAAGATGTAAGTACAGGGGCGGCAAGGAAGTAGTTGTGCGTTATCAATAATTAACCACATGAATATTGTTTGGATAACTTAAAAATTATTGTGTTTTATAGGTGGTTTGGGATCCTTAACTAGATAGTCGCGAGCTTGCCTCTGATATTTCACTTCTAAATTTCTTCGACAAGATGATATGAGACACAGATTACGTGCAACTGTGCTATCCTGATAGGGTAATGCAACAGTTTGGCAGGAAGCAGGGAGTGCCCCTACTGCCAAAATATACACCCACTCAAGGGGGCCTCACTAGTGAAACCCTCCACTGCAGAGCCATGTATGCATAAGAAAAAAAAATTCCAAAGGGAAGTGGATGGATAATATAAACCCTGATGTTGAAGGTGCCCAATGCATCGCTACTAGATTCCCCAACTATACCCTGAAGTACATGCCTTGGTTCGAGACTGTGACCTTCACACATTTGACCCCTGCGTTACCTCTTACAGAAGAAGAAATCTAGTAGGCTCTTCATAGTGAGGATAAACTTGTCGACCCACAAATTTTGGGTAGTTTAAAGGGGGAACTGGATTCTATAAAATTTGAGTTCGCGAGATACAAAAAGGAGAAGGGGATTAAACTAATGGAACTGTGTATGGTTGCTAGGAAGCTAGCAGAAAATGTACGTACCCATTACTAGTATTTATATTTATGTAAACTATTGATTTATTAGATGATTTATGATTGTTCAAGAGAAGGAGTGTACAGTACTTAAACTTAAAATATCGTCAATGGTTACTGAGGGAGATATTATCCCCACAAAAATAGAACCATCATTTTTTTTGAAGATTCAGGTGAACTTCAGTACTGATAATGGCTTTTCCTATTTAAACCATTAGCTATCGCCTTTCTATTTTGGATTCCAAGTTAGTTTCAGTTTCAATTTCTCAAAACCAAAATTGATGGACTTTCGAAATATATAAACCGAATCTCAACCAGTTTTGTTTTAATTTTTTGAAATTGAAAAGTTTTGTCTGAATAGTTCTAAAACTAAATAAAGGAACATTCTAAATGAATATGTACTATAATTTGTTTCATTTTTGGGATTCTAAATGCCAAGTGCTTTTCAATATTTCAGGAAACCTAGGTTAGAGATCCAAGTCAACGAAAGGTTGGAGGTGGAGGTAGCTACCAAGGGAGATGTTGTCTACACAAAAATTAAGCCATCAATCTATTTGAGAATTCAAGTGAACTTCAGAACTGATAATAGCTTTTTCTATTTAAACCATTAACTGTTGCCTTCTATTTTAGATTTCAAGTTAGTTTAAATTTTAATTTTTTAAAACCAAAATTGATAGACTTACGAAATACATAAGATGAAACATAGCCTGTTTCGTTTTAATTTTTCAAAATTAAAGAGTTTCATCTGAATAGTTTCGAAACTAAACAAAGGAACATTCTGAATAAATATGTATTGTAATTGGATTCGTTTTAGTAATTCTAAATGCTAAGTACTCTTCAATATTTTACGAAACCCAGGTTGAAGGTCTAAGTGGTTACATGGAAAGGTTGGAGGTGGAGGTAGCTACCAAGGTTCTTTTGTATACAGTGTTAAAGATGGCATTGGAAGATAAGCAGAAGCTGGAAGTTGAAAGAAAAGTAGTATTACAAGAAATTAAAGAGTTGAGGAGGAAGCAAATTGGTTTGGTTAGTAATGACGAAAGAGAATCTTCAGTATCGATGGAGAACTTAGTGAAAGAACTGCAAGATCTAAAGGAAATACTAAAGGAAAGGGAATTGGAGCAAGAGAAAATAAAGGCAAACTCCATGGACGTGACATTTGATACTAGATCTTTTGTGAGTCCCACCTTATGAACTAGTTAATCTATTTTACTGAAACACCTAACGTTTGTTTGATTTCTGCTTTACATTCTGTGATATAAAAATATTTGAAGGTTTACGATTGTTTGATTGGAAAAATAATTGGTGGTTACATATTAGTTTCTGTAAAATTATGGGAGTGTTGTTGTCAATTTGGTTGCTTGTAAAGCATTACATTTTGGTATTGAATTCTAAAACCCGGCGAGCGGGGATGTCATCCCATAAAATTTAGAATCGAAAACATCAATTTATTGAAACATGGTTGTGTCCGTAGTTTCAAAATTAACATTTTCCTTCCTCAACTTTGTGCTGAGCGCTCCGCCAAAATACTAGAACAAATAAAATGCAATCTAAATCCCAGCGGCATTCACTAACCCAGCCCTATATAATGTTTTACGAGTATAGAAAGCCAAAAATGTGAACCTTTTGATGAAGATGACAGAGCTTAATGGGAAGACTAAAGTCGTTGAATGCCGATTCATAGCAAAAAAAACTGAGGTAAAATATTGCCCTTTCAAAGTTGTAAGCAAACACCTCTTTAGCTTTCCATTGATATTAACCTATAATAGTTTTTTGAAATGTAGGTTTACTTTTTAAACCACCAAATGGGGGAATAAAAAGAAGAACTTGCAAAATGGGTGAGTTGATTAATCGGTTACCCAATTAGTAATAAAAATTGAATAGAATTTCGTAAATTCAAGTTGTTTAGAATTTTTGGAATCTCATGTAAGATATCTAAATCAGAAGCATGTTGAGGTTTAGGAGAAGCGATAGATTTTTGTAAGTTTCCCTCAAAGTTACAGTTACATATTAGTTTCAGAAACTTACGTACCATAATAATCTGTTTTTATTTTTTATACTATTCTAAACCATTAGTAGTATTGGTATCTGTATTTCGAAACTTGGTTCATTTTCAAGGGTGCGAATCAAAACTGTCTAGCTTCGATATCACTCTACAGAAATGGAATCATCTTGTTATATACTTTTCAATACTGGGCCAGTTTTGGAATCATACAAACGAAACTATGAATTACAGAATTTTAACCCTTACTGACATTTTTTTACCCCTAAACTAGGTTTTGGAAAATAAATACTTTCTAGTCCCAATAAGGTTTTATAGGAGATTGATTGAAAAGAAAGAAATAAAACAAACAATTAACAAGAGAATAGCTACAACTAGAATTTGGCCCAACCAAAGAAATATTGTAATCATGTAGTTTTACTAGGCAAATTATTCATATCAAAAATCCTTGGTAAGGCATTTTCGATGTAAATGACAACCTTAGATCCATGGTTAGGCATCTAGGATTTGGTCATAATATATTTTCCTAAATCCGATATATAGGAGAAATTCTTCCAACTATGGTTAAACTTGGTCGAATCTTTTCTAACGAGTCCTTTTCATTTTTTCCCTAAAATCCGATTTAATGGTTATAACACCAAATTTTGGCTAAATAGTCTAAATCTACTTACTAGTTAAGGTTAAGCCTAGAAGTCGATTATAGATATTTTAGAAGATTGTAAAAGGGAACTAATCCTAGAACTACAATATAATTATTGCTACTTGGGTAAGGGCTTCCTTCTAGTCTTAGCTAAAAGGGATTAGCCTTCTATCATTCTCAAGATTATTGTATGAACTAGCTAATTATTTACAAAAGAATATAAAATAGAAATAAAGCAATTAAATAAAACTAAGACTTTATTTCTTCTAAACTTGCTCCAATATGAGATGCCCAATTATAATGGGGAGAGGGTTACTTTTATAGCATAATGAACCCAAATTTAGAAACTATACATTAAATTCTAAATAATATTTTCACAATAATTTCTTTTAATATTATAACCAATCATCTAAGATTCTTGCATATAATTCCCTTAAGTGATGTAGAGATTTTTCTTCATGGAAACTCTTGCATATATCTTCAATAAAAAATAACTTTATGAATCTTGGATGTAATATATTCTTTGATCTTATTCTCCAAGAATATGTGTGTATATATTTCTTCAATCTTGTGGCCAAATATATTGGGTCTCTGACTTTTTTTGCTATGAACTGTTAGAGACAATTTTAATTGACTTTAAGAGCTTGGTTTCAAATATCCATCTCCAATAGCTACAATCAAACAAATATAATGGATAACTAAAATATATGTTCTGGTATGTTAAAAATGTCATAATTATACACTCATCACTTGTTCTTAGAGCAAAAATCTTCATCACTCTCCTTCTTGTACCCTTCTTCCAAGGCAGCTTTGAACCCCGTGATGAACATGTATAAATTCACCTTCTCATTCAACCAACTATTGAACATATGGTTCATGCCCTCGGCACGGCTACTCGTACTCTGGCCTGTAAAGAAGTACCCCCTATTCCATAGGGGCACACATCTTTGTTTAATCCCGAACAATGTATTCAACCAAGAGTTTTTCTCAAATTTGTGTTCCACCATCAAATAGTGCCACTTGGTAGCAAACTAATCCGGGTGATAGGTGTTGTCGATAATATAATGCATGTCTTTCTTAAACTTCAAATATTTTGTGTACACATGATTCAGTTTCTCTACAAACTTGGACAAGATGTGCCACAGACAAAACCTATATACTTCATATCCAGGAATACATATCAAACAAATTTAATCAGAGTTTAGTGTTCTGATCTTTAAAGGTTGAAAAGTAAGTCTTTTTACAATACATTTAATTAAACTGGATGAAAAACTCTTGGAGTCATGATTTCGGAATAAAAAATCCAAAACATTAGAATATCGATATTTCCTTTTCGAAATAGTGTTAGTTTCAAAATCGCACTTTTAAAATATTATCAACACAACTTCTAGAGGGAAATTGAAACATGACTGTTTCGGTATCTTATCTTTCAAAACTCCTACAGTGTCGGACACGATCATTTCGAAACAATATCAGCCCATTCGACCTCTGTCTCACGTGAAAAATAGCAAGCAAACAAGTTTTTTTCTAATCAATGAAGTTCAATTCAAAAATATAACAGGTTAATAGTACCTTGGGAATTACGATACCCATGGCCAAGTCTTGGTTTGTGATAATGGCACGAGGATGCTTGTTACCAACTGCAGTAAGCCATGTGTTAAATAGCCAAGTAAAAGATAGTTCAGTCTCATGTCTGAGGAGGGCACATCCAAACTGAATGGTTTGGAAGTGGTGGTTGACCTCTATAAAAGGTACAAAGAGCATCTTGTACTTTTTTGTCTTATACCTGATATTAAGCATCACAACCTTATCGAATTGTTCGTATGCCATCTTGGAATAGGCATCTATCCAAAAGAAGTTCAGTGTATGGCTGTCCTCATCCAATTACACATTAAAGTAAAACATGGGATTCTGGGTTTGTTTTCTCTTGAAAAAGTTCAAAACTGATTAGGCGTCCCCGACCTTAAGCCGCCTTTGGCTGTTATTATGTGTGTGGTAATAACAAACACTCTTGTCAAAAGTATGTTCAGAGAACAATGCTGACATTTTCCCTACCAAAATCTTGTGGAGCTGAAGTAATTTGGTAAGACACTTCGCCACCTTCGGAAAATTACGGTTCACTTTCATTATGTATCGATTATGAGGGAACACAAGGGAATGGTTATGCATGTTGGAAAAAGAAGTGACCTCGTACATCTCATTCATCTTCTGCCAATTTATATTCATGCCCGCCTCGCAGCCGCTTCTCTTCGATGATCGTTGGATCCCCAACTCCTAATTAGTATTGAGTTCCTCGCCCTTATTCTTCTTCGAAACACCTAGATTCATACAGGTAAAGCATACCCTACTAAAAAAAATTAATGAGGCAGCTTCTCCAAAGTTCTTTTCCTTATCGAGAAACCTAACATGCATAATATGACTCGGCAGCGACAATAGATTTAAATTGCTTCCCAACATAAGGAACCGTCACTTCGATGGGGTCAACAGAAGCTTCAGGAGTAACTTGGACACCTTTAGGGGTTTTCACACCGCCGGCTTGGACCGGATAGCCTTGAAAGTTTAGGACGGACGAGCCTTCCCCATAAATGGGGAAGCATGTGTTCACATCTGAATGTCCAATTCTAAAAAACAACATGCAACATGATTAATTCAAGTTAATGTCCCATGAAAATTGTTTAATGTTAAACAACTAAAGAATAATATGAAATACGATTTCTGAACAAGTTTCAGTAATGAAGTTCAGAAAGACTGTTAGTTTTGCTATACCAAAGTGAAACAACGTAGTTTCGGTCAAAGTGAATCAAGACTCAATCAAAGTGGTTGTAATATCTTTCAATAGGAATAAATGGTTGAATATAATCAAAGAAAATGATTGAATTAAAATAAGTTAGGTATATAAAACCAAACAAATTTATTCATAAGCAGATTGGAGAATTTTGCAATTTTTTAATAATATTATTACAATTATTTAAAGAGCCTAACATCCCTAGTCATATTGAAAGTTGTCATAATAATCATCTAATTTGTAATCGTCAGAACTATTGTAATCATTGCAATTGGGTCACCTCGTGCGCCACATAATTTCTTCCTCAAACAGAGTTAGTCAACGTTCATCTTCCAAGTCATATCGTATGTCTTCTTCAAAAACTACGAATAATATTTTATACTCCCAATCTGTTTTAGAGTTGGTTTGCAGGGGGGCCTCAATCACTGCCGCACGTGATCCGTAGATAAAGAGACATAACAACTTAATGAAGGCAACAACCACTCTGACAACACAATCTATTAAAACTGCCAAGTCTCCGATATCTGACTACCCTTATATCATGAATTTAATTTACAGTTAGAACATTACTTACAAATAACTACTCTACTTATAGGGGGTCTAAATGGTAACGAAATAAGAAATATAGTATCGCTTTATAGTTTTTGAAATCGAATTGTTTTGAATTGATAAATTTAAAAATCCTTGTATTCATTTCTTTCGGTTCAGACACCTTCGAAAGTCAAACATATAGCTCAAGCTAAGGAAAACAAAATATATGATTCAAAACTTCATCAAGAAAGAGAGTAACTTACAAAAATTATGGGTATTCATCCTAAATACCAAATGCAATACTTCTAAGAGCAACAACAGTTAAACCTTTCTCCTCATAAACGAATGTCGGCATTGAGTTTATGGTCACCAAATTTCAAAAATCCTTTTTGAAACTACCTAGTTTTGGAAGAGTATTCCGAAAATCATTGGTTTTGAAAAAAACCAAGTCGAAATGGCCATTATATGTAAGCTATACATATTATATAGTACAAGAAATAGGGGATGATTAATAAATGAAACTTATACCCAGTAGCACCAAGAAAATTGTAAAATACTCATCTACAACATATTCTTTCTTGAAATTACAAAAAAAATGTATTCAACTATAAAACACTTTAGATAAAATGTTTTCGGAACTACAAAATGCAAATCATATTCTGGGTTTTTAAAAACAGTCATTACAAATTACAACTACAGTTACAAGTTTCCCCAAATCCTTATGGTTTCGAATTAACCTATCAAAAACTGCAACTGAAATCATAGGTTAGAATCTGCCTATAAGAAAACATCTCTTTCACCCAAAAAACATATTTAAAACAACAAATTGCTACTCTGGATGATTGTAGCTGTATTGTAAAGTACTCATCTACATCATAGTCTTTCTACAAAAAAAAAATTAATAATAATAATAATAATAATAATAATGTATTCAACCATAAACTACTTTAGATAAAATGTCTTCGAAACTGCAAAAAATGCAAATCATATTCTGGGTTTTTGAAAACAGCCATTACAAACTACAACTACAGTTACAAGTTTCCTCAAATCCTTATGGTATTGAATTAACCTATCCGAAACTGCAAATGAAATCATAGGTTCGAATCTACCCATAAGGAAACATCTCTTTCACCAAAAAAGCATATTCAAAACAACAAATTGCTACTCTAGATGATTATAGCCATATTTTGAACTTGTGATTGTAGCCATATTTTGAACCATAATCATACGAAACATTACAATAATGAAAATCCCAAAAGACAAACAAACAAACAATTTGACTTCTAACCTTTTAGATTTTAGAATGCCACATCACTACTCGCCACATCATGCTTCCATCGCCACATCATCTGCCTTGTTGGCATAGCATGCTAGCCACCTCCCATCTACCCTCTATTAAGCCAAATGGAAGCATCCTCTTCAGTCTATGAACCGTATCTATAATGGACGTGTACCTAGATCCATTCCAATATATATAAGCAATAAAGCTTAAGTGAAACAAATAAATCTGAGAATATCAAGTACACACAAGTCCTAGGAATCCTACAAGACCTATACAAGCTAACAAATTTGACAAAACCCAAAGCATGCCCGAAACGATCCAAACCGAACTCAGAAAATAACGAAAACTGAAAAATAACATAAGCTGCATAAAACTCGGCGAAATCGAATTAAATTTTGCACCCATACTAATTAATGTAGGAAGATTAGGAAAATACAAAAATCATGCATACTTGACGCTCGAAATTTCTTACCCACTAATTCCACGTGAAAATCCATGATTTTACATATTGTTAAAACTCCAAATGGTCTGAAATGAAACCCCGTGCATCCAAAATATTATCCAATGCTAAGATATACTTGTATAAACTAAAATAAATCTAAATTATTGTTGATTATGCTCAGATCATGCTTAAAACTTATTTACCCAATAAATATCTTATCACATTTTTATACGAAACTTGTTATAAACGCCATAATCTCAAAATCAAACTATATAAAACTCAAATTAAGTGATAAAGATGAGTACCCAACTCGGAAATTAAACCTCAAAGTCTCCATTTATATATCCGTGCGATGAATATTGCGAATTTAGGTGAAAATACTTCGAATTAACCATGAACTACACCAAAACCTTTCATACAAAGCTATACTAGTTTAATCCATAAGAAATCAGACCTAATTACACTTTTAAACTTCATGCAAACTCATATTTATCACATGCAAAACAAATTTAAGATACCCATATGCAGAAACTTTGAAATTAAGGGTGTTTTTTAGACTTTGGACCCCAATATTTTGAACCACTTTGGCATAACCCCCCACAATTGACATTTCATAGACTTTAGACCCTAAATTTGATTTTCCGTCATCAACCGCCAGAGTCAACTTGGTCTTTACTCTATTGACTTAGTCAAGTATGTGAAAATACTAAATTACCCTCTGAAATTCATAACCGGTGGAAACAAAATAATCTCTCTACTACAAGCTTCAATCATCTCTCTACTATATTATGTTGATCTCCTTCGAGACTTGATCGAAAAAATGTGGTATTGGTTCTGTCTATAGTCACACGTTTAACGAGTCACTCTGAACTTGTCCTTCCATGAGAATCCTTTAAAACTTCTTCGCGGAGTTAGAGTTCCATGAGAATCCTTAAAGAATTCTACAAATTTAATCAATTTCAACTTTTCGGGGCTAGTTTGTTCCTATTTTGGAATTTCAAAACTTCCCTCTCTTGTAAGCATATTCTGGTCCCTACACGAAGATCCAGTAATTCCCTGGCTCATATCACTTTATGGAACATCTTCTAAGCTTATTAGGCTCTTTGCCCTCTGGATATCGGTAGATAGTCTTGAAAAGTCCCAAGATAACGAGTTTATCTTACTCATCCGTTCATCAATTTTAGCTTTGATTTCTGATAAAGGTTTTGTAGAAATACTTGAGTTATGCTTAGAGGAGAGAGCAACACAAGAACTCAAGCTAATTGAAGATTTAGATGAACTTGTAGAAATACGATTACTATACTCATGTTGGTGGCTGTGTTGGTAATGCTTTTTATGTAACGTGTCCTTTAGTTTGGTAAACAAAATTGGTCTTCTCGAACTATTACTTCTTGTAGAAGATGAAATATCTCTACTAGAATCGCCTAACTCGGTTGAATCTGTAAAATGTGAAGTTAGGGTTTGAAAGTTTCTTATCTTAGAGCTTTAAATCGGTGAAGATTGCAGTAGATAGATGATTTGTTTTCTACCGGTTAAGAATTTTAAAGGGTAACTTAGTATTTTCACATACTTGACTAAGTCAATAGAGTCAAGACCAAGTTGACTCCGGCAGTGGACGACGGAAAATCAAATTTAGGGTCTAAATTCGAAGAAATGCCAATTGTGGGGGATTATGCCAAAGTGGTTCAAAATATTGGGGTTCAAAGTCTAAAAAGCTTAAATTAAGCCATAAAAATCAGTAATTAACCCATGCATGACTATAAAATTACAATCAAACCAAATACTCATGCTAATATTGTTCTAATATATTAATCAAAGCCGTGAATCATAAAAAATTATAGATCAAAGCCCAAAAACTTCAAAATCGTACATAATACCTAAGTCCAACACTATAAAATTGATTGTAGACATCAGACCATAAACCTCCACAATAATCAAAGAGTATCACTACGTAGATCTTGTAGGTAGTGATACCACTCATTCCATATTTTGAAGTAAGGATTATTTCTTAAATCTGACTTTAGAAGGATATAGTATAATCACTATTACCGGAACAGCCAATCTAATAGAAGGATGAGGAGATGCTTGCACCATGCTCCCCTCGGGCACAATATTAAATATCAAAGAAGCCCTATATTTAATTAAGTCGACAAAAAACTTAGGGGTTGTTGGATACCCAAATATAAGCTGCTTTTCAACTTATTTAAGTCAAAAGCCAAGTAGGTATATTTGGATGATAAAAATAAGCTACTTATTTTAAGTCAAAAAGTAGCAAAAATGAGAAGCCCAAAATAGAAACATATGTCTTCAACTTAAAGGACTAAAAACTACTCTCCTACATCCCCAACTTTACTCTCCCACAACTTCAAAACTTTATCACTTCTGAGCCAAAAGTTTCTTACAATATTTCTAACTTAAAAGCATTAATTACCATGCTAACTTACATGGGTTTTTTTTAAAGATAAGTCCTTAAAGATACTTTTTGAAGGAGTCAGTTGACAGTAATCACTAGTATCCAAACAAGCCCTTACTAAATTTCAAAGATATACGTTAGAACGAATATCGCATTGAAATAAACGCGATATGAATAAAAAATTGTTCTTATCACCTTCTTCACCAATGATCATCAATCAATTTTAGAAGGATATCCAAGTCAGTTATCTGGCATAAAACAAACATATATATACATATCATAGAATCCTATGAAATTACTAACTTTGGGATTAATCATTAAACAGTTTATAGGACATGGCCTGATCGCCTTGGACACCCAAGATCAACTATGACGAGACGAATTGTTAATAAATTTGACTAGACACCCTCTCTGTGGTCGAAATATACATCTACTCAAAGTAAAGCCACGCATTTCCTGTACACACAAAAAATTTGTTACTAGAGCATCAATCACAAAAGTAGAAACAAAATCACATATCTTCCTTCAAAGGATACAAGGGGATATATATGGACCATTCTACCCAGCAAGTAGACCTTTCCGATATTTCATGATTTTGATCAATACATCATATCGTTGGTCCCATGTATGCCTATGCACGATTTACTTGCACAAATAATACGCATACGCGCTCAATTTCTAGATTTTCCAATTAAATCCATAAAATTGGATAGTGCAGGTGAATTTAGTTCTCACATAATTGATGATTGTTGTACATCCATGGGAATCAATTTGAAATATCCAATGCCTTATGTACATGCACAAAATGGTATAGGATAATCATAAATCAAGCGATTACACATGATCGCCAGACCGATGTTGATGTGCACTCAACTTTCGTCGTCTGCTTGGGCGCATGCTATATTACATGTTGTAGACTTAATACGATTAAGACCAACATCTTATCATCAATGTTCACTAATAGGACTGATGACTGGTGATGAGCATTTGGATGTACAGTGAATCACCCAATTGCACCACCACAATAGACAAAAATGAGATGCCAGCGTCGTCTAGTATGCAGGTTATAATTCACCATCCATTATTTGATTTTTGGAACCTACCTCAAGCTATGATTTCACAACACATTTATTAAAATTGTCTCTCTGATGAGGCAATTTTCCCGCCGTTTGGGGAAAATAAGACAATAGTACGGGGTAAAGTTCCAAAGATGTAGATCTCATGGAATACACTAGAAATTTCTCATCTAAATCTATATACCTCCCAAAGTGACAAAGAGACTTCCATAATACTATATTTACAAAGATAGTTCTTGAACTACTCGATGTGTTCAACGATGCATCTAAATTCACAAAGTTATATGTACCTGCTAGGAATGTACCAACACATATTGAGATACCAGTAACAAGTTTTATGAATATCCCCGCTAATGAATCATAGGTTAAACATGGGCGTGGTAGACCATGGAAGGACCTAGAGGGCGGCAAACCACCTTAGTTACATGTTAGAAGCAATTAAAGACTTCTACTAGTCGACGTCTACCAAAATGTGTCAGGTGATCAAAGACTGATGATAATGTCAGAGTCACAGAAGAGCACAAACTATCAACAACTAGTGTATTCAGTAATAAGAATCAACACATAATTTAACCACATACCCAAGCAATTGTAGCTACGCGACCGGTTGTACCTATCAAGATTATACATACATAATGAGACAGCCCAAATTATGGCAAATGCGCATTTTGAGATCTTTAAAATCTCTGCAAATTATGTCCAGTTAGAACGAGAATAACTCGATCGATCAAAAGTAGTTACCGATGAAAAAAATTCATATGTAGTCACTCTTTCTATTATGGACCAGGATCCTGAACCAAAAATCATAACTAAGAATCATCAATGGCAGGATTGTGAAATTTCTAGATGCTTGAGACTAATCAATTTTGATAATTTTAGGTCAAAATCGTCAGGTCTTAATTCCTCTTAATTAATGGCCTAAGATAAACTTAAATCAAGTTAATCCAATTATCTAATGTCAAACAAGTAGCTGGAAATTAAAGAAGCATGCAACGATTTTTAACCCTATGGGAAAACCTTTCTCAGGAGAAAAACCCACAGGTCGCTGTTGAATCCCCGACAACTAAACAATCCACTATATGAAAAAGAACTACAAGAATTTAATTACTTACAGACTCGATAAGCACCTCTCATGGTTATCTCTCTTCCGAGTAATCTTCTTGCAATCAATCCCGCGTTCTCGCAACGCCTCGCTTCAATTTCTCGTTGAAGCTCCAAGTCTTGAATCGCTCAAGTTCTTTAATCTGTGACTAGGGTTTCTTGATCAATAGATTGATTCAAGATTTGAGTGATTTGATTCTCTCTTGAATCGCTCAAAGAAAATCTCTCTTCACTCTCAAAAGCAAGCCCTTAAAAATATAGGTTTTCAAGAAGTTGAGTTAGAAAAAAGGAAAAATTCTCTTTTATTAAAAAAACTGAGTTTCGCGATTCTTACTCAAATAAATTTTATTATATTCGAATATTTTTCTGCTGTCCACAAAAATAGACAGTTTAGAAAATATTCAAAAATTGATAAAATTTAATCAGAAAAAAAATATTCGAGCAAGATTATGAAATATTCGAATATTTTTATACTGCTCAAAAATATTCGAGCAAGATATAAAATATTCGAATATTTTTTCTTGCTTTCAATAAACTCTGTTTTTCCATAAAACAAACATTTTTCATACTTTTTAGTCTCCTTAGAATACTCAGGGCTTGATATTCTTGAATGAAGAGATAAAAACCCACTTACCTGCTCAATGTCAGTCTAGCTGTAGTTGCTCCACGTACACTCACTGATGACGGATAACCACGAGATAGTGTCGACACCTATACTAGACACTAAATGAAACAAACTCCAAAATGGATGTTTCAATCTCCCCCTTTGGTTTATTTTGTGTCAAAACTAGAACAAGGTATGAAAAGAAAAAAAAATACAAACTCTATGGACTGACTCACTCATTGAACATCCATCCGCAAGGAAACTATCCTCTGTAATTCCTACACACTAAACAAGATACATTATGTGCCCATTCACATTCAAAAATAAGGAATTCAGAGTACAAAACTCACTTACCAATTCAAAAGCATCTCTCCCCCTTTTTGACACAGAAGAACAAAGGGTAAGTGGGGCAATATTTGACAGACCAAAATATATATAACAGTAATGGTTGAAGAAAAAATCATGGAATATAGTGATCATATAACTAAAGCCGAATAGAGAATCCATGAAACAAAAACTGTTCATACATAGCAAAGTTAAAAAGAACACCAAAATATAATATACATGCTAAAAGAGAGTAAAGACAAAAAAAAATCATCAAAAATCACAGAGACGATCTAAGACCCCTCAACTATATCTGCAATGGGAGGATCACACGGCAAGCCTCGCCCTCTACTGCTCAATGCATCCACAGAGGCCTGAAGTCAATCTATATCAGTCTTGAAGGACTAAAATCGAGACTCTAACTGAGTGTCTATCAAATCAAAATGAGTCACCAGCGTACCAACACTAGACTCTAGCTTACCAAGGCAAGACTACATAGAGGTTATCATCGAAACAAGATCAGACGGGATCACTCTAGGATAAGCATCTGCTGAAACATCAGGCATGGAAGTAGATGGCCCAGCATCTTGCCTAGCTACACCATCTACAGCCTCAGTCTCTGAGTCCTTTGTACTCCCGTCCAACTGAGACTCTAACTCCGCTAGCATATGTTTCCTGCTGTTTACCCAGTAACGAGAGTTAATCAACACATTTCTCTCATCCGCCACCTCATCATCACGAATTACATACCCCTTTAACGTCAAGAGCTGAGAGATAAACCTGTTATACGGCAAAGTACGTGCTTGAAGAATCGGATTAGCCGTCAAAATTATCTCATGCATAATAATGTGTACCAAGTTCACATTGTGCCCCTTATGAATAATATAAGCCAAATACAGCATATACTGCACCAGAATATTCTTATTCCCTATTTGGGGAATAATGTTCCTGTAATGACCCGTATTTTATTTATTCTTTTTATTCGCTCATTTTCCATTCCGGGTATATTCATATTCTTTATCTCATCGGCATATCATTCCTTCAAGTTAAGTTCCACATTCATTTTTTGAATATACTATTTCATCCATTTTATTCGTCCATTATGCATCCATTTATTCTTTTAGGTGGTTTAGTATTAGATTCATTTTTGTAGTTTTGGCAGTTAGGAGCTTATTCGGAGGAGGAGGTGGCGTTGTGGCCTTGGGAAGCCCTAGAAGGGTTGGTGGTGATGTTTATTTGATGTGTGTATGGTTTGGTGTGGTTCCGGTGAGCCGATGGATTGGTCGGTCGGTTTCTAGAGTTTCCCGAGGAAAAGATTCATTTTTTGGGGCTTAGGCATTTTGGCAGCCGTGAGGCGGTAGAGGTGGTGTTTTTTCCTTGAGAAACCCTTTTTGGACTTGTAGTAGGGTTTGTGTGGTAGTGGTGGTGGTTTGGTATGATTCCGGGGTATCCGGGGTGATCCGTTGTGTTTCCGGGGTTTTATTTTTGGGGCAGGACCAATTCTATTCGAACAGGATTTTCCTCTCTTCTAATAGAACCCTTTTTATTCGAACAGGTTTTTTTTCTGTTCGAATAGGTTTTACTCTGATCGAACCGGATCATTTCCTATTCGAACAGAGGCGCGTTTTTAGTTATGTTTGGGTTATAATCTCTCATTTCCTCACTTTCCTTTTCTCTATCTCTCTCTCTCTCCTCACCCTAACCTATTCCCCTCTCCTCCATACTCTAGATCATATCTTCCCCATCGCTCGGGAATTCTTCGCCCGCTTCGTCGCAAGCTTCGCTCCTATCCTCGGTAAGAAATTCCCGATTCCTTTTCCGTTCTTTTCGTTCAATTTTGGCATAGGCTTAATTTCTAGGGTTTGGGTTTATTGTTGTTTTCTTAAATCGATTGGTTGTTTGATGTTCTTGATGATTATGTTCGCTTGTCAGGCGTTCTGTTTGCCGTTCTACAGATTTTAGTGGGTTTTTCAAGTTGGATTTCCGCAAGACTCGGGATTGCCTTCAGGCGAGTTTTATCCCATCATTACTAAGTTTTTATACTAGTTTCTGAGAATTTTTTAGAGTGCTAAATTGGACTTAGAGATGCTATGTAATTAATTATAATTTAACCTAGGAATTATTCAGTTATTTTGTTAACTTGTAGTTTAGGTTTGTTTGATTCGGGAGCTTGGTTTTCTAGTTCGTATAGGACCCGAGCTTAGTTAGTTGTGGATGGGTTAGTGTTCTCGTGGCTTTGCCCCTAAATGTCCCTTCCAACCTTAAGAGATTGATGCGTTGGATGTAGTGACAGTTAGGTTGTTGTGTCGGCTATTCTTAGTCAGTGCAACCGAGTCCCTATTCATTCGGTTTGTGCTGCTGTGTGAGCGGCAACTATATTCGTTTTCTTGTGCACTTGTTGCATCTTATTGCTTATAATAATATTTTTAAAAACTTATTGAGATTGGATACACGAACACTCCGTTTCGGTTAACCTCCGATAGGATTCAAGGAGTCCTAAGAACGGGTTAAACGATTTGGTGAGATTGGCAATGGCACTATCATATCTAATTCAACCATTCAGGAGTGTGGAATGGTATGAGACAGAGTCATGGAGATCCCAACTTATTCCACGGTGAGGTTGAAATTCCTTGAAATGATACGGACTATTGCTCTGTTGGGTTGGAAACTCCCATTACCACTTTGATCAAGTGAGACCTATCCTTAGCTTGGTTGAGCTTAACCAAATCGTACCAGTGTATCCCCTTACTGATCTCTTTGAGAAATTAGACGTTAGCGGTTGATCAACCTACTACTTGGGAATTATGAGTATCAATTTTGAAGCATCACTTCACATTGCACCTAGGATAAGTATGGGATTATCCTAGTCATCACGTCACGTCATGACATTGCATATCCTCTTATCATTAATTCTTTTTCCTCTTATATTCTTAACTCTAACTCTTTTCCTTATCAAGTCTTTGTCCTTTGTAATTATTTAGTATATTGCTAGACTGTATTTACCTGTTTCTGCTTTACATTCATCTTTACTTCTATTTTTTGTACAGGTTTATTAGTAGGATTTTTAGCTCTGTTGGGTTTAATGAGCCTTGGTTTGCTCACTCTCGTGTTTTAACCATTTCAGAGGTTGATTAGCTTGGACTGTCGAGTGATTGGCCAGTTCAGAGATAGATTTTGTCGTTGCAGATTTCTTTCAACTCTAGATTTCTGTAGATGTTCTCAGCATATGTCGCTGAGTTTATTTTGAGATATTGTATTACATTTTCTTCTTATGTGTATATATATATATATATTTTTTCTTCCGCATTTTATTGTTAATGTTATTTCTTTACTCTGATTATTATTGCAATATGTGAATAGCCGAGCCAGAATTTATCTTCGGCTTGGCTATTTGTGGGGTAGAATCTTTGGATTCCCCGACCTGCACTACTTAGAATCTAGTAATCGGTCAAGCTATCGATTACTGGATTTTAGGGCATAACAGACTTGGTATCAGAGCTTAAGGTTAGTCCTTATCTCTGTTATTAGAGATCATATGACGAGTTACTCTTTAGACGGAGTTAGGATCAATTCTTTTTGAACTTCATATTTTATCCAATTCCTTTCCAATTTCCTAATCCTTTCCTATCCATTCTTGTGTTGTGTTTCTTTGTTCATAATAGATGGCTAGAGGTGGCAGAGGCAGAGGTCGTGCTAGGACTCGTGGGGGTATTCGTGAGGATTTACGCAGTGGAACAGTGGCCAACGAGCCAGTGGTTAGTCAGGAGAGTGCAGGGTCTATTCCGATCCCTCTGGCTAAGCCGATAGTTTCTGAGGCTGGGGTTGGTATGGGAGTAGCAGCAGGGGTTCCAATTCGTCAAGGTGCCCCACTTACTCTAGTGATTCCGGAGCAGCCAGGCATCTTACCAATGGTAGCCTCTTTGGGTGTTTCAGCAGAGATGAAACAGTTATGAAGAGTTTTTCCGCTTCCTTTCAGCAGGCTAAGAGCCCTGTACACAGGGAACACAGTTACTTAGAGCAGCTTTAGAGATACAAGTACCCTACATTTTCTGGCACGTTGATTCCTTCAAAGGCCGAGACATGGTTCAGGTCTATGGAGAAGACTTTGGACGCGATGAAGTGTCCCGACGACCAGCGGGTAATACTTGCAGCTTACCTACTTCAGGGTGAGGCAGATTTTTGGTAGGATATGGCCAAGAGGACAGTTTTGAAGTCTCATATTCTTTTGTCATCCTTTCAAGAGCGTTTCTTTGCTCAGTACTTTTTGCAAAGCTACAGAGATGCCAGTATTTCTGAGTTCTATGCACTAGAGCAAGGTGACATGAGTATTGCCCGATATGATCAGAGGTTTAACGAGCTCGCTCATTATGTTCTACTTATTGTTCAGGACGAGGAACAGAAGAAGATGAAGTTTTTGAAAGGTCTTCGTCCATTCTTCAAGAGGTTCTTGATCTCCTCCGGTGCCAGTACCTACAGGGAGGTTTTGTCTAAAGCGTTAGCTTTGGAACAAAACGAGGCAGAGGATCGCAAGTCCATTGGCGTGAGGAACCCAGCGAGATAGGACACAAGACCCGATAAGGGCATGGCGATTCAGACTCAGTACGGCAGTTTGGGCTCGAAGAGACAGAGATTCGAGAGCACACCAGCGAGAGCTGCGAGCGGACAGTATTTAGAGAGAGCACAGCTTTCTTCTCGCACTTGTTAGAACTGCGGGGGAAATGGGCATGTTAAGAAGTTCTGTCATAAACCAGACAGAGGTCAGCAGCCGCTACGACAGCTCCAGGGACCAGTTGGTTACCAGCCACGACCGCAGCAGGTTCTCCAGGTTCAGCAGTTTCCACAGAGGCAGTATCAGGGTCCACAGGGCAGACAGATAGTTCCAGGACCTTAGGGTGTTCAGAGACTGCATCATCCAGTACAGCAGCAGGGTTAGGTTCAGGGTCGTGGACAGGGCAGAGTGTTTTCATTTGGGAGGCGAGATGCTCGTACCGCTCCACCTATGGTGGAAGGTACGATCCATATCTCTTATTCGCCCGCTCATGTCTTTTTCAATTTTGGTGCATTGCATTCATTCATCGCATCTGCATTATTGGCCTTGGTTCTTCTTTATTGATGGATGAGGTTTCCGTGGGCACTCCTTTAGATTCTTCGGTGTCTATCTCACATATATGTAGAGATTGCCCGATAGTTGTTTGTGGTCGAGTCCTATCAGGAGACCTATTGGTATTACAGATGTAGAAGTTTGACGTCATCCTAGGCATGGATTGGTTGTCGACGCATCGAGTTACCTTAGACTATTTCAAGAAGTCGGCTACCTTCAATATTCCCGGTGAGAGGCGATTCGTATTTTCTAGTTTGATACCTGTGCAGTCAGGGGACGGCTTATTAACTTTCTTAGAGCTAGAGTCCTCGGGCGTGGACGTTAGCTCGATTCCGGTGGTTTGCGATTATTCTAATGTTTTCTAGCAGATTCGCGGTCTACCGCCAATGAGAGCGATTATTTTTGGCACAGATCTTGTTCCTGGTACAACACCAATTTTGAAGGCTCCATACCGTATGGCACCTGTTGAGCTGAAAGAGCTGAAGGATCAGATTTTTGAGTTGAACATAGTCACGATCAAGAACAAATATTCGTTGCCGAGGATCGGGACTTGTTTGACTAGCTTCGAGGAGCGCAGTTATTTTCGAAGATTGATCTCAGATCGGGTTACCACCAGCTGAGGGTAAGGGAAGCTCATGTTTTGAAGGCAGCCTTATGACTTGTTAGGGACACTATGAGTTTTGGGTGATACCGTTCAGTTTGACAAACGCGCCCGCAGTTTTTATGGATTTGATGAACCGCATTTTTAGACCTTTTCTTGACCGGTTCGTCATTAGGTTCGTCGACGACATTTTGATATATTCGGGGACTGAGGCAGAGCACTAGGAACATTTGAGTACCGATTTATAGACTTTGCAGGAGAATGTATTATTTGTGAAGTTTGAAAAGTATGAGTTTTGGCAGCAGGAGGTAAAATTCCTAGGACACGTGGGGTCTAAGTATGGAATTGCAGTAGATCCTTCCAAGGTTGCAGCAGTTGTAGATTGGGCACAGCCGACGAGCATTACAGAGATTCGTAGTTTTCTGGGTTTGGCGGGTTATTATCGCAGATTCATTGATTTGCGGATTACAGCTCCTCTGACTCGTTTGACACAGAAGGACATTCGGTTTTCTTGGGACGATAGGTGTTCTTCAGCTTTCATAGAGTTGAAGAAGAGATTGATGACAGCACCAGCTCTGAATGTTCCGTCTAGTGGACATAGGTATAAAGTATATAGTGATGCATCGCTTGGTGGACTTGGTTGCGTTTTGATGCAGGAGGGCAAGGTGGTGGCTTATGCTTCAAGACAACTTAAGGTACACGAGAGGAATTACCCTACCCATGACCTTAAGTTGGCAGCAGTGGTTTATGCGCTGAAGATTTGGTGACACTACCTTTACAGGGAGAGATTCGAGCTCTTTTTTGATCACAAGAGTTTGCGGTATCTTTTCTCTCAGAAGGTGCTGAACATGAGACAACGCAGGTGGATGGAATTTTTGAAGGACTACGATGTGGATTGGCAGTATCACCCTGGGAAGGCGAACGTGGTGGCTGACACTTTGAGCCATTTGCCTAGAAGATTACTTACACATCTGATGATTCGTGAGTGGAAGATGATGAATGACATCGCGGAGTTCGGGTTGATTTTGAGTTCACAGACTACGGGTGGTCTTATTGCAAATCTGAGAGGTCAGCCGTCTTTGATTTCTTAGATTATAGAGGTGCAGTAGCAGGACGACAGATTACAGTCTTGGGCTTCAGACGACACCAGACCTGATTGGACAGTTAGTTCAGATGGTAGCATCAGATACAGGGGAAAATTATGTTTGCCAGATTCCGAGGTACTAAAACACGATGTTTTGGGTGAGGCTCATGGTTCAAGATACACTATTCATCTGGGCAGTACGAGGATGTACCAAGATCGGAGGAGACATTTTTGGTGGGATAATATTAAACGTGAGATAGCCGCATTTGTTTTCAAATGTCTAACTTGCCAGCAGGTCAAGGCCGAGCATCAGAAATCGACAAGACAGCTTAAACCTTTACCTATTCCAGAGTAGAAGTGGGAGCACGTCACGATGGATTTCATTTCGGGATTACCGCGAACGAAGAGGCAGCATGATTCTATTTGGGTGATTGTGGACCGACTAACCAAATTAGCGCATTTTATTCCGGTTCGCACGACGTTCACAGTAGATGAGTTGAGCAGAATCTACGTGAGGGGGATTGTTCGGTTACACAGGGTTCCAGTGTCGATAGTGTCAGATAGAGATGCCATATTTACCAGCAAATTTTGGCAGAGCTTTCAGCGAGCTATGGATACTAGACTAGATTTTAGTACAGCATTTCACCCTCAGACTGACGGTCAGACAGAGCGAGTTAACAAGATCCTTGAGGATATGCTTCGAGCTTGTGTTTTAGACTTCAAGGGCAGTTAGGACGAGTATTCGCATTGGGCTGAGTTCGTGTACAATAACAGCTTTCAGTCGAGCATCGAGATGGCACCTTACGAGGCTTTTTATGGAAGACCATACAGATTACCTTTGAGTTGGGCAGAGGTTGGTGAGAAGATCTTACTGAGACCAGACTTGGTTCGGGAGACTACGGACGCAGTTACTACCATCAGGGATCGGTTACGTACAGCACAGAGCCGACAGAAGAGTTATGTTGATATCCACAGGAGACCGGTAGAGTTTCAGATCATGGATCATATTTTGCTGAAGGTTTCACCGATGACGGGCGTGATACGTTTCAGCAAGAAGGGGAAGCTAGCTCCGAGATATATTTGCCCGTTTAAGATTCTGGACAGAGTTTGAGAGTTAGCATACCGTTTGGCGTTACCGCCGCAGCTGAGCAGAGTTCACAGCGTCTTCCATGATTCTATGTTGAGGAAGTATGAGCAAGACCCTACTCACGTGATTGACTGGGGGTCGATAGAGGTTCGGGACGATGCCTCGTATCTTGAGCATCCGGAGTGTATTTTGGATCGCGAGGAAAAGGTTCTTCCCCGCAAGGTTATTCTGTTTGTGAAAGTCCAGTGGAGTCACCATGGTCCAAAAGAGGCTACCTGGGAGTTAGAGACTGATGTGAGAAGGCACTATCCACTTTTATTCTCAGGATGAGGTATGCGTTTAATTTCGGGGGCAAAAAAATTTTTTTAGGGGGGTAGATTGTAATGACCCGTATTTTATTTAATCTTTTTATTCGTTCATTTTCCATTCCAAGTATATTCCTATTCTTTATCTCATCGGCATATCATTCCTTCAAGTTAAGTTCCGCATTCATTTTCCACATATACTCTTTCATCCATTTTATTCGTCCATTATACATCTATTTATTCTTTTCGGTGGTTTAGTATTAGATTCCTTTATGTAGTTTTGGTGGTTCAAAGGTTATTCGGAGGAGGAGGTGGCGTTGTGGCCTTGGGAATCCCTAGATGGGTTGGTGGTGATGTTTATTTGATGTGTATGTGGTTTGGTGTGGTTTTGGTGAGCCGCTGGATTGGCCGGTAGGTTTCCGGAGTTTCCCGAGGAAAAGATTCATTTTTGGGGGCATAGGCGTTTTGGTAGCCGTGAGGCGGTGGAGGTGGTGTTTTTTCCTTGAGAAACCCTTGTTGGACTTGTAGTAGTGTTTGTGTGGTAATGGTGGTGGTTTGGTGTGATTCCGGGGTATCCGGGGTGATCTGTTGCGTTTTCGGGGTTTTATTTTTGGGGCAGGACCAGTTCTATTCGAACAGGATTTTCCTCTGTTCAAATAGAACCCTTTGTATTCGAATAGGATTTTTTTCTGTTCGAATACGTTTCACTTTGTTCGAATAGGATCATTTCCAATTCGAACAGAGGTGCGTTTTCAGCTGTGTTTGGATTTTAATCTCTCATTTCCTCACTTTCCTTTTTTTTTCTCTCTCCTCTCCCTAACCTATTCCCCTCTCCTCCATACTTTAGATTTTGTCTTCCCTATCGCTTGAGTATTCTTCTCCCGCTTCGTCGTAAGCTTCGGTCCTATCCTCGGTAAGAAATTCCCGATTCCTTTTCCTTTCTTTTCGTTCGATTTTGGCATAGGTTTGATTTCTAGGGTTTGGGTTTATTGCCGTTTTCTTAAATTGATTGGTTGTTTGTTGTTCTTGGTGATTGTGTTAGCTTGCCAGGCATTCCGTTTGCCGTTCCGCGGATTTTAGTTGGTTTTCCGAGTTGGATTTCCACAGGACTCGGGATTGCCTTCAGGCGAGTTTTATCCCATCATTACTAAGTTTTTATACTAATTTCTGAGTATTGTTTTAGAGAGTTAAATTGGACTTAGATATGTTATGTAATTAACTATAATTTAACCTAGGAATTATTCAGTTATTTTATTAACTTGTAGTTTAGGTTTGTTTGATTCGGGAGGTTGGTTTTTTTGGTTCGTATAGGACCCGAGCTTAGTTAGTTGTGGTTGGGTTAGTGTTCTCGTGGCTTTGCCCCTGAATGTCCCTTCCAACCTTAAGAGATTGATACGTTGGATGTAGTAACAGTTAGGTTGCTATGCCAGCTATGTTTAGTCGGTGGAACCGAGTCTCTATTCATCCAGTTTGTGCTGCTGTGTGAGCGGCAGCTGTATTGGTTTTCTTTTGCACTAATTGCATCTTATTGCTTAAAATAATATTTTTAAAAAATTATTGAGATTGGATACACGAACACTCTGTTTCGGTTAACCTCCGATAGGATCCAAGGAGTTCTAAGAACGGGTTAAAAGATTTGGTGAGATTGGGAATGGTACTATCATATCTAATTCAACCACTCAGGAGTGTGGAATGGTATGAGACAGAGTCATAGAGATCCCCACTTATTCCACGGTGAGGTTGAAATTCCTTGAAATGATACAGATTATTGCTCCCTTGGGTTAGAAACACCTATTACCACTTTGATCAAGTGAGACCTATCCTTAGCTTGGTCGAGCATAACCAAATCGTACCAGTGTGTCCCCTTACTAATCTCTTTGAGAAATTAGACGTTAGCGGTTGATCAACCTACTACTTAGGAATTACGAGTATCAATTTTGAAGCATCACTTCACATTGCACCTAGGATAAGTATGGGATTATCCTAGTAATCACGTCATGTTATGGCATTGCATATCCTAGTCATTACTTCACATTGATACCATTCCACCACTCAGGAGTGTGGAATGGTATGAGACAGAGTCATGGAGATCCCCACTTATTCCACGGTGAGGTTGAAATTCCTTGAAATGATACAGATTATTGCTCCCTTGGGTTGGAAACTCCCATTACCACTTTGATCAAGTGAGACCTATCCTTAGCTTGGTCGAGCATAACCAAATCGTACCAGTGTGTCCCCTTACTAATCTTTTTGAGAAATTAGACGTTAGCGGTTGATCAACCTACTACTTAGAAATTACGAGTATTAATTTTGAAGCATCACTTCACATTGCACCTTGGATAAGTATGGGATTATCCTAGTCATTACGTCATGTTATGGCATTGCATATGCTCTTATCATTAATTTTCTCTCCTCTTATATTCTTGACTCTAACTCTATTCCTTATCAATTCTTTGTCCTTTATGATTATTTAGTATATTGCTAGACTGTATTTACCTGTTTTTGCTTTACATTCATCTTTACCTCTATTTTTAGTACAGGTTTATTAGTAGGATTTTTAGTTCTGTTGGGTGAGCCCTGGTTTGCTCACTCTCATGTTTTAACCATTTCAGAGGTTGATTAGCTTGAACTGTCGAGTGGTTGGCCAGTTCAAAGATAAATTTTTTGCCGCTGCAGATTTCTTTCAGCTCTAGATTTTTGTAGGTGTTCTCAGCATATGTCGCTGTGTTTATTTCGGGATATTGTATTACATTTTCTTCTGATGTGTATATATATATATATATATTTTGCTTCCGCGTTTTATTGTTAATGTTATTTCTTTACTCTGATGATTATTGCTATATGTGAATGGCTAAGCCAGAATTTGTCTACGGCTTGGCTATTTGTGGGGTAGAATCTTTGGATTCCCCGACCTGCACTACTTAGAATCTAGTAATCGGTCAAGCTATCGATTACTGGATTTTGAAGCGTGACAGTTCCTATGTGCAATCATGTGAAACAAACATATTGGGTAGCTCAGATTCTTACATCGGAGATACGAACCTTTCATTTTCTTCTTTCCTGTAAACAGAAACTCCTCCTCAATCTCCCACTTGGGAGGAAACCTATCAAGAACTGGAGGCCACTCCAAAAATGATACATTTATAGAAACAGGCTCACATAAACTAAAAGCACATCGGATGTCCTCCGAACTAATATGAAGCTCTAAACCATCTATGGAGACTCTGAAACTCTTATCATTTCTTGTGTCCTATACATCATGGATAGAGGCATAAAAAAGTCAGACCAATCGTGGTTAACGTAAGATTTGGGGTCGTAAAATCCCCATCCAATGACGATCAGTGAATATAGCAAGCATCGGCTTGAGCTCGTAGTGGTGTAGACACAGATCTTCCTCATCAAGTATCACCTCCTTCTGATATTTTCTTCACTTAAAGGCTGACCAATTTGGGGGATTAGGAATCATGTCATGGTTCCCCTCGTCATTTTCACGTGTCCCCGCACGAGACCTCCCGGAACCACTAGCTCTCTTCGAGAGCCTAGAGGGTTAGCACGACTAGGCCCCGTCCTAGTGCCTCGAGTCATCTTACCCCGTTTAGACATAGCGCTCGAAGCAAGGATAGGGACTGAATTCTTAAGGCGTTTTTCCCTCCCCATATCAGAAAAGTCTTCCACAAACCCAACAAACGCCCCAAACACCTGCAAGAAAACTACACCACTTCCCCAACCTAACCAACACAGTTAAACAGGGAACCCAATATCAGAGAAACTTCCAATAAAATAAAGCAAACCTCAATCACAAACTTGTAAAACACCTGGCAATCAGAAACTGACCAATGTAACCCAGTTACTGTAAACCAGTTACAACTGTCAAAACAAATTCAATCACAAATTTCTGCCAAAATTAATTAACCAATCCTTCCAAACAATTCAACAACCCAAGCACACAAACAATATGATCAAGATAGACAATGAATCAAAGAGAGAGAGTGAACCACCAACCTTTGATAAAAAAAATTAAGCCCTAGGTGACGCTGTCAAGCGCAAAATTCGCAAATTTGAGAACCCCATACTTGAATTTATCAACTCAGGAGGAAGGAGGGGAGATCAAATTGAACAAAAGAGTCGCATGGGTGATCCAATTTTGGTAGGATTTGAGAGAGAGAAAAAAAAGCGCTACTGTGTTTGATAGCCGGGATTCAGTGATTAGTCTCCCCCTGTTTCCTCTTGATGAGAGACTAATCATAGGTTATATGAAATCAGATAGGAAATCATTTAATAGGAAAGCCAGTCAGAATATGTATTTACTCAAAGTGTGTGTGTGCGCGCAGTCAACGTAAAACAATACCATGCATTCAACAGACCCAACAATCATAAATACGACACAATAGGAAAGTTGTTTCAACTTAGGCCTCTCATGGTGGTCACTCAAAATCACTGAGAATTAAGTAACTAACACTCTGTGCGAAATATGAATATGAATATAATACACGAAGACTCATATTTTATCAGAAAAATGAAGCACTGTGAGCTAAAAGATCTCATGGAAAGAAGCCCGTTTGTCACTAATGGTGTCAAGTTAATAAATATAGACTCAATATTTCTCATCTCCACTAAACTAGCTGTGTTAAACTCAAGATCAAACAGGTCTTAAAAAGGTTATAATGTAGGCACGGGTAGGCAACTGATGGAGTTGGTGTTTTACTGGCATTCTGAGACTGCAATAACACTAACTCCACTTCTCACTTGAAGTTAAAAACATCTTTTGTATATACCTCTTCATATCTTTTTCTTCCCTTTTTTTTTTTTTTTTTTAATTGAGATACTAAAATGTCATTCATATACTTTTTTTTATTCTGTCATTCTTCTCTGCATCTTCCCCAAAAAATCAATCAAATACTTCTTTTCCCCTTTCTTTCTTTTTTTTACTGAACAATCTCATAACAAATGGGTAGAAACAAGGAATTTTGGTAGAAAAGAAAAAGCATATTTTAAGGCACAAAGGGCTGTAAGTGGATAAAAATAGGGTTAGACATAACAAAGGCCAAAAATGTGTAGCAATAAAACGCCTATTATCATATCTTCGGTTGAACATAGTCACTTTTTCGCCTCGAATAAAAATATGGAATGTTCTATTAAGCTAACTTGAACTTGAGCTTACCATTTGACAATTCAGTAAGGAAACAAAATAAGATCAAAACAACAAGATCAAAAGGAGGAGTACGTTCAAAACACTCGAAGCTAATAAAGAAGGCCAGATCCTCACATAACATTAGGTACGAAGTCTTTACATGTATCCGAAAGTATAATATCAATGAGTGCCTATCTATCTAAGCATGCGAGAGTTAACTGTCGTGAGAGAAATCAATATCCAAGTAAACACTATACTGAACTGTCCTAACATTAAATTGGAAAACGTATCTGACCAAGCATATATCACTGTGATAATCTACCAAAATAGTTTAAAAAGGAAGTAAAAGACATACCTAATCAATAGAGCAGACACCAATCGACCGTCTCAAAAGTTCAAACCTCATAGCATCTAGCGGCTTGGTAAAAAAATCGGCTAATTGACTCTCTGTAGGAACATACTCAACACTGAATATCTTGCGCTCAAGAAGATCTCGGATGAAGTGGAACCGAATGTCAATATGCTTGGTTCTGGAATGTTGTTCAGGATTCTTGGAGATATTGATCGCACTAGTATTGTCACAAAATACTGACATTGTCCCCTGGACTATTCCATAGTTAAGCACTATCTGTTTTATCCAAATCAATTGAGTGCAACAACTACCCACAACAATATACTCCACTTCTATTGTGGATTGGGAAATACAATTCTCCTTCTTGTTCTGCCAAGCCACAAGATTATTTCCAATATAATAGCATCCACCAGAAATGTTCTTCTTATCATCTGCATTACCTGCTCAATCTGCATCAGAATACCCAATAACCTCGGAGGTTGTGTCATGTGAATACCATAAGACAAAATCAGAAGTCCCACATACATAACGAATAATGCACTTAACAGCCTGTAAATGGGACTCTTTTGGACTACCTTGATAACGAGCACATATACATACACTAAACATAATATCAGGACGAGTAGTAGTAAGATAAACTAAACTACCTATCATACTTCTATACATCTTTTGATCAACATCCTTACCTGCCGAGTCCTTACTTAGCTTTGTTGTGGTACTCATGGGTGTCCTAGCGTGCTTTGCAAAAGAGAGACCAAACTTCTTCGCAAGATCCCTATCATACGTGGATTGAGAAAGAAACATTCATCTATCCATTTGTCGTATTTGGAGACCTAAGAAGTAAGTTAGTTCTCCAACCATGCTCATTTCAAATTCACTTTTTACTAAAGCTGCAAAAGAAGAGGTTAGTGAACTTGAAGTAGAGAAAAACACAATATCATCTACATATACCTGAGCAACTAGTATTGCACCTCCCTTCTATTGGATAAACATCGTTTTATCAACTCCTCCTCGAACAAATCCCTTAGCTAAGAGGAAATTGGAAGGCCGTTCATACCAAGCACGAGGAGTTTGCTTCAAACCATAAAGAGCCTTCTTCAAGTAGAACACATGATCGGGATGATGAGGATCTTCAAACCCTTTTGGTTGAGACACATACACTTCTTCCTCTAAGATCCCGTTCAGAAATGCACTCATCATATCCATTTGATATAACTTGAATTTTTAATTGGAAGCAAGAGCGAACAATAACCGAATAGACTCAAGTCTTGCAGTAGGGGCAAATGTTTCAGCAACATCAACCCCTTTTACTTGATTATACCCTTGAACGACCAATCGAGCTTTGTTTCGAATTACATTCCCAAGTTCGCCATATTTGTTCTTATAAACCCATTTAGTCCCAATAATATTTGTACTTGAAGGACGTAGAACCAAATCCCAAACATCTTGACGTCGAAATAGCCGAAGCTCATCTTGCATTACATGAAGCCAATATTCGTCTAAAAGAGCTTCCTTTACCGTGGTTGGTTCAATCACCGAAACATAACAAACACAGTGAACCGTCTCATGGTGTTGGCTTCTAGTTTGAACCCGAGAAGTAGCATCCCTAATAATATCGGCATGTGAGTGATCCTTATAAAATTGATGCCATCCGGGTTGCAGTACACTTGGAGCCGGAGGGGATGTCGGAACTGGAAGTCGTGGAGTAGACAATGGAGAATCACTCTTTAATGTAGGACTCAGTGCAAGAATATCAGTAGATGGTTCTAGAGTTTCTGTTGTACAGACATCTTCTCTCACATCTGTAGAACCAATGGTACAAGTATCATCTACTACCACATTACAGGACTCCATCATCACTTTGCTTCCCAAATTGTAGACTCGAAATGCTCTACTATTTGTTGAGTAGCCCAAAAGAATGCCTTCATCACTCCGAGAGTCAAATTTCTCAATGTTTTCTCGATCTCTAAAGATGAAACATTTACTTCCAAAAACCCAAAAATAATGGACATTCGGCTTCTTTCCAAACCACAATTCATAGGGTTTAAGGTAAGTGGACGTAGATATACTCTATTAATAGTATAACACATAGTATGAATGGCCTCCCCCCAAAAGTGTGTCGGAAGATCCTTGCTATGAAGAAAGACACGTCCCATTTCTTGAAGAACTTTATTCTTCCGTTCTGCAACTCCATTTTGTTATGGAGTGATTGGAGCAGAGAATTCATTTTTAATCCCATTAGAAGTACAGTACTTAATCACCCCAGTATCCTTAAACTCGCCTCCACGATCACTTTGAATTTTATCAATAGAAAAATCTTTCTCATTTTGGATTCGAAGTGACATAATACGGAATTCTTCAAATGTGTTAGACTTCTCTCTCAAAAGTGTTATCCATGTATGCCGAGAGAAGTCATCTACCATTACAAAAATGTATTTTTTACCTCCCAAGGATGCCGTTCTCATAGGACCCATCAAATCCATGTGTATCAGCTTCAGAGTCCAAGTAGTAGCAATATTGTTGGACTTCCTGTAAGAGCTCTTTGTTTGCTTGCCCACTTGACAAGGACCGCAAATCACGTTGCACAATCTTCCCAACTTTGGAACTCCCCGAATCAGCTTTTTACTTGTAATCTTGGACAAATCATTGAAGTTTATATGTCCCAACCTTTGATGTCATTACTCCACATCCAGTTTTGCTTTGCTATATAGTATAACTTCTTGTTGAACAGCATAGCAATTATCAGCAGTTCTAGTAGTATGCATCACACGTTGTCCTTGAGAGTTCAAAACCTCACATCCACCTTTGGAAAATGTAACAGTATGATCCGTATCACATAGTTGGCTGACACTCAGAAGATTCGCCTTCATCCCCTTAACCAAGAGAACATTGTCAATTACCGGAGTACCAAGTCCTTCGGCCTGTCCCTTTCCAACTACAGAGGATGTGCTTCCATCACCAAACGTAACATCACCTCCCTGAATACTCTCTAGGTGGCACAATTTGGATTCATCACCAGTCATATGATGGGAACACCTACTATCCATATACCATTGAACTGACTTGAAAGCATTCAGGGCAGTTAGTGCAGCATTACACCTTATCTGAGGTGCAAAATCCATCTTTCGTACCCAAATGCTACAAAAAGTTCTTCAACCTGTAGTTTCCTGTGCAAACCATCTAGACACATTCTCACGTTTAACGTTAGTAGACATTGCATTAGAATTATATCGATATCCATCAAAAAGGCAAACATATGATTGATAAGGTCCAACAAATTTACAGTACGATGCAATATGTCCATTTCTACCACATAGACTATAATAGTAAATTTGAGAGTAAGAAACCCTTTGGGCATGATCATGAGTAGTGGATATCATGTTATGTTTAGGAAACGAGGTAGTAGCAGCTGCTTTCATAAACTTTTTAATTTGGGGAGTCTTGGCACTCGGAAGAGATTCCTCATATCCTAGACCCCTTTTGTCACTGTCTGTCTTTCCCATTCATAACATTTTATCAATATTCTTGGCCCCAAGACAGAACTTCTCAAGTTTTTGCTGAGATAAAACTACATCAAGCTTGGCCAAACGAAGTTCGTCCAAAGTTGATTTCATTTTCTCTTTCACATTATTAACTTATTTTTCTAGAAAAACAACTTTGTCGCTAAGGCATTGTTTCTCATTCTCAAGTACCTCTATCTCGTGACTTGTACTCTCAGTTTTGCTTTGAAGTTCACATGTAAGTGTATCAACTTGGTCTTTCAAGACTTTGTTACGTTTACCTAGCTTCATAGAGTTTGAGCATACAAGTCCTCAAGAGTCAGGTCATCAAACTCATCTTGTTCTTGATTACTCTGATTTTTATCAGAATTTTCAAGTTCAAAGATATCAAAACTACTATTGCCACAAGTAAGAAAAGCAGGATAAGCAATAAAATTTCCGTTATCAACTACTTGGGAATGAATCTCATTGTTATCATGTTCATCATCATTGTCATCCCAAGTGACACTGATATTCATAGCTTTATGATTAATGTCAGATTTCTTACTAGGACAGCTATGGGCATAATGACCAAACTTGTGACATTTAAAGCATTTAATTTGATTAAGATCAGTATCACTGTTGGTCTGCCGGTTATATGTCTTGACCCGATCATGAGGTCGCGGTTTATAGTTCATTGATTGCCCTTGTTTTTGTTCTTATTTTTGAAACTGTCGTTTCTTCAAGATTTTTTGAAACTGTTGACTAATAAGAGAAATAGATGAATCTATATCCGAACCTTCATTATTATCTGAGATAAATGAGTGATCAACCTCTCTAGAACCCTTAAAAGAAGAGGAGTAAGATAAAGACTTGAAAGCAACACTCTTATTCTTCTCAAGGTTCTCCATCCTCATCTCAAGTACAAACGTTCGCAATTTTCTAGCTAATGTATCGGGCTTTAATTTTTTTAGATCTTGAGCCTCCTAGATAGCATCGCGTCTGGACCTAAAGCTCTTAGGAAGAGACATTAGGACTTTGCGAACAATCTGAACATCATAATAAGGAGCTCCTAATGCGGCACTAGTGTTTGAAATATCACTTAGCCTCGCATAGAATTCATCGAACTGTTCATTTTCACTCATTCTGATATTCTCAAATTGTAAAGTAAGCATCTGTAGCTTACTTTCCTTAACTGTATCATCGTCCTCATGAGTTCGAACTAGAATGTCCCAAGCTTCTTTCAAAGTGGTACAAGCAGAGAGATGTCGAAACTCACTTTGGCTCACAGCCATAAAGATTGTATTGAGGCCTTTATAATTATAGCCGACGGCATCCTTTTCATCATTTGTCCATTGATTCCTAGGTTTATGGACCTCTATGACATCTCCTGGTGTTCCTTGCATCTCAGTAGGATGCGACCAACCATCCTCAATGCCAACCCTTACATCTTCTCCGATTGATTGTAAGAATGCAACCATTCGGACTTTCCAGTATGGATAATCTTTGTCATCAAAGAGTGGAGGGTGATTTACAGGACCTCCAAACTTCTCGGAACTCATTATTCTCAAGCGAATTATCCAGGATCCACACGTAGGTTGTTAAACCTCAAAGCGTGACTGCTCTGATACCAATTGAAATTCCTAGACGCTTGAGACTAATCAATTTTAATTGTTTTAGGTCTAAATCGTCAGGTCCTAATTCCTCTGAATTAATGGCCTAAGATAAACTTAAATCAAGTTAATCCAATTATCTAATGTCAAACAAGTAGCTGGAAATTAAAGAAGCATGCAACGATTTTTAACCCTGTGGGAAAACCTTTCTCAGGAGAAAAACCCACAGGTCGCTGTCGAGTCCTCGACAACTAAATAATCCACTATATGAAAAAGAACTACAAGAATTTAATCACTTACAGACTTGATAAACACCTCTTATGGTTATCTCTCTTCCGAGTAATCTTCTTGCAATCAATCCCGCGTTCTCGCAACGCCTCGCTTCAATTTCTCGTTGAAGCACCAAGTCTTGAATCGCTCAAGTTCTTTAATGCGTGACTAGGGTTTCTTGATCAATAGATTGATTCAAGATTTGAGTGATTTGATTATCTCTTGAATCGCTCAAAAAAAATCTCTCTTCACTCTCAAAAGCAAGCCCTTAAAAATATAGGTTTTCAAGAAGTTGAGTTAGAAAAAAGGAAAAATTCTCTTTTATTAAAAAAAATTGAGTTTCGCGATTCTTACTCGAATAAATTTTATTATATTCGAATATTTTTCTATTGTCGACAAAAATAGACAGTTTGGAAAACATTCAAAAATTGATAAAATTTAATCATAAAAAAAATATTCGAGCAAGATATAAAATATTCGAATATTTTTTCTTGTTTTCAATAAACTCTGTTTTTTCATAAAACAGACATTTTTCATACTTTTCAGTCTCCTTAGAATACTCAGGGCTTGATATTTTAGAATGAAGATATAGAAACCCGCTTACCTCTTCAGTGTCAGTCCAGCTGTAGTCGCTCCACGTACACTCACTGACGACGGATAACCACGAGATAGTGCCGACACCTATACTAGACACTAAATGAAACAAACTCCAAAATGGATGTTTCAGATTGCCCATCCTGGCAATCAACGATCAAAGCAGAGTTGGACGTTCTCGTAAAGTATGAGGTATTTGGGTAGATAATCTAGTGGAATACTTCCACAAAGCCCATTGGATATAAATGGATATTCATTCAAAAACGTAATGAATCTGGGGAAATTGTAAGGTATAAAGCTTGTTTAGTTGCACAAGGATTCTCACAAAGACCAGGAATAAATTACGGGGAGACTTACCATCCTATGATGGACGCAATCACGTTCCATTACTTACTTAATTTGCCAGCCAGGAAGAATTAAACACGTGTCTCCTAGATGTAGTCATTACTTTCCTGTATGATAAGCTTGATACAAGTATACATATGAAAATTCCAGATGGTTATCCATTACCAAAGGATATTAGATCAAGGATAAACATAAATACGCTATTAAAGTAGAGAAATTCTTATACGGATTAAAGCAATCTGATCTCATTTGGCATAATAGGTTAACTGAGCATTTGAGGAATCATGGATTCGCAAATGATCCTATTGCACCAAGTGTCTTTATTAAAAAAACAACCAAAGGATTTGTTATCATCGCAGTCTATGTAGAAGGAAGTTGCCGCATCTTTGAAAAACGAGTTCGAGATGAAAGATCTAGGTAGAGCCAAGTTCTTCTTGGGAATATAGATAGGGCATTTACCTAGTGGCATTTTTATTCATTAATCAACTTCTTGAACCGCCCTGAGTTCGATGCCCTGCTTACCCTTTCTAAGTAATAATCTCTAAATTAAGTGGGATTATTGATAGGCCCTATAAAACGACCTATTGTGTTCTCTAACTTCTACTTCTATAACCAGTTGGGAAATGTTACAAACAAAGTTCTTGAAGAAATTTTTCCCGATCTAAAAAATGAAGCGCTTATCTAAAAAAAATCCACACGTTCGCCCAAAAAGTGAGTAAGTACTTCTACGTTTGTTGGGAGCGATATATGAATCTCGTAGTTGCGCACACCATGGACTTAATAAATGATAGCAGGCTACTGGCCTTTATAATGGGTTACCCGCAGTAATAAGCGTATAGTCGATGTTACATGTGGTGGATCTTTAATGCGTAAGTCACCAGACGATACTTGGGAACTATTCGAGACCAAGAGCGAAAACTCATATGAACTCGATTATTCTTGAATGACACCATGACAGTTGGTCTTCTTGAACCAGATTCAGGCATTGATATCCTTACTGCTATTAATTATAGTTAAATGACAATACTAAAGCAGGTAAGCAATGCACTATCCAAAAATCCCTAAGTAGCGCTTGGAAAATGTCATCATTGCCAAAGCCCGGCCTATAGTTCTGGAATATGTTCATCTGCTAAGTCTATATCACATACGCCAATGAAAAAGTCCTATCGATGACGGCATATCAGTAAGGGATTCCCAACAGCTCTAATCCTCCAACTGTACAACAACAACTATTTATTCCCACTCAAAATGATAGAATATAATTTCTCGAGGATAGTGTTAAGAGCATGACTCAATTGATGAGTCAGCTAGATATAACAAAGCTAAAGATCGTAGAGTACGTGAAGAAGTAGGGCTTCCCAATCAAACTAAGGCAAATACTAAAGGATAGTTTAGAGCATAATTAATCTAGAGAAGCAAGTCAATCGAACAATATATAAGGTAGTTACCACTCTGTAAAGCGGTAAAGTGATATATGATAAGATAGCCCGCTGAAGATCAAGTTGTAATCACACAAAAAGAAGCCGATCAATCTTGTTTTACGTTCCTTCAAAGAGGTATATACCTCATGTTCCTTGTCGTATATACCTTTCAAAGAGGTATATACCAGCTCCTTCAAAGACCTATATACCTCATGTTCCTTGTCGTCGGCGCTTTCAAAGGGGTATCGCCAACCCTCATTATTCAGAACCATTAGAAACATCAAAACATGTTCACACCAACATTCTATTACTCGAGGCTAAAAGGCAAGTATCTTCATATGACAAGTTTTTGAAGAAAGCATGTACACGAAAGGGAAAACTTAACATCTACAATAAAGTCTACCTGACCGAGATAGTGACACTTCCTAAATTTAGAGACCCATGAAGTCTTACCATTCCTTGTATTATAGGGGAACATGAAATTAATATAGCATTATTAGAGCATCATTGATGAGTGTGGGATTTCTATTGTGTGGAGATTCTCACACCCACTTGCTACCGGTAACTGGCTTGAGAGGATGGATCACGGTTAAAAGTTTATTTTCGACCGCCGACACGCAAGGATAGTTACCAAATAAATCGAAATACCCCCGGTATCAATTCTTGAGCAGTATGGATTTCGCACCTATCCGTTGATTTAGATCAAAATTTTGAGAAGCTTGCTACAAGCAACTCGTTAGAGAGGTAAAATCATTTTTAAGAGTTTCTTTTGACCGACAACATTCTTGGATTGTTATGAAATGAAAAACATTAATCCCGGCTTCAATTTTTGACCGGCACGAATTTTGCACCTCTTCGATGGTTTAGATCACAATTCTGAGAAGCAAGGCTACCGGCAACTCGTTTGAGAGGTTGGATCACGGTTAAGAGTTTCTTTTCGACCGCCGACAAGCAAGGATAGTTACCAAATAAATCACAATACCCCCGGTTTCAATTCTTGAACAGTACGGATTTTGCATCTCTCCGTCACTTTAGATTGTAATTCCTAAAAGTTTGGCTACCTGCAACTCGTTTGAGAGGTTAGATCATTTTTAAGAGTTTCTTTTTTACCGACAACATTCTTGGATTGTTGCCAAATGAATCGCAATAATCCTGGTTTCAATTCTTGACTGGTACAGATTTCGCATCTCTCTGATAATTTAGATCGTAATTCAGAAAAACTTAGCTACTGGCAACTCGTATGGGAGGTTGGATCATTTTAAAGAGTTTTATTTTGACCGGCGTTACTCTAGGATAATTACAAAATGAATCGTGATACTCCCAGTTTGACTTTTTGGCCGGTTTGAATTTCGCACATTTATATCGCTTTAGATCATAATTCTGAGAAGCTTGGCTACCGGCAATTCGTTTGTGTCGTTGGATTGCTTTTAAGAGCTTGATTTCGATAGAGAACTCAATAGGATAGTTACCAAATTAATTGCAATATTCCCAGTTTGAATTTTTGACCTGTACAGATATAATACATCTTCGATAGTTAAGATCACAATTCTGAGAAGCTTGGCTACCGGCAACTCGTTTGAGTGGTAGGATCAATTTTAAGAGTTTTTTTTTACTAACAATTCTCTAGGATAGTTACCAAATTAATCGTTATGCTCCTAGCTTAAATTTTTGATAAGTACAGATTTCGCACCTCTCCGTTGCTTTAGAACATAATTCTGATAAACTTGGCTACCGGTAACACGTTTTGGAGGTTGGATCGCTTTAAAGAGTTTCTTTTTGACCGATAACATTCTTGGATTGTTATCAAATGAAAAGCAATACTATCAGTTTCAATTTTTGAACGGTACGGATTTTGCACACCTCCGATAGTTTAGATCACAATTCTAAGAAGCTTGGTTACCGGTAACTCGTTTGAGAAGTTGGATCACGGTTAAGAGTTTATTTTCGATCGACGACACGCAAGGATAATTAACAAATGAATCGCAATACTCCCAGTTTCAATTTTTGGCCGGTACGGATTTTGCATCTCCCCGTCGCTTTAGATCGTAAATTCTAAGAAGCTTCGCTACCGGCAACTCGTTTGAGAAGTTGGATCATTTTTAAGAGTTTATTTTCGACCGACAATATTTTAGGATTGTTGTCAAATGAATCGCAATAGTCTCGGTTTCAATGCTTGATTGTTACGGATTTTGCAACTCTCTGATGGTTTAGATCACAATTCTGAGAAGCTTGGCTACCGGCAACTGGTTTTAGCAATTGGATCACGGTTAAGAGTTTCTTTTCGATCGACAACATGCAAGGATAGTTACCAAATGAATCGCAATACTCTCGGTTTCAATTTTTGACCGGTACAGATTTTGTACTTCTATGTGGCTTTAGATCATAATTCTGAGAAGCTTGGCTACCGGCAACTCGTTTGAGAGGCCGGTTCATTTTTAAGAATTTCTTTTCGATAGACAACATTTTAGGATTGTTATCAAATAAATTGCAAAACTTCAATTTCAATTTTTGACCGGTACAGATTTTACACCTCTCTGTTGCTTTAAATCAAAATTCTGAGAAGTTTGGCTACCGATAACTCGTTTGAGAGGTTGGATTACGGCTAAGAGATTCATTTCGACCGACAACTCTCTAGGATAGTTACCAAATTAATCGCGACACTCCCTGTTTGAAGTTTTGACCAATACGGATTTCGCACCACTCCGATGGTTTAGATCACAATTCTGATAAGGCTGGCTACCGGAAACGCATTTGAGTGGTTGGATCAATTTTATGAGTTTCTTTTCGACCGGCAACTCTCTAGGGTAGTTAACAAATTAATCATGATACTCCCAGTTTGAATTTTTGATAGGTACAAATTTCACACCTCTCCGTTTCTTTAGATCAAAATTCTTAGAAGCCAGGCTACCGGTAACTCGTTTGAGAGGTTGGATCGCTTTCAAGAGTTTCTTTTAGACCGATTACATTCTTGGATTGTTATCAAATGAAAAGTAATACTTTTAGTTTTAATTTTGAAGCGATACGGATTTTGTACCTCTCCGGTGGTTTAGATCATAATTCTGAGGAGCTTTAATACCGGCAACTCGTTTAAGAGGTTGGATTTTTTTATTATTTTTTTCGAAATTTGAGTTGGGGTTGTTTTTTGCAAACTCCCCTGCTTTATTCAAAAAAGAAGAAAAATAGTTATACCTAGAGCCCAGTTCACTGGGAATTAGGGAAACAAACAGAAAAACAAAAGCTAAAAAATTGAGAAAATACTAGTACAAACTTACAAACACCTCACTAGACTCTCCAATATACAGTGCCAATGGCATCTTCATGAATGATCTTGTCAAGGTCTGGAGAGAAAGAGCTAGGTTCAATCTCTAAATACTCAACATCAGGGTTGATATCAGCAACCTCATCCGCAGCTCTATTGGTTTCTCTGAACACGTGGCTGACCTCAAAGTACTCAAAGAAGTCCCTCAAATTTCGAATCTTATTCATTATGAACCCAGTATTCCAAGGAGCAGTCACCATATTCTTCATATAGCCAACATGCTTAAGAGTTTGAGATGTTGGATCACGGTTAAGAGTTTCTTTTCGACCTACAACACGCAAGGATAATTAACAAATGAATTGCAATACTCCCGGCTTCAATTCTTGATCGGTACGGATTTCGCATCTCTCCGTCGTTTTAGATCGTAAATCTAAAAAGCTTGGCAACCAACAACTCGTTTGAGAGGTTGGATCATTTTTAAGAGTTTTTTTTCGACCGGCAACATTTTAGTATTGTCGCCAAATGAATCGCAATAATTCCAATTTTAATTCTTAACAGGTACGGATTTAACATCTCTCATATGGTTTAGATCGTAATTCTGAGAAGCTTAGTTACCGACAACTTATTTGATAGGTTGCATCGTTTTCAAGAGTTTCTTTTCGACAAACAATATTCTTGGATTGTTGTCATATGAAAAGCAATACTCCTAGTTTTAATTTTTGACCGGTACGGATTTCGCACCACTCCGATAGTTAAGATTACAATTCTAAGATGCTTGGCTACCTGTAACTCGTTTGAGTGGTGGGATCAATTTTAAGAAAAAAAAATTCAACCGACAAGTCTCTAGGATAGCTACCAAATTAATCGCGATATTCTGAGTTTAAATTTTTGATAGGTACGAATTCCACACCTATCCATTGATTTAGATCAAAATTCTGAGAAGCTTTGCCACAAGCAACTCGTAAGAGAGGTTAAATCATTTTTAAGAGTTTCTTTTTGACCGACAACACTCTTGGATTGTTATCTAATGAAAAACAATAATCCCAGTTTCAATTTTTGACCGGCATGGATTTCGTACCTCTCTGATTGTTTAGATCACAATTCTAAGAAGCTTGGCTACCGGTAACTCGCTTGAGAGGTTGGATCACGGTTAAGAGTTTCTTTTCGACCGCCGACACGCAAGAATAGTTACCAAATGAATTGCAATACCCCCGGTTTCAATTCTTGAGCAGTATGGATTTCGCATCTCTCCGTCACTTTAGATCGTAATTCTTAGAAGCTTGGCTACCTGCAACTCGCTTGAGAGGTTGGATCATTTTTAAGAGTTTCTTTTCAGCCGACAACATTCTAGGATTATTGCCGAATGAATCGCAATAATTTCGGTTTCAATTCTTGACCGGTACGGATTTTGCATCTCTACGATGGTTTAGATCGTAATTCTGATAAGCTTAGCTACCGGCGACTCGTTTGAGAGGTTGGATCTTTTTTAAGAGTTTCATTTTGACTGACAACACTCTAGGGTAGTTACAAAATGAATCGTGATACTCCCAGTTTGAATTTTTGACCAATTTAGATTTTGTAACTCTCCGTCGCTTTAGATCACAATTCTGAGAAGCTTGGCTGCCGGCAACTCGTTTGAGTGGTTTAATCGCTTTTAAGAGTTTTATTTCGACCGATAACTCTCTAAAATAATTACCAAATTAATTACGACAATCCCAATTTCAATTTTTGACTGGCACGGATTTTGTACCTCTCCGATGGTTAAGATCACAATTCTGAGAAGCTTGGCTACCGGCAACTTGTTAGAGTGGTAGGATCTATTTGAAGAAATTTTTTCGACCGACAACTCTCTGGGATAGTTACCAAATAAATTGTAATTCATCCAGCTTAAATTTTTTATAGGTACGGATTGTGCACCTCTCCGTTACTTTAAATCATAATTCTGAGAAGCATCGCTATCGATAACTCGTTTGAGAGGTTGGATCACTTTTTAGAGTTTCTTTTTGACCGACAATATTCTTATCAAATGAAAAACAATACTCCCAATATTAATATTTGATCGGTACGGATTTTGCACCTCTCTAATGGTTTAAATCGCAATGCTGAGAATCTTGGCTACCGACAACTCATTTGAGAGGTTGGATAACAGTTAAGAGTTTCTTTACGACCGATGACACGCTAGGATAGTTACCAAATGAATCTCAATAATCCCGGTTTCAATTATTGACCGGTATGAATTTCGCATCTCTCCGTCGCTTAAGATCGTAATTCTAAGAAGTTTGGCTACCAACAACCCGTTTGAGGGGTTGGATCATTTTTAAGAGTTTCTTTTCGACCAAAAATATTCAAGGATTGTTTCCAAATGAATCGCAATACTCCCAGTTATAATTCTTGATCAGTATGAATTTCGCATCTTTTCGATGGTTTAGATCACAATTCTGAGAAGCTTGGTTATCGGTAACTCGTTTGTGAGGTTGGATAACGGTTAAGAGTTTTTTTTTTACCGACAACATTCTTGGATTATATTCAAATGGAAAACAATATTCTAATTTCATTTTTTTGCCTGTACGGATTACGTACTTCTCCGATGGATTAGATCACAATTCTGAGTTTCTTGGCTACCGGCAACTTGTTTGAGAGGTTGGATCACGGATAAGAGTTTATTTTCGATCGACAACACGCAAGGATAGTTACCAAATGTATTGCAATACTCCCGGTATCAATTTTTGACCATAACTGATTTCGCACCTCTCCTTCTCTTTAGATCGTAATTCTGAGAAACTTGTCTACCGACAACTCGTTTTAGAGGTTGGATCATTTTTAATAGTTACTTTTCGACCGACAACATTCTAGGATTGTTCCGAAATGAATCACAATACTCCCAGTTTCAATTCTTGACCGGTACGAATTTCACATATCTCCAATGGTTTAGATCACAATTCTGAGTTGCTTGGCTACCGGAAACTCGTTAGAGAGGTTGGATCACGGTTAAAAAAAAATTACCGATAACACGTAAGAATAGTTACCAAATGAATCACAATACTCCCAGTTTAAAATTACGACCGGTACGGATTTATTACCTCTTTGTTGCTTTAGATCGTAACTCTGAGAAGCTTGGCTAACGGCAACTCGTTTGAAAGATTGCGTCATTTTTAAGTGTTTCTTTTCCGACCGACAACTTTCTATGATTGTTACCAAATGAATCGCAATACTCTCGATTTCAATTTTTGACCGCTATGGATTTTACACCTCCCCGAAGGTTTAGATCACAATTCTGAGAAGTTTGGCAACCGACAACTCGTTTGAGAGGTTGGATCAAGGTTAAGTGTTTATTTTTGACTGACAACACACAAGAATAGTTACCAAATAAATCACAATATTTCCGGTTTTAATTTTTGACTGGTATGAAATTTGCACCTCTTCGTTGCTTTAGATCAAAATTCTGAGAAGCTTGGCTACTGGCAACTCGTTTGAGAGGCTGGTTCGTTTTTAAGAGTTTCTTTTCGATCGACAACATTCTATGATTGTTACCAAATGAATCGTAATTCTTTCGGTTTCAATTTTTGAGCGGTACGAATTTCGCACCTCTCCGATGGTTAAGATCACAATTCTGAGCTGTTTGGCTACCGACAATTGGTTTGAGAGGTTGGATCGCGGTTAAGAGTTTCTTTTCAGCCGACAACACGCAAGGATAGTTACTAAATGAATCACAATACTCCCAGTTTTAATTTTTGACTGGTACACATTTCACATCTCTCCGTTGCTTTAGATCAAAATTCTGATAATCTTGGCTACCGACAATTCGTTTGAGAGGTTAGATCACGGTTAAGAGTTTTATTTCGGTCGACAACTCTATAGGATAGTTACCAAATTAATCGCGATATTCCCAGTTTGAATTTTTGACCGGTACGGATTTCGCACATCTCCGTTGGTTTAGATCACAATTTTGATAAACTTTGCAACCGGCAACTCGTTTGAATTGTTGGATCAATTTTATGAGTTTATTTTCGACCGATAAATCTCTAGGATAGTTACCAAATTAATCGCGATACTCCATGTTTAAATTTTTTAGAGGTACGGATTTCGCACATTTCCGTTGCTTTATATCGTAGTTTTGAGAAGCTTCGCTACCGACAACTCGTTTGAGAGGTTGGATCGTTTTTAAGAGTTTTTTTTTTTTTGACCGACAACTTTCTAGGAATTTTATCAAATAAATCACAATAATCCTGGTTTCAAATTTTGACCGGTACAGATTTTTCACCTTTTCGTTTCTTTATTTCATAATTCTAATAAGCTTGGTTACCAGCAACTAGTTTAAGAGGCTAGTTCATTTTTAAGAGTTTCTTTTTGATCGACAACATTCAAGGATTGTTGCCAAATGAATCACAATACTCTCGGTTTTAATTTTATACCGGTACAGATTTTGCATCTCTCCGATGGTTTAGATCACAATTTTGAGAAGCTTGGGTACCGGTAACTCGTTTGAGAGGTTGGATCGCTTTTAAGAGTTCCTTTTCGACCGACAACTCTATTGGATAGTTACCAAATTAATCGTGATACTCTCAGTTTAATTTTTTGATAGGTACAGATTTCGCACCTTTCCATTGCTTTATATTATAATTCTGAGAAGCTTGGCTACCGGCAACTCGTTTGAGAGGTTGGATCGCTTTTAAGAGTTTATTTTCGACCGACAACATTCTAGGATTGCTGCCAAATGAATCGCAATACTCCCGATTTTAAGTTTTGACCGGTACGGATTTTACATCTCTCCTATGGTTTAAATCATAATTATGAGAAGTTTGGCTACCTTCAACTCGTTTGAGAGGTTAGATCGCTTTTAACAGTTTCTTTTTGACCGACAATTCCCTAGGATAATTACCAAATTAATCGCGATACTTCCAATCTGAATTTTTGACCGGTATGAATTTCGCACCTCTCCGTTGCTTTAGATCGTAATTCTAAGAAGTTTGGCTATCAAAAACTCGTTTAAGAAGTTGGATCGTTTTTAAGAGTTTCTTTTCGACCGACAACAGTCAAGGATTGTTGCCAAATGAATCGCGATACTCCAGTTTAAATTTTTGGCAAGTACAGATTTCGCACCTCTCCGTTGCTTTAGATCGTAATTCTGAGAAGCTTTGCTACTGACAACTCGTTTGAGAGGTTTGATCATTTTCATGAGTTTTTTTTCGACCTAAAATATTCTAGGTACTATTGCCAAATTAATCGCGATACTCCTAGTTTGAATTTTTGACATATACGAATTTCGTATATTTTTCGTTTGTTTAGATCGTAATTCCAATTTAAATTTTTAACAAGTACAAATTTCGTACATTTTCGTCGTTTTAGATCGTAATTCTTATAAGCTTGGCTACCGACAACTCGTTTGAGATGTTAAATCATTTTTAAGAATTTATTTTTTACCCACAACATTCTTGAATTGTTGGCAAATGTATTACAATACTCCCTCCCGGTTTCAATTTTTGACAGGTACAGATTTCTTTTCTTTTTTCGGAAATTTAGCATTAAATAACACCAAAGGAGGGAACAAGACAGGACAACCCTTAACCCTCAAGAGTACAACCCTGCAGAGTACAAGAGAGGTTCAAGGAGCCTTGCACCAAATAAAAAAAATAAAGAATACATAAACAAAACGCAAGCCTCAGCACATACAATCAAGAGTGTGATATTACGTAAGTCTTGCCGTCTGCATCATCTTTAACTTTTATTTTTAACTCTTCAGAGAATTCGGTAGATCTGACTTCCTCAAACCCAAGCTCTTGCCTCAATCTGGACAGCACTAAGGTAGGTTTATTTGCCTCTTTTGGAATCTGGTTGATACGAAATTACTCTAAACTTTCAGTATGAATCGGAATCTCTCTTACAATCGCTCTACACTGCCAATCAGAGCTATTCTGTTTGGTGAGTATACTTACAGCTATCGTAGACTTGGTGTTGACTTCATTCTTGACTTTGCCATGTTTTATAGCAAACTCAAGACCTGCTTTGATGCTCATGAGATCATGGTACAGCATAGATTTGGTTGTCGTTCTCCCAGCTCAAGCAGCTACTACTCTGCCTTTATCAATTCTAATGACTGCTTCATACCCTCCCAACTTATACCCAACACAGTCGATCATGCAGACTGAATTAGAAGGCATCTTTCAGCTGCAATGTGATGTAACAGGCACACTCCATGCAACTCGAAGATCCAAAGACTCAGCATAAAACCCGTTTGCAGCAGTATATAAAAGCTTCTTTTCAGAAAATGCAAGATTGAGTTTAACGTCACTAAGGATATTCTTAAGCAGACCAGGAGCTTTAGTTTGGATATTGTTAAACACTGTTGTTTCATTCTTTCCATATATGGTGTATAAAACAGTTTGCACACAACTTCAGAAGAATAGCCTTCAGAGAGTAACCTGCAGTTTGACTCAGCACCCACTGGATCACCTTAGTAGCTGTCCCAGATCCACTTAGCATAGAAGCACTAAAAAAAACATGTGGGTTTTAGTTTCTTCTTCCGCCCAGCAAAACAAACATACAGATTGGGTAACCAGCCCCCACCTCTTCAGCTTTGCTTGAGTTTTTAATGCTCCTTTAAACGTTAGCCATGTAATAAAACTATGGCTGGGAATGCACCCGTTAAACCAAATTAGATGAGCATACTTCCAGGTAGGGTTGTGATGCCTAAGCTCTTCATAACTGCTCTTCATGGTAAAATTTCCACTAGTACTAGCTTTCCAAATGACATCATCCTCTCCATTTAAGTCAATCTCCACTCTATCTAGGTCTTTCCGTATATCAGACAAAATATAAGTATAATTTTATGGTACTTTCCATCTCCCATTATTTAAAATGTTGCTCACAGGTGCATCCTTGAAGAGAAGGGAATCAAATCTCATCTCATCAGAGAATTTGTTCCCCCAAGCAGGTGCCACAGATCTTTCCAGAAGTAAGTGTAGTTCCCTTTGCCAATTTTATAGTGGATGTGCTTGACAGCTTCCTCCCTAGCATTTAATACGTGCCTCCAAGACCAGGAGGAATCTTGGGAGCATTTTATGACCCAATTAGCATAGAGAGAATCACTTACAGAAGATATGAGCCAGACATTCTTCAAGGTAACTGCCTTGTTCCAAACTTCAAACTCTTTGACTCCCAAACCTCCTTCCTTTGTAGGATGGCATATGGACTCCCAGCTCGCTAGACTAGTTCTTCTATTGGCATCAGTACCCGACCAAAGGAATCTTCGACATATCACAGTTAAGGGCTTCGATAGTAACTTGGGGAAGCGTAAAACAGCTCATCCAATACATTTGCATGCTGCTTAGAACAGATCTCACCAGAGTAAGCCTACCTGCATAAGAGAGATATTTGGCCTTCCATGAGTGGACTTTTTTAAACAGATTCTCAATTAGGGGCCGACAGTCAGAGTGCTTCAGTCTAGTTGTGAGCAACGGGAGCCCCAAGTATATAACTGGAAAAGTGCCCCTGCTCATCTCTAGGCCTTGTATGATCTTACTAGTTTCGTTGTCTGACATACCAGCAAAGTATAACTTGCTCTTATCCAGATTCACTTGCAACCCGGTGGTTCCCTGAAACCGTTCGAGTGTGGAGGCCAGAGTGAGAGCAGTCTCTTCATTCCCTCCCATAAAGACGATCAGATCATCTACAAAGAAAAGGTATTAAATAGGAGGATGCAAGCATTTAGGGTGCAGTTTGAACTTGTTCAAAGTTACTTCCTTGATGAGGACTCTAATAAACATCTCCATGACGAGCACAAAAAGATAAGGCGACATTGGATCACCTTGTCTAACTCCTCTTTTTCCCAGAAAGAACCCCTTGAAAGAGCCATTAATTGATATGGAGTAGCTGGTAGTAAAGATACACGCTTCAATCCAAGAGATTATGATGGAAGGAAAGTTGAACTTCTTTAAAATCTTCAAGATAACACTCCAATTGACCATGTCATAGGCTTTCTTCAGGTCAATCTTAGCAGTACATCTTTTTGAACCCTTATCTCTGTGATAGTTCCGCAGAATTTCATGAGATAGCAGAATATTTTCAGTAATGTTCCTCCCAAAAATAAACGCTGATTGATTGGAAGAAATGATGCTAGAGATAATAGCTTTCAACCTCATTGTTAGTATCTTAGAGATGCATTTATAGATAATGTTGCAGCATGATATGGGTCTGAACTCACTAAAGTTCTTTGAACTATCAGTCTTTGGAATTAAGACAATAATTATAGCATTTAGTTCTCTCAACATTTTGCTGGATTTGAAAAAATTTAGTACATCTGAGACAAAATCATCACCAATCACTGCCCAAGCTTTCTTATAGAACAACGCAGTAAAACCATCTAGACCTAGGGCCTTCTCGTTGCTGAGCAGTGATAAGGAAAGGATAACTTCATCCCTAGACAGATTTTTCTTTAACTCTTGGTGTTAATCATCACTAATATGATCCACTTGGATGGAATTAAGGAACTCCCAATCCAGGTTTGAAACCCCTTTTATACCCATAATACTAGTGATATAGGCCACCCCAACTTTAGTTATTTCATCTTCACTGTCGTGCACATTGCCATCATCATCCATAATGCTCAGAATCTTATTCCTTGCTCTTCTGGCCAATATAGATCTGTGAAAAAATGCTGAATTGGAATCTCCAAGCCCCAACTACTGTATTCTGGATTTTTGCTTGCTCTGTGCTTTTCATTCCTCACCAGCTGGACATAACTTTCTAGTTCCTGTTTTTCCCTTATAATTCCATCATCAATATTAGAGGGATCATTTAGGATTTCATCTTGCACTGTTTCAAGTCTTTGCTTAGCTGCTAGCATATGGTCACTAAGTGTTCCACAGTTAGCTAGCTGAATACTTTGCTTTAATACTTTTTAACTGCCTTCATTCTTTTAACAAAGCAGTAAATAGGATTCCCAGAGACTTCAGTTTTCTGGCACTCTCTAACTAGCTCCAATAACATTGGGTCTTCCACCCAGTAATTGTAGAACATGAAAGGTTTATGCCCCCCTTTTTGATCTTTATGTACGTTTAGCACCATGACAACAGAGTGGTTTGAGACTTTGAGACTCCAGGCTTCAGAAACTCAGCTTCAGAATTGTTGTAGCAGCTAATCCAGTCGCTATTCCCTATAACGCTGTCAATTTTGCAAAACACACTTCTGCCCAAAGTATTTTTGTTGGACCAAGTATGAAAGCATCCTTAAACTTGCAGTCCACCAGACCTGTTGCTTGGATACAATAAACAGTCACAAAAGTTTGCATTAGTAACTGGGCCTCCTCCAACCTTATCTTGGCAATGCAAGATTGAGTTGAAGTCACCCATAAGAGCCCAAGGCATGTTCATATTGGCATTCTTCCTTATAATAGTATCCCACAATCTCTCTTTATTTTTTCTCGCATTACACCCATAAATAATCGATAAACAAAATGTTTTCTTATCTTTAGTTTTGATGACAGAACTTATAATTTGTTCTTCCATTTCAATATTGGTTACATCCACTAGATTAGGGTCCCAACAAAACCAGATCCTACCCTTCACCGAGTGGCTGTAATTTTGAACCTTCTTCCAATCTTTACAAATATTATCCTTAGCTATTAACTTATTACTTTCTAATATTTTATTTTCTATAAGCCCAAAGGTACATAAATTGTACTTCCTTTGCCAATTCCTTAGTTTAACTTGCTTAACCAGGTCATTAAGCCCTCTCATATTCCAACACCTGATGCTACATATTAGAATCATTTGGGGATTTATAAGTTACCTGAGCCTCTGGAAGGTATTTGGCAGCTGATGGCAGAACTTAATCCAACTCTTCCTTCCGGGCTTTGTCAACTTTCTGTTGCAATCTCCTCAGCTTTTCAACGTCTTCCTTTCTTGTTTTTGCTGGCTGTCTAACGCTCCACTGCTTGTTTCATTCTCGATGTTGATTGCTCAGACCCTTCATGCACTGGATTAGGTGAGTTAATGTTGCCCTCTAGTCTCTCAACATCTATAACTTCTTGTTTTTTATTGTTGTGGCTCTGCACTCTACCTGGTTCTCCTTCTTCATTAGTATTTTGCACTTCCTCGTCGTGTCGAGTTTTTTCTACTTTCCCTTGGTTATCTGGCTCCTAGATCTCTTGGTTAAGAGCTTGAAACTTGTTTGAGATCTTTACACTCTCCCTGTGATTGCTAGGTGCCCATTGTTGTTGCTGTTTTTGCTTTCCTTTAGTTCTCTGTGTGACAAACTCCGTGTCTTTAATCTGCTTTGGAATGGCATCTTTCTGTTGCTTTGCTGGTTTGTCTGCTCCGTTAGATATTGTAGGTCTCGGTGAGGTTTCAACTGCCCTTTGAGGTTTAGGGCAGTGCTCACAATAGTAGTCAGAGTACCCAAATACTCCACAATGGGTACACTTAATAGGATACCAAGCGTACTCAGCGTAAACAAGGGGTATATGGCCATTGGTACACTTAAAGATTATGACTTTGGGGTACTTGCATTTGGTAGTAACTTCAACACACACCCTAGAGAAAGACTCTCTTCCTCCTTCTGTAGCTCTGTCCAAGTACAGAGGTTTCCCAACTTCCCAACTGAACTTGCAATCCTGTAGCCTGCATGGTTCCTCATGTTGATTGGTACATTCTTAAAGACAACCCAAATGGGGATCGATGTGAGATCTAGCCTTTCAACTTCAATAAATGGTCTCCAAGCCTGAGAATGAAGAGTCTGCTTGCTATATGTTGAGAACCTGCCTCTATCTTCAGTGTTTGTAAATTTGAAGAAATACATATTAAAACTTTTTGTAGACATCTCAAAACAACCTTTCAGAGCCCACAATTTAGATAGGGTTTCCTTCACAAACAAATAAGCCAGTTTTCTTGCCTATGAAGCTGCCCACTAGATAGTCTTCAAATTTTTTGTTCTCTTCCCCAAAATCGTTTTCACTAATATCAACAATAGGATTTAATTCATCACCTGAAGCTGGAGACCGAGAGGAGAGATGCCCAACTCTTCAATATTGTGGTCTTTGTCACCTCCTCTGCTTTGCTGGAATTTGCTTGACCTGTAGCAGCATCTGTAGTCACAGCCGGCAGGAGATCCCTCTGAGAATCCATACAATTAATGCACAAGCAACTCGCCGTGCTGTCCTTCAGGCAGGTAATAGCCTCCCCCTGCAGCAATTCGCTTCACCACCTAGCTGCCCAATATCATCACTGTTACTCAGTTCTCTTCCCTTAGCCCCCAATTCCAAGTTGGGTTATTCAATTGAGTTTGCAGCTAGCGCTTGTGAATATCTTCTCTAAAATGCTTTCACTGTATCATTGAGAGGTTAGATGTTGGACTTGGGCAATCCTTCCTTGGCTCTCTTCATTCTCTCCTCCAGCATAGCACTTGCTCGTACTGTTTCTTCCACCGTAGTAGCATCATCATTCTCTCTCAAAATGTGCCCATTCGCAATTTTTTGCATATCAATCGTGCTAACTTGCGTAACAGCATTAAGAAACCCCATCACATCAGTTTTTTACCCGTCAGGGTGAGTGGTAGTTCCTAGTTGCTTTTTAGGAGTACTCCCTGAGTTGTTCCCACTGTCTGTAGCTCGGACCAGGCTCATAACACCAGAAGTAGCTCTCAAAGCTTCCTGTAGATCTCTAAACGTCGAGTGCCTCTGTGCCCTAGCTGGTGGAATCTCTGATTGGATTTGCTCACGAGCTGTTGCCTCTTCGTACTCTTTCCTGGTTTTTTCGTCAGCTTCCTTCCATCTGATATCATACATGAGTCTCGCGATGCTCCGTTCATCCTCGGAACCTTCCCCGTCACCGCTAAGATGAGACCCACAAGCAAATTTAGACCATTCAAACAGTGATTTTGGTTGTGGGATCTGGGACTTGATCTCGTTGGGAAAAGTTATGATTCGAGGGAGTTGGAGGTTGGAGGCCATGGTGTTGTTGATGAGAACCAGTTTCCTAAAGTGGAAAGAGGCACTAGGTTTGACAAAGAAACAACAACCTCTAAATGACCCGATAAGGATAGAACTGCCTTGAACGGTCAAGATTAAACCATATAAACGAATAGGATTAAATCTATAAATAACTCAAAGACTAACATGCACCCAAAAAATAATAATAATAAATAAATAAAATAAAATAAAAAATTCCTAAGAACATACACATGTGGAAAAGTTGGTGGGAATCCTAGCAGTTCAATTACGGATTTCATACCTCTCCGTGGCTTTGGACCATCAACTCGTTTGAGAGGTTTTTAACACTTTTAAGAGTTTTTTTTTTCGACCGACAAAATTTTAGGGTAGTAATCAAATAAATTGTAATACTCCCGGTTTAAATTTTTGACCGGTATGAATTTCGTACCTCTCCGATGGTTTAGATCATAATTATATAAAATTTTGCTACCGACAACTCATTTAAGAGGTTGGATCGTTTTTAAGAGTTTTTTTTCGACCGACAATTCTATAGGATAGTGGATAGTTACTAAATTAATCACGATAATTCCAGTTTGAATTTTTGACAGGTATGAATTTCGCATCCCTATGTTGCTTTAGATCACAATTCTGAAAAACTTTGCTACCGGCAACTCATTTGAGAGGTTGAATCGCTATTAAGAGTTTCATTTCAACCGGCAACTCTCTAGGATAGTTACCAAATTAATCACGATAATCTCAGTTTTAATTTTTGACCAGTACGGATTTTGTACCTCTCTAATGGTTTAGATCACAATTTTGTAAAGCCTTGCTACCGGTAACTCGTTTAAGAGGTTGGATCGTTTTTAAGAGTTTTTTTTCGACGAACAGCCCTCTAGGATAGTTACCAAATTTGTCGCGATACAACCAGTTTGAATTTTTGACAACAACAGATTTCGCACCTCTTCGTTGCTTCAGATCATAATTCTGAGAAGCTTGACTACCGGTAACTCGTTTGAGAGGTTGAATCACTTTTAAGAGTTTCTTTTCGACCGAAAACTCTCTAGGATAGTTTCCAAATTAATAGCAATACTCCCGTTTTGAATTTTGGATGGTATGGATTTCACACCTCTCCGTTGCTTTAGATCGTAATTCTGAGAAGCTTTGTTGCCGGTAATTCGTTTGAGAGGTTGGATCACTTTTAAGAGTTTCTTTTTGACCGACAACATTCTAGGATTGTTGCAAAATGAAGCACTGTACTCCCAGCTTCAATTTTTGACCGGTATGGATTTCTCTTCTTTCCGATGGTTTAGATCATAATTCTGAGAAGTTTTGCTATCGGCAACTCGTTTGAGAGGTTGGATCATGGTTAAGAGTTTTTATTCGACCGACAATACGCTAGGATAGTTACCTAATGAATCACAATACTACCGGTTTCAATTTTTGACCGGTACAAATTTTGTACCTCTCCGTTGCTTTAGATCATAATTTTTAGAAGCTTGGCTACTAGCACCTCGTTTGAGAGGTTGGATCACTTTTATGAGTTTATTTTTGACCGACAAGTTTCAATGATAGTTTCTAAATTAATTACGATACTCCTGGTATAAATTTTGACCGGTACGGATTTTGAACATCTCCGTTACTTTAAATTATAATTCTGAGAAGCTTGGCTGCCGGTAACTCGTTTGAGATGTTGGATTGCTTTTAAAAGTTTCTTTTTGACCGGCAACTCCCAAGGATAGTTACCAAATTAATCACGATACTCCCGGTATGAAATTTTGACCTGTATGGATTTCGCACCTCTCCGCTATTTTAGATAGTAATTATGAGATGTTTGGCTACCGGAAACTCGTTTGAGAGGTTGGATCGCCTTTAAGAGTTTATATTCGACCGACAACACGTTATGATAGTTACCTTAAGATTCGCAATACTCCCAATTTCAATGATTGACGGGTACGGATATCGTACATCTCCATTGTTTTAGATCATAATTCTGATAAGCTTGGCTACCGGCAACTCGCTTGAGAGGTTGGATCGCTTTTAAGAGTTTCTATTGAACGGATAATACGTTAGGATAGTTACCTAATGAATCGCAATATTCCTGATTTTAATTTTTGAATGGTACGAATTTTGCATCTCTCTAATGGTTTAGATCATAATTTTGAGAACTTGGCTACCAACAACTCGTTTGAGAGGTTGGATCACGGTTAAGAGTTTCTTTTTGACCGACAACTACCTAGGATGGTTAAAAAAATAAATCACAATACTCTCAGTCATAATTTTTTACAAGTAGGGATTTCGTACATTTTCGTTGCTTTAGATTGTAATTCTTAGAAGCTTTGCTACCGGTAACTCATTTTTGAGGTTGGATCACTTTTTAAAGTTTTTTTTTTACCGACAACATTCTAGAATTGTTACCAAATGAATCGCAATACTCTCGGTTTCGATTCTTAACCGGAACGGATTTCGCACATCTCCTTTGCTTTAGATCGTAATTCTAAGAAGCATGGCTACTGGCAACTCGTTTGAGAGGTTGGACCATTTTTAAGAGTTTTTTTTTATCAAAAACATTCTAGGATTGTTGCCAAATGAATCGCAATACTCCCTGTTTCAATTTTTGACCGGTACGGATTTCACATCTCTCCGATGGTTTAGATTACAATTCTAGAAAGCTTGGTTACCGACAACTCGTTTGAGAGGTTGGATCGCTTTTAAGAGTTTTTTTCGACCGACATCAAATTTCTTGAGAGGTTTATTGTAGATAGTATCTTCGATAGTATACTTTGCCAATAAGGGTTGATCATTAGGGTATTTTTTAGTATCTCTGCTTTGTTACTTGAAAATGTTTGCCTAATTGGGTTGATAATCATGTTCAAAACTTAAGATAAAGGTCTACACATAAATGACATGAAGTTAGAGTATCTCCAGCAGTGGGTGATAATCTTTATTTAAAAAAAATATTATTTTAGTCCGCGGCAGTATTCTTTTCTCCGCGCGGTATTATTTAGTCCGCACAATTATTCATCTCCTCTCACACACCAATAAATAAATATTTGATTATGCAGTATTCTTTAGTCTGGGTAGTATTCTTTACTCCCCTCGGTGTTTTAAATTTGGCCAAACTCATTTTATTTTTTTAGTGTGAGCTCCCCACCCTCAGTTGAGTTCTGACAATGCCACGCAAGCAACCCATACCCATTTTTTCACCTGCTAAAATGGTTTAAGTGTGGGTTTTGGATTTCCTCTTACAACAAAATTCAACCTACACACAAATTTATAACTAATAGTTATATAAGTATTGTCAGTTTTAACTATAAAATTTTAGCATTATCCATTTTTTAAAAACCAAATCTCACAATTGTCAGGGAGTTGAAAGTGGGATTGCACGCCCTACGCCCCTACGGTGTGCAGGAACACTAGTAACAATATATAACTAGGTCTAAGTCAGACATCATTTTCTGTCAGCCCTTCATGACAATAATTTTACGTCCAATGAAACTTCTTTCTACAACCCAACTCGTTCACAAGCCTTTCATGACCGTGATCTAGTTTAATGTGGAACTGTAGTCACCTTCCGCGTAAGGTAAAATTGGGTATCCTGATTGGAAGGAAATAAGTGCCTTGTAGCCAGTACGGGGCAGTTACAGGATAAAGGATCATAAAACTAATGGTTTGATCAGATTTTAGGATGGGTTCATGAAAAGAAAAATAGGATTGCTAAGTACCTTGGGGGGAGTGGGATCAGCAAATCAAATAATTAGTAAATCATTTATCATAGACCAAAATCACACAATCACACAATCACACACTCACACACGCAGAGGTATCTCATTTACTTGTTTTAAGATCTTTGTATTATCCCTCTCGACTATCAATTTCAACACTGGTTTCTTAGTTTATTTTCCTCCCTTTTTTAAGTCCATGACCAACCACTAGTTTCATAATTTCTACTCCCACCCCCTTTCATTGTACCTCTCTCATGGTAATGGTAATGGTAATGGTAATGGTAATGGTAATGGTAATGGTAATGGTAATGGATAATACTATTTTTAAGGATGGCTCTGATCTAGGCTTCAAGATTTGTAATCTTTCCCTTGAAGGTCTCCTGCTCTTCCACTTTTTTTTCTTGTAACTTTACAAGTTACTATATTTATCCAAAGGCATGTTTACAATGGGCATGTATGCCCAACGAATACCATTTTGGATTTCAGTATATCAATTCAATGGGCTATTTTTAGTTTGATGATGTCTCTTCTGGCATTTATGGAATTTGGATCGCATCACAAATATCTCTTCGAAGCACAACATGTTCAGGCTGAGCATAAGAAATTTTGGTTGATCTCTGTTGTATGGGCAATGATCTCATTCTTCAGAATTTGAGTTGCACTTGTCATAAATTTTTTATATGAATATATAGAAGCTGTAGTAGCTTATTCCGCATCTCAAACTCAAGCTCCATCTTCGACCATCATACATTCACTCGACCTCATCAATAACTAGCAATCTTCAATAAAATTTCTCTCTCTTTCTAAATCCTCAAGAGAGGTCGTGGTTTTTAACTTATTCAAAGGTTTTCCACGCTAAACTTTGTGTTAGCAGTTACTTATTGTTCACTAACGTTCTGATTATCTTTGGTGTAAAGACTTAAGTTTAGATCACGAAATTAGGCTATTACATTTGGCGCCATCTGTGAGAACAAAGTTTTTAGCCTCATTTCTCAGAAATAGTTGATTTTCTCCTCACAACATGACGCTTCTAGACCTTCTAGCACCAATTGGCCCAACGGAAGGAAATTGCCCTACTAGCAGAATTGCGGGCCACTCTACACTTCGAAATAGAAATGTGAGTCGTTCTGGAACAACAGTTGACAGGTGTGCAAGATGCGTTGAAGATTCTGCAGGGACAACAGATCACAACCCAAAAGAACAAAAGAGTGTTGTCAGACGCCTCGCGAATTTCTGTTTGAGATAGACTAGGACCCCACGCTAATAGCCTAGGAGGTGATATTCGATCTAATCATATTTAGCTGGGGGTTGAGATAGTCCAGATACAAGAAGCCCACCAAGAAGTTGATCGCGATCCTGCTAAAATCAAACAAGCAGAAGATCCACATCGTGGAAAAATTTGTATTCCAGCGCGTGAGCGACTAAGTGAAGGAAGTGGCGACCACAATCCCCGCGAAGGACCTATCCCATGTCAGACTATCGCAGCTCGTCAATATGTAACTCAGGAACATGTTGAAAAGCGTATCAAAGAATTGTTCGAAACCCAGGTTCAAACTGCTAAAGGCATTCACAATAGGTTACAGAAGAGACTGATTGCTCAGGAACTATTGGATGGCGAAGTTCCCACCATTTTCCATACCCTAAAAATCTAAAATTACAGGGGAAATGATCACGTGGAGCACGTTTAAGAATTCCAAGACGCTTTAGGCTTGCATTCTACATTCAACCACATTCTATGTCGTCTTTTTCCTACCAGCCTACAAGACGAACCTTTGCGATGGTTTCACTCACTACAAGAAGGGTCCATTACAAGTTTTGAACAGTTACAAAAACTCTTCGTTAAGAACTATATGCACAACAGAGACAAATAGGAGAATTTGTATTCTCTATTCAGCCTTAAGCAGGTGCCAGGAGAGAAGCTCAAAACTTTTACTAAGAAATTCTTAGAGTTGGCCAGAAAGGTAGACTGACTTGATCAAAAAATTACTATTTTGGCCTTTACCAACACTTTTCTTGTGGATAGAAGAGCGAAGGAGTACCTTATTCTAAAAACCCTACGACCTTGGAAGACATGATCAAAAAGGTCAATGGATATATCAATCTCGAAAGGATGGTATCCGAATAGCAGAAGACCTAGAAATTGACCTTGACAACAAGAGATTAATCTACAGAGCAAGAATTCGATTGCACTGCTGATCACGGAGGAGACAGGAAGCAGACCAAATCTAATGACAATCGAACTCGGATAGGTAGTAATATGCCCAAGCCTTGTCTTCCCAAGATTACTGTCATGATAGCCAACATATATCATATACTACAAACGGATAAATTCTTCCGCAATGCCCAATATCTTCAACCTATCAAGAGCAAACCATATTGCATGCATCACAAAGTCCGACATCATGACACGAAACATTGCTTCGCTTTACAGTGATTGTTGGAATATATTTTTGCAGACGGACGAATGCATGAATACATAGAAGATGTTAAAAGTTATAAAAATGGGAGTTATAAGCTTACTACTGAGATCGTACAGATAGAAGGAGCGGCAGAGGAAAAACATTTATACCACATCTCCCTTAACCACTTTATAGAGACTCATACAGTTAACAGATCGACCAGATTCAAAAGACGTCATCTCGTCCAATACCATGATTTATCCATGGTCGATAAAGAAGCACGGTTACTTCCCTCATCTAGATTCCAACGCACAGGAATCTCCTTCAAAGATTGCGATGTTCGCCACGTCAACTTTCCTTATCATGACGCACTTATGATCATGCTAAAAATGATAAATGTCTTACTACATACAATGATAGTGGATACTGGCAGTTGTATCAAACTACTTTTCTAAAGTACGATTAATCATATGGGATTGGCCGATAAAGTTCAGCCTAATGACATCGATATCAATGGGTCCAACGTCTCTAAAGCATGCAAGATCATACTTCCTATTACTGCTAGACCGGCAACGGATGATGTAGTATTTTACGTTATCAATATAAAATCTCGTTATTTAGGAATCATGGGACGCTGCTGGCTGCATAACATGCGAGCTATCCCATCGATCTATCACTTGGCGCTATGATTCGATTGGAATTACGGCATTTACTAAATTAAAGGAAGTTAGAAGCTAGCTCGAGCTTGCGAAAACAATTTTACTACCATGACAGAACCACAAGCACAACAGCTCGGATAGCAATTATAGAAAACCACAGTGAACATTACAGAAAACTTTATAGTAAACCAACTGCCAAGCGTAGAAACTACATAATACATCGAGATCAGTAGATACAAAAGGGGCACCTACATTAGAACTTTTTTTCCCACAACATAGCGTAATACTCTCATTCAATTTCTCGAAGACAACAGTGATGTCTTCGCATGGACATTCCACGAAATGTCAGGCATTGATCCAAATTTGGCTTTCCATAGGCTTGGTTAAAAAAATAAAGCAGAGTCAAACAGAAACAGAGAACTCTAGCACCAAGGCTCCAGAAAGAGGTCAATAAATAGATCGATAAACTTATTGAAGTTGTCTTTATTGAAAAGCTAACTACCCTTAATGGATCTCGAACATTGTAGCGGTTTCGAAGAAAATGAACAAGATCAGAGTATTCATGGATCTCACATACCTCAATAAACATACTCCAAAAGATAGTTTCCCACTTCCTATCATCAACCATCTACTCGATTCCACTGCGGGGCACGAACTCTTATTCATGATGGACGCCACATCAGGATACAATTAGATACCTTTATTGCCCAAAGATTAAAAGAAAACTACTTTCATCACAGGGCATGGCTTATATTGTTACAAGGTTATGCCTTTTAGCCTCAAAAACGTCAGAGCTACTTACCAAAGACTGATGACAAAATAATAAAAATTTATATTGGTGATATGCTATGTAAAAGTCTCAAGAAGGATAGCCGCCTCGCAGATTTACACATGACCTTCAAAATTCTTTGGTCCTACAAAATGAGACTAAATCCTGACAAATATCAATTCGGAGTCCAGTCATGCAAATTCTTAGACATTTGATCAGCAAGCAAGGTATCGAGGCTGACCCAGATCATATTCGTGCATTATTATCCATGCCTTCTCCAAAGATAAAGAAAGACGTACAGAAGTTAGCTGACAAGATAGCAACAATAAATTATTTTGTCTCCAACTCTTCAGATTGGTGTCGATGGTTATTCGGCCTACTGCGTGAAGGGACGAAGAAAAAGAAACCTAATAAAGTTCCTGGGATTGAGTGGACCACAGAATGTGAAGCAACATTTCAGGAACTCAAACGTTATTTGAGAAAATCACCAGTTACTGATGAATTTCACCATTACTGATAAATCTCTTAGTGCAGTCCTCATCTGACTTGATAAAAAAATGGAGAAACCTGCCTACTTCATTAGTGAGACTCTCACTCCCACAGAGACACGGTACAGTAAGATTGAGAAACTGTTTTTAGCTCTCGTTTATACATCACAGAAGTTAAAACAATATTTTCAGGCTTATTCAGTTCGAGTAATGACAAATTATCCCTTGAGTAAAATATTGTCCAAATGAGAGAAATTCAGATAAGCAAACAATGGTCAGTTACTCTTAGAGAGCACGATATACGTTTCAAACCATGACATTCTGAAAAAGGGCAAGCAGTAGTAGATTTCCTTGCAGACTTTCCAGTGGATGACCTTAAGTGGGAAGAGGATAGTACCGACATAAATGAGGAACAGTTCGACGAAAAATCAGATTGGATATTTAAGAAAGGTTGGAGCTTGCTAACTAACGGTTCGGCTGGATCAGCTGGGTCAGGTATCGGGATCATTCTTATCACACCTTCCAATGATAGAATTAAGAAATCAATCTGACTAAACTTTAAAGCTACAAACAATGAGACCGAGAATGATGCACTCATCCACGGACTAGATATGGTTCTAGAGATTGGTGTGCCTAAATTATCTGTGTATACAAACTCTTTACTCATAGTGAACCACTATACAAATAAATATCAGAAAAATGGAAAGATGATCGATTACGCCGCAGCAGTAGCCGACAGAATGAGCAGATTTATAAAGATTACCATCGAACATTTACCTCGTGGAGAAAATAGATATTTTAATTCTCTTGCCTATCTTGCAGGAGTCCTTGGAACAGAAGCTCAATATTTTAAGATCAAAGTAGTATCCACCCCCAACATTAACATCATCAGCTTAAATTCCACTAATATTGGGGGCGGTGAAGAGATCAAAGACGATTGGAGACGACCTTTCCTCACATACATCGGGCCCAAAAATAAATTTGATGGTGAACACCCCGAGGATGTTAATGAAAGAAGACGTTTGCTCGACAATGTTAAATGATATGTCGTTGACAATAGCCTCCTTTACAATAAGTCAGTTACAGGACCCTATCTCCAAGGAGTTTTTTGGCCTAAAATGAAAGCTCAAGCCATTGAATATGCGAGTAAGTATGATACCTGCCAACGACAAGGACCAAAAATTCAAGCTCCAGCTTTGAAACTTCATTATAGCAAAGTTATCTGGTCATTCAAATAGTAATGGACTACTTCACCAAACGGGTAGAAGCAGTTCCTATGTGCCGAACACGTGAAGACGAAGTCATCAAGTTTATATGGGAAACTATTATAATGCAGTTTCGCTTCCCTCACCTCATCAGAATCGATAATGGGCCATAATTTGTTGGTTCCAAGGTTACTGAGTTCCTCTACCAGTATAACATCATCTACTCTCCTTCAAATCCATATTACCCATAAGGAAATGACCAGGCCGAGATCACCAATCGAGCTATAGTCGACAGAATCAAAAAGTGCTTAGCAGAAAAGAAGGAGAATTGGTTACAAGAATTACTACACGTGTTATGGGCATACTGAACAACACCTCGAGTATCGACTAGATGTACGTCGTTCTTATTGGCATATAGTACCAAAGCAATAATCCCCACTCAATGTCATCACCCACTACGTGATCATATCAGGATAGACGAAGTAAATGAGTTCCAGTTAGTGTGTAACATGAATTGGATCGAAAAAATAAGAGACTGAGCAGTCATGAACTTGGGAAGGTACCAACAGGTTTTAGCAAGATCATATAACAAACGAGTTCATCATAGAGAGTTTGATATTGAAGATCTCGTCCTACAAGAAGTGCCAAAACACTGAAAGGAGCTCAATGTTGGGGAACTCACAAAAAATTGGGAAGGACCTTTCATCATTATCAGAAAAAATGATCTTGGCTCTTACGACCTTGCCACAGAAAATAGAGATTGAGTCCCTAATCCTTAGAACACGAGAAGATTAAAGTTATATTGCAAATAATATTCTATCATGGTATACTATTCTACTATTTCTTCCAATTGTGTACGTCGTTCTTACATCAATGGAATACTTATGTTTAATCGACCTACATCAAAGTATTTTCTACTATTTTATATAGTACTCTTCTACTATATCTATCATATTGTATGTCGTTCTTACATCAATAAAGGAGTAGTGACTTTTAAACTTTTTTTTATTGCTCTGCGTGTTTTATCACTTTTAGTAGTTTAGAAAGCAAACTCAATCTTGGTCTTAAAAAAAGATTCATAGGCTAGGCGTGAAAAAAAAAAGACCTGGCATTCAATCTATAGACCTCGACTGGTCGTACTCTGGCCAAAAAGACAGGATGCACGAGAGAAGGGGATGATCACGTGATTTGACCCATGCCAAATTGCACCAATGACTCATTTAAAGGTAGTGCAGTTAGAGGCCTATAAAAAAGAGCTAGAGCTTGCGTCGAATAGACAAAAGTGATGGAAGTTTCTCGCCCATGACCATCATTCCTTCAACGACTACTAAGCAAGTAGCTTTCTAAACCACTAGAATAGGTTCTGAAAGACCAGAGCTACGTGCGCTAACTTTTGATCGCCCTACATCAAAGTACTTTCTACTATTTTATACAGTATTCTTCTACTATATCTCACATTTTTGTACACCAATCTTACACCAATAAAATACTTGTGTTTGGTTGCCCTACATTACAGTAATTTTTTACTATCTCACATAAGTACTTCTATATACATAGCACATTTCTAATGTCACAGGTTACCAGTAGGGACACCCCATTATACTATTATAGCTCGTTTGTTACTTCAACCAATCTGATCTTCTATTACATAACAGATCGTTTATTGCTTCAGCCAATTCAATATTCTATTACATTACAGATCATTTGTTGCTTCAGCCAATCTAATCTTCTATTAGAAAATAGATCGTTTATTACTTTAGGCAATTTGATCATCTATCATACCGCAGGTCAGCTATTGGTTATACAATATAGTTAATAGACGACAGACTTTTACGCCACAATTGACTCATTAAAAGGTCAATACAAATACGTATCGATCACTAATTCTACTATCAATCAAATTTTGCTATAGCATAATCTTTACACTATATCTACTACATTTTAGTTGGTATAGTACGAATAATTCCTTTTGTATATTAATAATGTGTCCTCAGTCACTCGAACTCTTTGACAGCATATCCCCCCGAGAACTTTCCCCACGTCCCAAAAGTCGTAGCCACATCAATTCTGATACCCTCCCAGTAACAATTTGTCTCCCTTCTTTAAGCTTACTCTTAGTAAGAGTACCAATTTTTGACATAATTCGTTCCAGATACTCAGTTCGTAGTAGCTGCATGTCACACTGCATACCATTTGCGATCAGATTATTATAAATTGTATGTCTTTCTTTTTCTAATCTCTTGAACTCAGACACATAAAAGAAGAACACTGCCATTATTTCTTTGTCAAGTATATCACTTGCCACGCGCTTAACCTTGTCAAGGACAACGAGCTCTACAATTTTTCCTTTAGCCTCTTTCAGCATAACTTCCAAGTTTTTACAGCGATCTTTTATCGCTTGTTCTTCATCCACATAAGCTTTATTACGTTTTTCCATTACCGTCATGAATTGGTCCATTTTTCCCAATACAGCCATCGATTCCTCCATTACAAACTGATTATGATCCCTCTCATTAACTTTTGCATTCAGACTTCGCTCAGCAATATCAAGATCCGCCTACAATTTAGTCTTCAAGCTTAGCAGTTCCCCAATTTCCTTTTGGTACTTCAACAGATTTAACTCCAATACTTGAACTACATCCTCTAAAGTCCCTATCTTAAGCCAATGTTTTTTTATTAATTCATTTTTTCTGTTGTTGGCTTCTTCTAACTCTTTTATCCTCATATTAGCGACATACCACAATCCTTCAAATTTATGAGCACGCCCATCTGCTTCCCTCACCGCAGCTCACATATTAACTTCTTTCACTTCAAGTGTATTTATACAAACTTGTAACTCTTTAACACTATCTTCTTCTTTCTTCAACACCGCCAACAACTCTGTCATTTTAATTCCCGCAGGTGTTAGTTCCGCCTCCTATTAGATTATTCGCTCTAAAATATTACTGGCATGACGTTAAACTTTTTCAATGTCCAACTCTTTTATCTTTATAACTTCCTTAAGTTCCTCCATTTTTTTCTGCTCAATGGCTAGTTCAGCCTCCTTATCTTCCAGTTGTTCGGTCAAACGAACTACTGTACTTTTCTCTTTCGTTACTCTCACCTCAATTTTTATATTTAACTCAGTAGCACTTTTTAGTACTTCCTGATGAAAATTTAGATCAGTGTTCAATTTTTTATTTAACACACACAATGCTTCACACTGGCTTTGAACCTCTGCTAGTTCCCCCTACAACAATAGTTAACTTTCACGTACATCCCAATACGTGTATCAAAATATTTTACATATCACAGTTAACAATTTTACTCAATAATATAATACTTGAGTACTATCACTCCACATTTCTATTTTATATCTATATTACCATCACAAAAAATAGATTTATTGACAAGCAAATTAGTGTACAAACATTAAAAGTCGGTGAATAGCTTATATACTCTACTTTCGCTCCCTCGAGCTACGAGAGGACTGCACCCTATTTTTTGATCTCCTCGACCTATCTACCAGCACATCTAGAGGTACTATAAAAGTTACTACTTTTTGATGGCGCTACTTTTGCCGGGACTGAGATATAAGGGCTTCAACCTCCTCCTCGTCATCCCCTGACAAATTTGGCACGGGTCTAGGAGCTGGTTTTTCAACAACCTTTTCCTCCTCATCCCTTGTAAACTACATATTTTTAGCCTTTTCGTCCTCTACGTCAAAAAAATTCCCACAATCCATTACATACTTTCTAAATTCGTTCTCAACCCTTGCCAACTCCCCTCCATAAAACTCAATAACACTTTCTATATGACGTTCATGGTCCATTCGAGCTGCGACCTTTGCTCATGACGGATACAAGTGTTCCCTCAATTGCATATGCGCCCTGTGGAGACGCTTACGCGTTTCCTTTTACAATACACCCAATACTTTGAAATCACCTTCTACCTTTTTTTTAACAGCTGTTTCTTTTGTCAATTGATTTGTTAAGGACGTCTTTTGCTTCATACTTTGCGTCAACACGTTTTACAATCCCTTTACCTCACCCTCTAATTTCCTTTGTACTTTTATTTGCTTTTTCCTTATTTTGAAAAGCACAATCCTCATTGCTTTTCGATCTTAGATAATGCCAAGAACATCAGGTAAGGATCCTACGTTACCCTATATAACAGGCACACCAGCTCGAGCAGAACATTTTTTTGCCTCTACACTATGACGATTACATACTTCTTGAGCTAAAAACATAACTTGAGCTGGGTTAGGTACTATACCCCTTTCTTTCAAGAGCTCTACATAAGCTTTTTTTAAACCCCGCTCAATATCTACTTTGGCCTCAAAATACAATGTCAGAGCTACCAAAAGCTTTTGACACCTAGCTTTATCACTCGGGTCAGTAAAATAAATCAAGTCTTTCGATTTGCGTACTAATACCCCCATCGACTCTTCTTTTCTAAACTCATCCCTTTCTATTTTTATTTTTGTATATCTATACTGAAGATCATATAATTTTTTAAAGTTTTTCTCTGAATTAAACTTAAGTTGTCTTCTCTCATACTCAGCTTTATTTAATATCAATTGAATACGAGCTACAAAATCCCTCGCTCTACTCAACGATCTCTCCAGAGTGGAAACAACTTTTCTCAACCACTCTACCTCCTACACAGATTGTAAATTTTTTGTTATCATATAAATATTCAAACAAAGAACAATAAAATGATGTCTATCAAACTTAATAGTTTTGGAACACAATCTCATCAAAGTCAAGACAGAACAGCATAGTTCGAAACAAAATACCACTGACTGATTAAATAATCTTCTCAGTCTCTACCCCAGATGAAGGATCCACTTTACTATCAACATCTCAGACTTGTTCAGTTTGAGAGGCATGTACATTGGCTAGAGTAGTAACATCTTCTGCCAGTTCATCTCCTGCATCTGAAGCATAGACTATCTCCTTGTACCTACTAGCTCAGCCTAGATTGATATCAATAGCAGTCAACCCAAAGTAACAATTAGATTGGATCAAATGGTCTCTCTTCGCCCGTATCTCTATAAATGCTTATGAGATAGTCTCCTCGCGCTCAAGCAACTCTACATATCGCGCTTCAGCAGCCTTCAACTCTTTGGCCTTGCTCTCTTTCTACTTCTTGAGCTTCTCCTCGAGCTCCTTCACACGAGCTGCTTGAGCATCGAACCTTTTTTTAAGCTCCCCAAACTCTTGGTTCCTCTTCTGAATAAAACATGAAGCCCCCTTCACCAGCATCGAGAGCTGCCAATACAAGAAACAAGATCAGTTATACATAAATATCAATCACACTATAGTAAAATAGAGAGTATCAGTACGTATACCCATTGTTTTCTCTTGAAACATATCTTCGAGCTGCTACGGCTCGGTCCCTGCCATCTTAAAATACCTTTGCTCCATTTCCCTCAGCTTGGCTACAGTTTTAGTACTAGTATGGTCACTTCCTTCGAGCACATGTTTCTTCCTTTTCAACGACCTCTTGTCCGACTTTAAAGGAGTAACCTCATTCACCACCTCCTCCTCCCCTACACCTTCAGCAGTAAGCTTTCTGCCCTCTGCCCCTTGGGCTACCACTACAGTAGAAGGAGAAGCTTCTAGCGCTGGCTTTCTCAACCTCCAAAACTTTTTTCCCCACATTCGTACTCTCTGACTCAGGTGGCGGGATACCAATCAAGTCACCTAGAGGAAGACAGGCCTTCTTCTTCTCAGCCATAGCTCAATTCCCGTGAGCACGCTGCACTTTGAGAACTCTGGAATCTACCCTTTTATCCCTACAGATATTCAACTCACCAAGTACTTGCTTTAACTCGACCTGCTTAAGGGATACGCAGTCGAACAAGCTTGTGTTATCAAGCAAAGATTGGGATCAAGACCTGACAAACAAAAACAAAAAAATGGTTAGCAACTCAAGGACAAATTGATGGTCGGTCGAGTTAGCAGATGTCACTTACTCGAATTATAATCCTTATGGTTCAGGAAGAGCGCTGGTTCATCTGGAACCTGCATACAATTTCCCCTTACCCATACTAGGTGGTCGTTCCAGTCTAAACGCAGATTCGAAGTCAAAAAACTTTGGCCTAGAAGAATCATTAAATAGATAACCGTTGTTACGATCTTTTACGAACTTCATTTTATAAAACTTCAGTACGTCATGTGCTATGAACTGCTTTGTAGTCCCACTCTCTTTCTACCTTGCATTCAAGGCCTCACACACCCTCATCATCTCAAATACATTCCCATTTAATTGGGCAGGGCAAAACTGTAATGCATTCATAACCCATTTTTGAAATAATGTCAGAGAAATCCTAAGGCCATATACGACCTGGTTCAAATAGCACAAAAAACCATCATTCAGGTCTGCCATCCCCCCCCCCCCATTATAGTATTAAATTTTTACATCTTTACTATTACCTTTCTTCTTTTTCTACATATCCAAGCTGGGAAATTGGTAGTATACCCTTTCTTCCCCTTTCCCTCGAACCAAAGTCTCTTTTTTTTTTTGGAAATTAAGCTTTGAGTAAAAGAAAAAAAAAAGGGAACCAAGTACATGGTGGGGACAACCCTCAAGGACATAAGAGGGAAGCAAGGAGCCTAACACCAAAAGCAAAGAAATGAATAGAGTAGCAATAAAAAATTGGAAACAACATATGTCTTGCCATCTGCGTTATCTTTGACTTTCAGCTTTAACTCTTCAGAAAATTCAGTTGGTCTGACTTCTTTAAACCCCAACTCCCGTCTTATTTTTGATAACACCTAAGCAGGTATGTTTGCCTCTTTATGAATGAACCAAAGTCCTAAACCACTGGCCTTGCTCCATCACATAATTTCCTTACTCTCCTTTTAACTTCTTTTAAAAATTTAAATATTATTTCCCTACATCTACTCCTTCAGGATATATAAAAAATGACATGTTTTTTACCCCTATAGCATCTTCCTCTACAACATTATTTACTTCACTGGGTTCTCCAACCTCAACACCTACAGTCACTTCCCTATTATCTACAGTCTCTTCCATACCACTACAATCGTCCTTCCTACCTGACAATGATGTTTCCTCTTAACAAGCTAATACTACAAATTTACTCATAGGTTATATGTTTTTTGAACGCATACTAGACCTACAGCTACACACAATCTTTTATTATTTTTTATACATCTATGATTCAACACTTACACAATGACATGTTATACCATACACATAGCAAAATAACCTCACTTATACTTTTTACCTAGTCAAAACATTTATTTTTAAACTTTCCAAAATAACAGAAAATCATTTTCAACTTTCCCTCTTCTTCTCCCAAAAAATAATTTTCTCTCTTTAGATTTTGTTACCATACCCAATGCTTTTGTAAACAGTAAAAATACAAACAAACAATCATTTTTTTGCCCCTACATTCTCAAATTTGATATCCCTAAATCAATCCCATACAAAGGCGATGACCATACAACATCATATACAAAGTATTAGACAATACAATCAAAACAAAAGAACATAATTTACTAACCTGTACTAAAAGATTTATAATCTTCTACTTTGCCAGTAACTTTCACAGAGCGTGATTGTTTACGTTGTTTCTCTAATACACTTCTCCTACCAGATGAAGCTTTATCAACGAGATTATACTCAGAACTCAAACATTTCTTCTCTCTAGAGGCACTGGTTTCACTACTTTTTTCTCTCTCTATATCGGTAGATAATTTATGAGGGAGAGAGAAATGAGTTGGTATACTCTCCATTAGTTTATGAAACGACGGCTCTTTCAGATACGTATCGTTCACCCATACTACCCTGACAAGCACGTCTTTTTATCTTACAGCATCATCATGACTTCTGTGATAATGTTTACCATCATCAAGTCTGTCTCTACCTTCTGCCATTGAAAATTTATGTCCTTCTTTTCTAAAATAATCTACACGATCAATCACCTTGGTTTTATACTATACTAAAATCGTACCACAATATACGTCATTCCTAAAAATAGCAACATATTCAATATTTAAAATTATATTTACAGTTGTTAGAATCAGACAGCTGCAAACCACAATATCTATTACATGAGCAGTTAGCAAACATATTAATCTTATTTATTTCAGTTCGTAGATTCAATTTGCATTATTCAAAAAATAAAAAAAACAGAACACTGCAAACAGATTACTTATTTCGAACTCTTAAAGTTCTAGCTTACAATCACATATAGTTATATTTAAAGTAGCCCGAATGATTCACTTTACCATGGAATTATCTTCCTTCCTGCTGCTCTTTTATCTTCTTCTACCAGTTTATCTCATACGATCTCTCGAACAACTTCTTCTCACAAAGTTAAATCCAGCAACAATTCATGGAACACATCATACCAGGAAAAAAAATCGTACTCTGCACGTCTGCCTTCGTCATCTAGCCCACCCAACTTCAACGGCCATTCAGGTAGCACGACATCATAAGGTAATAGGCAAAAGTAGCACTCATGAAGTTCTGCCACTTTGATATTCAACCTACCTTCCGCTGCATGACGAACACGCTGAGAACGTGTCCTCACCATGGTCACTTGCAACCAATTAACAGTAAACTTTTCCGGCACATGATACAAGGCATAGCAGATAAGGATCAACATTTTATATAACCATCATAAAGATAAATTTACACTGCTAAAGTCGCCTCCCCAACAGATTTTGAGGGAAGATATATTTTACACGTACAAATTTTCAGAAATAAGAATATCAGCGGAAGCTCGAGAATATTTTGATAGCTTATACTTTCCATTTTTGCAAATTATATCCTCAGATCTTATTCGCACAAATGACACATCCGCAAAGATGGAGTCCGCATCCAATATTCAAGTACCTCCTGCAGTAGCTCCAACAAAGCACCTACAAACAGATACCATTTACCTACCTTCATCAAGACATTTTCCAGACAGATCGAAATAACAACTCATGAATATGCCCATCTCTTCTCAATCAATACGACCATGTTAGCCACTTATTTGCTAACATTCACCAAACGACCTCATTACATTTTTGAACTCCCCTTTTCAACCTCATTTTCCAGTATCTTTAATGATAAAAGCACCTAGTTTATTCCAGTTCGATTTGTTCAGAACTATCCTACCACAACTTGATGTCATTTAGTTCATACCACCTAAAACTCTTTTAGTTTGGCTCAAGTGTTTATCACATCAACATATTTCCAAAATTCATTTCCACTATTTTTACCATCTCACATTTTAATTCATCCGCAGTTTGAATTATTACTTTTATTTCCCAGTGCCTAACAAGTCAGTTCGCAAAGAATAGTAAACATATAAATTTCAAGTTTGAATACAGTATAAAGTTAGTAGAGCAAAGACATTTTATTAAATTTCTTACATCTCAGAATTTATAGAATACTTTACTAATAACAAGTCTTCCTGACATTTTTTCAGATCACTTTACATAACACATTACATCAGTTCGTAATCTAAAACTCTTCTTTAAGAAAAGAAAATAGCAGCAATAGAGCCTGAAGATGAAAAATTGAAGCATGCTTCCAAACTCTGATCCCCTGCAAGAATGGCCCAGACAATCCAAGAACTGGAAATCACTGAGGGAGTTAAGGTGTATGTGCTTGAACCAACCCTCAACAAAAGGATCTTCTTCATGACAGGAGATGATGATTGTGCGGAAGAGAAAAACCTTCACCATCGTCTCTTCTACCATAACCCCCACCACCCCGCGTGACAGAGAAGAGAGGGTCCTATTTTTTAGAAGAACCGACTCACCAGTAGGGTACCGACGAGACTCCCTCAGATAAATGCCTGCCGTTCATCTTCAGTTGTAATAACTTTCTCTGCCAGCTGATGCAACCCATTTTGGCGTTCCTCCCCAGATGTTAACAGATAGTGAAAATGCACTATTTGATGATGATCATCCTCTGCCTCCACCACCTCTTCATATGTCATACAGTAGAAGGTAGGACTTACCAGAATTGGCGTAGGAAGACTCAGAGATTGATTCCTAAAGTATTGGAACCTCAGTTCTTCCAATTTTGGAAGAATCCAAGCCTTCGGAGATTGCTATCTCATGGTTACCATCCTCATAATAGAAGGAAGGTTACAGCTAATAGAAGGAAATAAATAGAAGAGAAAGTTTAGAGAGTCAGAGAAATACTTGGTTAATCATAATTGTAATAGTAAGCCACAATACTATTTATACAGTCATTAACATTAAAGACGGCTTTCTAAATTCCCAATGTCAGAAGGAATTCCCATGCAACAATCTTGACGAGAACTATTGGTTCTAGGAAACCCAACAACCATAATAGATATTCATAATGACACATTGGAAATGATTCCCCAGTATTAATTACGGTATTAATGATGCTTTACAACCAACACCACTTGACCACAATATTTCTCGTGCTCTTGGCTGAGAGGGGGAGGTTGGATTATTCCGTATCTCGAACTCAAGTTCCATCTTCAGCCATCTTACATTCACTCGACCTTATCAACATATACATGGCACATTACGAAATAACTACAGAGTTTTACTTGTTATTCTCGACCTCTACATCAACAGTTCGAATCAACAAGCACTTCATCATTAATGAAGACTTTACAAAACAGAAAGAACAGATTGTTACACAATCAGTTCAAAGACTATCAAATCAATATTGTAACATCCACCATTAAGAATAATAATGGTCATCGAACGGTCATATTATAAGACCTATAAATAAGACTTGAGAATTCCAGATTAAGGACGGATGAATCTTGACTCAAATACTCTATACATAGAACTGTTCATAACATCCTTTGTAATAGCTAGAAATCTTCAATAAAATATCTCACTTTTTCTAAATCCTCAAGAGAGGCTGTGGTTTGAAACTTATTCAAAGATTTTCCACGCTAAACTTTATGTTAGCAGTTACTCATTATTTACTTGTATTTTAATTATCTTTGGTGTAAATACTAAGTTTAGATCACGAAATTAGGCTATTACAGATACTGATCTCTATTCTGAAATCTCATATTTGGTAATAGTGTTAGCTACATTGGGTTTCTTGGTCTTCTCTATTCGGTATTTTCTTGATGTGAGAAGAAAGATCCTTTAGCCGTCTTCTACTCCTTTCTCTTTGGATGATATAGGCTAAAAGGTTTTGACTCTTTTATTTCAGTATTTTTACGTCATCCTCCTATATTTTGGTTTTAGTTTACAGTTAATGTTCATTATTATGTACCAAACTATCATCAACGATCGACCCGACTTCAACCAAATTAGGTCTTTCTGTATGAACATTTTAAAAGAAATTCATACAATCACTATGATCAATAATAGGATATGGAAAACAAATTATATTAACCTCTTATCCTATTTTTGCAAAATCCTCTTGTTCTTGAGTGGAGTCTTCCCTTGGATTGGCTGCAGACCTTAATGGGACAGTTTTCTGTGTTATAGCCTCCAAGAGGGGCTTCCTCTCTATTTAACCTGATAGAGTTTGAGTGGTATGTAAAACATGACAAGATCTATAAATATTAAAGATATATAAGTACCAAGGACTTAATATGATAATTGCGATAAACGATAATGTGGAAACATAATCACATATCTTTATCCATAGCTTGATTTATTGAGATATGTCCTTTGTGCTCGTCTGCGGCAGCGAGCGCTGATAACCAGGTTTTCTCTCCCTTAACCTTTTCTTTGAGAAAGTACTTTAGTTAATGGGCTAGGCACACTTATATAAGTAGAGAGAAAATCTAGTTTCCTATTTTAATTAGGACTACTTTCCATCAAAGTAGAGAGTTATCAGAAACCCTAAGCACATTAACCAATATGATTAATTTCCTACTAAGACTTGGATCATCATAATTAGAAACCCATAATTACTAAAAGACCCTTGCTCATGTGGGCTATAATAAATCTTACATTCTCCCACTTGGCCCATATGAAGTAGGTTTGAAAATCATACTCGATAAAACTTAAGTTTGCAAAAAATTTAACTCGAAATGGGCTCAACGATTAAATAACTGGCATGCACGCAATTTAAAATATATCCAAGTCATACTATCTTTATTGGTCATCATAATACCAAAATTAAACAATTTACTAAAGCGAGTCATGGTGGTCTTATGCAATTTTGTGACACATTTCTTTCCATGTACTACAACAATAATGAACTATCTAACTTGGTACATAAGGTGTATAGGCGTTAACAAATAAGCCTATAAAAGGTCCGTCAATAATGCCTCGTCAAAAGACTTTCCTGTTATCATTCATCCAATCACATATATGTGTACACATAGTGATAAGCAAGAAAATATCATAAACATACTGTAATAAGATCTCAATAAGATGTCTAAAGAAAATAATCAAGCTCAAAAATTCATAACTATAAAGAAAAACATCATGGAATCCGCCCAAGACCCATACTCTGAACATGTTTCACAAATGCCTTTGGCAGTAATCCCTCAGTCAATGGATCTGCAACCATAAGCATTGTGCTTATGTATTCTATAAACACTCATTATTTCTGAACAGACTCCTTGACTGATAAATATTTTATTTCCATGTATTTAGCACCATTAGAAAATTTATTATTCTTGAAGAAAAAAATACTGTTGCGGTATTATCACAATAAATTCTCAATGGCTTGAAAATAGAGTCGACAACTCCAAGTCCTGAGATAAAATTCTACAACCATAAACCATGATTTGTGGCCTCATAGCATACCACAAACTCAGCCTTCATTGTATATGAAGAAATAATATCTTGTTTTCCACTTTTCCATTAAATTGCCCCTCCAGCCAGTAGGAAGACATAACTAGAAGTAGACTTCCTACTATCAGGGCATCTAGTAAAATCTGAGTCTGGGTAACCGATCACTTCTAAATGATCAGACCTCCTAAATGTGAGCATGTAATCTTTCATTCCTTGCAAGTACCTCATAACTTTCTTTGCAGCTTTCTAATGGTCCATCACTGGATTGATTTGATATATACCCAGTATACCAAATGCAAAGCTTATGAATGGTCATGTATAGGTCTGCACATACATTAGACTCCCCATGGCAGATATGTACAAAATCTTTTCTATTTTTTTACGTTTCCATTTAGTCTTTGAGCATTGCATAAGACTAAATTTATCACCTTTCTTAATTGGTGCATCACTAGTTGAACAATTTTCCATACTAAATCTCCCTAAAACTTTATTGATATAAGCTTTTTGAGACAGCCCTAACAATCCTCGTGGTCGGTCTCCATGTAATCAATGCCTTCTTTCTATGTGAAACCTTTGGCCATAAGTCGAACTTTATATTGTTCGATATTACCATTACTGTCGTGCTTGGCCTTAAAGACCCATTTGTAACCAACTTTCTTGTATCTTTTTGGCAATTCAACAAGATCCCAAACTTTATTTTGTTCCATTGATTTTAACTCTTTCATAGTATCAATCTATTTAGTAAAATTATTACTATACATGACTTGTGAAAATGAAATTGAATCCTTAATAGTCCCTATATCAAATTCAGTTTTTTGTAAGCACACCACATAGTTATCCGAGATAGCATATCTCATTTCCCATTAGGATAGGTATGGTGTTATTTATTGTAGTACATCTATTATCGATTCATTGGTGATAATCTCATTATAGAGTGGTTGATTGCCCAATTTTTGCTTGGGATTATCGATTTGATCAACAACCATAGGAACATCAACAGGATTAAAAGTTATGGATAATGGGACTTACACCCTAACTTCCACAATAACCACATTTTATGATTTACTACTCCTACTAATTTCACCATTTTCAAGGAATCTTACATTACCAGTTTCAACAATTCTCGTATTATGGATTTTTTGAAGTGACAATAAAACCTATATCCTTTGGACTTATTAAGATAACAAATAAAGTACCCAGTGATAGTTTTAATGCCTAATTTCTTTTCATGTGGATTATAAATTCTAGCCTCCGTTGCACATCCCCAAAGATGAACATGTCTTAAACTAGGTTTCCTTCCATTCCAAAGCTCGAATGGAGTTTTTAAAACTTCCTTACTAGGAACCTTATTAAATAATTATATAGTGGTCTTTAGAGATTCAATCCATAAAGATAAAGGTAAAGTTGAATTACTTATCATACTCCTAACCATTTCTATTTAAGTACGATTACGCCTATCAGCTACACCATTCTGTTGTGGCATTCCTAGCATTGTGTATTGAGCATGAATTCCAAGCTTTTTCTAGGAGTTTGGTGAATGGACAAGGGCACTAATCTGATTTGTTATATCTACCATAGTTTTCACCACCTCTATTTGACCTAATAACTTTCACTTTTATGTTTAATTGTCTTTCAACTTCAGTAATGTACACCTTAACGCTCTTCACTGCTTGAGGTTTTTCACCTAATAAATAGACACAACCATAACGTGAAAAGTTATCAATAATGGTGATAAAATACTTTTCTCCCATAAAACGAGTGGTACAAGGTCCACAAATGTCTATATGAATAATTTCAAGAAGTTCCATACTTCTTGTGGTACCCTTCTTGGCGTGTTTGGTTTATTTGCTTTTAATACAATCTACACATACAACAAAATTAGTAAAATCTAGGTTCAGAAGGACCCTATCTTTTACTAATCTCTGTATTCTATCCTTGGGGATATGCCACAATAGTTTGTGCCAAAAGATGAAGGAATTTTTGTTAGTTATGCCACGTTTCATTCCAACATTAGAATGTAGGGTCAAAGGGATTTTGGCAAACATGTTATCAAAATTTAATTTGTATAGGCCATCACATAAAACACTAGAACCAATAAAAGCGGAATTCTTAAATAAACTATAAAAACCATTCCCAAAGTGGAAAAAATACCCATCAAGGTCTAAAAGAGATAAAGAAAGAAAATTGCAAGAAACTGAAGAAACATAGAAGGTAAGCGATAAATCTAAATGATGTCTAGTAACTAAGAATAAACGAGTGGTCCCCACAGCTTCAACAGAAGCTTTAACTTTGTTTCCCATGAATATGATTTTTTTTGTTCTGCATTCTGGGCCGGAAGGAATCCTTGTATCGTATTAGGAACATGAACAGTAGTACCTGAGTCATTCCACTAAGTATTAGAAGAAACTTCAGTAACATTTGATTCGAAACATACAAAAGCTAAATGATTACCTTCCTTTTGGAACCAAGACTTACGTTTCTAAAAATCTTTATGAACATGCCCCATCTTTTTACAGAAGTAGCACTTATTACGTTCATTGTCACGTTCCGTCTTAGGAGCCCTAGTAACATTAGAAGGCCCCCTTACCTTGAGTGATCCTCATTTTTTATCAAGCTTCCTCCAATTCCTTATAGCTTCTTATGTTGTAAGATGAACTAAATAATTTCCTTGTTGCTTAAGCCATGCCTCCTTTTGAACAATCATGTTGGCCAATTTATTCACATTCCACTTATCCTTAATAGTATTATAATAAATTTAAAATGGACCAAACTGATAAGGCAAAGAGTTTAAAATAAATTGAATAATAAATGAATCATTCACTTCCATCCCCAACATTTTAAGCTTAGCAGCTAGATTTGTTATTTCTAAGACATGCTCATGCATGCCTCATACACCATCATATTTCATTATAGTAAGTTTAGCCATTAAAGTCTCAGCTAATGACTTATCAGCAGTTTTAAAATGTTCTGCCACAGATGTTAATTTTTTTTCCCATTTTCAGACTTAGGAAGTAAAGACTTGATAGTAGTCGTTATTGTCATCCACATAAACATAAGGCTTAATCTGTTCGACCTTTCCCAAGCTTTATGGAAAGTCTTCTCATCCGCACTACTCTCAGTAGAAAGAGCAGTGGGTTTTTCAGCCAAGAGTGCTAAATCAAAATCTAAAACACCTAAGTGAAACTGAGTTTGTTCAATCCAGTCTAAAACATTAATTCTATTGAGAATTAGAATAGATGAAGCATGCGAATGTAGCGAAATAGAGTTCGGTACTACAAAATAATTAAAAGCTCACAAAATATTAATGCTATGATTTATAAATTAATAAAGTCAGAATATAAGAAAATTATAAAACTTTATATTCCGATACTGAAATAATAATATCATCACAAGTCAACCTTTAGGCTTAAACCGTGATATATAAAGTATTTACTCAAATAGTTATAATAGTAATTTAATAGGGTTAATTAAAAGTATACGCCAAATTAGATAAAGTCCTTCACCTTTGGACTATTTGTCTCAAAATCAATCTAGAATACATCCCAATTACCCTATTTCAATTTTTTAATCTCGCAAAAGTTGATCCGCCATTGGGCAAATCCATAATATTTTAAGATAAATAAATTGTATTACATACTCGGTTTGATATTCATGCATCATAATAGTTGGCTCACTTTGGTGACTTCCATCCGGCCAAAATCATGGATCTCAAATTGATAACTTTATGCATGATCTATTCACATTATATGCACGAACTTGAAAATAAATTGGCAAACACATACATCTTTAAGAAAAACTTAAATACGTGATAAAGTGCATTAATATTATAGTCAGATCTCGAAACATTAATTCTAGGCATACAAACAAGTAGTCAGAACTCTAATAATACTTTAGGATAAAATATCAAACATACATCATAGTCAAAATTAAATAGTACATATTGATGACCTAAGGATACTTGTTGTTTGTATCAGGCATTTATCATAACTATTGCATACGTACATACATCATAAATTTTGCAAAAAAAACATACATACATCATATTTAATTATGTATAGATGGAGACAACAAATTGTTAATGTGTACCCGAACCAAAACATTAAAAACACATCATAACCCTAAAAATTAAATAATTTATAAACAAAGCATGAAAGTTTAAGTGGAGAACTACGTTAGCGAACTTAGTGGGGCCATAACACAAAAGATTCAAATAGATCTGGCTTGCCCTTCAAAAACAATATTCATTCATAACATTGTGACTATAAGAGCAAGCATAAACTAACGAATCATAAACTAATTCTTACAACACAAACTAACTAATCATGATCAAAAAATCGTAAAAGCCCAACAAATCTCATGATACCACTTATAAAACATGACAAGATCTATAAATATTAAAGATCTATAAGAACCTAGGACTTAATATGATAATCATGATAAACAATAATGTGGAAACATAATCACATACTTTGATTCATAGCTTGATTGATTGAGGTATGTCATTTGGGTTTGGCGGCGGCGGTGAGCGATGACAACTAGGTTTTCTCTCCCTTAACATTTTTTTTTAGATAATACTTTAGTTGATGGGCTAGGCACACTTATATAGGTAGAGAGAGGACCTAGTTTCCTATTTCAATTAAGACTACTTTTCATTAAAGTAAAAAGATATAGGAAACCCAAGCCTCATTAGCCCATAGGATTAGCTTCCTATTAGAGCATCTCTAAAATTGCCTCACTACCTTGGAATCCAAGGTGCTACCTAGGATTTTCCTCATCCTACAATGCCTCACTAACTTGGATTTTACCCTCCAAATCCAAGGTTGAGTCTTGGAATCCAGGCCTCAACCTTGGATTTTAATATCGCGATTGGGCGCCTGTCATGTTTTTAAACTGGTGTCTACGGTTTGGGTGCCTAATTATTTTTTTTAACAAAAATTCAAATCGGGCACCTAAGACTTGGGCGCCCAATTTTATTTTATTTTTAAAAAGTGAAATTGAGTACCTAAGTCTTGGATGCCCAAGTTGTCGCTCAGCATCGTCCACTCACGAATTATCAGACGTACAAGTAATCCTCTAGGTAAACGGCTCAAAGCGTCGGCCACCACGTTCGCCTTCCCTGGGTGATACTGCCAATCCACATCGAAGTCCTTCAGAAATTCCATCCACCTGCATTGTCTCATGTTCAGCTCCTTCTGAGAGAAAAGATACCGTAAACTCTTGCGATCAGAAAAGAGCTCGAACCTCTCCCCGTATAAGTAGTGTCTCCAGATCTTCAGCGCATAAACCACTGCTGCCAACTCGAGGTCATGAGTAGGATAATTCCTCTCGTGTACCTTAAGCTGTCTCAAAGCGTAAGCCACCACCTTGCCCACCTACATCAAAACGCAACAAAGTCCATTGAGCGAAGCGCCGCTGTATACTCTGTATCTCTGCCTATTGGACCGAACAATCAAAACTGGTGCGGTAGTCAATCTGTCCTTCAACTCGGTAAAAACTAAAGTACATCTGTCGTCCTAAACAAATCGTACGTCCTTCTGTGTCAAACGGGTCAAAGGAGCTGCAATCCACGAAAACCCTTCAGTAAATCTACGATAGTAACCTGCTAAGCCTAGAAAACTGCGAATCTCTGTAACACTCGTCGGCTGTGCCCAATCTGTGTCTGGTGCAACCTTGGAAGGATCCACTACAATTCCATACTTAGACACCACGTGTCCTAGGAATTTCATCTCCTGCTGCCAAAACTTACACTTTTCAAACTTCACAAATAATGCGTTCTCCCGTAAAGTCTGTAAAGCGATCCTCAAATGTCCCTCGTGCTCTGCCTCGGTCCTCGAATATATCAAAATGTCGTCGATGAGCACAATGACGAACCGGTCAAGAAAAGGGCAGAAAATACGGCTCATTAAATCCATAAAAGCTGCGGGCGCGTTCGTCAGACCGAACGGCATCACCCAAATCTCATAGTGTCCATAACGAGTCCGAAAGCCTGTCCTCGAAACATCAACTGCCCTGATCCTGAGCTTGTGGTAACCCGATCTGAGATCAATCTTTGAAAAGAACTGCGCTCCTCGAAGCTGGTCAAACAAGTCCTCGATCCTCGGCAACGGATATTTTTTCTTGATCGAGACTTTGTCCAACTCTCGGTAGTCAATACACAAATGCATCAAACAGTCTTTCTTCTTTGCGAACAAAACTGGAGCTCCCCACGGTGAAGTACTCAGTCGAATAAATCCCTGATCCATCAACTCATAAATATGATCCTTCAGCTCTTTCTACTCAACAAGCGGCATACGGTACGGTGCCTTCGAAATCGGTATTGTACCAGGAACATGATCTATGCCAAAATCAATTGCTTTCATCGGTGGTAAACCAGGAATCTGATGGAAAATGTCAGAATAATCGCAAACCACCGGAATCGAGCTAACGTTCACGCCCGAGGACTCTAACTCTAAGAAAGCTAATAAGCTGACCCCTGACTGCACAGGTTTCGAACTAGCAAACACGAATCGCCTCTCACCGGGAATACTAAAGGTTGCCGTCTTCTTAAAGCAGTCTAAGGTGACTCGATGTGTCAGCAGCCAATCCATGCCTAGAATGACGTCAAACTCTCGCATTTGTAATACCAATAGGTCTGCTGATAGGACTCGACCACAATCAACTATCGGGAAATCTCTATATATACGTGAGATAGGCACCGAAGAATCTAAAGAAGTACCCACGAAAACCTCATCAATCAATAAAGAAGAACCAAAGCCAATAATGCAGAGAAATACAGATGCGATGAATGAATGCGATGCACCAGAATCGAAAAGGACATGAGCGGGTGATTAAGAGATATGGATCGTACCTTCCACCACAGGTGAAGCTGTGCGAGCGTTGCGCCTTCCTACTACAAACACTCTACCCTGATTTTGTACTGGATGATACGGTCTCTGAACACCCTGAGGTCCTGGAACTATCTGTCTGCCCTGTAGACCCTGAAACTGCCTCTGTAGAAATTGTTAAACCTGAAGAACCTACTGCGGTCATGGCTGGTAACCAATTGGACCCTAAAATTGTCGTGGCGGCTGCTGACCTCTGTCTGGTTTAGGGCAGAACTTCCTAACATGCCCATTTCCCCCGTAGTTCAAACAAGTACGAGAAGAAAGATGTGCTCTCTCTAAATACTGTCTGCCCGTAGCTCTCGCTGGTGTGCTCTTGAATCTCTGTCTCTTCGAGCCCAAACTGTCGTACTGAGTCTGAATCGCCTTGCCCTTATCGGGTCTTATATCCTGTCTTGCTGGTTTCTTCTCTTCTCTAGACCTGCGATCCTCGGCCTCATTTTGTTCCAAAGCTAACGCTTTAGACAAAACCTCCCTATAAGTACTGGCACCGGAGGAGATCAAGAACCTCCTAAAGAATGGATGAAGACCTTTCAAAAACTTTATATTCTTTTGTTCCTCGTCCTGAGCAATAAGCGGCACATAACGAGCGAGTTCGTTAAACCTCTGATCATATCGAGCAATACTCATATCACCCTGCTCAAGTCTGTAGAACTCGAAAATACAGGCGCCTCTATAGCCCTGCGGAAAGTATTGATTGAAGAAACGCTCCTAGAATGATGACCAAAGAATAGGAGACTCCAAAACTGTCCTCTTGGCCATATCCCACCAAAAATCTGCCTCGCCCTGAAGTAGGTAAGCTGCAAGTGTCACCCGCTGATCGTCGGGACACTTCATCGCGTCCAAAGTCTTCTCTATAGACCTAAGCCATGTCTCGGCCTCTGAAGGAATCAACGTGTCAAAAAATATAGGGTGATTGTATATCTAAAGCTACTCTAAGTAACTATGCTCTCTGTGTACTGGGATTCTAGCCTGCTGAAAGGAAGCAGCAAAACTCTCCATAAACTGCTTTATCTCTGCAGAAATGCCTAGAGCTGCTGGAACTGGTACAATACCTGGCTTCCCTGGAATCACTGGAATAAGTGGGGTACCCTAATGAAGTTGAACCCCTGGTACTACCTCTATACTAATCCCAGCCTCAGAAACTATAGGCTCTGTTTGAGGGATCAGAGCAGACCCGTACTCTCCAGACAAATCACTGGCTAATCAGCTACTACTCCACTGCGCAAACCCCACAAACACCTCCTCGGATACCCATACGGGTTCTTGCATGACCTCTGCCTCTGTCACCTCTAGCCATCTATTACGAGTAAGGAAACACAACTCAGGAACGGATAGGAAAGGATTAGGAATAGGAAAGGAAATCGATAAAATATGAAGTCCAAAAAGAATCGATCCTAACTCCATCTAAAGAGTAACTCATCATATGATCTGCAATAACAGAGATAAAGATTAACCTTAGGCTATGATACCAAGTCTGTCATACCCCAAAATCTAGTAATCGGTAGCTTGACCAACTACTAGATTCTAAGTAGTACATGTCAGGGAATCCAAGGATTCTACCCCACAAATAACCAAGCTATAGACAAATTCTGGCCTGGCTATTCACATATAGCAATAATCATCAGAGTAAAGAAATAACAACAACAACATAATGCGGAAGCAAAAGATATAAATATACATATCAGTCGAAAATGTAATACAATATCTCTAATAAAATTCAACGACATATGCTGAAAACACCTACCGAAATCTAGAACTAAAGGAAATCTACAGCGATAAAATCTATCTCTGAACTGGCTAACTACGCGGCAGTCCAAGCTACTCAACCTTGGAAATGGTTATAAAACGAGAGTGAGCAAACCACAGCTCACTAAACCCATCAGAACTAAATATCTTACTAATAAACCTGTACTATAAATTGATGTAGAGATGAATATAATAAAGAAAAAAGTTTACACAAGTCTAGCAATATATAATAAATGACTACAATGGATAAAGAGTTGATAAGGAAAGGAGATTAGAGTTGATAAGAGGTGGAGAATAGAGTCAAGAATATAAGAGGAGGGAGATACGATAATAAGAGAATATGCAATGCATGACGTAACGTGATGACTAGGATAATCTCATACTTATTTTATATGCAGTGTGACGTGATGCTATAAAATTGATACTCATAATTCTTAACTAGTAGGTTGATCCACCGCTAACGTCTAATTTTCTTAAAGAGATCAGTAAGGGGACACACAGGTACGATTTGGTTAAGCTCGACCAAGCTAAGGATAGGTCTCACTTGATCAAAGTGGTAATGGGAGTTTCCAACCCAACGGAGCAATAGTCTGTATCATTTCAAGGAATTTCAACCTCAACGTGGAATAAGTTGGGATCTCCATGACTCTGCCTCATACAATTCCATACTCCTGAGTAGTTGAATTAGGTATGATAGTGTCATTCCCAATCTCACCAAATCTTTTAACCCGTTCTTAGGACTCCTTGGATCCTATCAGAGGTTAACCGAAGTGGAGTGTTCGTGTATCCAATCTCAATAACTTTTGAAAGATGTAATTATAAGTTATTAATATACAACAGGTGTACAAGAAAGCAACACAGCTGCTGCTCATACAGCAATACAATCCGGATGAATAGGGACTCAGTTGTACCGACTAAGCATAGCCGACACAGCAACCTAACCGTTACTACATCTAGCACATCAATCTCTTAAGGCTAGAATGGGCATTCGAGGGCAAAGCTACGAGAACGCTAACCCAACTACTAATAACTAAGCTCAGGTCCTATATGAACCATAAACCAAGCTCCTGAATAATTAACAAGCCTAAACTACAGGTTAACAATATAAACAGAATAATTCCTTGGTTAAATTATAGTTTAATTACATAGCATCTCTAAGTTCAATTTAACACTCTAAAACAATACTCAGAAACTAGTATAAAAACTTAGTAATGAGGGAATAAAACTCGCCTGATAATAATCCAAGTCCGGCAGAAAATCAACTCGGAATACTGAACCTAGGATCGATGACGAGGCAATCGGAACAACGAACAAGCTAACATAAATGAAGAGAACAACAAACAAGCAATCAATTTAGGAAACGTCAAAAAAACCCAAACCCTAGAAATCAAACCCTACGCCGAATCGAGCGAAAAGAACGGAATAGAATCGGGAATTACTTACCAAGGATAGGAATGAAGCTTGCGACGAAGCTGGCGAAGAATCCGCGAGTGATGGGGAAGATTGGATCAAGAGTGTGGGGGAGAGGGGAATTGTCTAAGGAAAGGAGAGAGAGAGTGTGAGTTTGAGTGAGGAAAGGAAGTGAGGAAAAGAGAACATTAAACCCAACTGGTGATCGAAACGCGCCTCTGTTCGAATAAGAGTTATTCCTATTCGAACAGAGAGAATATTCTTATTTGAACAAAGAGAAGGCTTGTTCGAATAGAAAATATCAGCGAAGAAAACTCAACTGTTCAAGGAGGGACTTATTCGAATAGAGAAACATCCTATTCGAATAAAATAGTTCAGGGGAAAAATAACTGTTTGAAGAAGGATCCTATTCGAACAGAGGGAATTCCTATTCGAATAAAGCAACTCAGGGAAAAATCTAACTGTACCAAGTAGGATCCTATTCGAACAGAGAAAGTCTTGTTCGAATAGAACTGGTATGTTCTGAAAAAGACCTCAGAAATCCAATAAATGATTCACTCCAGAAAATGCCCGATATGCCTCCATCTTAAGCAACGCCAAAACACCCAAAAACATCACGACCCCCAAACCACACTAACAGTAGCCACACAACCACCAAATACAACCCAACTAGGGGTTCCCATAAATCACAACACTGCCCTATCACCTGAAACCATCGGAACGCCGAAAAAGAATCTAATAGACAAAACCATTCGAAAGGAATAATGGATGCACAATAGATGAAGGAGTATATTCGGAAAATGTGTGCGGACTTAACGAGGATAATTAATATGCAGATGAGAGAATGAATAGGAATATGCGGAGTATTATAACAATGAATATAATAATAGCTATACTTAGGAAATAAAAAAATCATGGTCATTACACCTCTCTTGAGGATTTAGAAAGAGAGAGAGATTTTATTAAAGAATATTAGCTATTACAAAGGATGTTCTGAGTAGTTTTGTGTAGACTTTCTTGATAGGAAAAGTCTATCCCTAATATGTAGTTCAATGGTTCTATTTATAGGTCTTATAATATGACCGTTATTTACTTTAATGGCGAACGTTACAATATATGGTTTTGATGAGTCTTTATAATGATTATGTAACAGCTTGAGTAACTTATCTTCTTTGTAACTGCTTCATAATATGCCAAAAATGTGCCACGTGTATGTTGAGGAGGTCGAGTAAATGTGTGATAGTCGAATGGAGAAACTTGAGCTCAAGATTCATAATATGCCCTTACATCCGCCCCCTCTCAACCAAGAACACGAGAAGCATTATGGGCGAGTGGTGTTGGTTGAGAAGTTCATTCTATATACATTACCTGGCGTTGTTGTCTTGATTATGTAGTTTATTACTAATGTCATCGATGCTTGCTTTCAGGAATTTGAGGCTTTATGGTCCCCCTGAGTACAATTTATGTCAATTAACTTGTATTTTGTTGCCCAATTTGGATGAACCTGTTGTCGACATGAAATACGTTGTAATATAGTAGATATGTTGGTCGCATTGGATGAACTAATTGTGGACCTGTAATATATAATCTATTTGGTCGATTTGGACGAACCAATTATCAACCTGTAATGTATTAGATCTGTTGGTAGAATTGGACAAACCAATAAGCAACCTATAATATATAATCTGCTTGGTCGAATTGAAAGAACCAATTATAGACCTGTAATGTATTTAGAAGATCAAATTATATGAAGCAATAAATGATATGTAATATATGAGAAGATCGAATTAGATGAATAAATAATTGATCTGCAATAAAAGATCGAATTGTCTGAAGTAATAAATAACCTGTAATTGTAGACGTGCTCTGTATATAGAAGTGCTTGTATGAGAGGCTAGAAAAGTACTATAATGTAGGTCGGTCAAATACAAGTATTTTATTCGTGTGTACAAAAATGATAAAGATAGTAGAAAAGTATTATATGAGATAGTAGAAGAGTACTCTGATGTAAGTCGGTCAAACACTAGTATTTCATTAGTATAAGAACAATGTACAAAATGATTGAGATAGTAGAATGTAAACTGTGATATGTAACCTGTAATATGTTATCTGTTTGGTCGAATTGGAAAACCAATAACCGACCTGTAATGTATTAGATGTGTAGGTCGAATTGGGATAGACCAATAACTGACCAATAATATATTAGATTATGTTATCTGTTGGTCAAATTTGGACAAATCAATAATTGACCTGTAATATATTAGATATGTTGGTTAAATTGGATGAACCAATAACCGACCTGTAATGTGTTGGTCGAGCTCACCCCCAAGTATGATTTAAGTCAATTAGATTAATAATGAGGCCGAGCATTGTGTTTGAAGCTAAGGTCGAACTCGCCCCTAAGTATGATTTATGGTTTGTATGTTGGCGGAATCAAGCAGTTCTGGAGTGCGCAATAATGTCTTGGCTCCATTTACGACATAGACTTTGAACTTTGGTAAGGGCACCTATATAGTTATCGAACCTTAGTCCATATACGAAGAATGACTTGCAGTAAGTATGTAGAGTTTTGCAGCTTCTATTTTAGCCTGAGAGTCATAGTATAGCCCATCATATAGAAAAGCATAGAAATATTCACGCTCTGTCCCATTCATTAATTTAGAAATAATCTTTTCTGGGTCACCACCATCTTTAAAAAAATTAGAGTATACCCATTAATAATCAAAGAAGTGAGCAACCTATTGGACGGCTTCTGCAAAACTTTAATGGTAACAGAGAACTGATCTGAAGGCAAAATTCCAAGCATAGTAAAAATTGTCCGTTTCATTGAATCCTTAGTTGCTGACGAAACCCTTTTTGATATCACTGATGTATCTAATGGTTCAATCCGTTTATGCATGTTGGCGATAACGGAGAATTCTTGATCAAAGAAGCTGTGTTTATGAGTCCGTCAACACCAGAGATAAGGCAATTGATGGGTCTATAGCTATATTTTGTTGGGGTTGTGATAAAGTGAGAATCGACGATTTCGTAACGAGTTTCAACCTCCTGTAATGATGTTTTTTTTGTCAAGCTCGAGTAACCTATTCTATAATTATTCAGAGCTTACAATCGAGCTCGTTTACGAGAATCCAGACCTCCCAAGCTCGATTTAAAGAGATTTTTCGAATTGTGAAACGAACTGCCACGTTACTGTGAAATAAACTTCCTCGTGGTTGTGATACGAACTGCTTCGTTACTGTGAAACGAATTGCTTCGTGGTTATAATATGAACTGCTTCATGGTTGTGATACGAACTGCTTTGTTAATATGAAATAAACTGCTCCGTGGTTGTGATTTGATCTCATAAGATGGCGGATGAGCATGGATACCAAGCAGTAACAGAAGGCCAACTGTGGTTTCTTCAGAAGTTCATTAACGATGAATCTGTGCTCTAAATGTTTTTGTGATTTCTCTCTCAATGAACAACAAAAACTCTTCTGCTAAGACCGTTATCGAAAAATCTCTCGCTTATCTATTATCATCTTCGTCATTGCCTTTTAGATTCGTAGATGATTGTGATGATTTGATCATCAACACTACTGTAACAACAGCAAAATTGTTAGAACCGTTGACGGTGGCGATTTGATTTGATTCGATTCGCGAGCTGTTTTGAACTGATGAACAACTCTGTCACCCATTAAAGTATTGGCTATAATCTCACCCTTTCAGCGATAAGAGTGAGAAAGAGCGATCAAAGGAATGCCTGATAAGACTCTTTGTAATATAATCATCATTCCAATTAACGACAGATTGAAGCATTGAATTGATTTCTTTCTCGAACTCGGGAGACCACCATACAGTTGACTCAGTGCTCGATTTGAATCGGGTTTTGAGATCAAAAATAGAGTAGAGAGAAGGGTCTTCGCAAGTATGAAACCATGATTTGCAAACGAAAATGGAACCCCAAAACTTCAGACCAATCTGGTTCCCGTATTGTCCATCCTAAATGTGAAGGATTTTCCTCATTTTGGCTGAAGATTGCTGTTAAACTTGAGGAAGATGAAATTTGCAGCGAACTTTACCCCCCAAAGATCTCCCAATGAGAGTAGAGATAGAGAGATCTGGATCTCGATGGCTCAGGGAGAGCGAGAAATGAAGCCCAATATATGTATTTTGTTAAGCAATATAAAGAGAACCACAGGAGAAAAGGAGTGAGTCGGTGTTGGAGAGAGGGAGAGTAAACTGAACAAATTGCTTTAGAGAAGAGATCTTTACCATGGTTTCAAAGGTAAAGTGCAAAGAAGTGAATCAACCAAGAAAATAAAATCCAGGTCGAAAGAGAGAGAAAGGAGGTGAAATATATTTGTGGCTCTGGTTTCACATTCTAAAATAAGAATGCTGAGATAGAGAAAAATAAAATTAGAAAAACAAAAACCTCAAACGTTTAGGCTCGGCATCTTATCCAGTCGGTTCGGTTTTTGAGCACTGGCTAATCGTTCGGGGTTCCCACAGATGGTGCCAAATGTAATAGCCAAATTTTATAATCCGATCTTTGTCTTTACACCAATGTCAATCAGAACGTTAGTGAGCGATAAGTAATTGGTAACAAAAAATTTAGCGTGAAAAACTTCTGAATAGGTTAAAAACCATGACCTCTCTTGACGATTTCGAAAGAGAGAGATTTTATTGAAGATTGTTAGCTATTACAAAAGATGTTATGAGTAGTTTTGTGCAGACTTTCTTGAAAGGAAAAGTCCGTCCCGAATCTGTAGTTCTATGGTTCTATTTATAGGTCTTATAATATGACCGTTATTTACTTTAATGAAGAACGTTACAATATATGGTTTTAATGAGTCTTCATAATGATTGTGTAGCGTCCTGAGTAACTCCTCTTCTTTGTAACTGCTCTATAATGTGCCATAAATGTGCCACGTGTATGTTGACGAGGTCAAAAAAATGTGTGATGGTCGAATGGAGAAACTTGAGCTTGAGATTTGGAATAGGCCCTTACAGTATCATTATACATCCAGTGGGGTTCTTTAGAATTTATGTTTTTTGTTATTTACTTAACTGAAGTATAGAAGAAAACTTAAGAAAATTGTCATTTGCTTGCTTTGTTTCTTCTTTTTTATTTTTGAAGATTTCGGGTTTCATATTTGTTAGGGTTGTTTCTCTTCATAAGCATTGAGAATTTAAGATGTTGAGCTTGACAAGTAGATCATGTTCTTAAGACCCCAAACAAACAAAAAAACCTACCGGAGCCCAAATATTGTATTCAGATGAAGGGATTGGAGAAGGCCTAAAACCCATTTGATAAGAAAGATGAATAGGACCACAGACACACTTATATCTACTTGTAGAGTGTGTAGAACCACTAAAGAATCATAAATATAATATCAAATACATTATTTTCTTTTATACTTTTTTGTTGTAGGGTACTACTAGTTTGTAGTACCCTACAACACTGATTTTGGGCCACCAGAAGGATAGCATCACTGATAAGATGATATGTCTAAATAATTTCAGATGATATAGAACCACTCGGTCATTTTCTCAATGATAGGATGCATGGGAAATGTTCTCAATGATCCGTCAATTGCATTGATTTTGGGCCACCAGAAGGATAGCATCACTGATAAGATGATATGTCTAAATAATTTCAGATGATATAGAACCACTCGGTCATTTTCAACCCCCTACCATTGAAAAGGGGAGAGTACTCAACCGATCTCTTTTTTCTTTGTGATTGCATTAAAGATACCCTTCATGAATCGATAAAAGGGTTCAACTCCAAATATACACGGACCAAATCGAAATGAAGACACACAAGACCAAATTTCTAGTAAAAGTAAATGTATTAAGTGTATATGACATGATGTTTGTTGAAGGAACTAATGAGAGAGGCCATGACATCTTTTTCTTTCTTTACTTTGTGTTGAATCTTTATGAAAGATCTATACAAATTCTATGAGTTATAGAGCATGTGCAATCTGATTAGCAGATTTACCTTTGTAGACTGTTGTAACTATTATTTCCCTCTCTAAGTTGAGAAAAAGTTCAGTTCTAAGCGCTTCGGACTGAACTCCATCCTAAGCAGTTCTCCACGAGACATGTGTCCATCTTAACTCATGTAGTTAACCACAGTTAGCCTCTATCATTAAGATCCTCCAAATTCCTTTAATCAAGGAAATTTATTTAGTCATCACTTCATTATGTACACAAGTTTCCTATTTGAAGAAATTTACTTTCATATTTTTCACAAAAATAATTAACAAAATATATTAATAAAAGTTGTAATAGCCTAATTCTGGGATTTGGACTTAGCCTTTACACCAGATGTATTTGCGACGCTCAAGAACAGCAAGAAATAGCTAACAAGATAATTTAGTGTAGAAAACCTTTGAATAGGTTAAAAACCGCGACCTCTCCTGAGGATTAAGATGATATTATTGAGAGTTCACAGAAACAAGGGTCCAAAGAGATGCACATCGAAGATTGATTTGAAGAAGGCCTATGATATGGTCAATTGGAGTGCTATCTTGAAGATTCTTAAGAAGTACAACTTTCCTTTTATTATGATTTCTTGGATTGAAGCTTGCATTTCAACAGCAAGCTACTCCATTTCTATTAATAGCTCTCTCAAAAGATTATTCCCGGGGAAAAGAGGAGTTAGACAGGGAGATCCAATGTCGCCTTATCTGTTTGTGCTTGTCATGGAGATGTTTACTAGAGTTCTAACCAAGGAGGTGGAAGTCAATCAATTCAAGCTTCATCCTAGGTGCTTAAATCTTCCAATATCCCACTTATGCTTCGCAGATGATCTGATTGTGTTCATGAGTGGCAATGAAGGGACAACTCTCACTCTCGCCTACACACTTGAAGATTTTTAGGGGAACGCTGGCTTACAAATGAATCTGGACAAGAGTAAACTCTACTTTGCAAGTATGTTAGACTATGAAGCAAGCAAGATTGGTTAAGTGCTTAAAATTGTAAAGGGTACACTTCTAGTTCGTTATCTGGGCCTTCCTCTGATTACTACTAGACTGAAGTACTCAGACTGCCAACCACTCATTGAGAACTTATCTAAAAAAATTCATTTCTGGAAGGCTAAGTTTCTCTCATATGCGGGTAGGTTGACTTTGGTGAGAGCTGTCCTAAGTAGAATGCAAGTGTATTGGATGTGTTGTTTTACAGTCCCCCAATCTACTATCAAAGCTCTTACTATTATTTATCGAAGGTTCTTATGGATTGGTATAGATGTGAGCAGAAGAACTAGTTTAGTCAGTTGGGAGTCGATATGCCACCCTACTAAGGAAGGGGGATTGGGAGTTAAGGACTTTGGAGTTTGGAACAAGGCTGCTACTCTGAAGAATGTCTGGCTTATTGTCTCTGCTAATGACACTCTTTGGGCCAAGTGGGTAGAAGCTAACTTGATTAAAAATAGAATCTTTTGGGATCTTAAGTGCCCCCAAGATTGCTCCTAGTCGTGGAGACATATATTAAAAGCGAGAGATGAAGTTGTTAAGCTTATTCACTACAAAATTGGAAAAGGGAACTACACTTATTTTTGGAAAGATCTGTGGCATTCGCTTGGGGTTATGAGCAACAGATTTTCAATTGAGATGACATATGATTCATTATTGTCCAAAGATACTCATGTTAGCAATTACTTAATTAGTGGGAGATGGCAAATTTCAGAACATCATACTCATATTCTCTCTTATATTTGGGATGGCTTGGATAGAGTGGAGATAGACAATAATGGAGAAGATGAAGTTATTTGGAAAGCCAGCACAAGTGGAGATTTCACCCTGAAGAACAACTATGAAGAGTTACAACACCACAGCCCGGTATGGAAGTTTACTCAAATGATCTAATTTTGAGATTGCATCCCCAGTCATAGCTTTATTACTTGGCTAACATTTAAAGGAGCTTTAAAAAATCAGTCTAATTTGAAGATTCGGGGGTTGGTAGACCAATCAAATTGCTTGTTTTGCTAGAGAGATGAAGATACTAAAATTCACATGTTCTCTGAATGTTGCTATTGTAAGTGGATCTGGAAGCAGTTGCTCCACAAATTGGGGTTTAATAAAGTACTTTGGGTTTTAATGAAGAGATCCAATAGATGATATGTCACACAACAGATAGCTCTCTCAAAGCTATCATTGTTTTATCCACCACTTAAGGAGGGAAAGAAACAGTAGAATGTTCAATAATATACAAAATGAAGTACCTGGGCTTCTCAAAACAATTCTTAATGATGTTAAACTCAAGCTTGCCTACTCAGTAAGGAAGCTGATGGACATAGCAGATAGCAGATTTCATGCAGCGACTTGGGGTCCTCGAATTGACTGGACAGTTCCTGTAATATTTTATTGCACCTGGAAGATACCGGCTTACTCAGAATGTATGATCAACTATGTTGGGAGTACATTAGGAGGGCATGGAGCTATCGACAAAGATAGAACAGTTGTTGCGTGTGCTGGAAGAACAATTACAAAATTATTGCTTTATTATGAGTTTCTCAGCATCAAAGCAGGGTTAGAACTAGTTGTTAAGCATAACAAACTCCAGACATAAATTAACACTAGGTCAGTAATGGTGGTTAATATTCTTACAAAACAAATTAAACCAGATTGGCAGTGTAAAGCTATTGTGATTGAAATTATAAGGCTTATTGGACGGCTGGAGTGGTTTTGCATCAACCAAATTCATAAAGTGGCTAACATACCTGCCTAGGTATTATCCAAAATGAGATGGGAGTTAGGGTTTGAAGAAGTCAGACCAACTGAATTTTCTGATGAGTTAAAGAATAAAGTCAAAAATGATGCAGATGGTAAGACATATGTTATTTCCAATTTCTGATTACTACTATATTCATTACTTTGCTTCTGGTGTTAGTCCCCTTGCTTCCCTCTTGTATACTTGAGGGTTGAGGGTTGTCCTCACTATGTATTTGGTTCCTTTTTTTTTCCTTTTATTCAAAGCTAAATTTCCAAAAAATAAAATATATATTATTGAGAGTGCTAGTTTATTACAATGACCATTCTGAGTGTGTGGAAAGTTAGAGTGAAGATCCTCCTGTCCTTCATCTCGAATTCTCTTATCCTATTTATCGGTCTTATAATATGACCGTTTAACGTCCATTAAGATTCTTAATGATGGATATTACAAAATATATACTTGATTATTCTCAGACCAGATTGTGTAACATTCTGATCTTTGTTACTGCATAACGGCTTTACGGATGACTGTACATTTACTTAACTCGAACTGTTGGTGTAGAGGTCAAAAATGATGACTGAATACTAAATTTTTCTTTAATAGTGTTCAATATATGTTGATGATTTCGAGGATGAAGTATGAGTCCGAAATACGAAATAAGCTTACTATAAAATGGCTCTCAATCAAAAGTACGAAAAGTATCATGGGCGTGTGGTGTTGGGTTAGAAACTTGTATTATTCCTTATGGTGTTGTCTTGATTATGATCATGATACAAATGTGCCACGTACTTTGTTGATGAGGTCAAAAGTTCGTATGTAGTTCAAAGATGAAATATAAGCCCGAGATGTACAATAAGCCACTACGGCCACCCCTTCTCAGGCAACAGTACGAGAAACCTTGTGAACGAGTAGTGTTGGTTGAGAAGTGTCATTAATGCTACAATTAATATATGGGAATCATTTCCAATGTATATTCATGAGTATCTATTTGTATCTTTTGGGTTTTCGAGAACCAATGGTTCTAGTCAATGTTGTATGTATGGGAAATCCTTCTAATGTTGGGAATTTGAAGAGTTGCCTTTGAATATTGATCACAGTATAAAAGGCATTTTGAGGTGTGTGTGATAAACAAAGTCTTCGTATTTAAACTATTTTCTTCTCTGTGTTTATTTTTGTACTTTAAATCTTCTATTGTTGAGGGGATGGTGACTACAAGGAATCAGGCTCGAGAGTCTAGGATTTGTAGGAAGATGGAAGAACTATGCATCATGTATTTTGGATATCAGCCTTTGCATCTGCCAATGCGAATTCGTGTGTCTCTCACCTATCATCATATGTCATATGTAGAAGTGATGGAGGCAGGGGATGACTATTATCAGATAGTATGTTTCCACTATCTGTTGACATCTGAGGCGGAGCGCTAAAATGGGCTTTGGTTGCTTGCAGAGGAGGTTGTGATAACTATAGATGAAGCGGCAGGCATTCATTCGATGGAGTCTCGTCGGTACCCTGCTAATGAGTAGGCCTTGTTAAAGAAATAAGACCTTCCGTCTGTCTCTGGCATGCGGGGAGGTAGAGGTTATGGTGGAAGAGGTAATAATGTTGGAGGTTTTTCTTCCAGGGACCATAGATATTGGCCCTGAAGAAGATCTTTCATCTGCAATTTTCAATTCTACTATTTCCTGTCACTTGCAACATGGGATCAAAGTTTGAAGTTGCTTGAATTTTGCATCTTCTTCCACGTTGACTGCTGAAAGGCATTTAAAACTGTAACTGTGTAAAATAATTTGGTGGATTTGTTTGGAACATTTTGTTATCTATAAATATTTTGTAACTAAATTTTTTGAACTAATGAAATATCTTTATTCTGGCATCTTGATTCTTTGTATCGAACTTGTTTGTGCAGTTTTCTATTGTGAAATAAGAGTCTACAAATAGGTATTAGTTTATCATGGGGTATGATGAGGAAAATTGAGTTGTAAAGATTGTAATGTGGATATTTGTAAATGGTAGTGATAGGTGAGATTTAAAAATTAGAGGAGTTCAAAAATGTGGTGATATGAAGTAGATAATTTTTGTAAGAGGACTAGGTTGCTAAAAAGGTATATGGTTTATTTTTGCGATCTGTGTCTTCGAACTGGATAAAAGAATGCCTTGAACTGCGGAAAAAATTCGTAAGGGTTATAGGTGCCACCACTGGACTTGCTTGACTTTGTATGTTACCATCTGCATATTTGCTCTTATAAAATCGGAGGAGATATTTCATAATATAGAAAGAATGACCTATCAAAATATTTTGGATTTGCTTGTTGATATTCTGCTATCCCAAAAAATTTCTTAAAAAAATATACCCTTCAGTAAAATTTATGGGGTGATCTGGATTTGCAAAGATCTTCCTGGTGACTATATAAAGTGGGATTCTTGCCTACTATGTCTTGAATCTTTTGTAGGATTAATTTGTTGTGTAGGTAGTGTGAGTAACCTTGGTGAGGACGTGCACGCAGATTGAATAAGTATCTGTATCCGTCATCAGTAAAAGTTACAGCTCCAACAGAACATGAGCGTCATATAGCATGTGTCATTGATTTTTATGGGAGAGAACTGGCGAGGGTAGAGAATGATTTTAGGAAATTCGTAATGGAATGTGTGAAGGATTTTGATGTTGAGAATGCCAAGGCTAAAAATATGTGGATTACCAAAGAGGAAGGGGAATTTGTTGGTAAAAAACCAATTCCTAGGTTGAGGGAATTGTTGTTAGAGGAGGATGAGGAGGAGGTCGAGAATCTGATACCCCGATCGCGGTGCAAACAATGTCAGTTAGAGGTGGTGACCTTTATAGCTCCTATAGTTGTTCAAGTAAGGAATGTAAAGAGATCGAGAGATAAAAGACAGACCTCGCGTATCTCAAAGAAGTGAAAATAGGTTGTTCCAATTTTTACCGGTTCTTCATATGTGTTAAATATTTGTATACTATTTTTGTTTGATGATAAATGAAATTTATTCTCTGTGATGATGAATAGAGCGATGTATCGATATTTACTCAGATACCATGTTCCTGATTAAACTTGTTAATTGTGATATGCAATTTGTTTGTATAAGCATATTATTATAAATGTAAACTGTTATGACAGGTAGAACTGGTAGTTATTCAGAGTCAATGTAACGCATTACATACCCGAAATGAACAATTGAATGTTGAACTCAGTTTGTGTCAGGGGGCACTACAAAGTGCTATTGAATTAGAAGAAAAAACAAAAGTGGAGATTTAAAAAGAGAGAAGTATAGTAATCCGTGTGACTGAGAAACTGTGAAAGAAAAAGGCTGAACTAGCCATTGAACTGAGAAAGATAGAGGGATTAAAAGAAGTGATAAGGAAAAAGAGTGTTGAAGTTACAGGTACCTCTGAACAAGCTATCCAACAAGGGGCTAAATTGATATCCATTCGAACTCAAGTTGCGGAACTGTTGGCAATGTTAGAGGAGGAAGGAAATACTATAAAAGACTTACAATTTCAAGTAAATATACTTGCGACGGAAATAGCTGATATGCGAGCTCGTGCTCACAATTACTAAGTATTGTGGTTAGTTACTGATGTGATGATAAAAAAAGATGGAAGAGGTCTGCACAATCAACATAACAAAATCATAAACAAGGCTTGGAGCAAGGTATATACGTTAGAGCATACCATTCAATCGCAAGAGTTAGATATCTTAGAGTATAAAGCCAAGAACAGGAAATTATGTGGTGTGAATACCAAGTTGAAGCCAGATTTGTTTAAGGCTGTAATAAGTCTTGACGATACTAAATGAAAAAAGAATAGTTGAGAAACGCTACGAAAGTTTGGAAGCTATGTTAAAGGAAGCTTAACGTAAACTTGGTGGGTTTATTCTTTCGAAAGGGGTGAAAATTAAGGCAGGTGATGTATAGGATAGAGATATGATAGCAGTTATTTTTTTCTTTGTAGCAGAGTTCAATAGATTGGAAGCAGAAAGTAGAACTGTGTATGACGGGTTTGTTGAATGAGGTATGCAATGCAAAATGAGGTTGGTTCGATCAGAGTACTTAGACCCCATGGTGTCAAGAATTGAAGTTCTTAAAGAAAGTATGATTAGGGAAGGAAAACAAATTGTTATAGGGAGAATTCCAGAGTTTATGCATGCTCGCTTGAATCAGTATGGAGAGAGTTCTAGGGGTGATGATGTAAATGATATCCCGAGCAATAGTGACTGATGATGTGAAAGATAGTAAGAGTATAATAGATATAGAACTGTTAAAAAGTAGCGTGAATGATCTATATGTATGCATACAGACCTTTGTATGAACTAATTGTATTGTTGTTATCTTGTTTGGCGTTTATTTATATGATAAGAGGGTGGTTTGGCCGAAGCAACAAATAATCTGTAATGTATAGAGAATTAGTTTGGCTGAAGAAACAAACGATCTATAATGTATAGAGGATCAGTTTAGCTGAAGCAACAAACGATCTGTAATGTATAGAGGATCAGTTTGGCTGAAGCAACAAATGATCTGTAATGTATAGAGGATTAGTTTGGCTAAAGCAACAAATGATATGTAATATATAGAGGATCAGTTTGGCTGAAGCAACAAACGATCTGTAATATATAAATGATCAGTTTGGCTAAAGCAACAAATGATCTATAATGTATAGAGGATCAGTTTGGCTGAAGTAACAAACGATCTGTAATATAAAGAGGATCAGTTTGGCTGTAGCAACCAACGATCTGTAATGTATAAAGAATCAGTTTAGCTAAAGTAACAAACGATCTGTAATTTGTATATAAAAATACTTGTTTGATATATTAGAAAAGTACTATACTGTAGGACAATCAGACACAAGTATTTCATTATTGTAAGATTGATGTACAAAGGATGTTAGATAGAGTACTGTATGAAATAGTATAAAGTACTCAAATATATGGGGATCAAACACAAGTATTTTATTGATTTAAGATCGACATACAAGGTGATAGATTTATTTAGAAAAGTATATTGTGATAGAGTATTATCTTTGATATTACTTCAATCTCCTCGTGTTCCAAGGATTTGGAACTCGTTCCCCATTTTTAGTGGTGAGATCGTAAGACCCAAGGCTACTTTTTCCAACAATGATAAAAGGGCCTTCCCAATTTTTGGCCAATTTTCCAGCATTGACTTCTTTTCTGTGTTTGGGAATTTCTCGGAGGATGAGATCTTTGATTTTAAACTCTCTATGACGAACTCGTTTGTTATAAGATCGGGCTAAAGCTTGGTGGTATCTTCCTAAATTCATGATTGTTTTATCTGTGGTCTCTTCAATCCAATTCATGTTACATGCCAACTGGAATTCATTTTTTTCATCTGTCGTGGTATGGTCGCGTAACGGGTGATGATATTGAGTAGGCATGATTACTTATGCAGCATATGCCAAGAGGAACAACGTGTATCCAGTAGAAACCCGAGGAGTTGCGCGATATGCCCATAAAACATGTAGCAATTCCTGGACCCAATTACCCTTTTTCTCTGTCAAACGCTTTTAGATTCTACCTGCAATAGTACAATTAGTGATTTCTACCTGACCATTTCCTTACAGATAATATGGATTGGAAGGAGAGTGAATGATGTTGTGTTGGTTGAGGAATTTAACGACTCTGGAGCCAACAAATTGAGGTCCATTGTCGATTCTGATGAAATGGGGGCAACCAAACCGAATGGTAATGGTTTCCCATATAAACTTGATAACTTCGTCTTCTCGTATGCAACACAGAGTGACTACTTCTACCCATTTAGTCAAGTAATTTGTTGCTACTAAGATATGTTTTCTTTTTCCTAGTACAGTGGGGAATTCTCCTACGAGGCCGGGGGCCCATCATCTGAATGGCCAAACCACATTGCTGGAATGGAGTTTCAAGGCTGGAACTTAAATTTGGGGGCCATATCGTTGGCAAGTATCGTACTTTCATACAAGTTCAATGGCTTGAGCTTTCATTTTAGACCAAATGACACCTTGGATAAGAGCACGATTGGCTAAAGATCATTCTGCAGCGTGGGAATCACAAGTACCTTCGTGGAATTCGTACAGGAAGTTATGGGCTTCTTTATTTGATAAGTACTCGAGATACGGTCATGTGACCAAAATTTTGTAAAGGAGACCATTGTCCACAACGTATCGTTTAGCATTATCAAGTATGCATCGTCTTTCAATAGGATCTTTAGGGAGTTTGTCGTCAATCTTGTTATGAGGTCCGATATATGTGAGAAAAGGTCGTTTTCAATTGTCTTCGTCCTCTTCAGCACCCCTAGTATTAAAAAAATTTGAGATTATGATGTAAATGTTGGGGGTGGATATTACTTCGATCTTGAGATATCGGGCCTCTGAGCCTAGTACTCCTGCTAGATAAGCAAGGGAATCAGCATGCCTATTTTCTCTACGTGGCAAGTGTTCAATGATAATCCTCTCGAATCTGCGTATTCTATCGGCTACTATTGCGGCGTAATCAATCATTTCTCCTTTCTTTTGAAACTTCTCTGTATAATGGTTCACAATAAGTAAAGAGTCTGTATACACAAATAACTCGAACTTCAATCTCGAGAGCCATGTCTTGTCCATGGATTAATGCCTCATATTTAACCTCATTGTTGGTAGCGTCGAAATTGAGTCGAATTATTTTTTTATTCCTGTCATTGGAAGGTGTGATGAGCACGATTTCGATACCTGATCCCATAGATCTGGCTGAATTGTCAGCTAAAAGATGCCAACCATTTTTAGTTACCCAGTCTAATTTTTCCTTGAAATGTTCTTCGTTGATTTCTATATTATCTTCTTCCCAGTCAGGATTTCTACTAGGAAGTCTACGAGAAAATCTGTTATTGCTTGACAATTTCGGAATATCGTGGTTCAAAACGTACGTCATGTTCGCCAAGAGTTACCAACCATTGTTGTACTCGTCTAGATTTTTCTCGTTTGGACAATATTTTGCGCAAGGGATAATTTGTAATTACATGAACTAAGTGAGCTTGGAAATACTATATCAACTTTTGTGGCGCATAAACGAGAGCAAACAGTAGTTTCACAACCTTGGTATATCGGGATTCTGCTAGAGTGAGAGTTTTACTGATGATGTAGATAGGTTTCTCTGTCTTTACATCAAGCCGAATGAGAACTGAACTTAATGATTCCTCGGTTACAACAAGATATATGGTGAGTTCTTCCCCTTCTGTAGGTGTACTCATCACTGGTGGTTTCCCCAAATAATATTTGAGTTTTTGAGATGCTGCTTCGCATTCTGTTGTCCACTCGATCTCAGAATCCTTCTTAGATTTATTTTTGTTATTCCTTCGTGCAATTGATCGAATAACCATCGAGATCGATATGAGAACTTGGAGACAAAATATTTTATCATAGAAATCTTGTTTGCTAACTTTTATACGTCTTTCTTTGTTTTAGGAGAAGGCATAGAAAGCAGTACACGAATATGATCTGGATCAGCTTCAATTCCTCGCTTGCTAATCAAATGTTTCAAGAATTTTCTTGACTGAACTCCGAACTGGCACTTGTCGAGATTGAGTCTCATTTCGTAAATATAGAGAATCTCAAAAGTAGTGTATAAATCTGTAATATAGCTCACCTTTTTTTAACTTTTACACAACATATCATCAATGTAGACTTCCATCGTTTTTCCGAGGTGATCTTTGATCAGTAGCTCTAGCATTCTTGAGACTGAAAGGCATAACCTTATAGCAGTACAAGCCATGCTCTGTAATGAAAGTTGTTTTCTCTTTATCCTAGGGTAGCAAAGGTATCTGATTGTACCCTGATGTTGCATCCATCATAGATAAGAGTTTGTGTCCCGTAGCTGAATCGAGTAGATGGTTTATGATAGGAAGTGGAAAACTATCATTTGGAGTATGTCTGTTGAGGTTCGTGAAATACACGCATACTCTAATCTTGCCATTTTTCTTTGGTACGGCTACGATGTTCGAGATCCATTCTGGATAATTGGCTTTTTGGATAAAACTAACTTCAATGGGCTTATCGATTTCTCTGTTAACTTCTTCTCAGATTCTAGGTGCTAGATTCATTTGCTTTTGCTTAACAGCTTCAGCTTTATCTTTTAAATTAAGCTTATGGCAGGCCAAATTGGGATCAATGCCTGGTATTTTGTGAAAAGTCCAAACGAAGACATCACTGTTGTCTTTAAGGAATTGAATAAGAACATCTCATTCTGCTGTGGGCAGAGAGTGCCAATGCATGTTTCCCACTAATTTTGATGTATTTTATGATTTTTGTACTTGGCAGCTGGCTTTCTGTAAATTTACTATAAAGTTTTTTGTAAAGTTCCCTATTGTTTTCAATAATTACTATCCGAGCTATGGCAGTGAGGGCTCAGGTTCGATGGCAACAGAGTTTTCACATGCCCGAACTAGCTTCTGGCTTCCTTTAATTTCATAAATGTCAGCCTCTCATTCAAATCGCAATGCCAAATGATAGGTCGATGGATAGCTCGCATATTATGTAACCAATAATGTCCCATTATACCCAAATAACGGGATTTTGCCTTGATAACATAAAAGACAACGTCAACTATTGTTGGCCCTGCCATAATAGGAAATATTATCTTTCCCACAGGTTCTTCTCTAGAACTATTGAACCCACAGATGTCAATGTCACTGGGCTGCACCTTATCGGCCAATCCTATCTGATCAATCGTACTTTGAAATAGTAGTTCAATACTACTACCAGTATTTATCATCATTGTGTGTAGTACAACATTTCTCATTTTTAGCATGATTAGCAAAGCATCATGGTAAAGAAATGTGATATGACGAACATCATAGTCATCAAAACAAATTCATGTACTTTAGGAGCTGGATACAAGAAGTAAACGAGCTTCTTTATCTTGCATGGACAAGTCATGATATTGGCCGACTCGTCGTCTTTTGCTTCTGTTCGATTGGTTGACAGTCTGAGTCTCAATGAAGTAGCTAAGGGATATATGGTATAAATTCTTTTCCCCTGCCGGTTCTTCGATTTGCACGGCTTCTATAGGAAGTTTGTAACTCCCGTTCTTGTAACTCTCCACGTCCACGATGTATTCATGCATTCGTCTATCTGTAAAAATATACTCTAATAGACATTGTAAAGCAAAGCAGTATTTCGTCTTATGATGTCGGACTTTGTGGTGAATGCAATAGGGTTTGTTCTCAATAGGTTAGAGATATTGTGCATTACAAAAAACTTATCCTCCTGAAGTATAGGATAAATGATGGCTATGGTTATATTCATCTTGGGAAGACATGGTTTTGGCAAGTTACTACCCTTCTAAGGTCGTTCATTATTAGATTTTGTTCGCTTCCTGTCTCCTCCCTAATCAGCAGCACAGTTAAAATCTTGGCCTATGGATTAATCTCTAGCTGTCCATATTGATTTATTAGTTTTCTGTCTGTCAAAAACCATTCATTCGAGATCGATATATCTGTTAACTTTTTTGATCATGTCCTCCAAAATGTAGGTTTATTTAGGATGAGGTACTCCTTTTCCCTTTCATCGATGAGTAAAGCATTGGTGAAAAGTGAAATAGTAATCTTCTGATCCAGCTGATATACTTTTCGAACTAACTCCAAGAACTTCTTAGTGAATATCTTCTGCTTCTCTCCTAGCATTTGCTTAAGGCTGAAAAGAGAATGTAGATTATCTTCTTTGTCTCTGTTATACAAGTGATTTTTGACAAAGAGTTTGCGTAATTACTCAAAAGTTGTAATAAACCTCTCAGGTAGCGTGTGGAACCATCACAGGGGTTCGCCAGATAAACTGGTGGGAAAGAGCCAGCATAGAATATGATTAGATGTTGAATGTAAGCCAAAAGCATCCTAGAACTCTTGAATGTGCTCTAATGGATTAGTCCCATTGTATTTTTGAATCTTTAGAGTATAGAACTCGGTTGGGACCTCGCCATCCAGTAGCTCCTGTGTGATCAGGCTCTTCTATAATCTGCTGTAGATTCCTTTGGTGGTCTAAGTCTGAGCTTTGAGTAGTTTTTTATTTACTTTTTAACATGTTCCTGAGTCACATATTATCAAGCTATTGTGGCTAGGCGTGTGACGCGTCCTTCTCCAGGATTGTAGTCGCTACTCCCCTCATTTAGACGATCTTTTGCAAGAACTCAGACACTTTGGGGTAGATTCTCAGGCCGTCTGATTCCTACAAGGCTGCCATCTACTTCTTGGTAGACTTTCTTGGATTGGGATAGGCTTATTTTCCCGATGTTGATGGTTAGATAGAAGTACACCTCCAAAACTATTATTTTTTGGTGGAGGCCTTATTCGGTCATAAACAGAAATACGCGAGCCTTCTGGTTGTACGCATTTGTTCCTCTGGGTGGCTATCTGTTGACCCTGTAGAACTTTCAGTGCCTCTTGTACACTTGCTAACTATTGCTCCAAAGCGGTACGCCTTTCTATTTTAAAGTTTAAATTAGCCCGCAGATCTGCTTGTGCGGCATTTTCCTCTGTTAGAATAATTGGCGTGCTCTGACCTAGAGGTATTATCCTGAAAGAAGATGATCAGCAGTTTCCGAGACAATGGGTTTGAGAACTTCATTCGCACAGACGGCGCCAAATATAATAGCCTAATTTCGAGATTCAGACCTAACTTTTACATCATATGTATTTAGGACGCCTAAGAACAACAAGAAATAGCTAACAGGATAATTTAGCGTAGAAAACCTTAAAATATTGTTAAAAACCACAACCTCTCTGATTTTGAGAAATAGAAGATGATATTATTGAGGGTACTAGTTTATTACAATGACCGTTCTCAGTATGAGGAAAGTTAGAGTGAAGATCTTTCTGTCCTCTATCAGAAATTCTCTGGTCCTATTTATAGGTCTTATAATATGACCACTTGATGACCATTAAGATTCTTAATGATGGACTTTACAAAATATATGCTTGATTATTCTCTGATTAGATTATATAACATTCTGATCCTTAATACTGCATAACGGCTTTACGGATGACTGTACATTTGCTTAGCTCAAACTATTGGTGTAGAAGTCAAAAGTGATGATTGAATACCGAATCAGTCTTTAGTAGTGCTCTATGTATATTGATGAGTTCGAGGATGAAGTATGAGTCCAAAATACGAAATAAGCTTACTACAAGATGGCTCTCAACCAAGAGTACGAGAAGTATCATGGGCGAGTGGTGTTGGTTAAGGAACTTGTGCAATTCCTTATGTTACTATCTTGATTCTGATCATGCTACAAATGTGCCATGTACTCTGTTGATGAGGTCAAAAGTATGTATGTAATTCAAAGATGAAGCATGAGTCCAGGATGTGGAATAAGCATAGGTCGAAAGATACGCATGATATTAGGCATCCTTGAAATAATAATAAGTAGTAAAGTTTGCTTAAAAATAATAAAAATTTAAGAAGAATCGAAACAATCAAAACAAAAATATTCAATTATTCTCTCCGAAATTTGTGTCGAGTGCACAACCACCATAATAACGACTTGTCAACCTCTCTAAGCGATGCTTTATTCAAGTTGCTTCACTATCCATTTTTTGCATTGCCTGCAGTAAGAGAAAGCAACTTACATTATCGTACGAAATCATTAAAATAAAACTTCCTAAAGCTTATAGAAACTTTCTGAACACTTTACAACTACAATTTATTGAGTTGTCCGCTAAATTAAATATAACTTTCTGAACACCCTTATTACCATAAGATGAAACCTTGTAAGAACATAGTATACGTTTCATCTTCGCTCTCGAGTTCTTGAAACAAATTTAAACAAGCCATTATTTGTTCTTGAAAACTCTTTAAAATTGTTCTCGTGTAGTTCCCCGTCGATTCCCATTCCGTACTCCACCTTGACCTATTTATTGGCCTTGTTTACCTTGAATCAAAATCTTCAGAAATCTCTGTATTACGCCTATCACTCACCGCTTCCTCGTATTATGTTACCAATTCCATTAACAACATCGTCCTTTTCAAATACTTTTTAAAATAAGTATTCATACTCTCACTTCTTTGAATAGTATTAATCCCTGCACAAAAGTATTCACACCCATAGACAAGTGCCTACATTTCCCAAGATGATACTTCTTAATTAACAGACCCCAACTTCATAGAAATTTGTCTTTTGTCTCATTTTGGCAAATACATTGTCATAGCCTATTTGCAAAACTCGTAAATTCATCAAAAACAAGACTAAGTAGCTTTCTAGCATTTTGATAGAGATGCCAGAGGTAAAGACAATGATGTGAAGATGGAAACACTTTCCCAATTGCATTAATTATAGCGGCAGCTTCATCTGTAAAAATTGTCTCGGGTTCATTTCCATTCATAGCTTCATGAAACATTTTAAACAACCATACAAAAGACTTCGTTGTTTCATCTAGCAATAAAAAGAAACCAAATAGTATGGATTTCCCGTGATGGTTAACTCCTACAAATGGATCATACAGTTTATCGTATCCACTTGTCTTGAATGTAGTGTCAAAGAAAAGAACATCACTAAAATAGCTGCAATCGATTCTCGATTTCACATCACACCAAAAAACACTACATAGTTCGTTATCTTCATCCATTAAAATCGAGTAAAAAAAAGATGGATTCATTGTCTACGTCCGCATAAAGTAGTTTAGCAAGTTTTGCGCATCTCCTTTTTTGAGTATTTTTCGATGTTGTCTTTGAACATAATTGTTGATATCCTTTTTTTTAAGACTTAAACTCTAAGAACCTCCAGCTTTAGCCCACAAAAATCCATGAATTTTACTAGGGCCAAACCCTACAACACTCATACTGCCGATAACACTAGCTTGAGACTTTTGAATAATGTGTCATGACATCAATAAGTGCAATTCAGTGTTTTTTGCTAAATCGCGCTTATGTTCCTCATTAAATTGTACGATTTTATATTTTCCATGATCTTGCAATTGCATTACGATGCGCGCATTGCAACCTGTCCGTGTAAATGGGCGACTAAGTTTTGAGATTGATTCATCAACTTTTATCCTGCGAACACCTTCTTTTGAACAAACAATTTTTCTCTTCAAAAAATTTTGGTCATTCCGCGATCGGTGTGTATTATTTTTCCGAATACTAAAACCAATAACTCTATTGTACGCATTGTAAAATTTGTAAACATTATCAACTGCCTCAAAAATCATGCCAACAACGGGTTTCTCGCCCCAATAAGTTATCTTCTCTTGTACTTCGGTTTCCATCAATTAATAATTAAGAACTAAAAAGTAATAAAATTGTAAATGGTACTAATTCGATACGTACCTTTGCTTGGTATCGAATTGTGTAAATGGTCGTCGAAAGCCTACAAAGATCATTTGTTGGATTTTGAATCAAAATTTCATTGAGGCTTTCTATTATTTCTTCTCCTTTTTCCTTTTCTTTTTTTTTTTGTAGCAAGAAGAATTAGATTTCCCTCTTTTATTTTTTATTTTCCGGAGAGAGAATATTTATTAGGAGTTGTTTTTTTCTGCATCAAATATGTGGGATATCCTCCATGGCTGGATTTTATGGATTTTACTTTTATTAATTTATTTTGTTAATTAAGTTTTGGAAAAGTATAAAATTGAATTTCATCAAATTGGAAACTTGTGTATTTAAAGTAATGACTAGATAAATCTCCTTGATTAAAGGAATTTGAAGGATCTTAATGATAGAGGTTAACTGTATGAGTTAAAATGGACACATGTCTCGTGGAGAAGCGCTTAGGACGAAGTTTGCTCCAAAGTTCTTAAGACCGAACTTTTTCTCTCTCAGAGCTTTACAAAATAAAAAAATAAAAAACATTGGAAATGATGATCCTAGCCAGTTTTATGAGACAGATGCCTACTCTTATATTTTGATTTTTTTTTAAATTTAGCCTTGTGGCAGGGAAGGGTGTGGAGTTATCTAGGTTTACACTTCAAGATTATGGAGTTAATTTCAGTTGGGAGTTTTGGTGTGCTTGTTTCTATCGATGTCCTCTAACCACAAGTCCACAAAGATATTAAGATAGCAAACATGAAAAGTACAATAAATTTTACTTATGATTTCACCTGTTGAAATCACAAAATTCTTAGTATGCCAAGTCTCAACCAAAAGCAAAAGAACTGCATTCATATTGGATCCCCAGTCGAGAATGAACCTTGCTAAACATTAAAATATAAACAATAGTACTCTCTCCTTCACTTGAGAGGAATGAACCTGGATGAGTGCGTAGGGCCAATACCAAGATGTTCGTGCTTAGCTGGCTTGTAAGAAGTGGAGAACTTTGCCATAAAATATCCGACTATTTTGGGCTTGATCTAAACTTGGTTGAATGTGTTCCCATTATAAACCATGATCATGATCATGTTTTAGAGGTAAGTCCTAACTGGTTCTGTGAGGGCCTAATTTCATAGTAGCTTAAAATAGTTCTTATACCAAATGTACCTGTAACAAGATTTAGTATAACCCAATATAAAAATGATACAGTTGAATAGTGTGAAAACCTTTGAATATGTAAAAACCATTACCTCGGCTTGAGGATTTAGTAACTGTAACTTTATTGCTTGAGGCTGATATTTTGATTACAAGTTATGATCTTCTGAGCAAGAATAACTTGCTCATTTCGCCTCACTCTCAGTTCGTTATCATGTATAAGCGTGTTCTCCTAAAAATGGGGGTAAGTGGTAGTTGGACTTGTAACTGCCAGTTCGTGGGAGATAGGTGTCTTTGACTTGTTCTATTTCATTTGTAATGCTCGAGCCACGCTCTTCATTAGTTCATGGTCTAGGTGTCATTGTTGATGGTGTATGTCGCGTGTATATTGTATGAGCCTAATATTGAATCAGTTCAAGTTCATCATAGCTCGAGGGATAGGTCCTTACAGGTTCAGGCTTCTCTCCAGCTGGGGCATCCTTTCTATGCCTTACATAACTTCTTAATCAAAGACATTGGCTTTCTCTTCAAACACCTCTCAAAATAGCTACAAGCCCTAGTGGGGAAGAGCTTAACAAGCTCATCAGTAGACATGTCAAGGATACTATCAAAATCAACTTGTCAAAAGCTAAATTTCCTAAACATTCTCTTTTTGGGTTGCCCAGTGACATTAGTCTCAGCATCCGCAATTTTCAAGCTTGACCATGAAGAATAAAAACTCTAGCTGCTTGTATTGCCAAAGATAGTATGGCTAGAATGTAAAGGAGAGATCCTAGTCAGGCCCGGCCCTGACTATAGGCCCAAGAGACGGCCTAGAGCCTCTAATTTTTTATGAAAATTAGGGGCCTCCAATCCCAACTCTGTCTCCCATATGTTTGGTTGTTTGGGCCTCCAAAATACTGCCCCATCTCTCTTCTTTGTTTGGGGCCTTGGGCCTCATCTATTAAAAGTTAAAATTAACCTCAAAAAAATAATTTTAGGCCTCCAAAATATCTCTGAGTTGGATTCTATCTCTCTCAAGTCTTAACTCACGATGATTAACTCCTCCCTCTCTCTCTCTCTTGCGATAATCTGGTCCTCTGGATTTCAGTATTTGTTGATATAAATTTGTCACAAAGAAAATCAAAAACCTTATTTCAAGGTAAAAATTTCAAACCCCACTTCTTTGATTGATTTTCTAAATTCCAAATTCCAAATTTCCAATTTCTCAAAAATAAATTTTGAAATTAACCCATTACATATTTACATATGGTTGTTGAATGTTTGGTCAACTTAGGGTAATGGGGAATTGGGGATTGTTGATAACTTGATATCTGTAATTCTACAACTTTTGTTTCAAACTCTTTGTAAGAAACTCAAAATTTTGTGTATTAAATTTGTTGATATCTGTAATTATGTTTCAAACCCTGAAACCCATAAGCCTAGTTTCAATAATTGAGCTGAATCATGAAACGTGTATTAAATTTATATGTTTGGTGTGTTTGTCATGTTGTATAGAACGACAAATAGTATAAATAAGACAGTAAACATCGAGTAAAGTTGTGCTAAATTCAAGGTTAGTGAGCAAGACCTAGTCTATGATTCATTAGTCTTTATAATGTTGCCTAGTAACAGTAGACATCCTTCTTGAAGTTCAAAATGATAAAAGGGAAAAAAATCTGATGTATTAATCCAATCTCAAGTGAGAGATATCTTCAAAAAATTTGGTAAAAACAAATAGGAAAGAAAATTTAGTTAAACACGTTGTGAGTGAAGAACATTTAATTGATAAACTTAATCTACCTTTAAGTGAAGAACTTAATCCACCTCTAAGTGAAGAGCTTGATGAACCTCAAAGTGTAAATGACAATGAAAAATCAAAAGAGGGTGATCAATCTGTAGATTGGAATAAGATTAATCGGGATTCAGGAAATTGGGATAAGATTACTCAAAAGGTTAAAGGCTTTTTAGTAGAAGAAGGTCTTATAAGAGAGATTAATTTTGAATATTCTGATGACAGGAGTGCTAGACATTTCTCTTACAAATATTATACGAGACGTTTAGCAAATAGAGAGAAGCATAATAGGAGGTGGTTTGTGTACTCAATTAGTTTGAACAAGGTGAATTGCTTTTGTTGTAAGTTGTTCAAACAAGAAGACAACATGACCCAATTAGCTACTGAAGAACTTTTGGATTGACATAATATTGGTACGAGGCTTAAATGTTACGAATCTAGTAATGATCACATCAAATGCATGAGAAGTTGGATTGATTTGGAAAGAAGATTGAATAAGAATAGAACAACCGATAAATATGCGCAACAAAAACTCAGCAAGGATAAAGAACATTGGAGACAAGTATTGTTTAGAATACTTTCTGTGGTGAAAATGCTCGCTAAAAACAATTTGACTTTCCGTGGGGATAATGAGAAGCTTCACCAAGAGAACAATGGAAATTTCTTAAGTATCATTGAGATGATTGCTGAATTCGATCCACTGATGCAAGAACACATTCGACGGTTAGATACTAAGGAAAGTCAATACCATTATCTTAGTCACAAGATCCAAAATAAGTTTATTCAATTGTTAACAAATGAGATTAAAAGTACAATCATTACAAAGATCAAAAAAATGTAATATTTTTTTGTGATACTAGATAGCACTCCGGATATTAGTCGTGATGAACAAATGACTATTGTTATACGATGTGTAGATATTTCAAAAATTCTGGTAAGTATAAAAGAGTTCTTTTTAGGATTTATAAAGGTGGATAATACATCTGAGCAAAGACTTTTTAACGAACTTATTCAAGTATTTGATGATCTTAAACTTGATGTGAATGATTTAAGGGGACGAGGATATGACAATGGGTCCAATATGAAAGGGAAACACAAAGGCATGCAAAATAGGATACTTGCAATAAATCTTAGAGCATTTTGTACGCCATGCGGTTGTCATAGTCTTAATATCATACTATGTGATATGGCTAATACTTCTATAAGGGTTATATCATTTTTTAGAGTGATACAGTGGATATATACATTGTTTTCATCTTTTACAAAGCGGTGGGGTGCTTTAAAAACTAAAGTAACTCATGTGAAAGGTCTTACGGTTAAACCATTGTAACAAACACGTTGGGAAAGTCAAATTGATAATGTAAAAGCAATAAGATTCCAGGCTCCACAGATAAGATCTGATTTAATTAAATTAGCAAGTATGAGTAATGATGGTCAATCAGTAAGTGAAGCGGAGAGTTTTGTAGAACACGAGATTAAAACTTTTGAGATCTTACTTAGCATGATTATTTGGTATAATTTATTGTTTGTTGTCAACGTTATTAGCTAATCTTTTCAAGTGAAGGATATTCCAGTAGATGTTGTTATCACTCAATTAAAAGGGCTCACAAGTTTATTCCAAAAGTATAGAAAAATTGGATTTGAGGAGCTATGGAAGAAGCTAAGAAGGTTGTAGTTGAAATGAATATAAATCCCGTATTTTGTAAAAAAATGCATCTTTTTTTTTTCTTACAAGGCAAGCCGGTTTTATATAGGGATCTGTAACCCTGAGTTTCCAACCCCATGAGGTTTCAAAACCGCGACCTTACTCTATGTGGAGAGGCACAACCACCACTGGTCCAAGAGCCCAATGGTTCATGAAAAATGTATTATTCGCAGAAATAAACACTTTGACGGGAATAAAAGTGAAGATTGAATATTATCACCTGAAGAATCATTCCAACAAGACTACTTTCTCCATATAATTGATCAAGCTTTGATGTTTATTTGATGTTAGGTTTGAACAATTTAAGATGTACAAAGAGAATTTTGGTTTTATGTGTGATGTGGAGAAGTTACGTTCTATGCACAGTGGCCGCTTGATGATGGATTGCAATAAGCTTGAAGATTTTTTAAGACATAATATGGATTTAAATATTGGCGGGGAATGCTTATATTATGAATTGCTATTTTTGAGGGACTGTTTAGCAAAAGAATTAAAAATTACATTTCAAATGCTTAATTATTTGAAGTACATGGAACATTGTTACCCAAATGTGTGGATTGCTTATAGGATAGTGCTGACAATTTTGGTAACCGTTGCATATGGAGAAAGAACGTTTTCAAAGTTGAAATTGATCAAATCATATCTTCGATCAACCATGTTGCAAGAAAGATTGAATGGGCTTGTTATGCTATCAATCAAGAAAGATATGGTTGAAAAAATTAATTACGATAGCCTAATTAACACTTTTGCAGGCAAGAATGCGGGAAAAATCAAGTTTAAGCAAGACTCGACTCCAGACATAAGCGACGAAGCATAATTGGTATTCTTAGAACTATAAATGATGTTTAGTAGTTTTTAGTTCTTTTATGATAATATGGTTTGACTTTATTTGCCACTTTTGTAAGTTGGATTTCTGTATAATATGAATGAAAAGGACATCATATTTTTCTTTAGTTTTCATAATTTTAGCTTGTGCATACATATTTTTGAAGTTACATATGTATATATATGTAAGCTTTTCGGGTAATCTTGTATTGTTATATAGTTGATTATGTGTAGGTTATAGTTGGAATGTGGTATCAATTATAAATTTATAAGTTATTATTTACATGATTCACCAGGTTTATAAATTGTTAAATGTCCATTTTATAGGGGAGACTGCCAAAATTTTGGTAGAAGTTGTAGGTTTGTTTTCCATTCTTTGCTTTAATCTTGTATAGATTAATCTCATATTATTCAAAATTGTTTTATACAAAAACAAATAATATTAATACATTGTGATATGTTTTTGTATATAGCAAAAATTGTTAAATTTTTCATCTATACCGGCACTACTCTTCCGGTTCACGAGCACGCATGTTAATAAGTCGTATAAGTGTTATTGGTTGTGCCCAATTATTATACCAAGTTAAGATAGGTGGGACATAGTGTTACTATTTATTAGGGTTTGAGGGTATAATGGGAAGACCACTCTAACCCTATCAGGTTAAATAGAGAGGGAGTCCCTCTTGGAGGTTACAATACATAAAACAATCCCATTGAGGTATACAGCCAATCCAAGGGAAAGCTCCACTCAAGAACAGGTGATTTTCAGAAAGCAGAAGAAGAGGTTAGTATAATCTCATTTATCTATGCAATTATAGATCATAGTTATTGTATAATATTCCAATAATTGGTGTCAGAGCTAGGATACAAAATACTATCATTTATTTACAATAAAGATAATGAACATCATCTAATTGTTTCTTTATTCTTTATGGCTTTGAAAGAATACTTTATTATCATTTCTTGTTCTTGGTTCACGAGGAAAAGAGATTTTTTTTAAAGCCAATTTCACCGAGTCTCTCTCTCTTGTTGCCTCTCACGTAATTCCATCAATACTCCCCAAATTTATTAGGGTTCTTCTTCTCTTTCCTTATCTCCAATTTCACCAAAGAGATTTTGAGCAAGTCTAAGTTCATTTTTTAGGGGAAATCCAACTGGATATTGAGGTGTATTTGTAGATTATTGTTGTGGCATCTATATTGGGATTGGTTTATGAAATTTCAAATCAAGGGTTTCATGATTTGGTTTTCAATCTCGGCTTTCAATCTCGGTTTTCAATCTGAGTTTTGGGGTTTATAAATCTAATTGAGAAGAGATTCAAACTTGACTAGGAGAAGGTATTGGAGTTGCTCTTCGACTCGGACATATCAATACTGGTTGGAATTCGAATAATAATTAAAGGGAAATCTAATTTGGAGATTTGGTATTTTGCTGCTATTTTTTTGTTTTTCGAATCTAATTTGTTGTTGAATCCGACTACTGTTGCTATGAGTTGAAAGAGCTTAAGAGGGAAGATTTCCTCGCTTTATTCTCCATGATTAGTCGTCCAAACTGTCGAGATTTTCAGTTTCAGTCACCGTGAGTTAACCCTCTGTTGCTTCTTACTGGTTTTTAGTAGTATTTAGCTCCTTTTTTATGCCCCCAAATAGCTTGGGTTACAACCTCAACTCGTCGTATCTTGAGCATCGGAGAAACGGAGTGTTGGGGTTTTATACAGGGTATTGTTTTCGTTTACAGGAAATTGGAAAATTCAATTTGTATATATGACTAATCATGTTGTTGTTTGGCGGAATAGGGAAGTAATTTGGTGTTCTTATTGTTATGGTTTAGTTCCCTGTGTTAAAGGATACTTCACATTTTTATTTTAATTATGTAATTTGTGGGACAATTTTATTTCATTTTTGTGCGGTTGCCTTGATTTTGACAGACTTTTAAGAATGTTGATATAAGTTTATTTTCTCCAATTTATGTTCCTAATATGTTTCTTTAATCCTAAAAGCACAGAGATTCGTGTTTTGCATGTGCAGAAGTCTTAATTATTTCATATGTGGATTTATTGTTACTATGTTAGGCAGTTGAATATTATCTTGAACTACTGTATATTCTTATACTAAATACAATAAATCATTCATGAGTAATTTAAGTTGTAAATCATTAATACTATAGAGATTTAATGACCAAGGATCTCCAATGGGGTTTAAGTGAGATCAAGTAGTTGTTAGGAAAACGGGATATAAAATAGGCAAATACACCCAAAAAAGTTTTATCTATGGAGTTGAATGTTTCTCCTAATGTTAAGACTCTCTCGTAAAGTCTCATTAAGACTAATTTGCACTAATTAAACTTGAAACAATTAGACCACCCAAAGGAGGCTAAGAAACTTCTAATTAATTAGTGGGTCAAAATAGGCTACACGATATGGGGAGATGAGGATAACCCTCAGTCCAAAGGTGAGGAAGTGTCTCAAGTAAAACTGTAAGTGGCCAGTCTAGTCTTGAGCGTAAGTGATCACCAATAAGGGGGCAATGTCTGTCAAATCACCACCCAAAGGAGGGATTCGATGATGCATCGTTGTACCCGCAGAGTGAAAAATCAATACCTTAAATATTATATACACTCTGACTCGACTATCCTAACCCCAGGTAGGATCAGGATTAAAGACATCAAGTTATTGATCTTTTACAAATCAAGTTCAATGCGCATAAAATTATTTTTACACATCCTAATATAAGTTATTGGTTCATGCACCTATGGACCCTATGATCCATAGCCAACTGATTAATATTGAGACCTTGACGGACTCTAACTACTCCAACTGGAAGCTCAAAATCTAGATTGCCCTAGGCCACCTTGATTTAGATTTTGCTCTCACTGAAGCCAAGCCCGCGGATCTTACAAATACCTTTTCTGATGTTGAGAAAGTGGCCTATGCTAAATGGGTCAAAGCCAATAAAATGGCAATTCTCATCATCCGTTCTTCCATTGATCCTATTATGTGGGGCGGTATCGCTGAGAGAGGTACCGCAAAGAAACTGTTAGATGTTATTAAGAAACAGTTTGAGGGTTCCCTCAAGGGAAGACAGTACAGTAACTTATCTCAGCTTTTATCGCTGAAGTATGACGACAGTGGAAATGTGCGCTCTCACATTCTTAAGATCTCCAAGTTAGTTCTTACTTTGAAAAAACTTGGTTTCACTATTGATGATACGTTGATGGTTCACTTAGCAGTTTGGTCCCTTCCACAAAGTTTTAAGATGTTCCAAGTTTACTACCAGAATCAGGAAAAGACTTGGGAAATGAATGAGTTGATTGCAGTATTGGTTTCTGAGGAAGAATGACAGAAGAAAGATAAAGCAGAATTGGCTCATCTGACTACGTCCATGAAGCACTTGTCCATCAATTCTCAGGGAAAGAAGAAGTTCAAGAATCAAGGTTCTACGAAGAAGAACAGTTCCTAGTATGGTCCAGGGTAGAGTCCTCGTTTAGGGACTGGGAACATGAAGTAGAATGTGACTTTGTCAAGAACTACCTTATCATCTATAGAATGTTTCTTTTGAAAGAAGAAAGGTCATGTGAAGCAGGACTGTTATTCTTACAAAAATTGGCTAAATAAAAAATGAGGGGTTCATCAGTAGGCGGTCGACAAGGCCTAAGGAGCAAGTTTCCATGGGTGATGCTTGACGTTTTTCAATTGAGTTTTTTGGCATTTTTTGCTTGGTTTTAGACGCGGGTGTTATTTTAAATTTGATATGCACTTTTTATGTTCTATCGATAAGACGAACTTTAGTTTCAATTTTTTTTTTTTTGTACTCTTTCAGTTATTTATTTATTTTATTTTATGGGTTTCATCGTCTATCTCTTGATTATTCTTTTGGAGAGTCACAGGGATTTCTTAGAATGTTAAGAAGCCTTGATTGCATGCATTGGATCTGGAAAAATTATCCCAACACAAAATCTCTTGATTATTTTAACATGCAATCAGCCGCGTTTGGTGCTCGAAGATATTTCTCGCCAAAAATTTGTATAACCGCAACACAAAATCTTTTCACACATAACAAGGTTGTACTTTCTTATATTCGGATATATTCGTCAAAAAGATCTGCCGCAACACCGTAGCTTAGGAAACGTAGCGCTGCGACTACCTTTTGGTACGGTAATAACCCCATAATACCAGCGTTGTTGGTTTTTTGGACAAAGTAATGATCATGTGCAACGACTGCATCGAATAGACGCATAAACATGTCTCTACTCATACGAAAACGTCACCAAAATTTTCATGGCTCATATGTACAATTCGGCTTGAAGTAGTCCCGTATAATGCTGTAATTCCCCAATGGCTGATCTTGCTTCTTTCTCTTATCCTTACAGCCCATTACCCTCCCGCCGTGACTCGAAGTTGCATCGTGTACAACTATGTTCATTACAGCTTGGTGCATAACGCAAATTGCCGCCGTACAATCAAAGATAAGATCGTCTGAGGAGGACGACGATAGACCTGGAGGATCACCAATGGATGAATCGGATAATAAAAAAGACATTTGAGGTTGTAGACTTAATAGAAGGGTGTAATACCAGATGGTGAACAAGTGAGTAAGCTCTGGAGATTACTTTACCAGTACTATTCATAGAGAATTTATCTTTGAGGAGGGTTCTGAAACTCTAAGTCCAACAGCCATTCCGATCAGTGTCGCTACGCTTCGGTGTTTATCTGATATTGATACTGTGATGAGTACAATTCCAGACCCTATTCCAGGCCGCATCGTAGCACCAGTTTTCCCTTAGATTTTTCCTCTACCCGCACCAGTCCAATTTCCTATCGTTTCACCTCCAGTCCAACCTCTTACTCCTACTCGTAGATCCCCTAGAAAGAGGCGCTCAACCATTTCTTCAGGTTATCATCTTTATTCAGTTGAAGGGGAATTATTTAATTTCGAGGATCTAGTATCTTTTAGTTCGGCTATAGCTAGTTGTTTTATAGAGCACTGGCGTAATGCCATGACGGAAGAGATAGATTTTATGTCTCACAACTCTGTGTGGGAGTTGACACATTTACTTGAAGGATCTAAGGTAGTTGAATGCAAATGGATCATTGTATATATGTCAATCAGAGTGGGAGACATTTTATATTTATGGTTTTGTACCTGACATTAGTTTTGTTGTTGGGATGCTAGGAAGGTACCATCATAACCCTTCCAATATTCACTGGCAGGTAGCCAAGAAGGTTTTTTGCTATTTAATAAGGAAAAGAGATTACAGATTGGTTTATAGAAGATTGCATGAGCTTATGATTTTGGGCTACTCTGACTCAGATTTTACTAAAGTCTCTTTGAGAACTACTTTTTTACGTGGGAGTAGTTATTGCTTTATAATAGGTATTGTTACTGCATTAGGATTCTTTATCATTGTGGGAGTTATTCCCGATTATTATTTTGGTTGACATTTTGATTTGATTTTGATAGTTTAGTTCATATTATATTTGGATCCGTTACTATATGTGCACATATTCAGTTTAAATTATGCAATTACAATAAAGTTTTAGATACGAGTAATTTTATCACATGATGGTTGTCTAAGAATCAAGTGCTTATAGAGAATACTTAAGGGTTTCTCAAGTTTTCTTGGGCTAAATATGGGTAGGCTCCACATCCTTTGGCCTTCATTTCAGTATGAGCGATGATCTTTGCATGACGGTTTGTCTAATTATTGAAATGACATGTGTCTGGTAAACAGATCTTGCAGGACACTAATGAAAATGTATCAGCATATCATTAAGGTGTATATTTGTCATTCACACGCTAAACTTCACCAGTAAATAAATTATACTTGAATGCTATTGAGGTTTCTAGCCTGATGTCCACGATATGAATTAGGCATGTGCCCAAAGGCCTGACAAAAATTTGTTCGTAAACCGTGTTAGCCATCTTTGTAGTCATAGAGTGACAGTCAAGTTCGATGTAACATTGCCTTCGATAAATTATCATGTGTGGTTTTAAAAAATAAAATATGGTCATCCGCTTTTCATAAAAAACTGTGAATCATGCTAAAAATATTTTACTTAAAATCGAGTTAGCGCTGGGTGGGAGATTGTTGAATTTTCCACCTATACCGGTACTACTCTTCTGGTTTACAAGCACACATATTAATAGGTTGTATAGGTGTTATTGGTTGTGCCCAATTGTTACACCAAGTTAAGGCAAGTAGGACCTAGTGTTACTATTTATTAAGGTTTGAGGGTATAATAGGAAGAGCACTCTAACCCTATCAAGTTAAATAGAGAGGAACTCCCTCTTGGAGGCTACAACACAAAAAACCATCCCATTGAGGTCTACAGCCAATCCAAGGGAAGACTCCACTCAAGAACAGGTGATTTTTAGAGAGCAGGAAAAGAGGTTAGTATAATCTCATTTATCTATGCAATTATAGATCATAGCTATTGTATAATATTCCAACATAAATTAATTAAATTGTGTGTAAAAATATGTATTCGATGAATATATATATATATATATATATAGATTAGAGGGGGGGATTTTTTGAGTTCTGCCTATGGCCTCCAAAACAAGTTAACTTGACTTATGTTCTGATATTTATATGAATATTTGACTTAAGTCCCACCATTTAGCAAAAAAGCAATTTTAGCCCTTTATTTGCAGTTTGACCATGGTCAACTGCAATTGACCGCAGTTGACCAAGAAAAATCACATTTGACTGAATCAACAAATAATAAAGATAAGTTTACCCTTTCAGAATTTAAATAAAAATAATAAATAAATAAATCAACTAAAAATCACAGCCTCGATATACTTACCTGCTACTATCAGACGATGCACAATTGTCGACCGTTGGGTTATCGTCGCAGCCAAAACCTCTCTTTCTATCTCTCTCTCTCTCTCTCTCTCTCTCTCTCTCCAGCCTCTCTTATATGTTTTCTCAAAGTATCTCCTTCATTGGCAACGACTATACAGTATCTCCTTCCTTGGTTGTATTATGCCATTCTAAAATTTTATTTGTGCCAATATCTATCTACTTCACACTAAAAGACATTTGAGTTACTACAATAGATAATGTTTCGATTATTATCCTTGATCTATGCCTTCAAGATACTCAGTTCGTGTCTCTTCAAAGGCATCATGTCTTCTGGAGCCAATGTATTAGAAAGATAGTAGTAGAGATAACAAGGCAGTCATTCTACACTAGTTACTTTATAATAGCTCATATGATGATATTCATGCATCTGTATGATTTAGAGATAAGATTTAGCATATAATAAGGGTTAAAGTTCCATAAATTAATAATAAGGCCAGATATTCTAATATTGATGAGCGTGTAAGGTGGCATTGGTTGGCTTGAATCGCATAATAATGATTTTTATGCATTTCTTGATTTCAATATAAGAAAACCCTAAAAAAAAGGTCATTTGGCCACTACTAGAGAAACTTTAGTACACTTGAATGACAAGTTTCGGTCATGGAAGAGAGACCGGGCTCACATGGTAGATTGCCTCCCATAAAAAGTGGCATCTACCCTGCTACTTTCTTCTTTATTTTTCATACACAAACCACACATGTAATTATATGCTTCAGTATCTCATTGCAACATTATTTTCCAAATGAAAATGCGCAGCCCATGCTTTGTGTGAACCTCGAGCTAAGTTTTGACAGTTCAACACATATCATCTGTATTTTTTTTAATTAGTTATAGTCTTAATTGAAAAAAATAAAGCTTTTAGTCCATGAATCATATTTCAGAGAGAAATGACTAAAGCTTATGTTGTTTACAAACAGAGGGGGTTAAGTCTAATATATTTATGAACAGAGGTTGTTTAATTTTGTACTTTGTGATTTACACGTGCAACTTTAAGGGTATTTTAGTTTTTGCAAAATAACCAAATTTAAACTGGGTCAACTGTGGTCAATTGCAGTTGACCATGGTCCAAACTGTAAATAAAAGGCTATAATTACTTTTTTGCTAAATGGCAAGACTCAAGTCAAATATCCATATAAATATCAAGACATAAGTCCAAAAAACTCCCTACAAAACTACAAGGCTAGCCCTGACCCTAGTCAAACCTTTTGAGTTTCATTAGCTAGTGAGTTGGCTAGGTGATCCAAGAGGATCTCACGAAGACATGAAGGTTTTCAAGTTTCTATTCGAACAAAATTGTTTTTATCCTAGGCTAAAGTTTGAAAAACGAAGCATATTTCACCAAAGTTCTTCCACATACACGAATTGCAGAAGGCGAATGAGATCAACGTTGTTCAAGTTCATACTGAAGACAACCTGGCTGATCTATTCACGAAGGCTCTTGCATATCCTACGTTCAAGAGATTAGTTCATGAAATCGGCCTGCGAAGTTTACAAGATTTATTATCTCAGGGAGATCGACGTCACGGAGAGTAGTCTCATCCTGACGTGAACACATGCGTGTTGTACTCTTTTTCCTGATAGCACAGTTTTTATCCTATGAGGTTTTACTGGCTGGAGGTTTTGATGAGGCAACGTATACGCGTCCACAACCCATACAGGGCATATGATTGTACTCTTTCCCTGCACAGCTTTTTGCCCAATGGGGTTTTGCTAGGCAGAGGTTTTAATGAGGCAAGTCGTCCTAATATGGAACACCCCAAGGGGGAGTGTTAGGAGTTGGGTCCAAGCCCAAGCTAGGAACCCAACAGGGTTGGGGTGTCCTATACAGACTCCTAACAAACCCATAGGCCCGATAGGGTTATAGGGAGAGTTTGAGTAAATTAGGTAACTCTTTGGGTTGTCTATATATATCACTGTACTATGTACAGAGAACACAATTATGATGAATCAATAAATCTCTTTTTCTCTCTCTTGTTCATAAGCTATTACATAAAATTGCTCTAGATCTATCATCTTCCAACATAAATCACATACCCTTTACTCACCAATTTACCTTGATCCAATTCTGAAACCCAGCCCCTCTTTCGTTCATATACTTTATCCACCACAACAGGCCTGCAGCCTGATTGTTGTTACAACTCACTCATACAATACCCCTGGAACTGTAAGCATGTGAGTACAAGTCTGGTGGTTATATTTTGGTTCAGACCTGTTTGGAATCCAAGCTAAAGCAAGTAGCCCCAGAACCGGTGTTTTCAAGTTCAGATTTCAATTCAATTAAAAACATCTAGGTCCAACAGACACCTAGCTTATATATAAAATCATCCAGCAAACAGTTTGGTGTAGAATCTCAATGTAACTCAAACACTACCCTCATGAAGAATGTGGCAAGCCAACCCTAGTGTACTGCATATTTTTTATTATGATCCGTGTTAGTACGTCTCAACTGAAATGGTTCATAAATATTCTTTTTCCACAGAACTGTAATTAGCAGCTTCTATAGAGTTCGCTGAGATTAGCTTAACTGGTCTGATTTTATATGATAACATCTTACTATTTAAGTTATCTATAAAGCGTACAGTACTGGCAAGATTTATTTCAGAATTAATCGTGGCATAATTGGAGAGAAAAATAAATAAACAGAATAAACGTATGAGGTAAGATACACAAGTTGGGAAGCTTCTCTGTTTCTTATGGCAAAGATAGTTTAGTTATTTTCATCACAAAACTATAAAGAGAGAACAAAATTCAATAATTATACATAAGCAATACTGAGAACATCTGCATAACATCTATAATAAATTTAAGACAGAAAAAGAAGAAATTAGAGTCCCTGAAGGACTTATGAGATCTTTAAGAGCTCGTGGAAAGCCTCCTGTGGTATATCGACGGAGCCAACACGTTTCATGCGCTTTTTCCCTTCTTTCTGCTTCTCCAAAAGCTTTCTTTTTCGAGTAATATCTCCACCATAGCACTTTGCAAGAACATTTTTCCTCATTGCTGTAAGCCTGAAAAACAGAGAAAATAATGAATGATTGATGAAGCTGAAGTGAATATTCAATGAACATAAGCTTGGAATCAAACTGCCGACTAATGAATCTGAAGTGAACTATTCAATGAATCTAAGCTTCAAATCAAGCTGTGACAAAAGACAGTTTTATAGATTAGGGTTGAGTTCTTCCTTTGCAATGGGATATAAAAATCCAAACAGAAATAGGTAGTGAAGTTCCATCTAATTGAAAGTCTAAAATAAAACTCCATATGGTCATTCTATGGCCGTTAAAGACTCAAACTTGTAGGTGAATTATGCCTTCATCTTTATACTTACGGAAGAATCCTAAAGGAGGCTTGCAGGAGCATATAATACCGGTTCCCCGAGCCGTAAAGTTTATTAACTCTACAAATAGTCTGATTTTGTTGGGGGAACAGAGCGGAATACATCCCCCTACAACATTTGGCTTTCTTCGGCTAACCATGGCATACAATAACAATAAGAAATAAGAAACAAAATATGCAAACACAACACAAAGATTTACCGTGCTGGTTCATCCTGAAGGGCTACTTCAATTCCCAGCAAACCCATGAATCCGCTATATATCCAAGAAAAACTTACAAGCTCTCAAGAGATCTCATCACACATGAGATCTCTAACCTCATAATATAACTCGCATAGACTTACAAGGTTTACAAGAGATCAAGAGAACCATCAAGAACTGAAGTTACCTCAACCTCAACCTCAACCTCACTGGAAACCGTTATGAACCATCTCGAACGAAGCTTTTACGCGAACCATTGTCTTCAAACTATCGTTATTTTTCTTCATCGTTGATTACCTTCTTCGTGAACCATCTCTTCTCTCTTCCCTTCTATTCACAGCTTAACATCAGGGAGGCTCTTCCCCTCTCTTCATCAAACCCCCAAGAGAACTCACCAACTTCCTCAACCTTGCAAAGACCCTTCTCAACAAGGCTTAGCCATGGAGGTTACATCTCTACTATGTTAAACCTTAGATTTTTCCCAAACTTCCTAGGTCTCTTTTTTATTAGTAAAGAGCCCTAATCCAACACAACTTAGAAGTTTCCCAACTCAAGAAACTCATCTAACAAGGACTCATGCCGAAATACGCATCACGAGGCATGTATTAACGCCCAAAATAGATTGCCATCACATTCTATTCGAACATGATAGATTTATGTTCGAACCAGATCCACAGATTCAAGTCAGGCCCAGGAACCAACAAATAACTTTTTTTCACCTTTTTTTGTGCCCTCCTATTTGAGCCGCAAACTTAACAGATTTTCCCTTCTCTATGCCTCAAACGTGTGACAATGAGTAGAGGAAAGCGGAGTGGGTCACAGTTGACAAGAATGAAAGAGAACAAAGAGAGAGATAGAGACTGACACAGAGTTAAAACACATGTAAAGATAGGGATCTTTGAAACCCACATACCTGTGGTATGAAGCCCCAAATAGTATGCCAAGTGTCAAGGATGGTTACCTTAAAGGTCACCTTTATTTGGTTTACTAATCTGCATAGATACTGGCCATCTAAGAATAATAGAAACATGTCATTATTTAATGTACCATCCACAAAAACTGTTAACCATCTTATATCTTAATCCGCCGTTGTTTAGATCCCATCATATGAGGTTTAGTGTTGTAGTAAATTTTTTTTTTTTTGAGAATGTAAATAATTTATTGAAGAACGAAGCGAAACTTTCCGAGGTGGAAAGATTACAACCCAAAGGCAAAACAAAAGAAAAATTAGAAACGATACAACTCCCTAAACATCACTATGGATTCGCAAAAACTAAATTTTTCCACCGTGTCACAAGATATTCGAACAGAACCTCTTTCATGAAAATAGAATAAGAAGACCAATACAAGATAGTCAACGTCAAGGATGATAGCTTCCACATTCTTCCTCTTTTCATTGAAGTGCCTATCATTTCTCTCCTTCCATAAAATCTATCCAATAGTATACGAGGTAAGGTCCCAAAGAACTTTTCCAATCTTCCTCCTAAACGGCGTGCACCAGCACAATTTGAAGGAAGAAACAAAACCCCTTTTAAAAACCCAAGAAACAATGAAGAGATTAAGAAAATGATTCCACACCTCCATCGCACTCAAAGACTACGTGATCAATATCATCATTTGCAATACCACAAAGAAGACACAAGGGATCCACATTCATACCTCTTCATCTTAACTGATCTTTAGTCGTTGCTCTCCCCCAGAATACCCAAAAAAAAAAACTTTGGACAGGATATCTTTCTTCCAAACCAAACGTCTCGGGAAGTCCGCAACTCGATACTCACTTCTTGTGCTTCTTGCTTCTACCAAGTAACTACACATAGACTTCACCGTGAATATCCCGTTCTCAACCCATTTCCATTTCCATTTGTCTTCCCCCAATCGAATCGTAGCCGAGGTAACTTTTAGAGTTATAAACTCGAGATCCTCAAGCTCCCTTTGAAAATGGAAATTCCAACACACCGTTTCCCCCTCCATTTTGTAAAACTCGATCACTTTCCCAAGCTTTAAATCACAAGAATTATATAGCGAAGGATATATTATAGCCAATGGTCTTTAATCATACTAGACATCGTGCCAAAAGCTAACCCTCTGCCCATTTCTAATATTAATGTCAATACATTTTTGAGCTTATCCCACGTATTGAAAATTGACCTCCAAAGGCCTACGCCGTATGACATGGTGGACTTGTTTGGGAGCGAATCAGATTCCCCAATCCCAAACTTAGTTTTAATTACCTCGGCCCATAAGTCATCTCTATCATTACAAAATCTCAACAACCACTTCCCTTTAAGCCCTAAATTGCCAACTTTTTTTTCCATACAAACTACTTTCCATCTCAGTAAATGGAGTTTTCAAGTTTTGTCAGTGTCAACCCAAAGAAAGTTTCTAACAATCCTCTCCAACTTAGATGTAACAGACGCTGGTAAATAGAAAAGGGAAAGGTAGTAAATTGGCAAGCTTGACAAAGTACTCTTGACAAGCGTAAGTCGAACCCCCTTTGATAGCATCTTTCTTTTCCACAAAGCCAACTTCTTGCCAAAACATTCAATAACCGAATCCCAAATCTCAACACACCGAGAAGAAGCCCCAAGAAGCATACCACGGTAAGTCGAAGGAAGCTTTCATGTGCCACAACCTAAAGAGAAAGCCAAATTTCCAATGTCAATACCGTTTCCAACTCCCATAACTTTGTTTTTTGCCAAGTTTGCACGTAAACCAGCTGGAAGCTCAATAACACAAACCGAAGGTGTCGGATCTTAGCCGGGTCCTGCCTTACAAAGAAGATATTATCATCTACAAACTAAAGGTAAATAATCTCTAGCGCCTCTTCATTAACCCTAAACCCATGAATCAGACCCAGGTTTCTAGCCCCATAAGCCAACCTCCTTAAAGCCCCCCCCCCCCCCCCCCACACACACACACCTATAATGAACAAAAAAGAAGACAAAGGATTACCCTGTCGAATTCCTCTAGAACTTGAAAAAAAAAACCTGCCGGAACTCCATCAACCAAGACTAAGAACTTTATTGTTGATATGCAAACTTGTATCCACCTCCTCCACTTTTCCCAAAAGCCCATCATCTCCAAAAGGTATAAAATAAAGTTCCGACTAACATGGTCGTAAGCCTTCTCAAAATCAATTTTGCAAACCACGCCCGGCACTCTATCCCTCATCCTAGAATCGATGGACTCGTTGGCAATGAGAACGCCATCCAAGATCTGTCGATTGGAGACAAAAGCTCCTTGAAATCTCGAAATTATAGCGCTCATCATAACTTTCAATCTCCTTGCTAAAGCCTCAGATAAAATCTTGTAAACACCACTAATAAGACATATTGGGCTATAATTCTTAAGTTCCTCAGCTCCAGAGGACTTAGGTATAAGCTTAAGAAAAGTCGTATTGAGCCTCCAATCCAAGAAACCAGTTTGATGAAACTCATTTATTGTAGCCATAACGTCTTCGCGAAGAATATCCAGCACTTGTTAAAGAATCGGATTGGGTATCCGTCCGGCCCCGGAGCTTTATCCCCACCACAACTCCTCATGGCCACCACAATCTCTTCTTCTTCAAAAGGACTATCAAGCCAATCTGCTTGTTTTGAACTGATACCGTCGAATTCCACACCATCAAGTCTGGGTCTCCAATGGTGAGGTTCCTTATACAAACCCGAATAGAATTCGACAACATGTTCCCTGATTATATTTTTATCCTCCACTAAATGATCATCAATCTGTAACTTAGACATACTATTGATCCGACTTCTCCCATTAGTTACTGAGTATAAAAACTTTGTGTTGTCTCCTTTCAACCACTTCACTCTAGATAGTTGTTTCCATTTTATTTCCTCCCAAAGCAATAACTTTTGGATCTCCATCTTATTTCCCCCTTCTTTCAGTCAAAGTTTTGCCTTCTTCCCACTTGTCTATCCCTGTAACTTCTTCCATAAGAGTTTGTATTTTCAACTCCATTCTATAAAACTTAGTCTTACTCTACTCCTTCAACTTAGAATTAAGAGCTTTTAGCTTACACCACAAAATGTAACTAGGCGTTCCTTCAAATAAGAAGGAAATCAACCACTCTTCTATTAGCGGAGCCAAATCGTCGCATTCAAGCCACCAAAGTTCGAATCTAAAAGGAGGTCCTGACCAAGCTACCCCACAATCGAGAAGCAAAGGGCTATGATCTGCATCCTGAGAAACCTCACAAAAATGACTCTCCCACGCATTATCCACCAAGAATTTGTCTATCTTACTCAAAACCGGATCTCTCTGCATATTAGACCAAGTAAACTTTGCCCCTCTAAGTGGTAGGGCCATAAGCTCGTGCACTTGAACAAAGCCGTCAAACTCTCTCATACTAGGGTTTATTCTTGTGCCTCCCTTCCTCTCATGGGCGAAGTGAATGACATTGAAATCACCCCCAATACACCACGGTTCATCCCACATGAATTTAATATCAGAAAGCTCCTCCCAAAAAATTGGCCTATCTTACTTATCAACTGGACAATACACCCAAGAAGCCACCCACTTGAATTGGTCATGGAAATTTTTGCAAAGAAGTGAGATTGAATAGGCTCTTAGCAACGGATCTTCAAGAACCTTAATCACTTCCGTATCAACATACCTCCTAATGCCCCTAGAGAATCAACTGCCGCCCAACCACACTCTCCCGACCCCCATATCTCTATAGCAATGCTTTGATCCATGTGTTGGATTTTAGTTTCTTGTAAAAACATAATTGAAGGCTTAAATTTCCTCACATAAAACTTAACATCCCTCCTCTCCCTTGTACCCAACCCCCTCGCGTTCCACGTAATTATTTTAATTTGCATTAGTTACCATCTTATCCCTCCTAATCTTCTCCACCTCACTAGGCACTCCAATAGAATCCAAAACCCGACTAAGAAAATCTGATCCAACACCTCTCTCCTCATTAGAACTTTCCCCAATCTCATCTTTGAAGGGTTATGCCTCCGCCACTTCAGATGATACTTCCCCCATCTCATTCCCCACCTTCGTAGCAATAGCAAGATCTTTTTCCTCCTCGCCTTCAATTAGATAGAGTATTTCAATCGCTTTCTCTATATGCTCAGCAACATTCAACCCGAGCATTGCCATGACTGAGATTACCTCCCTCCTAACATACACAGTAGCTGCCATTTTCCTCTTCTCAGTAGACATCTCCACCTCATTTTTGTTCTCCTTGCAGTTTGGGATACTTACTAAATCCTTATTATTTTTCTTTTTCGACTCACTGCCAGCCATCTTGGTGTTTTCCTTTAGTAAAGCATCTATTCGATTTTCTTTCTTTCTATTAATCTTTTTCTTCCCCTTTCGCTTAGTAGGAGCACTTGTTTAGGAATCAATCGACCCATTAGACGTATTTCTTCCTACCGGAACATCTCCTGTGGAAGCAATAAGACCAGTAAAAGGATCATGGGAATTCAACCATTCACGTAGGTTGTCAAGAGGCCCTTGAGATTTCTTTCTCATCCCCTTCTTCCTTAAAGACTTATGTGATCTTACGCATCTCGATTTGAAAAGCCAAGATCTCCTCCAACCAATTCTTTTTTGAATGTTACCGTACTTTTCCTTGCCTAGATCCTTTCTTTCACTCAACATTTTGTTTTGTTGAGAATAGATTCGAAGGGATTCGAACTCTGCATCAACAATTATCTTTGGTTTCAACCAGTTTAAAACTAGCAAATCGCCCCTAGCTTCTTCCTTATGAGTCTCAGGTAAACCCTCCAAACGTCGCAATACTTTGCTTGAACTTGTACTTGAAACAATCTCTCCGTCCTGAAGATTAGAGCTTGCCTCCTCACCGACTGAGGCAGATTACGTATCCAAATTTGTTGACTTTGTAACTATATGAGAATACTTGGGTCCCAAACTCCTTGACCCTAAAGCGCAAACTTTTGTATCTTCATTTATCCTTTCTACTATTACTGACTGGAATGAACCACCACCACCGATACAAGCACCTTCCAATTCTATAATGGCAATAAAAATTTATGTTTTGTCAAGAATTGGAACCCTCATTGGTAAATCATTTCCCCCACTGTTCTGAACCTTTATCCTTATCGCCGAAATCACGCCCCCAGAGCTAGTATCATGATCAACTTCGAGGAACTCCCCACAACATTCGCCGATGAGTCTAAAGATATTTGTCGACCATAAATGCAGAGGAACACCAGACTCTAATCCAAACTGCACGAACTTTAAGAGCCTTATCGCAAAAGGCATTCGCAAAAGGGTGAAGCAAGATTTGCTGGTCTCGGACATACAACGGTCCTCCTCTAGCCAAATAGATAGCCCCATCAACTGAGTAAGCAAAAAATACAGCTTTACCGTTTCCAAAAGGAAGCAATTTGATTTCTTCTTTACCCTAATACTTGAGTATAGCACCTCCAATTTCATGCCAACTCAACCTGGAATTCACAGAGTCGCAAACCACCGCCTTTTGTCAGCGTCCAATATCCAGACGTTCTTCTTGCCTTGTCACGTTCACCCTAGATTGTCCACCAACAACTTCAACCCTGCCTTTAACCGCTTCCACAAAACTCTTTGAGATTGTATTCTCAAGAGAAAGAGGAAAGTATACAAGACTCTTCCCCCGCACCAAAGTTAATAAATGCTTAGCCAGCGGCTTCCAACCTTCACCTTTAATCCCTTGAGGAATGCAAATAAAGAGTGGTTTTAAACCCTTATTGGAACCCCATATTTGAACTCGGATAAATTTCCCACTCCAATTTGACACTATTTGCGCCAATGCAGTTATACTTCCTTCCCTTCCCTCCACCTCCAAAACACTCGAACTTCTTCACTAACTGCTTTAACAAGGGTATTGGCTAACCAAATCGAAACTCTAAGGGAAAGAACGACCTTGGATACCCTCTACCAACTTTTAACAATTCTACTCACGATTCTCTTCCAAAATATTTGAGGTTCATTTCAAAAACTTTCCTCTCGATGGACTTCATGGCGAAGCCCTTAAATAATCACGCTACTATATTGCCAAAAAAACCAAGCTAGCAAGCCCCAAAAACGATGACAAAAAACCACCAGAAGCTCAGGGAAAAACTGGCCCTCAACAACTCAGTTGAGAGGGGAGAGGAACCCGAAGCGCACCACAGCCGAACTACTCATCAGTCACAAGCTAAACAGAGGGGGAGAGAGAACAAGAGAGGCATCATAGCTGCAAGGCAGAGCATCAGCAATCCTCCGAGCACAAGAACCCAAGAATTCCAATTAAAATTAACCAGATAGAGGATGAGGGAGAAACCAATCCCTTGCCTTCAACGGCCCCCGTCTCGCTACACAAGACCACCACTGCATAACTCGGTCTATGCGAAAACTTCGAGCAATACAAAAACTTAAATAGTTCTGCCAATCCAAACCAAAAAATAGAGAGAAGACAGAGGAGATAACATAGAAGCGTCTCCTATTTGATCCTTCAATAGAACTCCACAAGATTACGAGAAAAAACCATGAAGAATCGAGAAGGAAGAAGAAATTGGTACCTTGAAAAGAACACCGCAGTCAGTCGTGAGGCCCCTTCAACTACGAGAAAAAACCATGAAGAATCGAGAAGGAAGAAGAAATTGGTACCTTGAAAAGAACACCGCAGTCAGTCGTGAGGCCCCTTCAACTACCTCACCTAAACACCCGAGAAACAAGAAGAAAAACTCGGGATTTCCAGGCAAATCAATCGCAAAGTCCCAATCGAGAAAACCTAGTTCGTCGGGAGAGAGAGAGAGATAGAGAGAATTAAGCGCAATCCATACCCCTGAATCGACCAGTAACATGGATATTGTGGAGAGCTTCCAGTGCTGTAGTAATTCTATTACAATATTTTTACCAAGATAATAGAAAAGTGCTGCCATTTTAACTATACTCAGCTCTATGCATACGAGTGAAGTTGCCTGTTGATTAGGGTAAGAATATTGTTTGCCAATTTCGTATTAGATGGAAGTCTATAAATGTAGGAGAGCTCCAAACTATTTTCGTGTAGATATTATTCTTTACTGCTTTAACTAGACTTCTCAACACCTACTTGTTCTTGTTTTTGTTTTCCACTTTTTCTTATTTGCTCCCTGTAATTGTATATCTTCCAATGAGTTTGTAATTATTAATGTTTATCTATACTACTATATAATCGAAAGAGGCCTTAAGCCGTTTAAGCCATTTTTGGTCATCTTGCTATAATCGTCACCAGAAATTTCAAATTACCCTTATTTCAATCGATAAAAATAACCTCACACAACGCATATGATCCATCTTTCTATCCACATCTTTCTCTCCCCTGTTACCTCTACCCCTCTCCTCTACATCTCCATCTTTGAAACGTTTTTCACTTAAGGAGTGCGGGCATAATCTCTCTTTCGTCGCCGTCCTACTTTCTTCTTTCCCTCCATTACGGGTAGTCACCTCCTTTTATCCCTCTCCTTTTCAATCTCCATGTGATTACTCTATCCCCACCCACCCTTGACTTCAAATTCATCTCTTTGTGATTTCTCTCAATCAACATATTTTCTTATTTTTCCAAAAACTTGCCCCAAAGTGAGGGAGAACAGTGCTTGAAACACTTCTCCTTGAAAATTTGAGCACCAAATTACTGACTATTTATAAAAGTGCATTTGATTTTAAAAGTTAAAGCGTGCGAAAATTGAAGAATTATAGATGGAGAGAGGACGATATGGATTAAAGAGGAGATTTCTCTATAAAGCTGTCAATGTAGCATTTTAGCGGCAATATCAAAAGATGGATTTATCGTCCTCGAGATACAAACCACGGATTGTGTTACATAATCGAAATAATCGCTGGAAAAATTCTTGCTATTATTTCTTTTCCATTTTTACCCTTACCCGATTTTGGCCTTCATGATGCTACTTGATTTTCTTCTACTTATTTAACTTAATTGGCATAAATTAAGTTAATTTTTGGATTAAGTTGTGTTTGTTTTTTATTGTCGAAAATGGACTTGGCAGTAAATGCACCCCTCCTGTATTACACAATGAATTATGTACGAATTAAAGATGAAAAAAAATGCCTTTTCTTTCTTCATACCCTCGCAATAAGTGATGAACCAATATATTAAAAAGTTCGATAAAACTTGCAAAAAGTGCTTACAAAGTGATTGGATTGGGAAAGATGAAGTTTTGGCCCTTAAATTGATTGAAAAGTACACATTTTTAGTCACTTGTGGGCGATGTTTGCAAGCACGGGCATCCAAATTGGCAAGCGAAGATCTTGAAAGAGTTCAATGCATTGCTTCAACTCCTTAAAGTGATTCGTAGAAAACTAATTGACGTGACCAACAACAAGCGAGAATGGTGTTGATAATGATGGCAATAAAATGGATTTGATTTCATATTTTATGGATGCAAGAGAGAAAAATGGACTAAATGGGGAAGTTGTACTCTCTCCCAGTCCACAAATCAGAATTGATGTCAGATGCAGATGTGATCGCATATGCAACAGATGTGAATGATATGACCTAGAATCGCATCGCATCCCTTATATGCGACCGGACGCAGATGTGTTGCATTTTCTTGCATTTCGTCGCATTATGCAAATGCGAGAAACCAACTGAAACACAATAGAAAACACACACAAAAAAGTGTTGTGAAGTATACACTAATGCTACGAGAAAATACCATATACACTAAATAATTACTAAATCAATTATGCAATACTAATATATAATGCAATTACGAAAACTATAAGCTTCCTAATAAGACTACGATAGAATAAACAATATACTCAATTACCTCCTTCAAAACAAAACCAAAAATACGAAACACATACATCCAAGAACTCTCCTCAAACTTATCTGTTAGTATGTTACTCGGCATATTTCAATTTCCTAGTTATGGTTTGTTACTTTTTACTTGGCAATAGCATTAGATTCACGATATGTTTTTTTGTTGTTACTTGGAATATGTGAAAATCTTAGTTATTCATTTTCTTTTGGCTTACCTAAGTTTAGTTATGTTTTATGATACGTTCCTATGTTTTTCCTAATGAATATATTTTTCCTAATGATTATATTCATATGTAGATTTATATACACAAGTTTGTTAGTTATGTTTTATTATATTTTTGTATGTTTCTTAATGAATATATTGCATGTGTATCTGCATTTATATCAGGATTATATGCAATTTTTGCGTCACAATGGCGTTGCAATATTCGCGTTATTCGCAGTAGCATTTTGTCGCTCTTGATCGCATCGCAACACGCATTAACTACCTTGGCAAAGACAATTTCTTTCCAATGGAGAACGCACGATCAAGCATAGAACATCTAAGACGCCTAAAACAAGTTTAACAAACAAAAAAAAAATAGAAACATTTCTTTTGAGAATAAGAAAAACTATAGGTTGGTCCACAACGTGTTGCAATATACGGGTTTAACCTCAAATATGACCCCTCCCTTGAAATTGGTTAGTCCAGACCTCCTAAGTGGGTCGTATGACATGGCGGATCAATTTTTCTAATCATGTTGGTAATGAAAATCTAAGCGAGCCAAATTAAGATCATTTTCATGGCTCTTTATAGGTACCATACATATTTTTACAACAAATAACTTACATGCTTATTCACAAAAGATTAAAGATAAACAATATACGACCAAGAAAGATAAACTTCTCTAAAGAAAACTTAGATGACTTACGTCTCCCTGGCAAGAACTTTTGCTCCAATAGCAGCTTGTATTGTAATCTCAAACATCTGCCTGTTCCAATATCAGGACATATTACAGCTCTTAGAAGAAAGAAAAGGTCTAGTACAAAAAAAGTTCCTGAAATTAAAGAATCCACTATTAATCATCTGAGCTAAGTCAAACCTGTCAATGAATTTTTTCAGCTTCTCCACAAGTTCGCGACCAACTCGTTGTGCCTTCAAGTTGTGAACGATGGTTGCCATTGCATCAACTGGTTGTCCATTTAGAAGGATATCAAGCTTCACCAAATCAGATACTTGATAACTGATAACAAAGATCAGTAAGGTAAGTATTGAAATAAAATTGACTTGATTGAAAATGACTCAAATTTTTCCCTTGGATACATTCAGGTTGTGAGCCCATCTGGTCTCTGTGGGACAGTATAACTAGTGGGTGGGTGTGTGGTGGTGGTGGTGGTGGTGGTAGGGGATGATAAAGATGAACTTACTCTGCATCCTCGTAATCAAATGATGCATACCCAGAAGTTATGCTCTTCAATTCATTATAAAAATCAACAACTATTTCCCTCAAAGGCAGCCGATACTTCATAAAGGCTCGTTGGCTGCAGAAACAATCAAAGTCCTAACTAATTATAATATCTATGTACAGATCAAGCTTACATTGATTGTATATGGTATGTACCACATACAAAAATTGTATGTTTCTACATGCATAAAATCTACATAAATGAAGTACTAAGAAAGGCTGTTCATATACAAGTAGGTATTACCAAACCTTCAATGGATTACCCGTGAAAATGCAGGTAAGAATCAATGTGTATTACATTATGTTTAGCTACAGCAGTTTTTTCTCCCTTCCAGTACAATATACTATCAATTTCCACCAAAAGTTCCTCCTACCCTAAACTTTCTCCAAACTTCAGTCTCAATTTCTTTCCAAATTCCGCAAAATGATCAAATTTCCATAACCCATTCCTTCTATTCCCTCAATTTGGCTAAAACTGTCTTAAAAATTCTACCCAGATTCACCATATTATCTCTACCCTTTTGTTATCCCTCAGAAAAAATCACTTATATAAAATCCTTCAATAAACTCAAATTTCCCCAAATTCCATCAACCCAAGTTTTAGATATATTGCATTTCTATGAGCCTTCTGTAAAAGAAGAAATCAACTGGAAACCATGGTCTTTCACAATATTCGTTAGATATCAATTCTAGGTTAATGGGTTTCTGGAAACCATGGTTTTAAACAATATTTCGTTAGGTATCACTTTTACAGGTTAAGATAACGGAGTTCCGCAGTATTGAAAGAGAAGTGCATTCCGGAATATTTCAAATTGTCGGTTTACTTATAGTAATGAAATGACAGAGTAAACTTGCACTAGAAAAAAATCAAGGTCTAACTATTTGAACTCAATACGTACCTATCGATATATGAGTACTCAAGTTGCTCCCCTCTCCGCTCGGAGCAAAGAGTAATAACAGCCCCAACATATCTACATACAGATGAAAATGAAGAGTGAATGAAAAAGAGTTTGCACGTTGTTTAAAAACAAATACGAAATGTTGAAAAGGGACTATCAGAGCTTACTCACTAGGAATAATGATGGTAGCAGTTACTGTCGGTTCCCAACATTTTGTTATACGTTTTCCAGGATTTGAGGAGAGTGTAGCAGGATTCTGAACCTGTACTTTGCTAACCAAGGAACCATTGTACTTGTTAAATCAGGCAAAAGTTGCATAGAAATAGAAACCTCGTATATAATATTAGCATACCTTCCATCCGAATATTCGAATATATATGGTACAGTGGGAGTAGTAGATATTATGCAAGCTCCGTACTCCTACACGTTCATAATATTAAGATAAAAATCACTTTCCCGATAAAAGAAAGAAAAAAATGGAAGTTACACCTAAGTTTATAAGGGAACAATGTCATAGATGCTTTACTTTGACCATCTGTATTGTATTAGCATATAAGAACATGAAAACCTTACTTGTTCCAGTCGCTGATGGAAAACGTCCATGTGAAGTAAACCTAAGAAACCACACCTGTAAAGAGTAGATATTAAAATGAAAATAATTCCAGATGATGCTAAATCCAACTGAAACACTGCAATCTCAATCCTCAAATTAAAGACGAAAACTCCTTGATTAAACTAAGAAACTAGTGAACTCTTTCCAATAAATATTTGCACCTGAAACCAAGGCCCAGAGCCGTGCTACTTTCTTTAGTAATAGAGACACTGGCGTCATTGCATGTTAGTCTTTCTATTGCATGGTTAAGAGCTTCAAAATCAGATCCATCCGCCGGATAAAGACCAGAAAACACCATATGTTTTGCAGGCCTGAAACCTGAAATTCTGAAATTGATTACAGAAAAGCAGAAAAAACACATATAAAGGAGCGTCAACACAACACTGGTAATAACGGGTTCAGATAACAGCAATTAGTTGCAATCAAACATCTCTCACCAACTCGGCAAGTCCTAGTTACTTCAGCCGACACTCAAAGGATGTCATTATTTTGTAATATATATATGTACCAGTACAAATATGAAATCATATGCACGCAAAGATGTACATGCATTTAGGGAATGTAAATATACTCTCTTTTTTATTGGTAGGAAGAGTTAGATGACCAGTAATCCAAAATTGGAAAAGTATAAAAATATGGGATCCTATAAAAAAAATTGTTCGATCTAAATACCAGATCTGAAAATGTGATCGGAACTCATCTTGGTTGTGAGATGCTTAAACCGCAAAAGTAAGAAAAAATAGGATCCTATAAAAAAAAATGTTCACATCGAAATACCAGATCTGAAAATGTAACTGAAACTCATCTTGGTTGTGAGACGCTTAAATTGTTAGAATCCTAAAATTCTGTAGGATATTCTCATGAATGTCTTCTATACTATTAAATGATCTTCCATTTCATCCGTTGAGAAAATCCACAACAATGGACAAAGAACACAAGTACAATATAGAACAGTATCTTTCCTCTGAGGGAAAACATTGTCTTCCACCTCGATGTCATTACCTACAGAATCAGCCATAACAGATGCCACCTCAAAAGAACTCAGAAAATGTACAAAATCAGGTGTACGAGCGAATAAGTGCAAAGAATACATAGTTCCTGAAAAGTCCTCAAATAGTGTACCATGGTTGGTGGCTTGGTGCACTAGAGGACAATGAAGAAAAAGAAGTCTAGTTGATCCTCCACTTTTCTTACACTGATGATATTCTTTCAAGGTAATGGTGCAACCACGAAGGGTGGAGGGGGCAGCTGCCCCCATCCCCATTTCCAAAAGTTGTCCAAAGTTTTAATTTGGGACATTATGCTTTACCTATCCTACTTCGCAGAAGTTCTCCTAATCTCCAACGTTTCAACCGTATCCTTGAAATTTGATGTATTACTAAGAATAACTAAACCAGATAAAGTGTCCTGAAATTTTTTATCTGGGGCAGGTTAACTCCCCCCACCCAGAAACAAATTCCTGACTCCACCCTTGCTTTAGGCATCAGCATATAGTTACAAAAAATAATAACTTGTTAAGGCACGTTATCTTCCAAAAGGAAGCCACCTTCATAGGGAAATTTTTACCCCAAACGAAAGTAGAATGATAACTAGAAACTGAACCATGGTAAATCGCAGAATGACAGAAATCTATATTAAGACAAAATAAACCCAACTCTGAGGCCAAACCACAGATGCACATCAGCAAGTCGCGGTTCTCGGTGATTTATTTAAAGGACAAGATGTTGCTCGAATAAAAAATTGGACAAAAATAGATCTCAACCGTCCAAAAAAAGTGGACAAAAACTCACTTGGCCATCTATTTTCAGACAAAGTGTGTTTCCCAGAGTAAAAATCAATCAAGAAACTTCTTTATAAACCTAATTTAGTTTCACCTATCTCTTTCTTTTTAACCATCCTCCAAACGAAGGTACCTCTCTCTCTTTTTATTCCTCTCTTTTAATCACTCACTCTCTCTCTTTCTTTCTCATTCTTTGATTTATATATAGTTAGATTATAAGCATGTTAGCTTTATAATTAGATTTTAACTTCTTCAACGAATCGGATCAAGACGACCATGATTTTTTATACTCATCGATGAAGACTTCACACATTAAATTGGGTTTGCTTTAGTATGTTTTCCATCTTTTTCCAATTGATGGTAATGTTATATATTGTTGCATCGTGGTGATTATATTTCTATATCTATATCTTCAGGATTAACGGGTAATTAATTTAAATTGTGTTGCTAGCTAGGACAATCCAAATCAAAGGACTTTCCAGCATTTCTCAACATGCACGTGCTACAATATACTAAGAGTATTCAATTAAAGCTTTGTTGCTAAGACAATATTAACAAAAAAAACTTTCAGTCTTTTCCCATCGTGTTTTTAGGATTTATTGGAATGAAAGACTTGAAGAGAAAGAGGAGAAGAGCTCCTCATCACATGAGAGGCTCTCGAGAACTCACAAAAGAAGAAATTAAGAAGAAGACTAAAAAGGTGGCTGATCACCTGCCCTATCTTTGTGATGGTCATGTTTGACATCTTTGAGAGGATTTCAACCAAATCACTAGCAGCAGCAGCAGCAGATTGCAAATACCAATATAAACAATGGTCTAGCATAATCTCCAACCTGGTGTTCGTTGACGAGCACCTCGTCAGATCTCCAGTTCAACTAGTGTTGTCTATGTAAAAGAAGGAAGCTGCAAAAATTAGCCTTCCGTTGAGAAATTAGAAACCCTCTTTAATAACGTTTATTCACATTCTGATAGAGGATTCTGAATTGACCAAAGAGCAGATGCAGGACGAGTACACTATATTAAGAACATCTAGCCAAGGCATTAGATGATGTCGATCTGGAGAGCATCAAAGAGTGGTATGGATCTGTTTTTCTTATTACTGTCTATTAAATATGTAAATGTTTCATCACAGTTACTTGTGGAGATAATGTTTCGTTATTGGTTTCAGTTCATTGTTTTACATTTATAGAGAAAGGGTAGTAAATATTGCAGCACCCCATAAACGCCCAACTTCCTTGCAACTTTGCAGAATACGTCAAAGAGATATATACTGGTATGCTTTGAGCTTTCTGGAATAGCTAAGAGTATTTCTTGTTATTCAAAACTATCAACACTTAATATAACGACAACATCACAAAATATATAATAATAAGTAAATAAGGCCAATATGATGATTAAATCTTTGCTTGGATTACAAATAAAAACCCCAACAAATTTTTTGAACATAACGAGTTAGCGCGTGCCGGTGTGCTACTTGCCTAGAAAAGAAAGCCTTTCTTATCTAATCTCTATAATAAATACAAGAGTGGCTGCTTTCTTTGGTTGAAGTATTTAGGAGTTTTCCTTCACGTTCGTTATATATCCTTCACATCATACAGAGATCTGCAACATGCGAGTCCAGTAAGGAATTTTAATTCATGTCAAGAAAGCTCAAACGCTGGAAGATAAGCAATGTTTAAGAGTTGTATGTAACCAGATGAGCTCCACTAGTTGGCAGTTTTACTAGCGCTTATATCCGGCCCCTTTTAGTTGCTATCTTGTATCTCTGGCTTCAAGATTTATGATTAGAAATTGTTCTCTAACTAATGGAACTTCTTCATTTGTCCAAAGACAAATTGCCGAACACTAGAATATTGAGTAGCTCTCTAAACCATTTATGATCCCTACTACTTCTTACTCATGTTAAGGGAAAATTTAATAACCAATTAAAGTTCTTGTATAGCATTTCAAGGAAAAGGGTACATTTATTAATCAATACCAACAAAGGATAAAACAGCAATTTTCCAACATCATACACAAGATTTTGAGATGTTAAGAGAATAGCAGTATCAGCAACAACAAAAAGCTTACCTGGAAGAGGTTCAACTATACTGCGGGCATGATGAAGGGTATCTCCAACCCGTGCCTCTTTGGTTGACCGCATACCACTGACAATGTAACCCACTTGTCCAGTCATAAGCACCCCAGTAGGTTTAAATTCAGGATTCATGAAACCGACGTCAAATACTTCGTAAGTTTGGCTAGTTGCAGCAGACGAAATCTTATCCCCCTTGTGCAGCGCACCATCAACAACTGCAACATGACAGATCACTCCTTTGTATTCATCGAAATAGGAGTCCAACAAAAGCATCCGTAAAGGAGCAGAACTCTTCCCCGGAGGATGAGGTATCCGCTCTATAACAGCGGGAAGGACATGCTCAAGGCCCTGACCAGTTTTGGCAGAGGTTAAAAGAGCATCTTTAGGATCAAGATCGAACATGGATTTTAGTTGAGCCAAAACTCGATCGGGGTCAGCCGTTGGCTGGTCAATTTTGTTTATTATTGGGATGATCGTTAGATTAGATTCAAAGGCAAGATAGAAGTTGGCAACCGTCTGTGCTTGGACACCTTGGGCAGCATCAACGACTAAAAGGGCACCCTGACAAGCTGCAAGAGATCTTGATACTTCGTAGCTGAAATCTACATGACCGGGTGTATCAATAAGATTTAGTAAGAAGCTTGGTGGGTCCTGTGTATTGGTAACACCAGAGCCAAAGTTGTGCCTATGAAACATGGTTGCTGTCTGGGCTTTAACTGTTATCCCTCTTTCTCTCTCCACCTAAAAGTATAAGAAAAACATTCATTAACTGAACTTCTTTACATAAACTAGAAAGAATGAAAGAGAAAGGTAGAAATTGCAGAAAAAAAATACTTAGGAAGACACCAAAATCTTTCACATTTAGAATATATGCACATATACTAGAAATCCAAAGGACTCCTTGGTGTTATACATAAATTGGGAACTGCTCCCTGAACACGATATATAGGTTCACTCCTTAACCATAGCAATCAACTCAGAAACTAAGCCTGTCTTAGGTACATTTTGTGTCTCCACCATTTTTTTTTTTATTTTTTTTTTTGGCTTCGTATGCACATTTGGCTTTTCTACTTCGTTGCTTTAAGATATTTTTTGAATACCAAGATCTCTTAATTTATCAAATAAAATAATGTGCTATATGTGTTGCCCTTCTTCCTTGAGTATTGATTAATTGTTTATATTTAATAGATACGACAAAATTACTTAGCTACAGATGTCTACACATGGCTTGAGTACATAGAATTAGAAGTTATGGAATAAAATACGATTCGATGAGAATGTTCGTTATCATAAGTAAAACGTCCTCATAAAAAAAACGTAGCAATTCAATATTAGGTGCTTTCTTCCATTCACAGTAATGTGGGAAATTTGACTCAAAATCAATACGAGGAAGTTTGGCAGGAAGGAGAAATGTGGGAGGATGTTATTTGTCCATTAAAGCTGTACTCTTGTAGTTGTCAAAAGGAGCAACAACAGTCAAAGATGTGACTGATATTCTTCAAGTCTCTTCCAGTGAATTGGAAGGAAGCGATCATGGGTACTTTTTGAGTTGGTACTTTGTGCTGTTGACTTCTTGCTTCTTTTCAGCTTATGTTTGAACCATGTTCTTTCTGTGATGGAGAGATGCAATTCTTTTTTCATTTTTTCGTTCTTTTTTCTATGTTATTGTTCTTTCTTTTATCGTTTCGCTCTTTTACATCCCTTTTTAGTTCAGGAAAAAGTATATAACAGCAAAAAAAAAATATCAAACACACTGTTATATTTAAGGACTGGTTCTGAGTAACCTATAAACATGATCTCTATCTCTTATTTTACGTAACTTATGTTTCTTATTTAGTCTTCCTTCTTTTAGTGATACCAGCTCAAACATCTCCATCATTTAGCTGAGCACACACAGCTACATACATATCCTTTGACATGGTAGCATAACTTAAGATGAGTAACATTATATTTGTTGGAGATCTCCACCAAAAGTGTGCTGCACCTCCCAGAGAGGTGCTTCATTAATTCTTATGTTTACCTCCTAAAAAGAGTTTGCTCGTAATGTTTTAGTGATCAAATATAGTCTACGGCCAAGTTCGAGCAGACCTCTCAGGGTTACTTCAGTTACCGCAGAAGAGAACGGCACATACTAATTTAGTCTACTGCCCAGTTTGAACAGATCTCTCAGGGTCACTTTATTGTTCCGCAGAAAAAATCAGCATATACTGTTTCTGCTGCACATGTCCGCAATAATCCCAGATAGAGTCAGCTAGAAGTTCTTGTAGTTCTTCAAGATGTCTTATCATAATTACAGATCTATCAAATCAGTGAAAATTGGTATTCTTCTTCCAATAATATCCGTTGTTGCCTATGTTTTCCACCAACTTGAAAGTTGAAATGCATTAATTAGCATTAGTTGTTAGGTAGGTTGACGTATTCCTCGTAGCCAAAGAAAAGCTAAGTATCATCGAGTCGCCAAATTAAAACCAAAAGACCAGATATGACAAGTGGATCCTTGAGAAATCAAAGATGCTAATTGATTAGCATGGAACACTTTGAGAGTATGAACGTGGTTTCATTTATTTATTTTCCTCTTTCTTTTTATGATATATTATAAAAGAGATAATAGAAAGAAGAGGCGACACAAAGAACCGCAACAAACTATGGAATAGAAAAGGAGTGAGGACACACAAAAGACCAAACAGCAAGCAGGTAAGACGACACGCTTTCTCCACCTCAAGAGAACGGTAGAATACTTCACACGCTGAGAGAAGTATGTCTTGCTTTGTTCGATTGGATTTTCTCCATCAACAACGTGAAAAAATCTGGCGAAAATATTATGCTGATTGATTGGAAGACGAAAGGGATAAATGTATATCAACCCCAGACATCTGTAAGTGATGCATAAGCAAAAAAAAAAAAAAAAAAATTGATAGCCTTGAGAAAATATTAAATTGGTACATTAGAAAAGCTCGATTTATATCGGCCCCTCACATGGACTATGAATGTGATGCTTATGGAAATATGAGAATTTATGGTTTCGGTATTTCTTAAGGCTAAAACCTGAGTACAAAACCGTTTGAACACATATACAAAGTGGTGAGAACTCTCTTTCTGAGGAAAGTACTTTCATTAGCCAAGAGTTACAGTTTCTAACCCTAAACTGGATAAAGGAGATGACCCTTTTGTTCACTGTAGGAGAGGAGACAATAACAATAGAACTTGTTCTCTCCTCTCCTACAGAGAACATTTAACTTCGGAGAGAACATTTCTCAGGTACTTGCACAAACTGAATGGCAGTATTAAATACCAGGCTCCAAGTGTCTTTTTGTCAGGAAATAAAGTATTTAAACATGATCAAACAACCGTAGAAAGTGTTTTATTGCTAGGGGGCAAAAGAAAATCGATGACACAAATAAGAAAGTTCGTCCGGTGCATCTCTCTCTCTCTCTCTCTCTCTCCCTCCCTCCCTCCCTCCCTCTCCCTCTCTCTCTCTTCATCGCATCATCTTCATCTCTCTACTTCTTTTCTTCCAATTTCTCTCACTCTTGTTCACCACTCAACCCTCAGGGAGTTTCAGCCTCTCGGATTACTAGTAAGTTTCGTTTTGATGCAAAAGATATATACACTAGTTAGCTATTGGAAAACCCTGAGACAATGACAAAGTGAGACCTGTTGATACAGCCAAACCAATGTCGGATAGTTTTTGTTACTTGTACTCCCGTGCAGGATGTAATAAACAGGATACTGGTTCAACAAAAGTTTTACCAAATGCAGAAAGATGATAAAAGTCAAAGTGATTATCTCTTTCCTTTGAAATGAATTACCGGAGAAAAGATCCTATTTGAGTCGGCTAACGAAATGAAATTGTGCTTGTCAGTTACCATCATTTTAAGAAAGAATCTTGTGTATAAACGGGTTTCAAAATTCAAACCCATTCTCTACTTCTTATTGTAATTTTCAGGATTTTGCCTGCTACGTTCGTGCATCCTTCTCCTTCCTACTGCGATCATCTCTATATCCCTCTTCTTTTGGTCAACCAACATCACATAGTACATTAGTTTATAAATTAGATGTTCATCAGCCTCTTTCTAATAACTACACGAGCTTGAAGACAATTTATGAGCCAGTTAAGGCAAAGACATTGATAAACACGTTGAAGAAGCATTGTGCTAATACACTACGAGTTCTTTATGTGATTCCGAATATGGTTACCGCACACTATAACTCCCGTACCATTTCAAAAACCGAGTATGTACAGCACTATGCACATTCCTTGCAGACCCAACATCAACCAAGGACTACTACCATTAGTGAGGAGAGCATTCTTCCATATCGTATTATTATTATCTAAATATTGGGTTGTTAACATTTCAAGTATTTCAGCTAAACTAAGAGATTCAAAACTATAAAAAGGCCTAACCTGCAACTTATCGAGGTACTGTGGTTGACCGAGACCACGCTTAATCGTCCCCGTGAGCTCCAGAAGCCGATCGGCGAGCGTAGATTTCCCATGATCAACGTGTGCGATGATCGAAAAGTTTCGAATCCTATCCGAAGGGTACAGTGTCAAATCAGCAGTGGTTTCTTTACTTGTTTGTCGTGGATGAAAGCAGAAACTACGCCCCCAACTCAGATTTCGACAAATTGAAGCTGAAGATGAAGTAAATGTGGATGAATTTAATAGTATGGATAAGTATCTGGATGGTTTTAGGGTTCTTGAAGCTGGATTGAATGACCCCATTTGGGGAGGTTTTGTGGTGTTTTTGGGTGAATTTAAAAGGGGAAGGTTTAGGATTTATGTTGAGCCTCATGGTTGAAACTCTGCTGGAGGACAGATTTTCTTAGAGATTCAGCAGGGGCAAAAGCATGAAAACCACTTTTTTTCTTCCCAACGTAGATGGGGCAAGTAGAGCTCCAACTTTTGTCCAAACTTCCATTTTTTACCGAAATTCGATCTGATTTTTTCGATTTTGAAATCCTATTTTACAGTTTCGATTTTCAAAAATTCGGATTGGAATCGGATAGCCTTGAGCTATTCCAAAAATTTTGATCTGATTTTTCCAAACAATATCCGATCCGATTGTTTTCAACAAAATCCGATCCGATTATTCCGAATACCCTTCTATCCGATTTAATCTTAACAATATTCCGATTTAATCCGAATTTTTCGAAATTCCGATTTAATCCGAATTTTTCGAAATTCCAAATTTTTCGGATTCGGATCCATTTTTACAATTCCAAAAAAACAGATCGGAACAGATTTTACAGTTCCGAAAAAAATCAGAAAAATTCCGATCACCCCATTTCCGATCTAAAAATAGACCTAGTGCAAGGGACAAGGGGTGTTAATGCGGGTCACGCAAAGTTTGGGACCATGTCGGGCCTTAGGCCTTCTTCGGACCGAGCCGGGCCTTGAACCTTCTTCAGACTAGGTCGGTCTACAGTATAGAGAACTAAGTTTTCTTCCTATGAAAATCTTAGCATTTCAGGTTAAATTCCTTTCTTTGCCCACCATGGTCGTTGATTTTGTGAGAGCATTCCGTTATTGTAAAAGAAGTCATCAGTTTTGAAGTGTCTCTCTCTCAGACAAGCGTCTTCCAGGTCGTTTGTGAGTTTTGTGTGGAGTTCCAATACACCAAGAAGTTATTACTGCAACACCGGTGAGTAATTTACTGAGAAATCTTTATTTTCTTCTCAAGAGTGACTACAAGGTCTGAATGCTGACACAATTAGAGCTTTAATCGGCAAAGGAATTGTCGAGCAACCCTAAATCGACACATTGACGAGCTGAAGCTTTATCAATTATATGGGTAATCAAAAATTGCTTATACTTCATTATCGATGAGAGTTGTATTTGACAGCGGAATTATCGATCATCGATATATCGACAATCTTATGAACTTTAGTATTGTGGATTGTTACTTTAATGACAAATACCCAATCCTATCCTAGTGTTTTTCTGCTCGATATTATGGTTTTCTAATGATATATTAAGTATCGTTTTGTTGTTATATATAGAGCTCTCATCATGGGAATGGGGTTTATAATTTTCAAATAGGTTCGTAATTTAATAACTGGGTGTTTTCACGTGGACAAAAAACAAGGGGCACGATAACGTGTTCATTCCACTAGCCTCTCCTCGTAATGAAGAGATTGATGAAGTACTAGAACAACAACTAGCTAGCATTAGAAGCCACATAACGTGAGAAACATGGTGACATTAATTTTAAAATATAATTTGGCCATCTAGAAAGTGAATATTGGGGGCAACTTTTTAAAATCTATTAGCAAAACACGAAACATTCTAGATTACGATTTTCTTGAAGATTTGTTGATAGATAGCAGAATAATTCATATGTTTGGGAGAGATGAGATTGTAATTAGTTGCTAAGGAGATCGTCAAGTATTTTGGGGCAAATAACTAAGGTCATTTTTAGGCATAACCCCCGAAAATTTCTTAGATATTAGACAATAGACACACTCCCACGGTTTGCCAAATATTTGGCATTCCCTCGATTTTGTAGTTTTGACTAGGTCAACTGTCGTTGACCCAAATCATTTTTTTTACAACTTTGCCCTTTCAATTTTAAGCTATAACAACAGTTCACGTGTTTTGCACGTGTAACATTTAAGGGTATTATAGACTTTACGATGAAGTCAACAAATTTAAACTAAGTCAATTGTAGTTTACCTTGTCAAAACTGTAAAATCGGGGGGTATGTCCAATATTTGACAAACCGTCAGGAACATGTTTAATCTATATTATAAATCTCAACGATTGTCCTACGTGGCGTGTCAAAGCTGACTAGGACAAGATGACTAGGCTATAACATTAACATTTGTGTTTGCAATAGTAAATAGTATGTACCATTTAATTAGTTTTAAAATGCAATTAAACACCTTTAATTACTAAATTTTGTAACTCCAATATGTAATAGAACATTCTCTTACATCATACATAAGTTTCTTATAAATTTATGTTCTTGCTGCCAATTTATGTTTTATAAATATATTAGTACATCTATTCATTCTTATGAATTTACACTTTTACAAGGCAATTATAAACTCTTCAAGCTCTATTTGCCCAACGCTACAGCTATGAGATTTATCGGTCATGTTGTAGCAATATTTGTTATAAATTCCTTTCATGTTGAATGTGTCATATATGTCCTGTGTACATCTATTAATTCTTATGAATTTACACTTTTACAAGGCAATTATAAACCCTTCAAGCTTTATTTTCCCAACGCTACAGAGAACTATGATATTTATTGGTCATGTTGTAGCAACATTTGTTATAAATTCATTTCATGTTGAATGTGTCATATACGTTTGTGTAATGAAATGAAAATGTATATATTCTTACTTTATGGACATTGAAGAGCTGAAAGCAACATTGGATTATGCAGATGCAATAACTCTTTGGAAAAAAAACCAAGAAGAGGATAAATTTTAGAGTCTAGAGGCTTTATAATCGTGTAGAGTTTTTATGTTATTCGTGTAAAAAACTTAGGAACACATATAGGGACCAAAAAAAGATAAAAGGGAACTGAGCAATGAATTTGTATCACTATAAAGTTATATATTTTGGTGAAGCCTGACTTTGTGTACCAAATTAAAGTCGTGCAAATAAAGATTGTGTTTTAGCTAAAATATTGGAGTTTTGCTATATCATTAACTTATTACGTAATTCCTAGCCTAAATTTAGCTCCTTTTATAATCTCAGTTTTGTTCTATGTGGCGACGATTGTCTTATGTGGCGTTGATTGTCCTGCGTGGCATATAAAAAAGTTGACTAAGACAACAAGCTCAGAGACAAAGAAGGGTTTTGATGGGATCTCAGTGCCTCGAGATTGACAAATGAAGGGGTTATTTTGGAAATTCAGGTTTTAAGGCAAAAAGCTCTCGACTCAAAACTTAAGATCTCCTCCCTCGATAAATTTTTTCTCCAAAAGCAAAAAACAAAAAAAACAAAAAACAAAATCCAACTCTCTCTGTATCTCTTTGCAATTTTTCTCAATTTCCTGCGATTTCCCTCGGGGGTTTGGATCTCAAGCTCATGATCGATGATTTAAACCGTTAGGGTTTGTTGTAGGGGAAGAGCTTGAAACTGTTTATTCTTACATTGGGTATCGAATATGCTTTTATGGAGGTTGAGAGAAAGTTGAAGAAGAGCAAAACCCCACGTTACATTTAACTTGGGTAACTATTTATTTGGGATGTTTAGAAGGTTTGTACAAGTGGGTTTTGTTTCAAATACAGAATCTGAGGTTTTTCAGGTTTCAGGTGCGCATCTATCTCTGGAGGTTCTTTTGAATCTTACTTATTGTTGCGGGGTGTTGTTTATTTTGCCCTGCCATGGGATTCTGGTGTGATTGCTTGGGTTCAACATATCCATTAAAGGGTTTATTTGGTTTGTTCCATACTGGGGTTTTGGTGTGATTGATTGGTTTGGGTTCAATATATATCCATGGTTTGGGCTTCATCAATTGATCGGGTTGAAGAAGTTTCCTGGGTTGCAAAATGCGTTGGGGAATATTCGCATCTATAATTTTGGTATGTTCCTTAAGTAATTTGGGTACTTTTTTTTTAATATTACGAGTCATTTAGGTTGTTGTGTTGTGATTTTAATTTTTCTCTTTAAAAGCTTGATCACAATCTATGTTCTGTTGGGTATGAACTCGAATAGAAGATTGTCGAAGTTGGGAAATTGTCAAAGTCATTCGAACGAGCTTTATAGTCACTCGAACGAACTCATGTACTCCCTGGAATTTTGGCCCAAGAGTTAATCTCGTTCGAACGAGCTTGGATGTCGTTCGAACGAGATGTTATGTTTCTAGGGTTGAAGACCAACTATCGTAAAGTCGTTCGAACGAGATTGGAGTCGTTCGAACAAGCTTCGCGTAGGTTTGTCTTAGATGTTTGAGTTATGCTTTGAGATCCGTACTACTTGTATTTTTGGTCATCTAGTATATAAAGAGGACTTAGGTTATTTTGTTAACCATCTTTTGGTGAGTTTAACCTTAGAGAGGCTAGAGTTTGAAGATACTCCATTAATGCTTGAGAAGCTTGAGAGATTATTGTAACCTATTTAATATCATAGTAAATTGTTCGTGGGGAGTGGTTTTTTTATCCACAAGGGTTTTCCACTTCCCTCCTCTGGGAAAATTCTTTGTGTCATTTTTTGTTCTTTGTTTGATTTACTACTTGAGTTGGTGATTTCCACGTTCATTCTTCGAAGGGAAGAGATAGTAGCTACCTCGATTCTCAACAATTGGTATCAGAGCGAGTGTTAGGGCTTGTGTGGTGAAGAGCGATGGTCGATCAAGAGAAGTTGAAGATCACAAAGTTCAATGGGTTGAATTTTGGAGTGTGGAAGATGCAGATAGAAGATTACCTTTATCAGAAGGATCTTGATTTACCATTAGGTGGAACTGAGATGAAGCTAGTAGATTTTGATGTTGCTAAGTGGGCACGATTGGATCGCAAAGCACTTGGAACCGTTAGGTTAGCGTTGTCATCTCAAATTCTACATATGATCTCCAAAGTTACGACGACGAAGGGTTTAATGGAGATGTTATCCGCTATGTACTCGAAACCGTCTGGGACAAATAAGGTTCACCTTTTACGGCGCTTGTTTACTTTGAAGATGATGGAGAATGGTAGTGTGCAAGCACATATCAGTGAGTTCAATACCATACATGCTCAACTGAAATCCGTTAAAATCACTTTTACCGAGGAGGTGAGAGCGTGGGAACTTCTAGGGCAGATGCCAGAAAGTTAGAAAGATTCATTACAGTTGTGGGCAACTCATATGGGAAGGAAAACATCAAATTTGACACTATAGTCTCGTTGATTATGAGTGAAGAGAATATGCGTAAAATATTTAAACCCTCTTCGAGTTCAAATGACAGTATATTAAACGTTGAGGAAAGAGGGAGGTCTTCAGAAAAAGGCCAAAATTTGGAATGGGTCGATCACAGTCAAGAGGGAAGTCTAAGCCGCCCGGTGCGTGTTGGACTTGTGGAAAGAAGGGTCACTTCAGGCGAGATTGCAACTCTTCTTCTTCTAAAAAGATAGATGATGAAGATAAAGATACAATAAACTTTACAGAGGAGGTTAGTTCTGGCAAGGCTCTACTACTATCGTGTGACGATGTTAACGAATATTGGATTGTTGATTCGGGCGCTTCCTTCCATGCTACTATGAACGTAGGTTTTCTTACTAATATTGTCAAATGCGACTTCGGTACGGTCTTTCTTACAGATAAGGGTGCACACAATATTACTGGAAAGGGAAACGCTAGGTTGGTGTTGCCTTCAGGGGGAACATTGGTTTTACAGAATGTGTGACTTGTACCTAAACTGGGGCGTAACTTTATATCGGTTAGCAAATTGGCAGATGATGCCGGATATGAGTATATCTTTAGCACAACCTTCTGGAAGGTTACAAAGGGAGCTATGTTGGTAGCTCAAGGCTTGCGACAAGAAACATTGTATACAACGCAGAGCACAATTTTTACTATTTGTGCGGCCACTCCGGGGATTGATACAAGTAAGTGCCACAAATGGCTCGGTCACATGAGTGAGAAGGGGATGAAGATAATGGTAACAAAAGGAAAGCAGAAGGGCCTTGCTGAGGTTGATCTCAAGTTTTGTGAAGAGTGTGTTCTTACGAAGCAGAAGAATGTCAGTTTTAAATTATCTGGAAGATTAAGGAAACCCGGAAAGCTGGATCTTGTACACACGGAAGTTTGGGGGCCAACCAATGTGTCTTCTCTTGGTGGTTATTATTACAATGTTACTTTTATCGATGATGCTACTCGTAAACTGTGGGTCTACTTCGTGAAGAACAAGTCAAATGTGTTCGATAAATTCAAGAGGTGGAGGGCTCTAGTTAAAAATTAAACCGGGTTGAAACTGAAGTGTCTCAAGTCGGATAACGGGGGCGAATACTGTAGTGACAAGTTTGAAGACTTTTGCGCATCAAACGGGATTAGGAGACAAAAGACTATTCCCGAAACACCGTAATAAAATGGTGTTGTAGAACGCATGAACCGAACAATAAACAAAATAGCGAGGAGTATGAGACTCAATGCTGGATTGCCAAAGTGTTTTTGGGCGGATGCGGTTAGTACGGCGGCGTACTTGATTAACAGAGGGCATTCGACGGCTTTGGACTTTGGAATTCCGGAAGAAGCATGGATTAGTAAATAGGTAAACCTTAATCACTTGAGTATTTTTGGTTGTATCTCATATGTGTTTGATAAATCAGATACAAGGACCAAGTTAGATGCAAAGTCGATGAAGCGCATTTTCATTGGATACGGTGGTGATGATTTTGGGCACCGGTTTTAGGATACGAAGAATCGGAAAGTTATCCGGAGCCGTAATGTTACATTCAATGAGGAAGTCTTATACAAAGATTTTAAAGTACCTGTGAAAAGGATTCGAGGTAAAGTAGCAGAAAGTGTCGATATTGAAGATGATGAACCCTTTCGAGAGGATGATGTAGAAGTCATTGTTGAGTTCATTGTACCGAATCAAAATGAGGAACCGAATGATCTAGACATTCCAATAGCACTTCAAAAGGAGCCGAGAGTTGCGAGAATTCCGGCAAGGTACGTAAATTCTTTAAATCACTTGTTACTTATAAATGGTGGAGAACCTGAAAGTTACAAGGAGGCTTTAGATGTAGAAGCCAAGAACAAGTGGGAGCTTGCTATGGATGATGAGATGCAGTTATTGTTAGTTAATCAAACTTGGGATTTAGTTCGGTTACTGAAGGGGAAGAAAGCATTGCATAACAAGTGGGTATACAAACTAAAGCAGGAATCTGATGGTTCAAGGAAATTCAAGGCTAGACTTGTGGCGAAGGGCTTTCAACAGAAAGAGGGCGTTGATTTCGGTAAGATTTTTGCCCATGTTGTGAAGATGTCTACTATTCGGGTTGTGATGAATATAGTTGTTGTTGAAGATTTGTATCTTAAGCAACTTGATGTCAAGACAGCATTTCTTCACGGTAACCTTGATAAAGAAATTTATATGAAGCAGCCAGAAGGGTATTCGGTTAAAGGGAAAAAAGATCTTGTGTGTAGACTTACAAAGAGCTTATACGGCTAGAAACAAGCACCGAGACAGTGGTATTTGAAGTTCGAACAGTTCATGTCCAGAAATGGCTATTTAAAGTACAATGCGGATCACTGTTGTTTTATCAAGAATACGGGGAACTTGTATATTATTATACTTCTGTATGTAGATGATATGTTGGTAGCAAGTGCCGACATGGGAGAAATAGTTAAGTTGAAGGAACTGTTATCCCAAGAGTTTTCTATGAAGGACTTGGGTACGGCGAGACAAGTTCTTAGTATGCGTGTTACGAGAGACAAAAAATGGCAAGAATTAAAGTTGTCTCAAGCTGATTACATTGGCAAAGTACTGAAGCGGTTCAATATGGATGTTTCTAAAGTTGTTAGTACACCATTGGGAGGTCACTTTTAATTATCAAAGGATTGTTGTCCGAAGATGCAGAAGGATCGCGACGAGATGTGGAAAGTTTCTTATCAATCCGCGGTTGGTAGCCTCATGTATGCTATGATTTATAAGAGACCGGACATTGCCCAAGCAATGGGAATTGTTAGTAGGTATATGAGCAATCCAGGTGAGGAGTATTGGAGAGCTGTGAAATGGATACTGAGGTATCTAAAAAGGACTTAAGATGTGGCATTATGTTATGGGGGTTCTCAGATATGCTTACAAGGTTTTGTTGATTCTGATATGGTGGGTGACATGGATAGGCGGAAAAGTACTAGTGGTTTTGTTTTTACATTGGGAAGCGGTGCAGTTAAATGGGTTTCTAGGCTACAGAAGATTGTAGCTTTGTCTACGACGGAGGCAGAATATGTTGCAGCTACAGAAGCGTTCAAAAATATGGTTTGGCTCAAAGGGTTGATGAAAGAGCTTGGTAGAGAAAAATTCTCTCCTAAGTTGTATAATGATAGTTAAAGCGTTATACACTTAACGAAGAATTCGGTTTTTCACTCTAGGACCAAACACATTGATATTCGGTATCACTATATTTGCTCGCTCCTCGAGGACGGTGTGTTGAAGCTTGTGAAGATTCATACTGATGTGAATTTGGCTGATATGTTTACGAAGGTGGTGACTTTTCAGAAGCTGACGACAGGTACAACTTCTGTGGGTCTTCAAGATTGAAGGTCCGGGTAGTGCAAGCAATTCATTGGGAGATCTGGAGATGGGTTATGGGATTCGATTTTAAGTGGGAGATTGTTGGGTATGAACTCGAATAGAAGATTGTCAAAGTTGGGAAATTGTCGAAGTCATTTGAACAAACTCATGTACTCCCGAATTTTGGCCCAAGAGTTAATCTCGTTCGAACGAGCTTGGATGTCATTCGAACGAGATATTATGTTTCTAGGGTTGAAGACCAACTATCGCAAAGTTGTTCGAACGAGATTGGAGTCGTTCGAACGAGTTTCGCGTAGGTTTGCCTTAGATGTTAGAGCTATGCTTCGAGATCCGTACTACTTGTATTTTTGGTCCTCTAGTATATAAAAAGGACTTAGGTTATTTTGTTAGCCATCTTTTGGTAAGTTTAACCTTAGAGAGGCTAGGGTTTGAAGAGACTCCATTAATGCTTGAGAAGCTTGAGAGATCATTGTAACTTATTTGATATCATAGTGAATTGTTCGTGGGGAGTAATTTTTTTATCCGTAAGGGTTTTCCACTTCTCTCCTCCAGGAAAATTCTTCGTGTCTTTTATTATTCTTTGTTTGATTTACTACTTGAGTTGGCGATTTTTGCGTTCGTTCTTTGAAGGGAAGAGAGAGTAGCTACCTCGATTCTGAACATGTTTGTTGTATTGCAGAAGTATGGATTAAGACATCAGTCTTGACAGGTGAATGTTCCAATCCCAATATTGGTTTCTAAGTGCTGAATTTACAGTTTTCGTTTAATCTCATTCTCTCTCAGATTGCGAGGGTTTTCATTTGCTTATCAAAGGGAATTGTAAGTGGTGAATCTTTGGCATTGGTTTTAATGTTTTGAGGGAAGTAAAGGTGTGATTGTTGGATCACTCAACTGGTCAATCTTTTTCCTCTTGAGTTTGCAATTTCTCTATTGAGAATTTCCTCATTCTGTCTTCAAAACTCAAACTTCATGCTATGATTTATGGGGTATGGTTTATAGATTGGATTGAAGTTGTTTCCCAGATTTTTTAATTAGTCATTTGTGTTGGGAGTGAACGTGCGGAATATATCACCCTCGCGCAATTTGTTTTTCTCTACTATCCTCATGGCATACAAATAATCTACCAAGAAACTAGAAACGAAATTAATATGCACACAAAACACAATATTTACCGGAGGTTCACCATAAGGCTACTCCCCCCACCAAGCTAGAAATCTACTATGTGTCCAAGTTCAATTACAAGCACTCAAGGGATTCTAACAAACATGGAAATCCCTAATCTCACAATAATCCTCACATAGATTTACAAGAGATAAAAGAAACATAAGAGATCCATCAAGAACATCAAAGATTACCTCAACAAAGGCCATGTTCCATACTTTCTTTTTGAAACCCTTCAATCTTCTCTCTACCTTGATTTCTCTTCTTAGCAACCAAGAGGTACTTCCCCTCTCACCATCAAATCCCAAGAGAACAACACCCTCCACCTTCTTCCTTGTAAAGACAAACTCTTTACAAGGTCTATCATAAAGGCTACATCTCTTCTAGATTTCAAGTTTCTCTCACAGAGACTTTTTAACTCACACAATGTGTTAGGAGGCTTTGAACACACACTCTATATTTATAGACTCTCTATTAGGTCATCTTTGAAGTATGTATCATGAGATAAACCATCGCTTTGGATTAAATCCCCTTCAAAACGAACTTAAAATAAAACAAACATAGCCTTTTTCGTTCAAACGACCTCATGACTCGTTTGAACGACTTCAGCGGAAACTCTGCCATTTGAACGACTTCTCCACTCGTTCGAATGACTTTCCCCTGTTTTGAGCCGTAATCCTAACAATTTGAAGGACTTGGTTTTGATTTAAAGGATTTCATTTTCTTTATTCTTGGTACCGTCTTCTATCGGCAATTTCACGCAATTGAGCGATCCCTTGTTGAATGGAGTAATGCCCAAATGGGTTTAGTGTAGAAAGTTAGTTACATTAATAATATGTAAACTAGAGTGGAAAACAATATTTGTGTCGTAGGCACGTGCTTTTGAAGATGTAATATTTAAATTTAAACATTCTTATTTTCTCTATATTGTAAAAATGAAATAAATATTTTTAGCCATACTTCAATTTTAAGTTCTTTGATGTTGTAAAATCCTTAATATAGAAGGGCATCTGTTTATTGCATGTTGAAGGACAAGGTTGTACAAAATTATTCCCACTTCCACTAAGTTTTTATTTGTTATATGGTTTTAGGAAATGATTTGCAGGTGCCTTATAGTCTATAAAATAGGGAAATTGAAGCCCATTTTCTATAGAATTCAAAATACCGATTAATAAATTGTTTGTGAAATTGTATGAGTTTGGAGAGATTGATTAGAAAAAAAATGAAAAAAATATCTTTTCTTCAGTAGTAATTCTGGCAATTCAACCTAAGCCTTATTTGGTAGTGTCGTAGGCACGCCTCTAAAGAGGGGTAGTGCCAAAAGTACCCTTCTAAAGAGGTGTAGTGTCGAAGGCACACTATTTTAGATTTAGAAAAAGGGTATCCGTGGCATGACACGGGTTTACATGAGGTGACGCTATGTAGAAGAATAAATATTTTTTCATTTTCAACGCTTAGGTACAATCTCTCTCTCTTTCTTTCTCTCTCTCATCTTTACTGTTGAATCAAATTCCTTCATTGGGTAATCGAAGTCCTTCATTACTGAATCGAAGTTTGAGTTTAGCAAACTGATTATCACCATTGTTTCAATTACATTCGGTAGTCTAATGTATCCTCTAATTCCATCATTAACTTTAGTTAATAAATTATTAACATCTATGTGAAATTGGTGTACACATACTCATCATAATTTTTATGTTTCTCTTTATTTTGCAAAGAATTTGGCTACTTTGAATTCCCTATTATATCTTATACTATCAAAATTTGAGGTATGTTAAACTTTAATTCTATCTTCTTTACAGTGTTTTTGTCGCAACTCTCTGTCTTAGGGTTTGTATTAGGATTATCATTCATATTTTGTGGCTGCAGTTTGATTAAGGCCTTTGATTTGGCTTTTGATAAGCTAAAAAGTTATTATTGTGATAAAAAAAGATCTGTATGAAGGAAAAGTTGTAATGCTTTTATGGGATTTATACTTTGTGGCGTTTGTCGTATGTGGCGTCGTTTGCCCCGCGTGGCGTCAAAAAATTAATTAGTAAAACTCTTTCTTCAGCTAAATGCAACCTCTCTTTTCCACAATTGTTTCTCTCTACTCTATATTTCCAAGATGCATATGTTTTCAATCACCTTACCACCTGACTTCATGTAAAAACTACTCCAGATCCTTCTACATGGGGTACTCTCTTTCTCACACATACACATAATTGAGGCATATGAAATTGATGTATCAAAATTAGTGGGCTAAGTTACAGTTTCTTTGTTTGATAATTTAGAAGTATTATTGGAATTATATTTAGCGTTGATATGTTAGGTTAAGGCATGGTTAGTGTCAATTTTTTTTTGTAGACTTCTGTGTGAGGTGTTCTCTCTCATTCTGATATGTTGTCTTGATTCTTCGATCCTTATAAGCATGTTTGCCAGTGATCTCTCTCTCTCTCCTGCTTTTCTGCTTAATAAACTAATATAGTTGTCTTTTGCAAATTCTCAGAAAGTTGATTGCTTTCGTCTCTTGATTTAGGAGACTGATGACCTTCCTCATTTTTTCTGATTGTCGAATGTTCATATCTTTATGCAAAATCGGAAAGATAATTTCAATTTAGACTTAATTATTTTCATTATATAGGTATTGTGTTTCTAATTAGAGATTAGTATATAATTAATCTGTAATCAATTGATTTTGTTTCAGTAATTATTTGATATAAAGCATAATTGATTCCTAAATTTTGTAGGCCCTTGATCTTCTTGGTACTTCTGCGAATCGGTTCCGTGTTGGTGGAGCAATGAAAGATTACAGGTAATTAACCTTTATTTATACAATAGCTTTAGAGCTGTCTCTAACTTTAAAGTTTCACCCGACCCTCTATTTTGTAGTCTTAAATACAATCGGTTTGTTTATGTATGCCGAAATAGGTAATTGGATTTTGATTACAAAAATCAACATTGAATCACTCAATAGGTACGGTACTCTATGAAGTAGGAATGATAAGCAATTGTGTAAAAAGATTAGTTTAATGATATGATTGATTTAATCCCCAACTTTAGGACTCTGAATTCATCTTTATTTCCTCCAACCAACTGCAGGAATTCTCCCCAAATCAATTGCAGGATTTCTATTCTCCAATAAACTATGTGGTAATGTTCTTTATATTTATTCTTCCAAATAAAATGGTCATTTTTTATTATTTGTGCTTATGATCTTAATTGCTTTATGTTCTTATAATTAAATATCTTACTTTGGATCATTAGTGCTTATGATCAATAACCCTATTATTTGCTCGATTATTAGTCTCATGCATTCAATATTAGCTTAAGTTTGAGTATAATCAAAGCTTCATGGAATTAATACATTATTCACTTAGTCGCGAATCTAAAATAGTAACTCCTGTATATTTGTTGGAAAATGGTTGATGCAATAGGTAAACATACCCCATGACGGGTTAGATTTTTTAAAATTATTTTTGCACTTTACATTTAGGGAATAACCTTACGCTTTATAAATCTAGAAACACATCTTTATTGCACATGACCTCTCATTCAAGGTATATGAAATTAGTTGTCATTGTAAGATATCTTCTTTGATTTTGCTCTCTCTATCATCAATTTACGGTTTCCCCAATCTAATTTTGATTCATGATATCAACTTCATTCTTGAATATCTAGGTTTTGTGCATCCTGCTAAAATTTTGCGTCTAAGCTCCTTGGAAATTGTCGGCGGTATGCTATACCTCAGCACCAAGAATTTGTATTTTTTTAATGTTTTATTTCGTTATTCCACTTATAATTAGTACAGTTATAATAACTCGATGTTTGTCAAGGTTGTTGTAATATAGACTGGGACCTCTTTATCATCTCACTATGCATTTTGCATTTCAGGTATGAACTCATCATTTTTGTCCTTACTTCATACGTATATTATTATATTTGGATTTTTTCTACCAGGTTTCCTACATTACTTCATCTCGTTCTGATTTCAGCTCAAGTAAATACCTACCCACTCTCCTCCTCTTTTGGGAGAGTTTTTAAGTCACACTTTTGTTTTAAATCAAGGAAGTTTTTGGCCCTTTGTATAGTGAGATTTTGGAGCACCCCTTTCTCGAATGATAGATTTGAGAACACCCCTTTTTGAGTATAGAGAGATTTTAAAGCACCCCTTCTGATCCCTTTGTCTAACTCTAGCTCTCGCACTGGATTTGGAGTCTTAAGTTGTGAAGATGACTTCAAAGTCTTTTAGGAGTGAAATAACAAGATTTTCCCCCACTCCATCCAGTACGAATACCTGATGCAAACTTTGTGAAAAATACTATCTTAGCTTTAATACAACAAGACAATGCCTATGTCATTAACGAGAGCTTTTGAATCAAATTTGACCCATAATCCCTTTATCTACCACCTTTGACTTCATGGAATTTTACTCCTTATCGTTAAGTCATCAACGACAGCTTTTGAATCATACCATAATCCCTTATCCACCATTTTTGACTTCAAAGTATTTTAATCCATATCATTAAATCGGTCTTATTATAACATCAAATGGAAAGACTAACTTCATGGAAAAATAAAATAAAATGATTAGTGATCCATGGCAGTAAAACTAAAACCCCTATTAACAGATCCTATTTTGTTTTCCAGATAAGTTATCTTCTGCCTGTGAAAACAGTTCAGGGACCATCTTAAATCGGTTTTGATATCCAGCATGCGCAATTGTTCATATATTATTTGCTATCTTATAGATAGCCATTGTCTTTGATAAATTATATTTATTCCCCCTCAATTTATTTATGGGCTATCTCGCACAGTTAGGACAAAAAGTCATGGCCATCCATGAGTAATTTTAGCAAACCTGAGAATGTTTTTATACTTTGCTAGAGTGAAAGAGAATAGAGTTTCTCCCTACATGTTTTTTCTTATTTCATGTATAGATATGACGGTTTTCAGAGATCCTTCTGAGGAGAAAATTGTAGAGACATTTCTCAAGGAGGAAGAAGTGGAAGAAAGCAAAAGGAGTAGGATACTAAGTATTGTAAAGGGAATGGGTAAGCTTCATTCCTAAGAGTATTTTGAGTTTAATAATCTATTGCAATTTGACTTTTCTCTCTAAAGGTCGAAACTCCACTAGCTTTCTGAAACTTTTTTTTGATCTCATCAGCCCTCATATACCATTTTTGTAAGCCAGTCATTGAAGTTAGTTTTCAGACAAAGTATATATTTTTTTAATAAAATGTAAAATTCAAAAATTACCAATGATATAATCTTGCTGAAATTAACTTTTGGCTATATTTCAGGATTAAAATAGCTATACGGCTGACTACTACTTCCTCAAAAGTGTGAGGTACCTCTTTTGTGTTAACATGCATAATATTTGTACAGCCTGGGTTACAATCTTCTCATCAAATTACATAACAGTAAGCTGAGATTGAGTTGCAATCTTAACTTTGGTAATACCACCCTACTAATGGCCAACTTAAGCCCTGCTTCAATAGCATGTAACTCATGGACAAGAACTGAACAATTGACTATATTCCCAGCAACTACAACAATAGATTCCCCTTGGAAGTATCTAATGATAGCACCAAAACTATTTTTTTCACCATTAAAGGGACCATCACTTTTTATAAGATAGCTGGATCAGATCAGGGGGATCCCACTTTTAGTAGATAACATTCTTCATAGTAAATTGCATGTCTACATTCCATCTATCCATGAAGGCTTTATTAGAGGGGGCAGATACCAGTTGCGCATACGATGGTATGAGAACTTAAGTTTATAATGATAGATAAGAGATAGTATGACAAAAGACATTCAAACATTAGGTTCTCCATGAAACATATCTAAATGCACCCCTTATAAACGCATGATCTGCCTACTAGCATGCGATATTTTTCCTAAAATAGGTTATTAGAGATGGTCATAAGAGAATTGAAAAATAACAGTGGTATAGGCATTAAAGCTTGGGGTTGGCTGTGTTAAAAAAATAGTCTTTTACTATGCTTGAATTGCAAGCCATTGATCATGGGTTGAAAGGGGTTATTAGAGATGGTCACAAGAGAATCATTCTAGGTTTTGTCCCTTCAACTGCGATCAGCTATATCACTCAGCAATGTGAACCTACTGGGAAGCTAGGGCCATTACCAACTCTATCCTTTATTCTATCAGCCAACTGGGGTATTCTTACATTCACCATATTTTTAGGGATAATAACAATATGGTTGATCACCTCGCTAGCTTGCTTACAATTTTGAATTTTTTGGGAGTTATTGCCTAATACACTATTTGCTACTTTACATGAACTTATAGATGTTGATGCTGCAGGCAAAATTTATTACAGAATTATCAATGCTTGAATTGTGGAAGTGGTTAGTGATGCCCTTATCAACTACTGTAAAACTGGTTAGGTTTGGGTGTGAGGCCTGCACTATAAAAGAATTTGCTGCTGAGGTGAAGAAGTTTTCTTTGATTGGAGCTGAAGGCATCCATATTCTTTTAAGTACTACATCCATGAGATCTGTTTATTGTAATCTATATTCTGGAGCAGATTTGCTATGTTTTGTTTAGAGTAGGAGAATGGGTTTAGGCTGATGGATGGCTACGTTGTAACATTTCCTTACTGCTGCAGCTTGAAAAGGTACTACTTTTGTGATGCCTGGTCCCTCTACTTCTTTTTATTATGCTTACAATTTTGGTGTTGAGTTTAGAGTAAGAACTCAAGCTCTCTCAACGTTGTCTATAAAGGGCACCAATCTTCATATAATGATGATTACATGTTCTACATATATAGGGTGAGTTGAGCGAGTTGCAGAAGAAGATCGAGGAACTTGAAAGAAGGAATTTGGAGTAACAAAATGAAAGTAAATCAAGTTTTAAAAAGGCAGAAGAATTACAATCAAGAATATCCCAATTTCAAGAGAGAGTTAAAAGGTAGCAAAACTTACATAAAATAGGTTTCTTCAAACTAATTATTTTATGGCTAACAATTTTTTTGATTAGCTGTCTTTAATTTTCTTAATTCAGATTAGAAGTAAATTTTCCCAACTTGGAATCTGTGAGCCAAGTTCTTCATCAGGAAGCTTTGGATGCATCAACAAATGAAGACATTTCTGAAGAAGTAAAGATGTGAGTATCACCACTACATAAATACAAAAAATGTTTATTCTATGAAACATACAACAATATTCTTTTACTTTTTCCCCTGCAGTTACCAATATGTAAGTGAATAAGCTGTTATTATTTTTAACAAATTTACACCAACAAACAAAAAAGATTCCATATTTTCAAGACCGTGAAAAATTACCTCACTTTCGTCCAGTCATTTATTTGAAAGTTGACTTAAACTAAGCCTTTTTTGTTTAATTTGTAGGGGGATTCACCGTTTTGGCTTCGATTTTGAATTTTATTGTGATAATAGTGCTTTAAAAGACTCTCATCACTTGTAAAACTTATCTGGCATGTACAAAGATTGAAAAGGTATGGATCCTTGATTGCAATTATCTTTAGTGTAATTGTGTTTTATGATTTTCCATAAGCTTACTGTGTATTTTGTCTTATAAGTAAACACTGGAATTGATAACAATTGTCTGCGCTCTGGGAAGAGTTTCTTATTGCATGCACAACTTCTTTTTATGGCATGATGTTCAAGACCAGAACAAATCCTTAGATGAAGATGACAATTATACATGGCAATGCCTAGATGGAAGAACTTGAATATTCTGAACAATGTTATGCTTCCTTAATAAGGTAGTGTTAAACCAATAGTTGCCTAGATGGAGAAAATCGTCATGATGGTTGTTATTTAATGTTTGACCATCAAAAAGAGGCGAAGAAAAAAGACATTAAAGTCGGTATTCAGACTTTATTCGAAAAGTTTTGCCTGCATCTTTAGTCTTAGAAACATTTCATGTCCTCCTATTTTCGTCTCCCAAGAAGGAAAAGTGAGTTATATATCTATTCATAAAAATGTTGTACTTTCCATGATAATTATTTAAATGAGTTCATCTTATGTACTTTTTATGAATATTGTGGTAGTTTCCATTATGAAATTAGGCAGCCATGAATTATTCCCATAAATTCAATATTATGGGTTGCATTTCTAATGACTCGGTTAACATACTGGTGTGATTTCAATGTTTATATGAGACACGTTATATTGTTGTTTTATACAATGATTGTCCCCGAATATATTTTAGAAGAGTGCAATTGTTGATAACATTATTGTTAACGTTTTACTACAAGATAAAGATAAAGAAATTCGAGTTTTGATATACTTTGAGAGGATACATTTTGGAGACTGCCCTTGGGAATTTATAAACATGCTCTATACATATTATCTAGCATTTTCAACTCATATTAGCATGTAAGTGGCTTAAATTTTCTCACTTAATCCTCTCATAACTCACTCTCTTTATATCCCCTTTTAACTCATGTCTAAAGTATTCCATGACAACGGTAACTCCTCCCCTTTTATGGTTGTTAAAAGGTAACTCCTCCTAATCTTAACTAAAAAAGTTTACCCATGATTGTGAATATTAATTTGTAACTCACAACCACACCATTTCTCTATTAATTTCTCTTAACTAATAATTTATATAATAATTATCAAAAATTATAACATTTGTAACTCACAACCACAGACCCTATATAAGTCCACTTTTTTCCTTCTTCCACATCTATCATAACCAACATTCGTGTACCTTTGTGGTAATTCTTTATCTCTCAATTCCATGTATAATATTATTCTACGTTTAACATTTTTCCTCTCTAAAACTAAATTAAAATCACTTGCTTATACATTTTCTTGCAGATCCAATAAGGTTATGAATTTTGTATAGTGTTCTTATATTGCAGAACTTCACCACGAAAGAATATGCTGGAAAATTAAAGTTTTGATAGTACGATTATGACACGTCGTTGATTATAAACATAAAAACGAAATCAAAAGTATTGATATGATCGTGGATCGTGATGGATGAAAAGGCCGGTAATATTTTTGTTCTCTTATTAATTTTATTATTTCTAAATATTTGTTTCTTTGATAAAAAAATTCCAAGGAGAACAAATTCATGCACGAACACCATCCAACCAATTGCTCAAGTTCAAGAAGAAACTAAAAGAAAGACGAGTTTATTACTTCTATAAGTTCAGTGTCGTGGAGCTTTCAGATCGAGTTCATATTTCATATCGTCCAATCAATCGTACTTACCAATTAAGTTTTGACTGGACAACAACGTCTAAATTAGCCCATGGATCAAAGAAGTTTCCAAAGCAAACGTTCGCATTAATCGATTTTGAGGATGTTCATAAACGGAATAATGATAATACAATTCTAGCAGGTATTCACTACAACCCAACTTTACAAAATCATTTTTATCCTAAATTTGTTCTAACAATCTATGCTTTCAATTTCTAGATGTGCAAGAAACATTAAACTTTTGGTTGAGCGTCACTTATTTTACGAATGCATATGGCAAAAAAGTAAAGAAACTAATCATAAATATAAAAAATGAAAGGTTAGTCAAATTGAAATCAAATTATAAATTTATATTAATTCAAAATGCTTAATAATATGTTTATATCTGTTTTTTAAATATTTAGGGGTATTTTACAAAAAGTAAAATTAAGAGGTACTATAGTAGACCGCATACCCATCTTTAGTTGAAAAGAAATTGGTCAAACTATTGCCACAGTGACTTCGATGACCGTACAATAATATTTACGTAGATCAACTAAATAATTTTAATAAATAAAAATTGTACTTTAATAAGCTTAACATTTTTCTTATCTGCAGGTACTTACCAATTATCATTAACTACTACAATAAGGGTGTATTTCCATGATAACTATTGGAATATCTACAAAATTGAGTTAACTTTGTGCTTAGATGTCCAACCGTTGCTTAATTTGATTAGTTTTAATGAAAATTGTCTTACTATTTAATTTGCAGTCTTTAACAAAAATAAATTTTAGAGTTTCACTAAGTTGTGTATTGTGGTTTTTTTGGTTTAGATTAAATGAAGATCCATGACTTTACCCCTAAAATATGATTAACGTTCCTATGTTGAAGTAGTATGAGCAATTTATTAAAGCTTTGCAACTCTATCCATGCCAAGTAAATAAGTTAAGATTACCTTTATCGACGTTTAGATTTCCAAGACCTTCACCTTGGGATAAACTTTGATGTTGTCATTTTATTGATAGTTTACCCTTATTGTTTAGTTGGATACTCAAGATGATCTAAGAAGATCTGAAGAAGACACTGAACAATTCTATTCGAACAAAATTATTTCTGTTCGAATAGATTTCTGCCTAATGGGTTTTATTCGAACAGATTTATTTTTGTTCGAATAGATTTCTGCCTGATGGGTTCTATTCAAACAAAATTATTTTTGTTTGAATACATTTCAGGCTGATCAGTTTTATTCGAATAGACTTATGCCTGCTCGAATACAAATCAGCCTGATCAGTTTTATTCGAATACAAATTATGTGTATTCGAATACATCTTTTTTTATTCGAACAAAAACTTGTTCTGTTCGAACAGATGCGCGATTAAGCCTTTTTCCTTTTGGCGGTGATTGTATTTTTGAGGATTATTTTGCCTCAAGATACATTTTTTTAGTATTTTAGGTTCCCTAGTATATAAATGGGGCTTAGGTTATTTCTTAGGTATGTTAGATCTGAAAGAGTTCTGAGAGAAACCTAGGGTTTGAAAGATTTTCTTCTTGTAATTACTTCGTTTAAAGTAATTGAATTCTTTATTTTTCTAAAACCGATTAGTGTTCTTCGTATTTCTCTACTGACACAAGTTTCTCAATTGTATTGTGGATTACAAGAACTCATACATTATTCATATTATCTATCATTATTAACTTAAGCAACCGTGTGTAGCATATGATTATAACTTAGTATCTAATAAACTTTAGGGGATATGTCTAAGAAACCCAATAACTAAGTGTAATGTCTTTTTTAAACAATCAAATGAATTACATGACTCAATCTGTATTTTTCAATTTTCTGATTTGTTGCGGTGTAATTCAAGATTTGTAATTAATAATTTCGCTTGAATTTCATTTGTTTATATGATTGCGTTGCAAATTTCATTTGATTTCATTTAATTGAATGTGATTACTAGTATTCGACATTCTAGAATTTTGTACCATTGATTGGTTCTACTATACAATTTTTTTCAAATTATGTTTCTTCATATTTTCAGATTGATTAACTTATATGATAAATGATTCCGTTGATGCAAATTTGTTAAAAGTCGTCGGTGACGAATCTCTACCAAGGCTGCACGTGAATGTACATGAGGTGCTTGTTTCAAAACTCTTGAATGTTGTTTTGATACTTTGTTGATGGACTTCGCATATGAAGGTCGACAAATTGATACTGTTGAGGTTGCGTGTTTGTATTATAAATGATTTGATATAGGGGAAATGCTTCTCCACAAAGGTACACAATTTTGCGAAGAGGAAGAGAGTTGAAGAGTATAAATCTTTACACTCTGTTGTTGCGCAATGGTATATCCAAAAAGAACCTAGGGATAAATCTTGATACAAGTGAAATAGATGGGAATAGAAGATCGTCTAAAAAGTGTAATGTAAAACAACTAAGAAAATTAATTGGAATAAGAAACCCGATAAATTTGGTGTCACAAGTTTCTCTAATGTGCATAACCACAACCTTGTCTCTCCGCGCAGCCATCATCATATGAAGGTTAATCAATTTTTACCTAACAGTGGCATTTGAACTACACCACATTTTATTAAGCAAGGTACCAACTTTGTTTCTAGATAAAACATTCTGCAAATGAGACTGTTACAACCACAAAGCCATAAAGTAATAAGGATCGATTGTTAAGGGGTGATACACAAACATCAATAGAGTGGTTGAAGAAAAAACAAGTCGAAGCCATATGTTTTAATTTGATTACCAATTGGATGATGCAAACATGAAACTCAATTTCTTTTAGAAAAATTGATGGTCTAGGTTTGCATACAAGCATTTAGGGATGTTGCCACCTTTGACACTACGTACCGGACAAATATTTACAAAATATCATTTGCTCCATTCACCAGTGTTAGCAACCACTGCCAAACCATCCAATACGAATGTGTTCTATTAAGGAACATGTAAGAGTATACATTTACTTGCTTATTTTATAAATGGTTCAAAATCATGAATAATAAACATCCCAATGCCATTATCACTGATCAAGATATTGCAATTAATGTTGGTTGTTATACTATTTTTTATTTTTTTCTCAAGAAAAAATAAAAGATAATCGCATTTAGGTCCTGCATAATAATAACAACACCTCTAAAATTGTACTATGTTAGAAAAAAAACAAGTACATCTTTTCTCATCCATGACACCATATCCACCAAACCTAATACTTCGCCTTTAGCCTCTCCAGCTTCCACCTTAGAAGCTTATCGTATGTCTTTCTCGTCATCCATATATGTATATCGAACTGTCGAGTCTCTCTTACAATTTGTTGAGCCTCTATATCTTTTGCAGAAGCTTTCCATGAACCGCAAATGTGTATTGTAAAACTGGTTGGTTCATCCCTTTCATGAACTTTTGAAATTTATATATTGCAGTACATGGGTGGCAGAAATGATATCATATCTATGTGCATCTTTCTGATTTCAATTGTCATTTTCTTTTCCTTAGGGTCTGCAGATATAGCAATCCAAACAATGAATCCTACTAGTGTGTCTAAAATGAATATATACTCGGTTAGAGCATCCACAACAGCTTCCCTTTACTTATTTTAGGGAGGCAAAAAAGTTAAAAATGTTTTTACAGACTCCTTAAATTTGAAGATTCCATATTTTTGCACTTTTTCTCCTCAACAATAGGGAGCAGTGAGAACATCTAGTGTAGGCTCCCTATAGTTAAAATAAAGAGGAGAAAGTGCTAAAAATCAAGTTTTTAGCCTCCCCAAGAGGGTAGTTATTTTGGGTTTCAATACTCTTTCTCCTCAACAATGAGGAGAAAATATATTTTGGGTAGCCACCTAGACAACTTTATTATGTGGGAAACTTTTTTATAACTAGAATCTATATCTAAAAGTGCTTGAAAAAGTTAAAACTACTATTTTTAACTTTTTTTCTTCTTACACATCATACTTTTCTTTTGACATGGAGTAGTTTTTGAGGAGTTTATTTTTTGACTTTTTCAAATATCACTTTCCAACTCATCTTGCTAGCTATACTTTAGCCAGGCTACACCTGATATTCTAAGTTACATTTAGGTAGCTACATAAGTACTTTAATTACGTGAAAAGTGGTTCTCCTACTTTTCTAATAAAAAGTTACTTAACTCTATTTTTTAGGATGTTTGTTAATGTAAAACATGAATTTAAGGTTTACATGTCACCACCCCTCCCTATCTTTCAAGGAGGCTGTTGTGGATGCTTTTAATAGATTATACCGAGAGATCAAATTTATCTTCATTTAAGGAGACTTTGTATAGACAGGGAACTTTTTTGCTAGTGTGGCTTCACATTTCTTATATTACCTAAGAAAATAATGAGTTAAGTTCTTTAAGTTCCTCTCCGCGCTGCATTTCCATCATTTTTTCTTTCTAAATTGTATCACTTTTATGTCTGGCATCCGACCCACGGGCTTGAAGATTTTTGGCCTGAAAATCCATGAATATCTCGAATGCTTCCCTTCTCAATTTGTGATAATACGTCTGCAAACTTATCCTTGATGGATCTTTCTTTTCCATTTCTTCTGTCATTAAGCATACTTTTGTTAACGCTTCAATCGTTCATGTACCTCTTTTTATGGCATGCATTTTGATGTAGGCCAAAAATATTCTTATAGTAACGTGTTTTCCAGAAGGAGAATATTCGCCAATACTATTCATAAGGAAAATGCAATAATAGGCTAAACAAACAAGATTTTATGTAAAAAACTTAATAGAATCTAATTAAAACTATGACCTCGGGGAGGATGTTGATGTAAAATCTAGTATGTTGCTAGTTATTATAAGTTTTGGAGTGATAGTAGAGTTAGGAAGTAAGGATAGTAAAGTTGCGGATTTGAATAATATATTATTTGCCTGTATTTATAGTAGATACAAGTAATTTACAAAAAAAAAAAAACAATCTCCTATTTCGGGGGGAGTGGGCAAACTTTGTAGATCTCTAACAACTCTTTCTTGACCAGGTACAACGGCTACTTTTGGTAGGTCGAGGACTTATGGTAGCATCTCGATTACTGCTTGTCTTCGACTATATAATACTGATTATCTTCGAATATGTTATGTCGGCTTATCCTTATCGAATCTGGGAAATATACTACTACAATCGCCTCATTCTCGACAAAAGTACTTGTAGTTTTGTCGAGAAGAAGTTGGAATTCGAAAAGGTTGCCGATGTTTAAAATTTTCCTGATGTCATTTCCGAGGTCAAATTGAAGTGAATCCAGGTCGTGTCATTCCCGAGGAGTAATTAATGTTGTACATTAAATCTGGCAGTTGCAAGGCGGTATAAATAGGGGGTTTGAAGAAGCATTTTTTGGTGGTTGATTGAGAGGATGCCACCCCAAGTGTGGCATAGTAAGTTGTTAGAGGTTGAAGACGGTGAACAATCTGAGGTAAAGCTCTGTTCCAAACCGGGTATGTGGTATCCTTCAATTGATGTTTTCATGGTGTAGAGGGTGGAGGAAGTTGGTGGCAGAGAATGTTTGCATGCTTGGGATTTGTGTGGTTCAATATGCATTGCTGAGGCTAATGAAGTATATTAGATTGGGGGATAAGGGGTTATTATTCGTAGTGAAGACAAGGGATGTGTTGGCTGGTTGGGCGTCTAGGGATCTTGTCGAATGAAGGAGGCTTCTTGCAATTTTCTGCTGCCTTTTATCTGTTGAGGCAGCTCTTTGTAAATGTTTTTTGACTTGAGATTCATTGAGTTTCTTTAGGATATCGTTGCCCCTACTTCCAGAGATAATGTCAGATTCTGGTAAAAAGATGCAATAATGTCAGATCCTGGTAAAAATAAGTATAGAGCAATTAGTTCTTCAAGTCGAATGTAAAGATAGTAGTGTAGTTTGATGTAATGTTGTCGAATGTAATATGTTATAGCTTTTCGAAGAAATAAAGTTATTTGCTTCAACATCTGCTTGTGTATAATTTTTTTTTTGTCGAATATATGTATATATTTTTTATCGAACTAAAATGTGAGTAAAGTGATTGTTGGATGGTATAAACAGCTCGAAGTATAGTTGACTGAGTAGGTTCAAGAACGGATTTCGAGGTTGATTGATTTGACTGCTAGAAATGTAAAGTTCCAAGGTAAAATAAATGTTTCTTACGTTGACTTGGACCATGGTGGGCTATAAATATATGTTGTTTTTGGAAAGGTGAGAGTTGTATCTTTAAGAAATGGTGAAGATGAGATATCAGGTGTGTAACGAGGTGTACAGTCGTGTTCAAACGAAGTATTAGGAATTATATAATCGGTACATCGGCTTTCGGAATGCCAATGTTCGCTTGGAGGATCCTGTGGAACCAAACTATGAAGGTATGAGCGAGGCAAAGGCGAGGATGTTGAAGAGAATTTCTAGTTTTGATGCCAATTATAATATTGGAGTCCTCTGGAGCGTGTAAGTTACATGTGAACTCGTACGAAGGTGCTGATTAGGAAAGAAGATGATGTTGATGTTAGGAGTTTGTAATTGTGAGTTGTAGGAGAAGTATATGTAATGGTCGAATTGTAGTTGAAATGAAATGAGAATATAATTTGATGTCAGAATGCAGATGTCGATATTTTGTTTTAATGAAATTGTTATCGAATAAATTTTTGTCTTGTTAAAATTGTGGAATATAGCAAGAAGTTATTCGATGTATTTGAAGTCGCTGGAATTTTGAAAATATATCAGATTTACTGAGATGTTGCCGTAGATATAGGGATTTCTGAATGAGTTTAAAATGTGCGGAGGTAGTAAAAGGTTTAAACATGGCAAGGTGTTGTCCTATAAGTACAAATTTGAAGTACAAGGAAGACGATGTACATCGCTTGTGTGACAAGATAGGTTGTGCTTTGTTGAGTATGAATGTGTCAGATAAAATTCTTCGAGATATGGAAGGATTAGAGCAACAATGTAGGGGTGTATTGTTTATGAGAAGGCAGATAGTCAAAGACTTCGATAAAAGATGTATAAAGCATTATGTTCGAGCTCTCGAACGGTCGTAAAATGGTGCGATAAACAGTTGTATGGGGTCTATAAATAGTTCAGAGGTGGGCGACTGTTTACATTTTGTAAACTCTAAAAAAAATCTCTCAAGTGTGAATTACTTGTATTCGTCTTTGGATTTGTTGGAAGCAATTAGGAAGGAGGAGATCAGTGTTCTGATTGTGAGAGCAAAGCAGGCGAAGGAAAGAGATACAGAAGCAGCGCGTAAACAAGGTTAGTATTTTGTGATGTTTTTGTTGTTTTGCGATTGAATGTTTACATAAATCTGTAGAGATAGGTATTGTTAAAGTATTTGTAGAATGAATTTGAAGGAGTACAGGTGGTAGAGAAGATTTAACTATGTTAGGGCTTGATAAAAAATCGCAATTGTGATCGTTGTAGGTTAATTTGTTGGTTGCAATGGAGTCGTAATGGTAAATAAATGGATTGGGGTGCGAGAGATTTGCGTAATTGGTGGTAAAGGGTGGAGAGAGTATGGTTCGTGACGCGGTGAGGATGGCGCAACTGTAGGGGATCTGTTGGGCTTCGGCGAGATTGTTGGGGGTTTTATTGCTGAAGGAGTTTTGATATGGCCATAATTTGTGCCGGAGAAAACGATATCCATAGTTTGAATAAGAGGGGTTTTGACGAGAAACAGGTAAAGCATCTTCGAGAACTAGCGAGATTTCTGAAATTCAACCAAAATTCAAATTAATAGAGTTATCGATGTTTATGACTTTAGAAAAGAAATATTTCAAATTGCATCGAGAACTGAATGTAGTAAGATGTAGCTGTAAGTAATGATAGTAGATCAAATGTTAGTTATATGAGAATGATGTGTTGGAGAGTAATCTCGACAACTATATGAATATGAGCATATGAACCTATGGACACATATATATATATATATATATGTATTAAATATGATAGATACTAACTGTGGTAAAAATATGGAATCTGATTTACAGGTCCTTAAAAATGGCTGAACCAAATAAAATCGATGATAAATATATATATGAGAATCTTCAAGATGTAGAGCCTCTAATGATTGATGTAACTACCTGTGTACAACAGCTGGGGGGTAGATATAGGGTGGGTTTGAGTAGTGTCATTTTAGTTGGTATCGACCAGCTTAGGGTGGTACCTAGGATTGTTGAGGTATCTGACGAGAAGGCCATCAAAATAGGCATAGATCACGAGCCACAGGAGAGTGATCGAGAAGGTAGTGGGGGTGGGGAGGAAGATGTGGAGAAGGGCGAGGAGGCCTATTATAGAGAGGGTCCAAAGATGAAAGAAAATTTTGAGATTAAAGAAAAAGTACGGTATTCTTGGATATATTAGGCTAGAGGAGTACCAGTACGATATGATTGACCAGGAAATACCCTTGGATGGGATTCTGGTTCATCGAGAATAAATTAAGAAAAGGTTGAAACTTCCCCTTCTAGCTGACCAGAAAAGGTTGATGAACTTTTTTGATATAGCACCTCGTCAGTTCAATCTAAATGTATATGACCGTTTTAGGGTATATGGGGTGATAAACGGTCGACTTAAGGCAAGGGGGAAGGAGCTAATCACAGTCGATGATATATGTGTGCATTATACACTTAAGATGAACCCAAAGAAATTAGGTTACTGGTACTTGGCAAGGTTTCTTAAAAGACCATTGTTTTATGATATGGTATTAACTGGAGGGCGATACAGCGATGAACGTTTACTTGTCTCTAGGAAATATGAGTTCGACAAGAAGGAACCTGGGGAGCCCTTAAAGAGAAAGGCCTTTTACTTAGGTTTGTGGTTAGGTAATGTTAATTGTCGATACTTTAAGGAATGAATGTTATGTGAATTGCTTGCAACTATTTTGTTGTCTATATGCAGCTTTGAAGGAGGTTGATAGGAATTATGAAGTGAAAGAAGAATTGTACAAGATCAGGAAAGATTCTTTGGTAGGATCGACAATCTGGTCATCGACCAAGATCGTGTGAGTACCCTTTTCCAAGAGGCCAAGCTAAAGAGGTTGAGGACAAAAAGTGTTAAACTATCTGTTATCGACGGTAAAATGTCGGCGAAAAGCAAGAGGGCTGCAGAGGCGAATATGCCACTGGAAAATCATTCCTTGGCTGGGTACACGACTGATACCGAGATAGACACGATATTCGAAGAAAGCTTGGGAAAGAATAAGAAGAAAAGAGTAGCGAGCCAAGCTGTGGCTCCTTTACTTTCTCCGAAGAGGAATACTCGACGATCGACAACTGAGGAGGAGATGAAGATCGTGAATCCCGAGCTGTGTCAGATGAACGTCTGCCTTTAGGTGCGACAAGTGTACTCCCAAAGAAGAAAGGGATCGAGTGGTGAGACGTCGAAGGATAGATTCATCAAAGAGTCTGAGACTGAAGTCTAGAGAACGATAAACTCTTATATGTCTAGGAGGGATGCGTTGAAGGTAGAATTGGATGACTGTTTGGTAGGGACTGAGAGCTTGATTACTTTCCTTAGCAAGGGCCATCGAAACATGTCGAATGTGAAAAATTTTACTGCTTTGCTTCGATTAAAGAAACTGGTAGGTCACTCAAATACTCAATTTATGAATGCAATGTAGATTAAGAAGTTGCTGACGGAAGCCAAAGGTCGCATTGTGGGTAGTAGTGATCTGGCAAATCAAGTTCTGGCGTATAAAAATATAAAGAAAGATTTGACGAGGAAGAAAGAAGCTCTAATCGAGGAGAAGAAGGGACTGAATGCAAACTTGAATACCTATAAGCTGGAAGCGCGAAAGGCGAGTGAGGCTGCTCTTCGTGAAGCGAAGAAAAAGTCATAAAAGGAAAAAGAGGATCCTCTTGCGCTGCTAAGAATAAACTTCAAGAAGGATGCGAGGGAGCAAATTGCCGATACGCGGAGGGCGATGGAGCAAGAACACGGTAAGATTTTGGATGAGGTTAGGGCTCAGTTATAAGGGGAGAAGTTAGAGTGATGTAGACAAGTGAGTGCCCACTTTTTTGGGCAGTATGAGGAGCTGAAGGTGAGGAAGGATTATTACAAGGGTTTGGTTAAGTCTGGTGGTATTGTATTCAAAGATTCATATGCAGAGGACGATACTCCAGAGGTTCCCAAAGTTCCTAATGGGACCAAAGTCGTCGATGGTGTAGTGATGATGGAGACTGATGGGTTACGTTCTGGGGAGTTAGCAGAGGTATTCACCCTGGATGGCATTGTGAAGGTGGACGAAGTAATCTATCATCCTGTAGTGTAGAAGAATTTTCAAACCTGTATTTGTTTTTATTTTTTTTAGAATTGATATAAAAATGGTCGATGAGACCGATACAATTTTAATTATGTTATATGATGAATGACGGTGATTTATTTTTTGGAGAAAATGTATTTGATAAACTTGATGCATATATTTTGTAAATTATGCTGAAGTATTAGATTTGATAAAGTGATTTTTATCGAACGTTATTGTAAGTCATAGCAGATAAGTAAGGAACGCTTGTTGGTGTGATAAGTAAACGATGGCCATGAAATGGCAAGTAATGAGCATGAGTACCAGATGTATATCCTCAGTTGGGTATCTGGATTTTGATTTGAAAAGAATAAGAGTTGTTTATAGTTTGTTCGATAAGTAAGGAATACGAAGTAGAATATCCTGTAGTTGGATAGTGTTCGTGTAAAATTGAAGGATAGTCTGGATGCATATTTATAAAGTATGGATAAGATCAATCGAAGATTATACAGATGGTTGACTGTCTGATGCATACGTATTAAGTATGGATCAAGGGAAAGTCAAGATAGTAAAAATTAATTGTCTGAGGCATACTTATAAAGTATGGGTTGCGATCAAATTAATATAGTAAAGACGTTTGATTGTCTGATGCATACTTATTAAGTATGGGTTAAGATAAAATCAAAATAGTAAAGATGATTGATTGTCTGAAGCATACTGATTAAGTATGGGTCGAGATCAAGTCAAATTAGTAATGATTATTGATTGTCTAATGCATACTTATCAAGTATGGATCGAGATCAAGTCAAAATAGTAAAGATGATTGATTGTCTGATGCATACTAATTAAGTATAGATCAAGATCAAGTCAAATTAGTAACGATGATTAATTGTATGATGCATACTTATCGAGTATGGATCGAGATCAGGTCAAAATAGTAACGAGGAAAGTGATAATAAAGATTGTTTATTTGAATCGATGTAAACGGTTACAATGTTTATCTGTAAAACTATTTTAGTTGGGCTGCATTCCACAAATATTTGAGGTGTATTTCGTCTTTAGTTACCAGCCAGTAAGTTCCACTATCTAATTTGTTACTGACAATGTATGACCCCTTCCAGTTTTCTGATAACTTTTCAGAATTCTTAGGCTGAGTATTATCTTGGATCCGTCGAAGAACAAGTTCTCCAATACCAAATTTTCGTTTTTAAATTTTTTTGTTGTAAGCTTTTTTCAATGTGTCATGGTATTGTCTCAAGTTTGTAATGGCTTTATCTCGGGTTTTTTTGATCCAGTTGAGGTTGTAGAGTAGACCAAGTTCATTGTCTTCATCTAGGACTTTCTTTCGGTTACTTGGTAGGTCGAGGTCAGAAGGTATTACTGCCTCATTACCGAAGGCCATCATGAACGGAGTCCAGTATGTTGAAACTCAAGGAGTGGTTTGGTAGGCCCAGAGAACGTTGAGTAGTTCTTCGACCCATCTGCCTTTCTTTTTATTGAGACGCTTGAGTAAACCTAATTTGATATTTTTGTTAATGGTTTCGGCTTGTCTGTCGCCTTAAGGGTAGTATGGTGTGGATGTTGATAGCTGGATTTTATATTTATGGAGGAAAACAAGTACTTTTGCACTGATAAATTACTTGCCATATTCGGAGCGTATTATTTGTGGGCAGCCTAACCTGGTGATTATGTGCTCCCAAAGGAACTTGATAACTTCATTTTCATCGGTATGGCATAGAGGAATTACTTCGACCCATTTTGTGAAGTAATCAATGACGACTATGACGAACCTTCTGTTTCCCGATTCTGGATGGAAATGTCCAATGATGTCGATTCCCCATCATTTGCACGACCAAAGGACATTGCTAATATGCAAGTCGAGGGCTGGAATTTTGATGTCTTGAGCATGGATTTGGCATTTGTAGTATTTACGTACAAATTCTTCACAATCTTGTCTCATCTTGGGCTAGTATAGTCCTTGTGCGAATGCCCGCTGGGCTAATGATCTTCCTGAAACGTGTGCGCCATAGATACCTTCGTGAAGTTCTCTAATTTTGATATGGGCTTGTTTTCTGAGAGATACATTCGATAAGTGGTCTTCCTCCGGTGAGACCATATAAGACTTTACCTTGAACTGTGAATTTAGGATACTTGGCCAAAAGTGAATGCGCTTCTTCCTTGTTATTTGGGAGGATGTTGGAGTTGAGGTAGGCATAAAATGGTCTTCTCCAGTATTTAGGGTCTTCATTTTCAGCAATGGTGATCTGCACTGTTGACAGTATATTAAGACTGGAGTGCTCGATGATTTCGATTTCTAAAGACCTTTTCTCACAATTCTCCAGCATGGTAGCGATGTAAGCTAATGCGTCGGCATACCAATTTTCTTATCGAGGTAGGTAAGAGATCGATGCGTTTTTGAATTTGTTCATCTTTCCTTTGACCAGGGCTGCATAATCAACAATTTTTCCCTTTGTGCGAAATGTCATGTTGTAATGATTTGCCATGAGTAAAGAATCGATGTAGACTGCCAATTCTTCTACTCTGAGTGTGAGTGTGAGATATAGACCGTGAAGGATTTCTTTATATTCGGTCTTATTATTGGTGACATAAAAGTTTAGCTTGATAGCTTTCTCGATGCGATGATTGGAAGGTGTAACGAGGACGATGTCAATCTCTGATCCTCATGGTCCAGCTGATTCATCTATAAAAAGTTACCAACCCGAGCTTTTGGACCATACGTCTGGCTCTGCAATTGAGTCATTTGTGAAGATTTCATTGAGTTCTTCCCAATCGGGGTCTTTGATAGGAAAGTCTGCCAAAAAGTCAGCTACTGCATATCCCTTGACAAATATATGTGGTTCGAAGGAGATATCGTATTCGCCAAAGAAAATAGACCATTGCTGAATTCTTTAAGATTTTTCATTTTTGGAAAGTACTAGTTTGAGGGGATATTTGGTGATGATTTTGATGTGATGAGCTGGAAAGTACAGACGAAGTTTTTGAGAATTATAAAACAAGGCGAGTAGTTATTTTTCTATTATTGTGTATCTTTTTTTAGCAGGCATGAGTGTCTTGCTGATGAAGTAGATTGGTTTTTCTACTCCTTCATCTTCTTGAATAAGGACATAAATAATAGAATCTTCAGTTGTGGATAAGTACATCGTCAGTGTTTTGCCATCAACTGGAGTATTCTTGATAGGAGGACTTCCCAAGTATTGTTTAAGATCTTGGAAGGCTAACTCACAGTCAGGAGTCCAAATTATCTCCTTATGTTGTTTCTTGGAAAGTGTAGTTGGATTTCCACGAAGAAGGAGGTAAAGGAGTTTGCATCGATCAAATGACTTGGAGATGAATTTGTGAAGAGCGGCGATCTAGCCTACAAATATTTGGACATCTTTCTTTGTTCGCAGAGATGGCATTGGGATGAGTGCTTTGATTTGTACAGGGTCAATTTCGATTCCCCTTTTGCTGACCAGATGTCCTTGAAATTTACCAGATGCGACTCCGAATTGGCATTTCTCTGGATTGAGTTTTATCTGGTATTTGCGAAGTATTTCAAAGATGGTTTGGAGGTTACTGGAATGATCTTCACACTTTAAGCTTTTACTGATCATATCGTCGATGTAGACTTCCATGATTGTCCCTAGGTGATCTTTGAACATTTTAGTGATAATCCTTTGGTAAGTAGCTCCTGCATTCTTTAACCCAAAAGGCATCATTGTATAACAGTATAGACCTCTTTCAGTAATAAAAATTATTTTTTCTTGATGAGCTTCGGCTAGTGCAACTTGATTGTAGTCGGAGGCTGCATCCATCATAGAAAGAAGTTTGTGCCCTGCGACGGAATCGAGGAGTTGCAGAATTATTGGTAGCAGAAAACTATCCTTGGGCATAAACTTGTTGGGTTCTATGAAGTCAACGCAAACCCTGATCTTTCCATTTTTCTTTGGAACTGCTACGATGTTAGAAACCCACTTTGGATACTTGGCTTCGCGAATAAATCCTACCCGAAGGAGTTTATCAATTTCTTTGTTCACTGCATCGCAGTGGCGGGGAGCTAGGTTACATCATTTTTGTATGACAACTTTACTGTCTTGAAAGAGGTTGAGTTGGTGGCACACGATTGACAAATTAATACCAGACATCTCTTGGAAAGTCCATGTAAATATGTCAATGTTTTTCTTAAGTAGCTGGGTCATGGTTTCTTTTTCGCCAGTTGATAGCTTGGAGCCGATGAAGGTGTGATGCCCTGGATCATCGAGTTCAATAGATTCGATTATTTTGATGTCATGCTGCTCGAATGTGTTGGGCATTTCCTGTTGTAGCTACTATGCTTTGAGAAGTTCTGCGGTATGAGTGTTGGTGGTGGTATTCTCGCACATACGTGCAACTGCTTGGCTACCTTTGATTTCATAGATTTCATGATCTGTTAGAAATCTTAATGCCAAATGATACGTAGAAGGTACTGCTTTGATCGAATGTAACCAACTACGTCCCAAAATACCCCTATATTTGGATTCAGCATCGATGACAAGGAATTTTATGAATGTTGTTTCTGATCCTGCCTAAACTGGCAGAGTAATTTCTCCTGTGGCTAATTCTTTTGAACCATTAAAGCCGGTGATTGTTATCGTTGAAGCTTTCACAGAGTCTGTGAGGCCTAGGACTTCAATCGTTCTTCGGAACAATATATCCGTTGCGCTTCCTGTATCGATGAGAAGCGTATGTAGGTAGTCCTATCTGACTTTGAGCATAATGACGAGAGGGTCATCATGAGAGTATTTTACGTGACTGGTGTCATAGTCCTCGAAGGTGATATGGTATGGACGTTTTGATTTACTTGAGCTTGGAAGAAGTTTTGTTGATTTATTTGAGGAGGTCATTTTGCAACAGGATGTAATTCGGTTGCCTTGTTTGCTTTTCTTTTCCTTTTCAATTTTGATCATATACAGGTGGCGAGCCTGCCCTTGGCCTTGATTCTGTTCAACATCTTTGTTCTTTATCACATCCTCGAGGAATTTTTGGATGTCGAGGACATAATTATGAAGCTTTCCTGCTAAGAAAATACGATGAAAGATTCGAATGAGAGAGTAACAGTTGTTAGTTTCATGACTATGCACATTGTGATACTGACATAGAGGTTTGTTGGGGAGATCAGTTATTGTTTGTGGTGTTTGATAACACTCATCTCCCTTTATCATTGGTAATATTGCGGAGAAAGTCGTTGTCATTGGGGGTAAAATTGGGACAGGCCTGTCGGGTTTCCTATTATTGTCGATATTTCTATCGCATTGTTTGGGTGCTTCAGTAGTGGTCAAATTTTGGGGTGGAGAAGAAGCTGTGAGTCGAGAATGGATGGCAGAGGAGTTTTTCATTTTATCCTTCTTGGATCGTTCTAGTTCGATGTAGTTATTAACTACATTAGTCGTTTTTGTCACTGTTCTGGGTATGTAGAGTGAGCTTTTTTCGAACCTTAGAGTCGATGTGCAAGGCGGAGTTGAAGGCTGGAATGACAATTTTGGGATCCGAGTTCCTAATATTTTGAGTTTCATGTAAGAAATGCTTGTAAAAGCTTGCCAAGGTTTATTTGCGCCTTGCTCGATGAAAAACAAGGAATCTACTGTAATCTCTCGTTCCTTAGCGTGAGCATAATTGGACTCGAATAAACGCTGTAACTGGCCGAATATGGTGATTGAGCCTTCTTGGATTGTATGGAACTATCTGAGAGGTTATTCTTTTAGGTTCATGTTGAATAGCTTGCATAGCATGTGGTCAAGTTTGGAGTATAATCCTACTGCAACTTTGAAATGTCATACATGGGTAAGTGGGTCAGTGAGTCCTGCATATTGAATGAACTTTGGCATATGAATTTATTTTGGGATGGGCATGACTTCGAGATGAGAAGAGATGGGGTTTGTCTCGATTCTGTCAAGCGCAGATCTTCGGCCTGGGATATAAAAGTTTATTGCCTGGATCTTGTTATTTGGGTCGACCAAGGTGACGAACTGTTGTAGAGGAATTGGTAAGGCCGCAACTTGCAGAATAAAATCTCCCTATCCTTCTGGTCCCAATCAATCTTTGATTGGTCTTCTTTCTGGCGATGAGGGATTTTGATGACGCGTGCGTCGACTTCCTTGAGTTGTCGATGCTGAGGATGTCAGGCCAAAATGCTGAGAAGCCCTGTCTAGATTTCTAGATCTGGATCGAGAAATTCATAATTGATCCTCTCTTGGTTGTTCATCTCGCTGAGTTACTCTTGACCGATGGTCACTTCGGGCAAGTAGAGGTGACGCTTGTCGGCCAGTGAGTTGATCTTGGATTCTTCTTAATTTCTCCGTCTCCTTCTGATCTGCTCGACTCTGTTGGTCCAAGGCTTTCCTTTTTCTCGTCTCTTTCCACTTACAGAGCTTGAGAATGAATACACTGATCTTCCAATCTTTTGGCTTTTTTGACTCCATTTGTTTCTGAAGTTCGACCACTGTGCTGTGCAGGTCGACTGTTTCCGGTATCAGATTGATCTCGTAATCTCTTACGGTACTGGAATGGCTTTGGAGATTCATATTTGTCAACGGATTGTTGCCAGAGCGGTGATGGTAAAGAAAAGTGTGGTATTTCCCACAGACTGCGCCAATTGTAGTGGCGTATTTTTCGGAAGGAGAATTTTTGCCAATACTATTCGTAAGCAAAACACAATAATAGGCTAAACAAACAAGATTTTACGTGGAAAACTCAATAGAAGCTGAGAAAAACTACGACCTCGGGGAGGATTTTGATGTAAAATCTAGTATATTGTTAGTTATTACAAGTTTTAGAGTGATAGTAGAGTTAGGAAGTAAGGATAGTAAAGTTGCAGATCTGAACAATCTATTCTCTACCTGTATTTACAGTAGTTACATGCAATTTACAAAAAGAAAGAAACAGTCTCCTATTTTGGGGGGAGTGGGCGAACTTTGCGGATCTCTAACAGCTCTTTCTTGACTAGGTATAACGACTACTTTTGGTAGGTCGAGGACTTATGGTAGCTTCTCCACTGCTGTCTGTCTTAGACTATGCAATGCTGACTATCTTCGACTATGTTATGCTGACTTATCCTTATCGAATCTGGGAAATATGCCACTATAATTCTAGAAGCCATTACCTTGTTGTTGTTGATGTAGACTAGTTGAAACTCCTTGAACATCTCTGTGTTCGAACCTCATTTATCTAAATTATACTATAATCTCATATATAAGTGAGATTATTGATATACCCAATAAAACGACCTATCACTTACTTAAGCAAATGTTATTTAAGTGTAAGAATTTCATGGATGTAAAAAGACGTGAAAGTTCGCAAACATCAATTTATTGTGAAGGCGAGAATTAAGCATTAAGTAGAAGCCAATACCCCTTTAAGGGAACCTCTAATAGCCGAGAGTATGTGATTAGTGATTAGTGATTAGTGATAAGTCTTAAATTCTTACATTTTAAAGCACTTAAACAAAGTCATTTTGGCCATCTTGAGTTGCTAATAAATGTGGCTAATGCATATGGTATATATTTCTAGGATTCTAGACCCTCCCAAGATAACTTGGTTCAAAACAAGCGTAAAATGCCTAAGAAGCCTTCTTTATGCATTCCTTTTTCTAGAGGCAATCTCAGGAGCTAAAGCTCTGTTAAAGCATAGTAGATCCAGCCTGAAGCTACACCAAGTATCAAAGACCACCCCTAACAATTCAGACAGTTCTCTAGTCTCTAAAAGTGACCAAAATTCATTTTGCACATTCCCGGATGACAGGGCCAGATCTAGTTTGATTCCTACATCTAAAAGGAGCCCAAAAGAAGTCAAATCAAAGATGAAGACCTGGAGCATCCATTGACCTGCGATCGCGGGTTCACAAGTCATTAGAGACCGACGTTCACGGGTTGGCAGGGTGGCTCGGTCCCCAAGTTTTAACCAAATGTCTTTTATACCCGTTATACGTTAGAAACAGAAGAAGAAAAAAGAAAACTCACTATTATTTAGTCCCACATTGCTTATGTAATAAAAGGGCATTGATTTCTTTAGCTATAAAAAAAACCTCCCTTCAATTGTAATCTTCATCTCTCAGAGGAATAAAATTCAAGAGAGAGCACTTTGTTTAAGAGTAAAATATTTAGTTTAAGACTTGCTTTGGCACAAACCCAAGTATGGTTGGCTAAACTTCTTAGCTATGACTAGGGAGGAGGCTAGCCTACATGAGTAGCCATTAGTTGGGTCCAGTTATTGGGTCGCTTCAGGTCTCCCCTTCAACGGTCTGAGGGAGGGTCTAAAGAGGGTTAACACTCTTAATTGTGTCTAGTCCTTATTCCCAGTGTCATTCCTTTAGACCCTAGAGGCATAGTAGTATGCCTTTTCTATGAAAGAGTACACCTGAAGACCTAGAAAGTCCTACTTCTAAGCAGTGCGAGGGAGGGACTAGGAGGATTAACGATCTTAAGTATAACTAATTCCTATTCCTAGCCCCCTTCTAAGGACTAACGAGGATAAGGTATGCCTCTAAAAAAGGATGTAGCTAGAGGATGAGTCGGGCCTCAATCCGTCTGAGGTTGATACTAGAGCAGGTGGTGCTATCTGCAGACCAGCCATGTCCTAGCTCACTCATTTGACAGGTAGTAGTATGAGTCCTTATTAAGATCACATCCGAGGACCCATGTGGGTGGGTTGTAAAAAAGGTCCAAAGCCTTAAAAGCGATGGGACTTTGGCAATACCTACTAGGACACAACAAGGTCCTGTAGCCTAATAAGCTTAAGACTGAGTTGTCCCTTTTACTCTAGACTGACTATTAACAGTGAGGTCTTGCCCTTAAATAGGAAGGTTCAGACCCTGTCCTAAATACGAAAGGTCCCGACTCAGGATAGTCGCGAGAAGTGGCCCCTTAGAATGGTACTCAAAGAGAACCTTGGGAAGGCAACCCCACAGGTAGATCCAGATAAGAAAGGCTCAAGTAGGGGACGTAGAATCCTGAAGTCATAGTTTATCCTCTAGAATATTCCTCTCCTCTCAAAATATTCTCAAACCAGTTCCAATATACAACCAAAATCCCCTATTCACAAACTGAAGAACCAATATTGATCCCCAACGTGGTTCAACCCTGCTTACCGATATACTACATTAATAGCGGGAATTTGAAGCAGAAATTCCGATGCATCAATTATGGTTTCCCATACTAGTATACATGAATCCCATACCATTTCCCTCCAACATGGAGTTGTAATTTTTTAAAGCACGCTGAATGGTCCAACGCCGGACCATAACAGCAGAATGAATTGTAAAAAAAAATTGTGTAACTCATGCGCAAAGTAGATAAAAGCCAAATAATTTGTTAAAAAGGTAAGTGTTTAACAGTCGAGCGTGCGCAATCTGAGTTAATCTATTGCACAACTTTGTCCTTCTCTCATACTCAAATAACTTTAAACTCCAAATATCCAAACACCTAAAACTCAAACACTAAACACCTGCAACTTGATTTTTAAACACCAGACACCTATTCCTAAGCACCAAACACCCGATGAATCATTTTAATCACACGGTACCACACCACAATCGCAATGTGGTAAGCGAGATAGTTGCCTCGTACGACCAAGGCCTTGGTCACCCACCTCAACCCCTCGATATTTGCCTTGATAACATGAGGAGCGTGGTTGTATCGTCAATGGATAAACTCATATATTAAAGAAGTTGTGAAACCCACGGGGAGTTTAAAGCTTAAATTCAACAGATGTTTTAAACTTTTACAATATGTTTGATGAACATGCCTCAATTAAATGTTTGATGTTTTACATAAACATGTCATGTTGGTGGTACGTGAAAGATCTTAAACTTTTGTGGCCTGATGCTCATGATCATAAAGAAATATGACAAGTTGCATCAACAACAAAATGATTGGCTAGCGAATACTCCATTTTGTAATTTTTTCAAATGTGGTAAATACCAAATTGTAGATGTTGTGCGCTCGGAATAAACTACGGAGCTTTAGTCCAAGGCCTCTCCGAGAGGTGGTGACCCACGTGTTCCACTTCGTGGACACGGAGATAGGTTTTACCCCGCTTTACATGCTAACGAGGATAGCTATCAGGAACCCTATAAATCGTTTATTTCTGTATAATTTTGATTATGAGAAGCCGGGACACGTGGATTAAAAATAGGGGCAGACTGAACGGTTAAGCGCATATGTGGTTTTCACATAATGTTTTTCGAGTTCAGGAATCACATACTTTGGGGGGGGGGGGGGGGGGTGTATGGGCAGGCTTGGCCATGAGGGTGTGCGACAACATAGGGTCCAAAAAACAAAGGGACCAAAAAGATAGAAAGAAAAAACCTATAGCCCAAAGAAAAATATAAAAATTAAACCGAACCCAGTTAAAATTTGACCACAAAACCAAATCCATTATTCAAATTACAAAATTACAAACCAAATAGGCAAATACCTAACTTCTCTTAATCTTTTATCTCCATACTCTCTCTCCAAACACTCAGGCCCTTAAGATGCATATGCGATGTTTAGTATTATAATTTTTTTTTCTCTAAACAAAAAAAAAATTCAAGTAAAAAAGGCCCATTCTAATTCTTCGCACAAGGCCTTCAAAATGCCAGGGTCGACCCTGGGTATGAGGTGGGTACAGGGGTACGCCTGTTGGAGTGAGTTTTTACCCGAGTATCCGATAACCAGAACAACATAGTCATGCTGTTGGAGGTTCTCTAAGAGTATATCAATGACATGTAGGGTGTGTTTGGTTCGTGGAAAATGGTGGAAATGGCGAACTTGATTTCCATAAAAACTAATTTTCCATGGTTTTCATCAAAGCTGTGGAAAACCTATTTTCCATGAACTAATTTCCATTGTTTGGTTGGGCATGGAAAATATGGAAAACTTCTATAAATATGTATAAATGTACAATTTATTTTTACGATGATTTATCTAAGAAATTTCCCTTAAAACTCCAAACACAAATTCACATAACACCATAACATTTATCCCAGATGGGTATTTCAGCAAACTCCAGTAATGCACAAGTCTGCAAGCCTTATCAGGAAGAGTTGGAAGAGTGACTTGCACAATCGAAGGAAGCAGACGATACTCCCAACACCTAACCCTATATAAAAACCTCATAACACCTTACTGCTTCTTCCTTCATAGCTCAAACATATAAGTAAGCTCCTGCAATATTAACCGAAACCCAAATCAATGAAGAGAATCATAATAACACAATTTACTCAAACCCTAATCCCTATTATATAAATGCTAAAATTGGGGTTTCATAAATTTTCAAATTAATTCAATCACACTAAACCCTAGATTTGATCAGATCGAGAGAGAAAGAGAAAGAGAGATAAACAAAATGGTACCAAATCACAGCTTCTTCAACATGAGACCGAAAGAGTGAAGGGATTTGAGTGAGAACGAGAAATTTGACTAAAAAATTGGGGTTCTTAGCAGAAATTCTCTGTTTCTTTTATTGCCATTTTATTTTTTCGAAGTCGAGAGAATGAGAATTGAGATCAGGGCCGGCCCTGTGCGGAAAAAAAATTTAGGTCTTTTTTACTTGATTTTTTTTTTAGTTTAAAGGGTTTTTTTTTTGTACTAGACTTTGTTTTGAGAAGTTGGGTAATTGGTTTGTGGGCCTTCTAGAATGGGTTTGGCTTTGTGGTCAAATTTGAATTGGGTTGGGTTTAATATAATTTTTTTGTTTTTGTTTGGGCCAGACAATTTTTTATTTATTTTTTGAGTTTTTTTCCTTTCTTGATACCAACTGATGCAGCGGATATAGAAGGGAGGCGAGGAACTCTACTAACTGGAAGAAACTTCTATTAGTTTAGAAGAATCCGGCTGCCGAGTAACTAACAATCTTGTAATTAATCAAATAAATGAGAAATGCAAGTATAATTTCTGGTGAAACATTCACCAAAAGACACTTTCTTCATTCAAACTTAAAAAAAAAAAACTCCATGTTACATAACTCTTCTGCCATACTTGTAGAAATTAAAAAAAGTAACTTCAACCTAGTTTAATCTCCCAAAATGTAACTCCTAATAACTTCTCATAAACCAAGTAAAACTCATCTCCATAAATGAAGATAAACCACTTTGACTCTTAAAAGAGTACTTTAATAACACACTCATAACTACTGTTGAAACTGAAATATGCAAATATGACCCTTCATCTACTCTTGGGCTTGGATCGGTCGACTCATGTTGCATTCGGTCGATCGATCCATCTCTTTTTCCTTTGCTTCCTTTTACATCACACACCCTCCTGGCCGGGCCTGATTGAGATCCCCGACCTCGTGGTGAAACCAAACAACCTTGTTTCAAAGAGGAAATCAGGTTTTCCATGCTTTGCTCTTGTTTTAGAAACCACCGAAATCTCATTTTCCCCATATAGTTTTCTATCACGAACCAAACGGTTGAAAACTCACGAAAATTAAGCTTGCCATTTCCACCATTTTCCACGAAGCAAACACACTTATAGTATACAAGTGCACGTACAACCCCCAGCAACAACGAAGGCTATTTTAGTCATTCAACATTAAATTGATCTATAAATGGCAAGTGAATTGAAAGTTGAAACTGAAGGACAACAACAACAAAAAATACGTACACGAAACTTTCTGTTTTCTAAATTTAAGAAGTTGAGAGTTACTAGGAGACCATTAATGGCGAATTCAGAAAACCATGGACCTGCTAGTTTCTTCACGCAAGCGAATGCTTTGCTCAGAAAGAACCTTACGTTTCAGGTTGCTTTTTTCTTCCACAATTTGAGCTAAAATTTCAATGGGATCTTATCAAATTATGTAAAAGTTTGAATGCGTTTGTTGAGTTATTACTTAATTTTGAATATTATATCTATCATATATGTGATTTGAAAAGTCGAAAAAGGGGAATTGGGGGTAGGGGCAGAACCAGGATTTGGTTTTAGGGAAGAAGGGGGACCTAGATTTGTTTAGGGGTGTATATGTATGAAGTGAACACTTTCATAGAATTCTAAATAAAGACGATTTAGTGAACATGACTTCTTATTAGTTTGTTTATGTTGAATGCGTTCGCGAAGTCAAGGAGACTTCTTTGGATGGCTTCCACCAACTCGATCAAAAATCCAACACTCGTAGTTCGTATGATGCATTTTTCTCTTAAGGCGAAGATTTGTACAGTATGTAAGTTGGGAGAAAATATTACTCGTGGGATTTTGAAAACTGTTTCATTTGTAGATATGAACTTGAAATATGGTTTAGATACTGAGCGGAGCTTAATCACACAAATAATAGCTGATTATTTAAGTTTGAAGAACTTAGGTAAAGTAAGCTGCGATGCATTTAGGCGAAAACTGGAAGGGGATAAGAGTTTGTGAATTTAAGCCACAGTCTTATATCCATGGATCTAGTCTGTGGTCATGATTAAATCTAATTCATTCCGTTGCTCTCGTTGAAAGATCAGATCTGAGGTCTGAATAAAGAGCTAAAGAGAGAAATTTTAATAGTGAGGGAAATACATACGACGTTTATGATTTGACTTGGGATAGGGTTAAAGGGTAGATAGATAGTAAGGTTATGGGGTGGATTTACATATCAAAGATTACTACTGTAAAAAACTACTAAAGAAATCTGTTTAAAATCTTAAAGTTGAAGAATTTAAATTACAAATACAACTAGTAATAAATAATCTTCTCGAAATATACCATCCCCCCCTCTCCCCGACCCGATTGGGGGCATTATTATTATTATTATTTTTTAGGGTAAAGCTGGGGTCTAACTTCTGTGTTTACTTGTTTCCAAGAGTGGGAGAAAATAACTATCTGGAGTGGCAGCAATATGTTGGATCTTTCTCACAATATGAATCCCCTTCCAAGGAGGTAGAGCTTTTAGTGAATTAATAGATAGCATAGAGTAGCATAAAGTGAATTATAAATGACCTCAAGACCGTTTATAAGATAACGTTTAGCTATTCCAAGTCATTAAAAAATGGCCTTCAGTTCAATCACTCCAATGTCATCTGGATCTACATGAGAGTTTTAAGCTAGGAGTGGTCTGTCCCCTGTATCTTTGATTATAACTTCCACATTAGCTTGGTCTCCATAAGTCCACCATCACAGTTGTGAATCCATTGGCATTCCTCTTTATGATTCCAGGCCACCCAATTAATTTCAATACTCTTAGGTCTCTTCATGGAAGGTTGAGAGCTTCTAATATGTCTCTTGTATCTAAAGAGTCAATGATATTGATATAGGAGTTTAACAGTTAGTTGTGAAATTTTTTTTTTTTTGATCGAATTTGGGATTTTATTGATAGTGGAAAATAAAAGTACAAGCAGGAGGTGGATATAAGCCTTGCCTCCAAAAAAGGAAATACATCAGTTCCTGATAATGGCCATACCCATTTGATCTAAAATGAGGATAGCTCTAACCTTTCCAGGGGCGGAGCCAGGAAACACATCCAGTGGGGTCAAACATGGGGGCTATCGCCCCCGATAAATTTTTTAAGGCCTTTTTTTTTTAATAGCTATTAAAGTAATTTCCTACTTAATTTTATCCTCAAAGATGGTATAGGTATGATTTTGAGTGGGGTCAGATCTTCTGATAGGGTAAATTTAAGCTGTTGAGTGGGGTCAAAACCCTACACAAAGTTGAAGTTTCTCCATGAAAACCATGGAAGCTATTGAAGTTTTGAAAGTGAGTGGAGTTCCCACTGGCTTCTATCCATGAGTCTTTCTAGGTAAGGAAAGTCCCAAACATCTCAGTAATCTGTGTGCTGTCCATTTTGGCAAAGAAATCTGCCAGAAAATTGCTCTCTCTGTATATGTGCAGAATAGCACATTGAAGTGAAGTACTTAATGTTGGAGTATATAGTGTGTTTACACATACTCCTCCTTTAGTTCCACATTGGTTAATAATAGAAGTAGTTTAGTGACCCTATGTTATATAAATAGCAGTAAAGCTTGTAATAATTAGTATCTTGGAATATCAATATTTTCCTCTCCTTTTTACAACATGGTATAAGAGCTTATTCAATCTTGTAGACGACTTAAGGTACCCTTCCGCTGGCGACGGCCTTTGTCATCGTCGGGCAACTAAATTATGTTGTCTTTTCTTTATCTTTTTTTTTTTTTTTCCAATTTTTCCAGCTTTTGGATTTTTTGTAGGTTTGCTTCTTATTTTGCAAAACCCTAACGTTATTTCGCTTCATAATGGTGGTCATGCCGCTTGAAGTCGGCCTAACATTATTTCGTTTTTCCGCTTTCGTTTCCCCCATCAACTTAGATCGACCTGATTGACTTGTTAAGCTCTATCTCTATATCTATTATGAACTCGATTATCTCTTGTTTTTTGTGAAAGACAATTTTTTTTGTACCTGTTGCGAAATGCGATTTCTCTCTTTGGATCGGATGAAGGCGTTAACTACCTTTTACCACGATCATAAGATGCTTCTTTTCCTCAAGTGATTCATCACTCCTCGAGCGATTTTTATTTCCTAGAGTGATTTTTTCTTTTCCTCTAGTTTATCTTATTTATTTTTCGCCTAGTTCACAAGCTGTAGTTCAAAAATCGAGGTATTTTTAAGAGAGAATTGACAATCCTTGGGGATTTTTATCGTTTTCTCTAGTGATTTCTCTTTGAATCACTATGATTTTTTTACTACTTCTTTCATCGCTAATACGGTTTGAGGTCTATATTCCTATTACTAGATGTGATATTTTCTATCATATTCTGTTGTGAGCCGCGATTTCTTTTGTGGACTGGGTGAAGATGTTGAATTCCTTCTACCACGGTTATCTCTTCCTCGTGTGATTTCTTTCTCGAGTGCTTCTCTATTACTCGAGTGATTCGTTCTTTTTCGAGTGATTATCTATTATTTGAGTATTTTTTTTCTTTCCCTCTCTCGAGTGATCATCTCTACATCTTGTAATTTTCTTTTCCTCAACTGATCCTCTCTCTTACGGTCTTTTCACTTTTACCAGAGTGTCTCTATTTCCTCAGTATTTATTCAAGATATTCATACTATCCTTATGTGAGAAAATGGGCAAGTCGTTAGTTGCCGCCTATTTCACAACTTTTGGTTACGAAATCATGTGTGGGAAAAATGGCAAGTCGGATATTACTGCCACCGATTTCACGGGTGATGTGTGAAACTTTGAAATGTTTCTGCTGCTGTAAAAGGAAAGATTGGAAGAAGATTTATCAGGGGGAGTTTCAATTTTGTATTAGTGAGGGAGTGATTGTATCTTTGCGAGGGACTATCTATTTGTTCTCTTATTGTCATCCACCTTGATACGAGCATGTTCGTATCAACGTGAGGGGGAGTGTTGGAGTATATAGTGTGTCTACTGCTCCTTTAGTCCCACATTGGTTAGTAATAGAAGTAGTTTAGTGACCCCATGTTATATAAAGAGCAGTAAAGCTTGTATTAATTAGTATCTTGGAATATCAATGTTTTCCCCCCCTTCTTATTTCAACACTTAATTCTTCAATATTCCTCCACATCCCAGTAAATTTAGGAGAGATTTTTCCTTTCTAATAAATCCAAGTAGTGATCAGTTGAGAGTCTGCTTCAACAATGGGGTTTCTGCTTTTAGATTGGTTAGTCCTGAGGTTTCTCTCCATCCAAATATGGTAAATGGTAGATGTAAATTCCATTTTCAGTAACCTTGCTTTTGTGAGAGAGAAGGAAGCTTTCTGAATAATCCTTTCTAGTTCTGAGTTCCACACTAAAGGATCTCTATTGAAGGAAAATAATTTTAGAATAGTTCTCCTATCTTGTTAGAGAAGGGACACTCAAAAAACAAGTGTTTTTTGTTTTCTCTTTTAGTATTGCAAAGTTGACATTTAGGATTAGTGATTTTGCAACCTTAGCCATAAATTCTTTAGTGTACAACCTGTTTTTGACAGTCGTCTAGGTAATAAAAGCATTTCTTGGTAAGCTTTCAGGTGCCCAAACAATCTCGTACCAGTTCACTTTAGGCTTGTGCACTCTTAAGTGCTTCCCATGCATATTTTGTTGGGAATTTACCATCAGCTTTTAGTTTCCAGATAACAATATGTTCATGCATAGAGGATGGAAGAGGAAGTGAGGATACTTTGTAATGCCCCCACTTCACCGTCGATATTGTCCCCCACCTTAACCACCTCCCACATGGAGGTGTGGGGTTTTGTTTATTTCTCAAAAGGCCTCGGTGCTAAGTTAGACTACAAGCCCACATATAGATCTCACTCCAGAGGCCGATGTGGGGCTATTACAATCTCTCCATCTTAGGAACGATCCGTCCTCGGCTCGGATACCATCTGAAACACTCCACTCCACCTCCGTTATTGTCCCCACCTTAATCACCTCCGACATGGAGGTGGGGGTTCTGTTCGTCTCTTAACAGGCCTCGGTGCTAAGAGTGCAAGTTCACATATGGATCTCACTCTGGACGGGATTCTGCCTGATGTGGGACTATTACATACTTCATCCATAATTTCATTTATTTATGAAAATCTTGCTCTATGAGGTTGCCACTGATTGTTGTTCATTAGAGAGCTAACTTTAGCTTGTTCTTACAGGCCAGTGAGAATTCTAAATCTGTGACCACGAGGTTTGTTTAAAATACCTCTTTGTAGCCATGGATCATTCTATGAAAATGTATTTTCTCCATTCCCAATTTTGATCCCAAACATGGGGAGAGCTTGGTGTCTAACTTTTATCTTATACTAAAAGCCCAGGAACAATCATATGGGATTTCCATTGACCAAAAGGAGTTGCCTTTTATAAGATTCTTTTTCGACCAAATAGACCAGCATGTACCTTGAATGAGCTTCCAAATGTTTTCAATAATAGATGGTTTGCTATTGTCTTTAACACTTTTGAAACCCAGTCTTCCCTCATCTTTCGGCACACAACTTTTTTCCCATGCAACATTGGACATTCTCTTATTCATCTCTTGCACAGACCACAAGAAAGTTCTCAAAAGGCTTTCAGTGTTGTCAATAACTTCTGCAGGGAGCATGTTTCGACCAATAAACAGTGAAAGTAGTTAAAAACAGCTTCCACCAATTGCACTCTACCAGCATAGGCAATTTTATTTGTGTCTTGTAGTGTTGGATATTGATGCAAATGAGTATTTTCTATGAGTAAAGAATTGTTAAGCAATACTGGGTTTATGCGAAAAATCTTATTTATTTAATTTAATGGTTATTTTTGTTTTCGCAGAAACGTAATCTTAAAACAAATATAGGGCTTATTGCGTTCCCGTTTGTCCTATGTTTACTGATGGTTCTTCTTCAAGTCGTAGTGAACAACTTATTGACAGAGCTTGAGAGTATATGCTCGCCTCTGGGGTCCTCTTCATCGAATCTAACAGGACCTTGCGTTGTGTCTAGTCCTCCAGAATGGCCTGTATTAATGCAAGTACCTGGTCCAGAGTTTCGTGCTATAAGAACTGATTTTATACCATTTAATGACTTGCCAGATGGGTCGTGCAAGAAAATTGGTTCATGCCCAGCGACTATACTGTTAACCGGTGGAAATCAAACTCTGGGGCAAAGTATGTTTATTTTACTTTGTTATCCTATCATAGAATGTATTGTGTTTTTCTTTTTTGAATTCTAAAGCATGATATCTTGATAGGTATAGCGGAAAATTTCTTTACGAGCTGGTTTCCTCTGAATTCCTCTGACATTTTAAACAATTTAGGTTTTCTCCTCATGGTTCGTTATCTTCCTTTTAGGATATGAGCATTTCCTTAGGAAAAAAGAAAGAATATTTCTAATCGATTTCCTTAGGAATTCCTCATGATTCACTATATTTATATTACATGATTTGATATCATTATGGTTTACTAAACCTTCAGGGTACGGACACAAGTACTGGGTCTTCAAACTTTTTTGAACCTGCTTTCCTCTCTGATGATCCGATGTATATCATTCAACCTTGGTGCTTATCAGACTCTACATTCTATCTTCCCATCCAGCTAACATCAGCTAGAACGCAAGGTATAAATGAAATCCTTTCAATAAATCCAGTATTAGTGATTTTTTCTTCGTACTATATGCAAGAAAGAAGGGCAGAGAATAAGCACTTCTACAATGGTCACACAAATTTTTTGTTTATTGAGCGATCAATCATTCATGCATCCTATTATTGCTTGCGATTCTATATTGATGTACACTCAATCATTACTGTATTGAAATTGGATCCAGAGGTAAGGTGTGTGCAAGGTTCACATCTATGGCGAAATAGTTCGTCAGAGGTCAATGATGAGCTTTTCAAAGGCTACCAACTAGGAAATAGAGAAGGGAAAGTGAATGAGATAGTTGCAGGTTAGTCTATTTGACATTCATTTTTTTATGCTCGATATGATTTATGTGCTTGGATATGTATAGTCACATATTTTTTCTGCAGCTTATGATCTTTTAAACACAAACACGAACAATTTTAATGTGAGTGTTTGGTACAATTCGACCTATAAAGACAACTATGGAAGCCGTTCTAATTTGATGCGTGCAGCGCGGTCGTTGACTTTGGTACATACCCTAAACCTTTTCCTTGCTTTCAGATTTGCTTATTTGTTAATTTTGTTTGCTTCAAGTTCAACATCATTAGATTTAGTAACATTATATTTTGTCTGTGTTGGAGATAGTGATTAAGATTATTGAGAGTGTATGGGTACACTGTAGTATTATACATGTCATACACTGGATCATATGTATAAATTAGATGGGCCCTCTGTGCTATCACTTAGGGTCTGACCTCTTGAGCCTTGTTAGTAAGTCGGGATTCGAGATTTATACGGTTCGACAATAATGCGGGTTTTATTCGTTCACCAACCTTGTTAATTCGGTCAAAAATTCGGTTAATAAATCACAACTTAAGAGGAAAAATACGAGTTTTAAAGGTTTGGTTTCAATTATTCGGGGGTTAAAAATATGGTGAATGTATACATGCGTCTAGATGAATTTCTACATTTTGCCATAAAATAAACATAAGTTTTAAGTTATATCATAAACGACAAATAATAGTATTTTTATTAGTGTTTTCATTAATTAACCTTTATCATTTACAAACCATGTGAACATATTTATTGTTTGTTAATGTTTTCATTAATAGATCAATACAACTTCCTCGTATCCGTACAAATTTAATAATTTCTATTATTTTACCTTCAATATTGAAGTATTTTTGAGAAATAAGACGTATTACTAACAAGGCTCATGAGCGGTAGCTCGTTAAATGTTCAGGGAATGATGCCTAGCCTGCGAAAGAAAATAGGTGCGTGTTAGTTTTTAGAGCCGGTCCGTCGCGCCTATACATTTAGTGTAGGATTTATTTATATATTTGATTATTATCGATATTTAGTAGTTACCTAGTAGGAGTTAGTTTCCTACTAGATCTCTAATGGTTTCTCTATTTATATCCTTGTTTAGGGTGATTGTGATTACACATTGATTATTCAATAAATCTCTACTTTCAATTTAACTTGGTACCAATGTTTTTTTGATTTTGAAGACAAGTTTTCTCGCTTCCGCCGACAACAGCTGTTGCCGTCGCTGGATCCTCTAATTCGATGTACTTAATTTTTTTTTTGTTCTCTTAAACTTGGGATCATTTTTGTTTTTGTTTTCTAAGACAATTTTTTATTATTAGTAGTAATCACTATTGACGATGCAAAGTGATTACTATTCATAATGAACAGTTCTATGTAGAGTGTAGATCTGATGTTTAACTCCCATTTACTGTTCCCCTCCTGTCGCTTATATGATTTTCTTATGTCTATGTTCTAGGTGCGAGTTGTTTTTACAAATCTAGTATGAATTTGTCCCGAAATCTGCAACCCTAAATTGCAACGTCTTCCTTAATTTATTAGTTCGTGGTGCAGCGATTTTATTATTTCATCTACTGATGTGATTTCGTTTTGTCTGGGATTAATGCTGCTATTATTTGGTGCTAAAATAAGTGGGGTTTCCTTCTTTAGTTTCTTGACTTTTTATTACTGTTAAAAATTATCTTCCAAAATCCTGTTTTGGTAAACAAAGCTTAACTATTTGTTGGTTCAACTAGATCTGTGATTTTTAAACCCATGCGATCATTTTATCTAGATTGATATCCTTTTTGTGGTGGTCAATCTATTTCTCTTACTCTCTCATCTCTCTCTTGATGATTTATCTCCTTTTTTTATTTGTGAGTTGGTTTATATGTAACCAGCTAAGTGGATCTAATTCTTTCTTCTTCTTTTTATGGGTTGGAAGGTTATAAGAATATAACCATCTAAGCCTCTGAATCTTTTATGATCAACCTTTTAGCCTTTGAATCTTTATGATCAAGCTCTGAGACCATGAATTTTTTCTGATCAAGCTCTAAGCTTCTGCATCTTTTATGATCAAGCTCTTTTTCTTCTCAATTTGAGTATCCTCATATACAGTTGAAAGTGAGATATTCCATGAACTCAATGAGTTCGAGCATTTTTTTTAAATGGCTACATAGAAAAGTTCTATGAGCTAATCTACTATTTTTTCTAGAGCTGGTTTATGTATCAACCATGGAACCAATGATTGGTCTATAAATCCCATTGTTAGTGATCCCTTTTTATTGTTATGGTGAAGATTCAAGTTGGTTTATTTAATGTGTGAAGCTAAGGCTCAAATTGGTTGTTGAAGACTCTTTGTGAGGGGGGAATAATTTGTTACCTATTCTAAGCTTGAAATATAGAGTTTGTGTCTTCTAAGCTTGATGGGGAATTTAACGAGTATGGATTCTCTTAGTATGTTTTAAGTGGGTTGAAAACTCAAGATGGTTATCTCAAGTTTTAAAGTCGAATTTGCTTTTGTGTTGTGGTTATTCATGCAAGTTCACTCGTATTTGAGATGTTTAGTCTTACATTGGACACATAGAACATTGAACCTCACAATATAAGCTCTTGGGGCTACTCATCTCATTGTCGGTTGTTGATAAGATACAATACTGTAAGAATAACATCTAACCTCTAATACAAAAACTTCACAGTAAAATGGCAAGTCGGAAAGATTTTTTTTTATCTTGCTTGTATGTTCCTGGGTTACTCTTATGCTTAAAAGGGTTATATGTTCTTTTATCCTTCACCCCGTTGCCATTTCACTTCTATGGACGTTGCTTTCTTCGAACACGCTCCGTTCTTTGTGGGCGGTGTTCTATCTCAGGGGGAGTGGTTTTTAGTTCATCCTCTTCCTTGAAAAGAATTATCTTATCCTTCTGATCCACTTCCATTAAGTGTTCCGTCTGAGTCTGTAATCTTACATTTAGTTTTACCTTCAAGAAGCCAACCTCTTGTACCAAACTGTCAAGCATCTTCTTTATTTCCAGGTCTGCCACCGATTCACCTTTATGAGGTATTGAGCTTTCTCTTACCTCTTTTATGCCAGTTACAACTGATGATGGTTTCCCTATATCTCATAGTGCTGATGATTGACCTATTACTATTCGAAAAGAGAAACATAATGCAGGGAAGCCTGATAGATATTAAGATATAACGGCTTATTTTACCATTGATTATACTTCAGATTATCATTTATTTCCTACTTACAGAGCTTTTCTAGCTTCTCTCTTTGGATGATATACCACATACAGTGGCAGGTGTGTTAGCCAAGCCTCATTGGAAGGTTGCGATGTTGCAAATGGGTGTTTACAGTTACAAAAAATCCAGATGGAGCGGTAAGCAGGTACAACGCTCAGTTAGTTGCCAAGGGTTATGCACAAATACATGGTATTTATTATCAGGAGACGTTTGCTCCTGTGGTCAAGATGAATACTATTTGAGTCATCTTCTCTATTATTATGTCGAAATTGTGGCCCCTTTTCCAGATGGATGTGAAGAATGCCTTTCTCCATAGATCATTATAGGAAGAGGCTTATATGTCTCCACCTCTATGCCTTTAATCCTCTTCCGCTTCTGGCCGGGTATGTAAATTGAAAAAGTCCATCTATGGGATTAAGCATTCTCCTCGTACTTGGGCTGATACATTTGGTGCCGCTATGATTGACATTGGGTATGTTCCGAGTAGTGTAGGCCACTTCTTGTTTCTTCGACATTCTGGTGGGAAGACTGTTGCATTGCTTGTCTATGTTGACGATATTGTTATCATAGGAGATGATATTCAGGGTATTAATGACCTGAAATCTTATCTCTGTACTCGCTTTCAGGTGAATGATCTTAGCACCTTGCGTTACTTCCTTGGGATTGAAGTTGCTCGTTCTAGTTCTGGTGTTTTTATCTCTAAAAAAGTGCATTCTTGATCTTCTATCTGCTTTAAGACATCTTGTGTGTGGTTCTAGTGATACACCTCTAGAACAAAATCATCGCCTGATCGACTTCGAGGGGGAGTTATTGGAGGGCATTGGCTAGTATTAATGACTTCTTGGGAAGCACCTCTATCTTTCTCTTACCCGTCCTGGTATTGCATATGCGATTTGAGTTTTCAATCATTTTATGCACAAGCCGCGTCTTCCCCATCTACAGGCAGCTATTCACGTTCTCCGGTATCTCAAGGGGTGTCCTGGTCGTGACATTTTATTTCAAAATCATTGTCATTCCCGAGTCGAGGCTTGGACTGATGCTGACTATGCAGGTTCTGATAGAAACTAATTGCGGAAGCTAAATCACACTCACAATTGAACTAAAAACTAAATTCGCTTTTAATCGAAATCACTCTTAATCACATAAAATAAAGGCCTACGGTTTATGAGTTTTACCCCAAACTCTACATCTCTCTCTCTAAGGCTAAGCCTTTTCTCTCTCAAATCAACTCTAAAGAAAATACTAAGCTTAGGCTCCCTTTTATAGAAGAAGAGGCCTAACACAAATAAAAACCCTAGCTAGACTCTAATTCTCCTAATTATAATGTAATTGAAATAAAATAAATAGAAATAACTAAAATAGGGAGAGAAGTCCTGAGAGGTGGAGAGACGATCACCTACGTGGGTATCGTAACGACCACATGATCCATCAGGTTCATTATTCGATCGTCGCTCCACTTTTGGGTATTGTGCCATTATTGGTGGTAATTTGGTTACATGGCGGAGTAAGAAACAAGATGTTGTTTCCAGGTCCAATGCAAAAGCCGAGTACAGGGCCATGACTTAAGATGTGTATGAGTTGATATAACTTAAGCATTTTCTACAAGAGCTTTGGATGTCGGTCTCTCTTACTATAATGCTCTATTATGACAACAAATATCCTATTAACATTTTGGCTAATCCGGTGCAGCATGATCGTACCAGACAAATTGAGGTTGATTGGTACTTCTTGCACGAGAAGCTTGTTTCTAGATAGATGTAGACTCTCTATGTTTCTATTTCTCAGCTGCTTGCAGATTTTCATGAAGGTCGTTAGTAGCAGATTATTTTCAGATGTTTTGTCCAAGCTGGGCATGTGCAATACTCATGCTCCAGCTTGAGGGGGAGTGTTTTAGCAAGGCTTATTTTTTATCTTCCTTTAGTTTCACATTGGTTATTCATAGAACTAGTTAATGACCATCTTCTATATATAGAGAGTATGACGTAATTTAAATAGTTATATTTTTCTCCCTCTTCTTTACTTCTACACTTCTTAGATGAAAAGCCACCTCCATGTCGAGGAATACCTTGGTCTTCGGGCAAATAGTTACCATTATCCAATTGTGGTTCGCATCATACCCGTACCCTTATTGTGGTATGTGACCCATCAAAGTGTTGTGGTGTTCTCAAGATCCTTGCCTAATCTCTATCGACTGTCGTTAGAGGACTTTTGGTAGTCTCCTTGTATACGGGAGTGAACCATATGCGGTTCGGTAGTCGAACTCCAAAGGCGGTTGTCCAAAGTTATCGCCTACAGGCCCGACCCCAATTCATTTACGAGTTGGTGTGTTGGTCTAAAAGTTTGATACGTGGCCCCACCTATTGCTGATATGGTATATTTGACCCAATGAGTCGATCCGTCCCTATCCCGGTGTTTGTTGTTGCCAAGGTAGTAAATGCGTGTTGCGATGCGATGTGACCACGATCGAAAAAATATTATTGCAGATAACGCGAATTTTGCAATGCTATTGTGAATATTGCGATACAGTAGGCAAAAATTACATATAATCCTAATATATGTGCACATAAATCTACATATGCAATATATTCATTAACAAAAACATATAAAAGTATAACAAAATGTAACTAACAAACTATATGTCAAGTAGCAAACTTACAGATCATTGTTTCGGAATGTAGATGTTTTGCATTTTATATTTTGCTTTGAATAAAGTAATTGAGTTTCACGTATCTCCGCTTTTAATCTTATTGAGAAGCTTATATTTTTCGTAATTGTATCATATATTATTATCATATACTAGATTTAGCACTTATTTGTTGGTATATGGCCTTGTTCGTGTAGTATTAGCGTATACTCATAAAATATTTTCTTTTTTGTGTCTTCTAACGTGTTTCAATAGGTTCCTCGCATTTGCGTTGTATTAAAAGATGCGATAATATGCGAGAAAAAGTGAGAAAATGCGACGAAATGCAGCGAAATGCGACAAAAGACAACACATCTGAATCCGGTTGCATTTAAGGGGTTGCGATGGAGATTCGATGCGATTCCAAGTCACATCAATCGCATCTCTTGCATACGCGAGCGCATGTCGCATCTGACTACCTTGGTTGTTGTTGACGTCTCGCTAGGGCCACTTGAGGCGTTCAAAACCGACCCAACTGTGTAAGGGGTCAGTCCAACATATGGAGGCGTAGCTAGTGACCCCAGTGGTGTTGTTCAAACCCAGGCCCAAATTATTATAGGTTGGGACTATCGGTCTGCTGCCGTCAGCGGGTCACAGCCCTGGCAACTTCTGTTAGTACGCGAGGCTGAAGTTGGGTCAGCTTAAGATGGATCGGGTGCACCTCGACCCCACGTTATTGTGGGGCAGGGATGATGGATTGCACCGTGTTGCGGGTTGTCCCATCGCGCGTAACGGCAGGTAGTTGAAGCCTGCTCCACTCTCCAATTGGGTGATGCTACTGCCATTGCCAGCAATTCCCTACTCAGGATAACCTCGGTTAGCCCTTCCAGATACGTTGTGTTGGTTTGCATGAGGTAGTCGTACCCCAGCTATGGATTCGTTAACTAGGGTTTCGTTGTTTGGCGAGTCCTCATATTTCTTCTTGACTTACTCCGCATTGTGTAGGGTTGCGAACACGTTCTCGAGACTAGGAGTTTCTTCCTCATCCCTGCTCGAATCCCTATTCTGACCTATGGCTCGAAAAAACTATGCTCTTTCCACGGCCAACAACTTCTGGAACCGTAAGTCCAAAAGATTAACACCCGTGCGCCTTGCATCCCTCATAAAGCCCCGATTGGTGTTACCATGATCTCGACCACCCATATTGTGAATACTAACCTCGACAGCACTTTGATATCCCATGGAACTTTTGGAACTTTGTCACTTAGCTTTGGCTTGATCTTGCATGAATTGAAACATCTCTCCCACATCGAAATGATCCCCGGTTTTTGGTTTCTTAGCCGCTTTCTTTCGCATCTTGTATTGAGAATTTCGTTTTCTTGATCTCCCAAAGAACTAGCAAAGCTCTAATTTCAAATTTGTTAGAAACTTGTGGAAGCGAATAAAACACATACAATTGAGGTAAACTTAAATGAACTCTCTCTTAGTTCTCTCTAATAAACATAAACTAGAGTATAAACTTAGGCAAAAGCCTTGTTCTCACTCAGAAACAACCTAAGAATTAACCTAGACATTCTTAGACATAAGGAGGCATTCTTAGACAACCTAACATAATCTTTCCTTTTATAGGTATAAGAACATCTGTAGTCGGCTCCCTAAATATTAGTTACTAAATTTAGCCCAATTGACTAATAAAAGTCAAATTGTTTTTTCCACTATATTGGACTCCTCAAAAATTACTCGCCACATGCCATATTTCCCACAAAAGTCTAGCTATGGGTTGATTTTGTTTTAGTTTTTTGATTGCCACATAAGCATCAAATTTGGTTTGGAGAGTGAAATAGGTAGTCAAATTTGGATAGCCAAAATGGCTTTAAGCAATTTGATTTTAATTTGGTGAGTTGGATGAGGTGTTTATAGGGATTTGGCTCTCAAAATTTGTTTTTAAGCCAATATGGAGAGTCGACCACAGATGCTCTAAGGAGGCTCATCACAATTAGGAAACAATTAGGAAACCTAGAACAAATACAAACTAATATAATAGAAATTCTACTTAGGCTCTAATTAGGAAACTCTCCTAATTACATTGCAATTAGGTTTTAACAAGGAAAAAAGAAGAAGTAATTACTAACAGAGAGAGGGTCTTCAAAATGACAGTGCCAAAAAGGGGTTGGCCATACGCGGGTGTAGGTGACGAACCACCAACCTATTATTTCCAGTCTATTTTATTACTTTAAAGTATTAACAAGTCTGCAATTGATACTTAATGATGTTTTCCGCATGTAGGTCACCAATGCTTACCTCCGATTCGTGAGTGGTCATGGTGTAAACTTAGTATTTGATTTTGTCAAAGAAATGCCCATGCATGAGACCAAGCTCGTACTTGATTTTTCTTCTCTTCTTGGAGCACTCTTCTTTACATGGGTTGTTTTGCAACTTTTTCCTGTAAGTATGACATATAAAGACATTTCTTATTACTTTCAATCAAATTTGGATGTTAGGAGCTGCTAAGGTTCTTATGTTAGTATAAATTGAGGGAACGCTATTGCTTTTATTTTTAAGGATTCTGATTTTCGGCTCTGTATGCAACTAAATGAGTTAGTGATATTTTTGTTAGTTCTACACAGCTTCTTCTTATTATTTTTTCCTTTTCCAGCGAGTGGTGCCAGAGCAATTGTAATTTATATTAATATGGCAAAATGCTCTTCGATCTAGGTCAAAGTAGAGTTCAGCAGAAGAAACATCATCTCTTTAGTAGATCTAAGAAGCTGGATGGAGTGCAGGATTAAGATAGGGAGAACCTCGATCAGAAGAGGGTGAGCATAAGAGATATTTGAGGTGATTTGAGGAGATTTTTAGCTTCCAAGCAGGTGCAGTATTTTGTTGACAAAATACTCTGCCACTGTAGCCAGTGGCACTGCACCGTGGTGCATTAAACTGAACTATCACTCACAATCCTCGATTCGGCGTACCCCGGGGAATTTTCAGCCGGGTAAAGTGAACCAAGCACAACCTAACTTATTAATTGTTTATGTTAAGATTGACTAGGAGGACAAGGAGGGGTTATCGGATATCGAGGTGAGGTATAAAGCTTGTTTTAAGTGCAAAATCCGATTTGATTTGTTGACTAACAGGAATGAAGCATTATAGCATGCCAAGGGCATGGGTAGCAATTTAGCAAGGAGATCAATTGAGATGGGAATGAGAAGGAAACCTGGGAATTGCAGGGGGAAGACTGTACTCGTCTCTTTAGGGTGGCGAAATAAGTCTCGTGGAGAAGGGGTGGAGTGGGTTAGGCTTTTAAAGCTCGACATCTTCAGATGGGTAATTGTTGAGCGGGTTTGAATTGACAAGAATGGTAGGTACTGGTACACGAAGCAATCTGACACTATAGGTACTGGTACTCGATTCAATCGTACTATCATTTTTACATAAGGCTTACTCAACTCCTTAAGATTTATAGTCTTGCGAACATGAAGAAAATGAGCTCACTTGGTCAATCGATTGACAATCACCTAAATAGAATCGTGATTTCTCTTCGTTAATCCTAAACGAGCCATAAAAATCCATACTCACATGCTCCCACTTCCAGTCTGGAATCGGTAAAGGTTTGAGCTGCACAGTTGACTACTTGTATTCTGCCTTCACTTGCTGATAAGTAAGACACTCAGAAACCAAATCAGCTACCTCGCGCTTGATCTTGTTCCACCAATAATGTCTCTTCGGTTCTGATACATCTTTGTGTTACATGGATATATAGTAAATCAGGTGTCGTGAGCTTCACTTATAATCTCAAGTATCAAATCCTCCAGATGTGTTAGACATAACCTTCCCATGTATTTGATATTGCCATCTGAGCTAACTGTCCAATCCGGTCTACAATCATTCGATGCCCATGACTGTAGCTATGCGTTCTACAACTGAGTCTTCACAATCCTTGAAATCAAAGACGGCTGAACTCTCGAATTAGCACAAAAATAGCATGTACTCTACGAAGACAAACTCAACCCAAAATTTGTTATATCACAATGTGACAACTTTAACCGGGCCATAAATTACCGTTGGCTTGCGGCTCAAATGAGGCATACGCAACAGTCTTCCCTTCTTGCATCAGCACACAACCGAGCTCAATGAGGTATGCATCGCTGTAAACCACATACTTCTCCCTACAGGAAGGAACAGTAAGCACGGAGCCATCGTCAACCTATTCTGGCTATTGTAATGATGATGATGGCCCTAGCAGTAGGTAAACTTCTCAATCTCCTTATATCCCTTGCAGTAGGTGATGAAGCATTAATGCATATCCAAGCAAGAAGAATCTCTTTTCCAGCAGTTTACTTTGAAGCATGCACTTGAGTTTTAATTTCAATGAAGAAGTAGGTAGGCAAGCTCTAATGATGATGATACAGTAGGTGAAGCAAGGTGGTTAATTGTAATGAGGGAGATGGTGGTGGAGTATGATAAACTAAGGAGCTGTATTTAACAAAGTAAGAAGGTGGAAGGGATTATGGTTCTGAAGCTTCACTCGTGTCTCTTTAAACCAAAGTCTGCCTCCTCTCTCTCTCTTTCTCCAAAACCATAGTCGCGCGATCTCAGCCCTTATCTCCTCTATCTTCTAAAGACTCACTCTCTCACTTCAATATTAAGCAAACAGTTACAGAATATAATCCATCACACTTAGTTATTCTAATCCATTCCCGTTATTTAGTTGTGTCAAGGTTGAAATTTCCACCAATAACGTCATCCTCTTTGCAAACCGGTAGATATCCTTCCTTATCTTTGGCTTTGCCGATCTCTCCCCTCATAATTATGCACGAAATTCAGCGAGAATTTGGCCCAAATCTAGTTTGGTAACATGTCTTGGTTTCCTTTTTTCAACTTGATCAGCTGATATCAGTTTAGGAACGACGTCTTGCTCTGATACTACTTAATGTAGTAGAAATTTAATTAACAAAATCTCACTTCAAGGTTTTAAGAAAGCACAAAACTGACATACAGAATCAACGGAAGCTAATCTTGATTTTATAAGGATAGTGATTTTGTAGGAAAGGTTTTAAGAAAACACAATACTGACAGAGAGCTCTAGAGAATCAACGGAAGCTAATCTTGATTTTATAAGGACAGTAATTTTGTAAGGAAAAATATATATGAATAGGATTCTCGATTAAGACCTTATCTTGATTTTATGTAATCAAATCAATGGAAGCTTTGATTAGCGGTTGCAAAAGTGACAGATTTCAAAATTAAACTCTAAATTGAAAATCAAATAACTCGAGTTTTGCTAAAAAAATCTTTTTAAACAGACCCTGAAATAAACTTAACTTAACTCATCATCCTCACGTTAGTTTGGCAAAACCTATTTATGACAACTTTACTAAACCTTCTTTTAAAACTAAATTTCTATCCCTACTTCCCAAATTTTCTTCTAACTTAGACAAGTCTGTAGTCAACAAAATTAATAAAACAAGAAAACAGAAACAAAAAGAAGGGAATAATTGAAGGAGAAGTGGTTTCTGGGCTCGGCCTGAGGCTATTACAGGAAGGACCCTATGATAAAAGCGGCCCACAAGGTTGTTTTGCCTTGATGTTGGCCGGGACATCATGAACCTAGGTTAAGAGTAGCGTTCCACTACGCCTAGGTTTTTCATGATTAATGGTATTGAGGTCTTAACATGGAAATGAAGAAAGGAGGGATTATTAAAGGAAACAGACACATATAATAGAAGAAACGTATCTCCTCCAAAACACAAGTGAATGATTCATATCATAGAGCTATACGATAGTTATTACATATTGAACCTCACTATAAAAAGAATTACATGAACCACGTGTCCAATTTGTAAATACAAAGACATCCCTGACTACAATTACTACTTTTAATCTTGCTTCTAACTTTCTGTTTATAACTTATTTTAGACTGTTGATAACTGTTATGCACATTAGTTGTAATCTGCTTGTAACCTCTTCTAATTGATCCTTAGTGTGAGATTAAACAAATAAATGCAACATCTGATTTTCTCCCTATTATTCATTTTGTTAATTTAGTTTCTAACTTATGTTCTTACCACATTCTACATCACCTTATATAGGTACTATTAACATCTCTAGTTTATGAGAAGCAACAGAATCTTCGAATCATGATGAAAATGCATGGGCTTGGGGATGGTCCTTATTGGTTGATATCTTATGCTTATTTTCTCTTCATATCTTCATCGTACATGTTATGTTTTGTGGTATTTGGTTCTGTCATAGGTAAGCTATTATCAACATAATTCCTTTATTTCAAATTAACTGTCTTTAAAAATCTTGTTTATTGTGCAGGGTTGAAGTTCTTCACGCTGAATGACTACACCATACAATTTGTGTTTTATTTCATGTATATAAACCTACAAATTGTATTTGCTTTTCTAGGGGCGACTTTTTTTTCGAATGTTAAAACTGCTACAGGTTTGGTTTGCCACTTGAGTGTACTATCACCCTTTTTACTAGAATGTTTGATACATGCTCATAATTGGAATTTTTTGATTACAGTTATAGGGCAAATATGTGTATTTGGATCTGGTCTCTTAGGAGGCTATCTATTCCAATTGTTTGTCGAAGATACGTCCTTCCCAAGTGAGTAGAATCTTAATAGTAATCTTGTTCGTCTGAATTTAAGATTACCACCAAACATGACATATTATTTCCTAAATAGACGTCTTTATTTCTGATGATGCATATTAGGTTAATGAATTATCTATTATGGTTTATTTCCATTAGAGTTAGTTTTTATTATCCATTTATTCTCTATGTCAATTATATAGTTTTCACTTATCTCTATCTAATATGGTTGTGGGCAACTATGGTGTCCACGACATATTCTAGAATGTTATTATGATTAAAAATATAAAGAGTAGTATGTTTAATGGAACACACTCTCAACCTCTCCTTTTGAATCATGAAAATATAAAGAGGAGTAGTATGTGTAGAGTGGATTGTAGTCAGCAAAAAATAAATTCAGTTACTAATATTTTCTAACAAACGGAGAGAGGAGAATTTTTCTGCACAGTGCTTCAATCACATGCCCCTTTTCGGATTTTTTTTTTGAGGAACCAATTGAGAAGTTGGTATTTTGGGTTTTGATTCATGTATTTTTTGCTCCAGGGTTATGTTTTGGCATTTTTGATTTGCCATCTCTGTTTTCTCCATGCATTTTGAAGTACTATGTAACCTGATGAATAGATTTCTTTCTCTTGCTTTTTGCAAAAAAAATCTGACTACAAGCTTGTTAGAAATTGAATTAGTATTAGCGTAATGTCCAAACCATTCTAGTCGTTTTCGCTTTTGTTGTAGGCTATGTATAGCCAATATTTCTAGATTGAAACCTAACTATTATCAAAATGTAGCCACACAAGCCTCTTTTTCTCTGTGTTCCTTGTCTTTGATAAACCCTCTTGCTTCTCTCTTTGAAATATGGTGTCAGATTTTGTTCGATTTTCTCTGCATCCTCAACTATCTCTTTGTGCAATCTGATTTCGAGTTAAAATCTGATTCAGGGTCCTTTTCAAATTGTGTTTTTTTTTTCTGGTTGAAGCCACTGTTGGTTTTTGTAAGGAAAATCTTGGTTTTGGCTTTGATTTAATCCTTGAAATCAATAGGGCTTGTATTTAGGGACTGGTTTGAGGATTATCTGTTGGAGAAAAATAGAGAAAGCAATTTGTTTGTGATGTACACTAAACTCTAATTGGATTTTACTAGAGAAATTGCCGATGCTATTGTTGCTTTTTCAAAGTGATTAAGGGTTTTTGTTGCTGCTGAGTTGAACCGACCTCTGATTTATGCTTGGGGTTCTGTATAGATTGAAATCGATTTAGTCCTCCTTAATTTTGGAATACGAAAGTCTGTCCTGATTGGAATCGATTGAAATAGAGTTAGTTGCTTTTCTTTTTGGATTATATACAGCTGGAGCAAGTGGGGTTTGGTCCAACATCAAAGTATTCCTCTTATCTTTCTCTATTTGATTATTCCTAAATGTGCTTATTTTATCTCTCTCTTTCCTTCAATTTTTGACTTCGAATGCAGCAAGTAAAATCGACTTGGAGTTTTGTTTCATCAATCTGATTCAGGCTTTGGATTTATGATCTGATATGGTGTTTCCATTACTTATGGTTTGTATGTGTAGACAGAGTCCACTCCTAAGCCCAAGGCCACGCTCGAACAATTCCCCAACCGACAGAAAAAACAGCGCTCCGGGCCGCACGAACCCGAAACCGCAAAGGATGACCCGTGAGCCCAGTCTGAGTAACCTAAGGATCGGGGCCCCACTAGGGTGGCTGGGTATACCTGTGACCTAAATATAGGGAAGGGGTGGCACATGCCTGTGACCTAGGGAGAGGGGGGGGGGGGGCTACCCGTAGTCGGGGAATGGTCAAACCAAGAGGTATATATATATGGGGGAAGTGGGGAATCCAGGAGGAAGGTCAGGATAAAAGGAAGATAATGTACCCGAGGGGAGTTCTAGCAACATTTGGTGACTCCGCTAGGGACTACTCTCTGCTACAAGGCAAGATATTCTGGCCATAAGATGGAGCTGACAGAGCCAAAGCCCACACCGCACGAGCTGGAGGACGAGGTCACAGTCGCTGCGGGTGACGAGGTAAATCATGTCAATCTGGGGAGCTAAAAGGAGCCTTGATTGGTAAGCATAGGCAAGTCACTGTGGACAGAGAAAAATGTCATCGTTGAGTTACTAAAGAAATTAACGAACGCATTTGTTGAGATATATAGTTCTACATCGGCTATTCAAGCCTTGCACCTCAATAATATAAGATCATGAGGCTACTACTCTCATTGCCAATTGGTTTTAAGATGAACCCTCCAATTTTAATATAACTACTTGTATTACTACCAAATGTGAGACTAAAGTAGTATGTGTAGACATATTCGACAACATAATAATAGCCCTGCTAACACTCCCCCTCAAGTTGGAGCATATATATCGCACCCAGCAAGGACAAAACATCTGAAAATAATCTGCTAGTAATGGCATTCGTGAGAATATGCAAGCTGCTGAGAAATAGAAAAATAGAGAATCTAAATCTCTTCATAAATAAGCTTCTCATGCAGGAAGTACCGGTCAACCTCAAATGTGTCTGATGCGGTCATGCTACACCGGATTAGCCAAAGTGCTAATAGTAGATTTGTTGTCACAATTGAGCATCGTATGAAGAGAGACCAGTATCCAAAGCTCTTTTAGAAGACGCTTAAGCCATATCAACTCACACACACCTTGAGTCATGGCCATGCACTCGGCTTCTGCACAAGACCTGGAAACAATATCTTGTTTCTTACTCCGTCATGTAACCAAAGTACAACCAGTAGTGGTACAATGGAGCGACGATCAGGTAATGAACCTGCATAGTCAACATCAATCCAAGTTTCGGCTCAAAATTGACCATGATCACGAAATCAATAGCAAGCGCAAGTTTCTAGGTCACAGGCTGCCACATAATTAAAATGCAATAACAACGAGGCACATATTCACAGGACACAGGGGACTCCCATGCCCACTTTTTTAAGAAAAAAAAACCAAGCAAGCAATAAATGTGCCTCAACCTCAGTACGGGCGCAAGGATAAACGGTTAAGACAGAGAATATGCAATTATTGCGATAATTATTACAACCAAACAGAGTCCAAGAAAGCATTAAACAGGGGGAAGATGAGAATAACTCAATACAGAGCCCAAAGCGGGGCAATGCTCGACGCCAGACTGGGATGCGAAGGCAACATCTGTGCACCCGCACACAAGGGACCGCTCGGTGTATTATGGAGGCCCTTAGGGGGATTTTTTTTAGCTAATGTATGTTGCGCCAGTTATTCATCTTGCGGTTTCTGAGGGGAGTTTTCTGCAAATGTACCAAATGTTTGGTGCTTTCATGAAGCAAAAAATAATAATTGGGGTACCTCCCAACCTTAGCGGATGCATTAGGGAGTCCCCTGACCAGATATAGATGATGGTTGTACTAGTGATTTAGTCCTAGATGGCTTAAAATTCTGCCTGCGTAAGGTTCTTGAGTGAGGATCTCACTCGCACGTCGTTAGGCGGTGGTTAAGTTGGGGGGGGGGGGGGGGGGGACATAACTAGTTTTAGTGTAATGCCCAAGGTCACTCTAGTCTTTTTCTTTGTAATAGTCTCTATATATATCCAAGCTTTATAGGTTGTAGCCCAATTATTATTATAATGTGGCCACCCAAGCTTCCTTTATATGCGTTACTCTTGTTTGATAAACCCTAGATATCATTGATTCTATTTTTTCAATACGTCTATCAAAATAGCACAGACACACTATAATCGAAACCAAATATTAACAAAACATAAAAAGCGGACACCCTGCGAGCCGGGCGACCGGCTACTCTTGGTTCATTGTTCAATCACCTCATTGTATAATAATATTGCCACCGTTCCACCTTTTCTCATACTTGGTAGAATATGAAAATACTTGCAACATTTATAGATATTCACTAATGGATATCATGCTTAACTTTTTCTGTTGTAGGAACGGGTATTATTTTTATGGAAATGATTCCTGGTTTTTCTCTATATCGCGGGTTGTACGAGTTTTCACAATATTCCTTGACCGGCAGTCGTGTGGGGACTGATGGAATGCTGTGGAAAGATGTAAAAGATAGCAAGAACGGGATGAAAGAAATCTTAATTATAATGTTTGTAGAATGGATAGTTGTGCTTATTGCTTCTTATTATATCGATCAAATGATATCAGTAGGAAGTGGGGAAGAAAAGTACCCTTTATTTTTCTTGCAAAAGTTCTGTAAAAGAACTTCCCCGTCTTTACAGAAGCCGGGTCTGCATAGACAGGGATCCAACAATTTTATCCAAATGGAGGAACCTGATGTTTCTCAAGAGGTAATTTTCTCAATCATTAGTTATCCTTGTACTTTTTTAGTCAGTTTATAGGGCTTGTCTTATTCTATAATATAAATTATGGTTACAGATTAATTTTTTCCTTCCAAAAAGTCCTATTACACTGCAAAATGATTTCATATAGAATTCCTTGGCCACTTTGATTTGCTTTCAAGTCTTAATTATTATCACTTTTTGTTGTCTGAAATTATATTTCAGAGGGATAAGGTTGAGAAGTTACTGCTTGGACACAATACGAGTCATTCCATTATCTGTAATAACCTTAAAAAGTTGTATCCCGGAAAGGATGGAAACCCAGATAAGTTTGCAGTTAAAGGGTTATCACTTGCTTTGCCTCAAGGAGAATGTTTTGGAATGCTGGGTCCTAATGGTGCCGGCAAAACCTCTTTTATCAGTATGGTGAGTAAATATGCATGTTTAACTTTTCCAATTAAGAAGATGGGGAACCTTCGGTGTTACGAATCGTATATGCGAATTTTTTTTTCTTTAAGTTTTTGTTTCTGTTATCTTTGGTTGCTTCAGAGTAGGAAGACATTTTGGAAATATTATCTTAAAGATAGTATGTTTCAGTTTTTTTTTTTTAAATAAAATAGAATTTTTTTTGCAAAGCTATTTTACTCAGGTTTTTTAGACTTCCACCCCCTACCTATATTTTATTAATGAAAAGGAAGTACAAGTGGAGGACTAGATCTTAAGCAGATAACATAGCAACAAAATTTATGACAGAAGAAAAAACTAGTCTATCCATGACATTAGCTCTAACATCTCGAGGGAGCTCATTAATAGATGAAGTAAATTGCCTTGTTGATGGCTTTCAAACTTTTCTAAAGCATTCATAAATTTGGTACCCTTCCTGGAGATATTATCAATTGAGATATTCATAAGAGAGTTCTAGTGCATCTCTTCCACCCTAGCATAATTGTATTTCCAATCAGTTGAGATATAGTCATGGCAAGCAATCTAGAATTAGTCAATTAAACTACAAGTTTATGCCATTTCATATGCTAGACATTGCAAGAAATCATACAACTCGGCAAGAGTATTAGTACAATTATGAAAACTCATAAAATAGGCAAAACAAATCTGTGTTCAGCGTGACGAAAACAACACTCCCCCCCCTCCCTAAAACTAAGATTTCTTTCAGCTGGTCCATGAGTGTTATGTTTGAAAAAGCCCAGTGGAAAGTCTTTAACTATTTCATCTCTGTAGGAACTCTCTGCCTAATTCCTGCAACTTCAAGAATTTTAGCTTCTACAGCATAGAGTCCTTAAAGAAAGCAGGAATGATTACTAACTGTAGGAGATGCCACAATTCACAATGTTGTCATCTTTGAAACCATTTCTGCATTTTCAGATGCTCCAAGGAGATAAAGTATGGGGTTATTCCTTAAAGAATGGCAGGACATCTTGATTTTAAATGCGTTATTTTCCTGTAATAATTAGACACCCCTGAGAGATTGTACGCATTTGCGAGGTGGATGCTGTTACTCAAAGCAAAGTGACACTATTAATGTGGCTGTGCTATTTCGATTTCCAAAAAGTGTAAAATTGGTAGATTATTTGAAATATAATACTACTTGCTCTAATGGTGGAATGCTAAAAGGCTAACAAAAATAGCTTCACGCTATTTTTGACATTAATGCACAAAAAAGAGGGGCACTGATGTCCCTCATCTTCAGCAAAATGAAAAATAGGCACACCAACTTTCCTGATAATGACATAGGAAGTTCAACATTATTTCTCATGTGCAGGTGTTCTCTTTTAAATGCCAGAGCTTATCTTTTCTTACACTTTTGGTGATTATTTAACCTTCTATAAATCTATTGAAGATGTGCTAGCCACTGAAGATCCACATTCCCTCGTTTGCTAGTCATTATTTGTTGTTCTTCTTTACAAACTAGACAATATAGCACTGCAGTAAATGAAAAAAACCATCTAAGGATCGCTTCTATGTATCTGTTCACAGATGATTGGGCTCATAAAGCCAACCTCTGGCACAGTATTTGTTCAGGATATGGACATACGAACTGATATGAAAAAAATATACACCAGCATGGGTGTATGCCCACAACATGAGTAAGCTACTAATGCTTTCCTTTGTTAAGCAACTAATGCTTTTCTTTGTGTCTAGGTCAAGCATTCAATTAGGAATCCAGATTATTGAATCTTATTTGTGACATTTTAATCTTGTTGATCATACTATGACACAGCTTGCTCTGGGAAACACTAACAGGTAGAGAGCACCTACTGTTTTATGGCAGGCTGAAGAACCTCAAAGGTTCTGCCTTGATTCAAGTGAGTTGACTTTTCTGTACTACTTGATCTTTTCTGGATTATGAATAGGTTTTCGAAAGAGTGACTCATGTTGGTTGAGATATCTCTCTGTGGGAAAGTGTGTTGCTATTGTTTTATTACTTTGAAAAGGAAAAAAATGAGATAATTATGTTCATGAAAACTTGAGTTTAGGTTATGGACCAAAACATCAAATTTATCGCCGATATATCAGAAACCTAGCTGGGGGATATGAACTTTTTGCCGATATATTAATGATATCTGAACTCTACTGAATAGAAAAATATCGTGATAAAATTACAAAGAATCGCGAGAATAGTCCAGTATCGTATTTTTCGTTGATAAGCTGAATGTATTTTGAGATAGTTCAAGTCCTCAGCATATCTCATATTTTCAAATTTTTTTATATATTCAAAATATCAGTGATATCTTGCAATATTTTTTTTATTTTATTTTTTGCACCAAAACATCCTGGCAAAATATTGTCCAATAAATCAAAAGATAGTGTCGATATATCGCGATACAGTGGTTGATATTATGGCCTGATACTGTAATTTAAACCTTGATTTAGATTATCTGGTGTGAAAAAAGGGTCGGACAAATGAAATATTCGAAATGTAGAGTGAGCATATAAGGAAGAGTAATCACAAAATACAACTCAAGGATTTACTTGAAGACTTCCAATAAAGTGGGAAACTGCAGGTGAACAGAACAGTCAAAGTTCTTAAAATGCAGATGAAATAAAAAAGATTGCACCATTTTCATCTCCATAAGAATATTTATCATAAAGAACCCCAAATACTATTGGTGTATCAACCTACATAGGACACAGTATTAAGATATATGCAATCATATGGTCACCAAAGGAATAAAAATGAAGTTGTAAGCGGCTGAGGTGGACCGTCTTTGGGAGTCTCTACTCTATATCTATACCGCTCGATGCATTGGATAGAACTGTCAATCACTTAGTGATCTATAACTTAACAACTCTGAAGCAGCCATCGGTGCCAGAGAAGTAGAAAATTGCACACTATAGAGCTTCTCAATGAATACTTTAAAAAAGATGAACACAGATGTCTGAAACTTTTGCTTAAGTTGAGAAGTTATATACCTTGAAACCGTTTATTTGAAAGTGTAAAAATAAGTGCAAAATTTTGCAATGTCTAGTTTCTGGTCATTTTCATCAACATATTTTTTAGTTTCTTACTCCTCTTTTCTATTTTATTTCTGAAGGGAGTGGAGGAATCTCTGAAGAGTGTAAACCTATTTCATGGAGGGGTTGGTGATATAAAAGCTGGAAAATACAGTGGGGGTATGAAAAGGAGGCTTAGTGTCGCAATATCTTTGATCGGTGATCCTAAGGTATGTTTGTATCTCTAATTATAGCTTTCCATTTTTGCTTACTATATATCTCCTACATTGTTAATCTAATAGCATTTTTTTATTGAAATCTTGCAAGGTTGTTTACATGGATGAACCTAGTACTGGATTAGATCCAGCTTCAAGAAGTAATTTGTGGAGTGTAGTGAAGTGTGCGAAAAAGGATCGGGCAATTATTCTCACGAGTAAATTATCTGATTTTGTTTCTTTTACTAATGCACTGTTTCATAAGTCAACTTCGTTCATGATTTAATGATAATACAGTTTTATCAAAATCTAACTTGGAAAAACATGCTATTTGTTTAGCGCATTCTATGGAAGAAGCGGAGGTTTTATGTGACCGGTTGGGCATTTTTGTTGATGGCAGCTTCCAGTGCATAGGAAATCCAAAAGAGGTAGACGACTTATCTATGTCCCGTCCTTACCATATTTTTCCCCTTAAAACATCTTAAGTAGCCCTTATTTAAGGCAAAAGATTACTCCATAGGCAATTCGTCTAGCACAGCTTTAGCATCTAATTATCTCTAAACTTGAGACACCACTCAGATTTGGCGCCTCATTTGGCACTAAGCCGGTAATTTGGTGTTCTTGGAAACTTCCAACTAAGAATCTAAGTGGATCAGAGTTTAGCTCCCAATGGCTATCGAATACCGGCACACATGTTTCTGATGATACCTGTAAAAATGGAGTACTCCATTTCTTCATAAATCACACTCACCTTCTCCCCCGTCTTCTTCCTTTCTTGAATTCCTTCATACGTACTTCACTCTTTACATCTTGCCAATTTTCGTCTTAGAAATTATTACCAATGGTGAAACCGGTTTCCAACCTCGAAATGGAATCCAACCCCGAAAACTTACTGAGTTGGCAGAGCTCATCGTGGCAATAGTCCTGGACTCCATCAAAGTTAAAGAAACTGATGTGTAATTATACTTATAATTAAAGGATTAAGACGGCTAATGCTCTAATGTTAATGTGCTTTTGTTTATGGTAGTTAAAGGCTAGGTATGGAGGATGTTATGTGTTTACAGTGACAACTTCTTCTACCCAAGAGAAGGAGGTGGAGAACTTTGTACGCCAGCTCTCTCCAAGTGCAAATAAGATCTACCATTTATCTGGAACCCAGAAATTCGAGCTGCCGAAGGAAGATATCAGAATATCGGATGTTTTCCTGGCAGTGGAGAATGCAAAGAAAAAGTTAAAAATACATGCATGGGGTTTGGCTGGTACTACCTTGGAGGATGTCTTCGTCAAGGTTGCTGGAGGAGCCCAGGCATTCAATGTGCTCTCATAATCACTACTGAGTATCCTACAAGTTAGTAGTTTTTTTTTTGAAAGGCTCAAGTTAGTAGTTCTGCCGAACTTCAGTGATTAAAACTTAGTAGAGCTTTTCATACATCATCATAGTGTATATTTGCTTTCAATTTAATAACAGATGCAAAGTAATATGTTAAATGATGTTCAACAAGAAATTTTAGTAAGCCTTATCTGGCGTGATTACTACGAATGCAGAAGCGAGATTCATATGAAGATCACGTTATATTTGAAAGTTAGAGAAAACTAGGGTTTCAACTAAACAAATCAATTTACTTTAATCAAAATCAACTGAGAAACAAATAACCTATACCTCCCCTTTTATAGAACACAAGGGGGTTAGAATTAGGACCCTAATTCTAATTGAAATAGAATTTTACTTAAATTAGGAAACTGTTAATAACCTACATTGGACCTCTCTAACAGAGCTTAAGCTAAAGCATAAAACATAAAACATCAAATAAACATAAGTCTCACATGGTCTAACACGGGTAGACGACCCTATGAGGGATGTGCCACATCAAACCCTCCGTCTGGGAAGATTTCGTCCATGAAATCAGGGGGCGGTACTCCAGAGGATACGCACGTATGTAGTGTGCATCTCAGTCTCTTCTTCATTTTCGTCTTGTAGAACTCGTTGAACATCTTGAAGTCTTCCGCGGAATTTTCCGTACCCCGAGATTGTACCTGAGAGCGGGGGTACGATGTTGTTACTAACATCCTTATGCCGATCGTTGTCCAATATTGAAGAAGGCATTGGGATTCGCTTCTCGAAATTCACCAAAAAACCCTCCTAAATTGGGTCAAAAAATTGCGGGTCAGGGTCGAGCCAAGCCCATAGAGCCTTCTGGCTCTGGGCCAGGTTCCCCAGGCTTCCGTGAGGCCCGGTTGGCGGTTGGTTGCTGCAGCAAGTTGGGCGCAAAGGTTATCTGCGCTGCTGGAGGGGGTTGGGTCTGGATTCTGGTGGGCTTGACTTGTTTTAAGTTAAACTCGTGTTGCTCATGTAAGTGGGCGTGGTTTACTTCTGGTATACCCGGCTGCACTTAATAAACACTTCTTCTTTCTTCCCAATTACGACCTGCATCTGTTTCTTCAAGGATCTTTAAACCTTCAAAAACTCGGACAAAATTTCTGATGGGATGCCTTCCATGAACTCCGGAGAGGTTCTCCAACAATCCTCTCTCGCTACTATTCGCTTTCTCTTTCTCGAAACCTGTAATAACAATTTTCTGGTTTCGTAAATCTGTTAAACTCTCGACTAAAACTCTGATTTTTTCAGTTATTTGAACCCCATAGAAGGTTCTTGTTGATCCCTCTCACCAATCGTGATTCTCTTCTCTGGAAACTCTGCAACTAGTTTTTTTTTGTTTCGTCGAATCGGGCGGTAATTTCGTTCGAATATTTTTGTGGGTTTGTTTTTGTCTTGATGACAACAGTCGGTATGACTGTCGGAACTCTGGAATTGCCGGTTGTCATGGTAACGACAACCTTGTCTTCGTCGGTGCCACTCGCGGATGGTTGGTCATTAATCAGACCTTCCAAGATGGTCGGCGTCTCTTTGCTCGCCGTATCAAACATCGGGGTTTCCGATCTCACGTCGATAGCGACGGGAAAACATACAAACGGGGTTTCCATTTCACCGGTCTTTGCGGTGGTGCTCCAATCTTCGGGATAATCGTCGTAAATAGGCGGTAAAATCGCCTTTGATTTAGGTGGGGGGGGGGGGGGGGTGGTGGTGGTGGTGGTGGAAAGACTCCTCTACCCAAAGCTTCGACAAACTTATCAAGATTATCCGATATCCTCGCTACATTGTCGGCGATAGGTTTCTTCGCCGTGGGTCTTCCACGAGGCATTTGTGCTCTTGAAATTGACTACACTGGATTCTAACGCAACTCTGGTACCAATTGACGTAATTACTACGACCGCGGAAGCGAGATTCGTATGAAGATCATGATGTATTTGAAAGTTAGAGAAAACTAGGGTTTCAATTAAACAAATTTAATTACTTTAATCAAAATGAACTGAGAAACAAATAACCTCCTATTTTATAGGTTTATAGGGACCTAATTCTAATTGAAATAAAATTCGACAGGAAACTGCTAATAACCTACATTGGAGCTCTCCAATAGAGCTTAAGCTAAATCATAAAACATAAAACATCAAATAAACATAAGTTTCACACGGTCTCACATGGGTAGACGACCCTATGAGGGATGTGTCACATTATTATCATTATTTAATATGAAAACATCATGTGGATGGTAGACTTGTCTCTTGAAACATAGATGAAACGTTGCCAAGTGATAGTTCTTTGCTAAGCAAGCGGGAGTTTATGCTAGACCATCTGACCAGAACGAATAGACAATGTTGGGAAACTTACTATTTTTTTGTATTTTGACCATCCTTCCAAGCAAGAGGAAATAACATTCTTCACCAAAAGTTACTGAATGTAGAAAGAAAATCACATTGCTATTGGTTTCCCTAAATACATGATAAATCTTGATGTCAGTAAGTTCAGATATGATAATATTTTGGATAAATTTGGTAGCGAGAAGGCAGTTCCAGGGGTTGGCATTTCTATCTCTAAATTAGGATCCTATCACAGCTGAATTAGTTGCAACCCAAGTCTTTGTAAATCCATTATTTATGCCAAGGAAGTACTCTACAGATTGCCTGCATTTCAAGAAATATCACTGACACGGGGCAGACACGCTACCTTAAGGTCCATAACCTCCTGAAATGATAGTGAAAGACCCATATGTACTAGGAATAAAGATATCTGCTTTGGATGGTCTCTGTCTGTTGTCAAAGCTTCATGATGGGCAGGGTCATAAGGCAAGAACGTGGTTCCAAGCATACGGGACGCTAATATTTCACTGGGTGATTTCATTAGGACCATGCATCAGCTCAAATTAAAAACAAATAACAGGAGTACTATCCTGGTACAGGCCTTATTTATATCAGGACAGGAAAGGGTCCATACTATTATGCGGACGTTAGAGGCGCGCAGTGTAGTTTATATATATATATATATTATCAGTAATATTGCGTCCGAAACTCAGATGTGCTAAATTAAAAATACCCATTACAGAAAAAAGATGCTTCAATTTGTAAGAGAGAAAAGAGGTAAAGTTTGAGCTTCCGTTCTTTTGTTGTATTTTGAGTAAATTTGAGAAAACCCCCCACATTTTGATATCGATTTGACATTGACCCCACATTCACTTAAACTAGCCTTATACCCCCAATCTTGCATGAGTCAAACTTCAAACCAAAGTTGATTGGCGTTGACTCCGGTTGACTAAATGAAAATACACATGTACCCTTATATAAAAAAAATTGGAACACTGAAAATTTGTTGGGAAGAGTTGTAACAAGTTGTGATACGTGTCAATCATTTAAGCTTCCATACGAGAATTTTCCTTATTCATCACCTCTCTTTCGACAATGACGACTCATTCTCTCTCCCCACCTTCGCACGCGCCTCTCCATCCCCACACGTGCCAATTCAAACCATCTTCTCCCCCAAGAAAAACGGAGTACCCACAATCGTTCTCGCACTCACGAAGCAATTAAAATTCCCCCCAAGTTCGAGACGCCATTATAGAGTTCTTCAGCTCCACCAACAAATAAACCCTTTTCATTGTTTCAACCGGTTTGTTACAATAGGAGAGTGGGTTTTTCAGTGCGATGCCAGAACCTTACGAAGAGAGCTATGGGGAAGACGATGTTAGTGATATGATATATTTTGGAGATTGTTGGAGGGGATTTGGGTCCAATCAATTTGTGTTATTTTGGAGAAGAGAAGAGAAGAGAAGGAGGATGAATCTGGGAAGAAGAGAAGAACCTGAGAAAGAGGAGGATGAATATGGGAAGAAGAGAAGAACCTGAGAGGGTTTCCCAAATTTACTCTTGTATTTTTTAATTCGAGTGATTTTGTTGGAGTATATAGTGTGTCTACACATATACTCATTCTTTAGTCCCACATTGGTTAGTAATAGATGCAGTAAAGCCTGTTATAATTAGAATCTTAGAATATTAATATTTTTCTCCCCTTCCTATTTTTACATGGTATAAGAGCCTATTCGAACTTGTAAACGACTTAAGGGTTTTACGCTTCCGCCGGCGACGGCCTTTGTTGTCATCGGACAACTAAAATATGTTGTTTTTTTGTTTTCTTTTCAAATCTTTCTAGTTTTTGATTTTTTTTTAGGTTTGTTTCTTATTTAGCAAAACCTTAACGTTATTTCGCTTCACAATGGTGGCCATGTCGCTTGAAGTCGACCAAACATTATTTTGTTTTTCCTCTTTCGTTTCCCTATCAACTTAGTTTGACCTGATTGACTAGTTAAGTTATCTCTCTATATCTATTATGGACTTGATTATCTATTATTTTTTGTGAAAGACAATTTTTTTGTATCTGTCGCGAGATGCGATTTTTCACTTTGGATCGGATAAAAGCGTTAACTACCTTCCACCACGATCATGAGATGCTTTATTTCCTTGAGTGATTCATCACTTCTCGAGCGATTTTTATTTTCTAGAGTAATTTTATCTTTTCCTCTAGTGATTATCTTATTTCTTTTCCGTCTAGTTCACAAGCTGTAGTTCAAAAATCAAAGTTTTTTTAAGAGAGATTTGATAAGCGATGGTGATTTTTATTGTTTTCTCTAGTGATATCTCTTTGAATCACTATAATTGTTTTACTTCTTTCATCGCTAATGTGGTTTGAGGTCTATATTCCTATTACTAGATGTGATCTTCTCTATCATATTCTGTTGTAAAATGTAATTTCTTCTGTGGACTGGGTAAAAATGTTGAATTCCTTCTACCACGGTTATATCTTTCTCGAGTGCTTCTCTATTCCTCGAGTGATTATCTATTATTTGAATATTTTTGTTCTTTCCCTCTCTCGAGTGATCATCTCTACTCTAGTGATTCTCTCTTTCTCGACTGATACTCTCTTTTACTGTCTTTTTACTTTTACCTGAGTGTCTTTATTTCCTTGGTCCAGATATTCATATTATCCTTACGTGAGAAAATGGGCAAGTCGGCAGCTGCCACCGATTTCACAACTTTTGATTACGAAACCACGTATGGGAAAAATGGCAAGTCAGATATTACTGCCACCGATTTCATGAGTGATGTGTGAAGCTTTGAAATATTTTTGCTGGTGCAAAAAGAAATAACTGGAAGAAGGTTTATCAAGGGGGGCTTTAATTTTTTTTATTAGTGAGGGAGTGATTGTATCTTTGTGATGGACTATTTATTTGTTCTCTTATTGTCATCCACCTTGATACGAGCATGTTCATATCAACGTGAGGGGGAGTGTTGGAGTATATAGTGTGTCTATACATATATTCTTCCTTTAGAGCATCTGCAACAGCTAGGTGAAGGATGAGGTGGCAAGGTGGATTCCATTCTTCACCTTGCTCTACCTCAATCCACCCCATAACAGCTAGGTGGATCAGTTGAGTTGTCCACCCAAAACCTACCTTGGGGGTGGTCTCTCCACCCTTTAGGTGGATTTTGGGTAGATTGATGCCGTGCAGTTCAAAACTGCGCATAACCAATAAACTAATTACATAATGACATTTTTTTTTGGAAGGTAAGCTGTTAGGCTCTTCCCCCCTCCCTGTTAAGATTCGAAAGTACAAATTAATTGATCCCGTGAAACACGTCTAAGAGTTCCAAGATAACTTAGGCATGCATTTTACATCGAACCACATTTTATGCTGTCTCTTTCCTATCAGCCTCCAGGGCGAACCATTGCGTTGGTTCCACTCACTGCAAGAAGGGTCCATTAAAACTTTCGAACAGTTGCGAGAAATTTTTGTCAAGAACTACTCGCACAACAGGGACAAGGAGGAAAATCTACATTCTTTGTTCAGCCTTAAACAAATGCCGGGAGAGAAACTCGAAACGTTTACGAAGAAATTCTTAGAGTTGGCTAGAAAGGTGGATAGACTCGATCAAAAAATTACTATTTTAACCTTTACAAAAGCTCTACTCGTAAACGGCAGAGCAAAGGAACACCTTATTCTTAACAAACCTACCACCCTAGAAGGCATGATCGAAAAAGTAAATGGATATATCGATCTAGAACGGATGGTAACCGAGAGACAGAAACCCCAAAGGTCAACCCTAGCAACAAGAGATCAATTCATAGAACGAGATTTTAATCGTACTACAGATTACGGAGGAGACAGTAAACGAACCAAATCTAATAGCGATCGACCTCGGAGAGGTGGGAACTTACCAAAGCCATGTCTTCCAAAGTTAACTGTCACAATAGCCAGTCTGTATCTTACACTTCGAAAGGATAAATTCTTCCGCAACTCCCAGTATCTCCAACCTATCGAAAGCAGACCGTATTGCATACATCATAAAGTCTGACATCATGACAGAAAACACTGCTTCGCTTTACAACGACTTTTGGAGTATATATTTGCAGAAGGACGAATGCACGAGTACATCATAGACGTCAAAATTGACAAAAGCGGAAGTTATAAAATTAATACTGAGATTGTACAGATAGAAGGAACATTAAAGGAAAAACATTTGTACCACATTTCTCTCAGCCATTTTATCGAGACTCGTACTGTTAACAGGTCGATCAGATTCAAAAGGCGACGTCTCGGCTAATGCCAGAATTTGGCCATGATCGATAAAGAAGCTTGGTTACTCCCTACATCTAGTTCTCAACGAACAGGGATCTCCTTCGAAGATTGTGATGTTTGCCACGTCAACTTTTCACATCATGACGCACTCGTAATCATGTTAAAAATACGAAATGTCGTAATACATACAACGATGGTAGATACTGACAGTAGTATCGAACTACTCTTCCAAAGTACGATCAATTAGATGGGACTGGCCGACAAAGTTCATTCTAGTGACATCGATATCAGTGGTTTCAACGGCTCCAAAGAAGAACGTGTAAGAAAAATTATACTTCATATTACCGCAGGACAGACGACGGTTGACATTGTAATTTACGTGATAAACGCAAAATCTCGTTATTTAGGAATCATGGGACGCTGCTGGCTGCATAACATACAAACTATCCCATCGACCTATCATTTGGCGTTATAGTTCGATTGGAATGGCGACATCTACAAAATCAAATACAGTCAGAAGCTAGCTCGAGCTTTCGAAAATACTGTTACCATCGTGATGGAACCACCGGCACAACAGATCGCATAACAATTATAGAACACTACAGATAATGTTACAGAAAATATTATAAAACCCCTTACAGAGCACCAGCTGCCAAGTGCATAAACTACAAAATACGTCAAAAATCAATGGGGAACCTACATTGGGACTCTATTACCCACAATGGAGCGAAATATTCTTATTAAGTTCTTAAAAGACAACAGTGACGTCTTTGCATGGACATTTCATGAAATACTAGGCATTGATCCAAATTTGGCTTGCCACAAGCTTAGTTTAAATGATAAGGTTTAGGCAGTCAAACAGAAACATAGGACCTTAGCACCAATGCTACGAGAAGAAGTTAATAAAGAGATCAATAAATTCATTGAAGTTGGTTTTATTCGAAAAACCAATTACCTTAAATGGATCTCGAACATCGTAGCAGTCCCGAAGAAAAATGGCAACATCAGAGTATGCGTGGATTTTACAGACTTGAATAAACATATCCTGGAAGATAATTTTCCCCTTTCTATCATGAACCATCAACTTGATTCCACTGCGGGACACGAATTGTTATCCATGATGGACGCCGCATCAGGATACAATCAGATACCTCTTATGCCTGAAGATTAAGAAAAAATAGCTTTCATCACAGAACACAAGTTATACTGCTACAAAGTCATGCCTTTCGGCCTCAAGAGTGTTGGTGCCACTTACTAGAGACTAATGACTCAGATGCTCAAAGACCATCTCGGGAAAGCAATGAAAGTTTACATTGATGATATGCTGTGTAAAAGTCTCAAAAGGGAAAACCATCTCACAGATTTGCATATGACCTTTAAAATTCTTCGATCATACAAAATTAGACTAAATCCTGACAAATGCCAATTCGGAGTCCAATCAGGCAAATTCTTGGGTCATTTGATTAACAAACGAGGTATCGAAGCTGACCCAGATCGTATCCGTGCTTTGTTGTTCATGCCTTCGCCAAAGACGAAGAAAGACGTCCAAAAGATAGCCAACAAAATAGTAGCAATAAATTATTTTGTTTCTAATCCTTCAGATCGGTGTAGATAGTTATTCGATCTTTTGCGAGAAGGGACAAAGGAAAATCTAAAAAAGATCCTGAGATTGAGTGGACCACAGAATGAGAAGCAACGTTTCAGGAGCTAAAACGCTATTTGGGGAAACCACCAGTAATGAGTACACCCAAGGAAGGAGAAGAGCTTACGGTGTATCTTGCAGTTATAGATAACTTACTAAGCTCAGTTCTTATCCGACTTGACGAGAAGACGGAAAAACCCGTCTACTTCATCTGCAAGACTCTCAATCCAAGAGAAATATGGTACATTAAGATTAAAAAACTGCTCTTAGCCCTCGTTTATACATCACAGAAGTTAAAACAATATTTCCAAGCTTATTTAGTTCGAGTAATGAAAAATTACCCATTGTGCGAAGTCCTATCCAAACGAGAGAAATTTAGACGAGTCCAACAATGGTTGGTTACTCTTGGTGAGCACGATATACGTTTCGAACCACGACATTTCGAAAAAGGGCAAACAGTAGCAGATTTCTTTACAGATTTTCCAGTAGACGACCCTGATTGGGAAAAGGATAGTACTGAGATAAACGAGGGACAGTTCGAAGAGAAATCAGATTAGATATCCAAGAAAGGTTGACGTCTTTTAACTGACACTTCCGCCGGACCAGCTGGGTCAGGCAACCGGATCGTTCTTATCACACCTTCCAATGACAGAATTGAGAAATTAATCTGACTCAACTTCGAAGCTAATAACAATGAGACCAAATACGAGGCATTAATCCACAAACTGGATATGGTACTAAAAATTGGTGTGTCTGAATTATTTGTTAACACAGATTCCTTATTAATTATAAACCATTATACAGACAAATATAAAAAAAATGGAAGGATGATCGACTACACAGCAGTAGTAGCCGAAAGAATGAGCAGATTTAAAAATGTTGTAATCGAACACTTACCTCATGGAGAAAATATACATTCTGACTCCCTCACCTATATTGCTGGAGTCCTCGGGACAGAAGCACGGTATTTAAAGATCAAAGTAATATCCACCCCCAGCATCAACATTATCAGTTCCAATGCCATCAATACTGAGGGCGACAAAGATGACGAAGACGATTAGAGACGACCCTTTCTCACATACATCAGACCGAACAACACATTTGATGACGAAGTCCCCGAGGATGTTAATGAAAGAAGACGTTTGATGGACAATGCTAAACGATACATCGTTGACAACAATCTCCTTTACAAAAGATTGATTACAGGACCCTATCTCCAATGTTTATCTGATAAGGTGGCCCAAGCCTTTCTGCATGACTTATACGAAGGTACGTACGGATCCTATGAGGCAGGATGATCTTTAGCAAACCGAGCTCTTATTCAAGGTGTCTTTTGGCCTAAAATAAAAGCTCAAGCCATCGAATATGCAAGCATGTGTGATGCCTGTCAACGACATGGACCCAAAATTTAAGCTCCAGTTTTAGAGCTTCATTCTAGCAAAGTTGTCTAACCATTCAAAAGACGAAGTCATCAAGTTCATATGGGAAAACATTATCATACGGTTTGGATACCCCCACCTCATTAGAATAGATAATGGACCACAGTTTGTTGGTTCCAAGGTCGTCCACTTCCTCAATCAGCATAACATCATTCACTCTCCTTCGAATCCATATTACCTACAAGGAAATGGTCAGGCCGAAATCACTAATCGTACTATTATCGACAGAATAAAAAAGTAATTGACGGGGAAAAAAAGAAATTGGTTACAAGAATTGCCACACGTGTTATGGGCGTATCGAGCAACATCCCGAGTGTTGACTAGATATACACCGTTCTTGCTAGCGTGCGGTATTGAAGCAATCATCCCCACTCAATATCATCACCCGCTACGTGATCATACCATGACGAATGAAGAAAATGAGTTCCAGCTGGCATGTAACATGAACTGGATTGGCGAAACAGGGGAAATAACAGTCATGAACTTGGAAAGGTATCATCAGGCTTTAGCAAAATCGTACAACAAACGCGTTCATCATAGAGAGTTTGAGATTAAAGATCTCGTCCTACGAGAAATCCCAAAACACAGAAAGGAACTCAATGCTGGAAAACTCATAGAAAATTGAAAATGACCTTTTATTGTTATCGGCAATAACAGCCTTGACTTTTACGACCTCGTTACATCAGATGGAGACCGAGTACCCAATCCTTGGAACACGAAGAGGTTGAAGTTATATTGCAGATAACAGCTCGTCACAGTTTATATTCTACTCTCTTACATTAATAAAATACTCATGTTTGACTGATCTACATCAGAGTACTTTTTACTATCTTATACAATACTCTTTTACTATCTCTATTATTTTTGTACATTGTCCTTACATTAATGAAATACTTATGTTTGACCGACCTACATCAGAGTACTTTTTACTATCTCATACAGTACTTTTCTACTATCTCTATAATTTTTGTACGTCGTCCTTACATTAATGAAATACTTACGTTAGACCGACCTACATTAGAGTACTTTATACTATCTCATACAATACTCTTCTACTATCTCTTATATTTTTGTACGACATTCTGACATTAATGAAATACTTATGTTTGATCAACCTACATTACAGTACTTTTCTACTATCTTATACAAGTTCTATTCTACTATATACAGAGGACAACTACTACATCACAGATAATCAATAGATTCACCCCGATTTTACTATTACATTACAGGTCGGTTATTGGTTCGTCCAATTCGGCCAACAAATAACATATTAACAGGTCAGTTATTGGTTACCTAATTCGGCTAGCAGGGTACACACGACCGAACCACAATTGGAACATCTAAGTTCGATACAAATACATACAAATCACTAATTCTACTATCTGTCAAATTTTTCTACAACATAACCTTCACTCTATCTATAATATTTCAAGTGGTGATGCAAGGTTAATCCGTTTGCGATTAATATCAATGCCCCTATCATACACAGTTCAGTACGAACAACCATCACGCGAACTTTCCCCAATTACCAAAGGTTGCGGAAGTATAAGCTCTATTGCCCTCACAGCCACAATTTGCCTTCCTTCATCAAATTTGTTCTTTGTAAGAATGTTAAATTTCGACATAACACGCTCGAAATATTCGGTCCACACTAGCTGCATGTCATACTTCACACCATTTACGATCATGTTATCATGAATAATGTCTCTTTCTTTCTCAAGTCTCTTGAACTCGGACATAAAAAAAGGTAATCACTGCCGCCATTTCTTTCTCATGCACTTCATTTGCCTCAAGCTTAACCTTGTATGGCATGGCGAGCTCTGCAATCTTCCCCTTCGCCTCATTTAACAAACTTTTCAGCTCTTTACAACGAGCCTCTATCACCAGCTTTTCCTCAACAAAAGCTCTATTCTGTGTTTCCATCACCGTCATAAATTCATCCATCTGCCTTAACATAGCCAACGATTCCTCCATAATAAACTGTTTATGAAACCCCTCATCAACCTTTGTGTTAAGATCCTGTTGAGCTGTCTCAAGATCCACCCCCCATAGTTATTACTTTTATCAGTTGATTTGTCAGAGAGGCATTTTGTTCCGTAATTTGCTTCAACACATTTCGCAACTCATTTAACTCACCCTCTAATTTGACTTGCTCATCTCTCTACTCTTTCTTTACTTTGAAAAACAAAATCGTCATTGTTCTTCGATCCTACATAAAGCTAAGAACATCAGGTAAGGGACCTACGTCACCCCATATAGCAGACACACCAGCTCAAGCTGAGCATTTTTTTTGCCTCTACGCTATGACGATTACGTGCCTTTTGAGCTAAAAACATAACTCGAGCTGGGTCCTGTACTACACCTCTTTCCTTTAAAAGCTCTACATAAGCCTATTTTAAATCCTGCTCACTATCTACTTCAGCTTCAAAATACAGCCTCGATTTTCGTACTAGGACCCCTCTCTCTTCTTTTTTTCTTAAAATCTTATCCCTCTCTATTTTTATTTTTGCGTATCTACACCGCAGACCATATAATTCTTTAAATTTTTTCTCCAAATTAGATTTAAACTGCCTTCTCTAATACTCAATTTTATTTAATACCTGTTAAATACGAGTCACGGAGTCCATCGCTCTACTCAATGATAATAGTTTTTCTCAACCACTCTATCTCATACACAAATTATAAATTCTCTGTTATCAAACAAATATTCAAACAAGGCACAATAAACTTATGACTATGAAACTTTACAGTTTCAAAGCACACAGATAACAATCCCATCAAAGTCAGAACAAAACGAAATAGTTCGAAACAAGATGCCACAATGATATTATTAAGTGTTCGTGCCAGTCTCTACCTCAGACGGTGGCTCCACTTCAGTACCATTAGCTGGAACTTGCTCAGTTTGAGGGAAGGGTATATTCACTGGAGTAGCGACATCTTCAACCGGTTCATCTTCTGTATCCGAAGAAAAAACTATGTCATGGAACTTACCTGCTAGGCCCAGATAGATATCAGCATTAGTTAACCTAAAAAGACGGTAGGATTGGATCATATTGTTTATACCAACCCTCAGCTCCTCAAAAGCTTTCGCCAGGGTCTCTTTGTGCTCAGACAGTAACACATACCGCTCTTCCGCAACTTTCACCTCTTCTGCCCTGCTATCTTTTTCTTTCTTGAGCTCCTTCATATGAGTTGTTTGAACATTAAACCTCTAAGTACGCTCTAAATACTCCTGGTTTCTCTTCTCAATAAAATTTGTAGCCCTTTTTACCAACATCGAGAGCTGCCAATGCAATACACAAGATCAACAATACATATATCAACCGCAATACAACATATAGAGAATATTAGTACATACATTTGCTGTTTGCTCTTGAAATACATCTTCGAGCTTCCTCAGCTTCGTTCCCGCCTTTTTAAAACATTTATGTTCTATGTCCTTCAGGTGGGCCACAGCTTTATCCCTTGTTTGATCATTACCCTCGATCTCATGTTGTTCTTTTTTAGAGACCTCTTTTTTATTTTTAGAGGAACAGCCTCATTCACCACCTACTGCTCCACCACACCCGCAATAGCCAGCGTATCACCCTCTTACCCTTGGGCTGCCCTCGCAGTAGATTGAGAAGATTCTTGTACTGTCTTTTTCAGCTTTCGGATCTTCTGTACCCCGCTCGAACTCCCTGCTGGAGGCGGAGGGATACCAGTCAAATCCCCTAAAGGAGGAATGGTCCTCTTTATGACTTTCTCAGCCATAGCTCGATTTTCGTGTGCTCGTTACACTTTTGGTACTCTGGAGTCCTCTCTTTTATCCTTACGGATATTCAACTCCCCGAGCACTTGCTTCAACTCAACCTGTTCAAGGGCTACGTAGTCAAACAAGCTTATTTTATCTGGGAAGGATTTGGGATCAGGATCTGAAAGACAAAATCAAGGAAAAGATTAGAAACTCGCAACCACACTAATATTCGGTCAAGTTAGCATGCATTATTTACTCGGATTAAATTATTTATGGTCCAGGTTGAGCACTGGTTCATCTGGAACCTGCATACAATTACCCTTTACCCATACAAGATGGTCATTCCACGGTCTACTAGCAGATTTGAAGTAAAAAAACTTCAACCTAGATGAGTTACTAAACAGATAACCACTATTATTGGATTTGACATACTTCATTTTGTAAAATTTTAGTACGTCAGCTGCAACAAACTGCTTCGCAGTCCCGTTTTCTCTCCACCTCTCATTCAACGTCTCACACACCCTCATCATCTCAAACACATTTCCATTTAATTGTGCGGGGCAGCACTGCAACACATTTATAACCCCTTTATGAAAATAGGTTAAAGGAATCCTAAGACCATATACGACCTGATTAAGATTGCACATAAACCCATCATTCGGGCCTACCATACCCGACCTATTATAGTACGTAATCTCTACGTTTTCCCCAATTCTTTTTTCCCTCTTCCACACATCCAGACTGAGAACTTGATAGTGTACCTTTTTCCCTTCCCCCAGTACAAAGGTCCTAAACCACAAACCTTCTTCCATTACATAATATCTCCACTCCCCGTTAGCTTCTTTTTAAATTTCATATACTCTTTCCCTACATCTACTCCCTCTGGATATACGTAAAATACTTTATCCTTCGCCCCTGTATCATCTTGCTATACAACTTTACTTACTTCACTAGGCATTTTAGTCCCTACATCCACAACAACTTCCCTACCACTTACAGTCTCCTCCATGCTTCTACTATCAACCTTTCTACTCGACGAAAATGTTTCCTCTAAACTGGATGACACTACAAATTTACTACTAGGCTTTAGGTTTTTAGAATGCATACTGGACCTACAGGTACAAATTTTTTTTTTTTATTTCCTCTATATCTATGGTCACATGATGTTCCACACATACAACAAATCAAAACCCCACCCTACCCAGTCAAACAAAACAAAATATTTATTTTCAAAACTTTCCAAAACAACAGAAAATCAATTTCAACTTTTCCTCTTCTTCTCAAAAAAATAGTTTTCTCTCTCTAAACGTGTGTTACCGTACACATAACTTTTACAAACTTTCACTAGGCAAACAATCATTTTTTATCCCCCTACATTCCTAAATTTAAAGTCCTCAATCAATCGTATACAAAGACGATTAACAAACCAGCACATACACAAAATATAAATCAATACAACCAAAATAGAGGAATAAATTTTACTAAACTATGCCGGAAGACCCACAATCTTTTACTTTGCCTACACCTTTCTCAAAGATTGACTGATTCCATTGTTTTTCCAACAAATTCCTTTCACCAGATGAAGCATTCTCTACAAAATTATACTCAAAACTCAAGCATTTTCTCTATCTAGAAACACTGGTTACACCACTTTTTTCTGTCTTTATAATTATAGATAATTTATGAGAAAGAGAAAGACGAGTTTTTATACTCTCCTTCAGTTTTTGAAATGATGGCTCTTTCAAATACGTGTCGGTCACCCTTACTGCCCCTACAGGCACAACTTTTCACCTCACAACATCATCATGACTTCTGTGATAATGTTTGCTATTTTCACGTCTGTCACTGCCTTCAACCATTAAACAATTTCGCCCCTCTTTCCCAAGACAATCTATACGATCCATCACCTTGATTTTATACTCAATCAAGATCGTACCACACCATATGTCATTCCTATAAATAACAAAATATTCAAAATTCAAAATTATCTGCACAGCTGCTAAAATCAGACAGCTGTAGCCCATAGTATCTGCCACATCAAAAGCTATAGAAATAGATTAATCCTACTTTTCAGTTCCCAGATTTAATTTACTTTATTCTACATTCAACATATAACAAACACAGAACACTACAAACAAATTACTTATTTATTTTGAGCTATCACAGTTCGAGCTTACATTCACATATAGTTATATTTAAAGTAGCCCGGGTGATTCACTTCACCACATAGAATTATCTCCCCTCTTGCTGCCCTCTCATCATCTTCAACCAGTTTATCCCACGCGATCTCTCGAACAACTTCTTCTCGTAGGGTTGGATCCAGCAACAACCTACGTAACACATCACACCAGAAATAATGATCATACTCTGCACGCCTTCTTTCGTCATCCAAGCCGTCCAACTGCAACAACCTCTCCGTTAACATAGTATTATAAGGAAACCGGCGAAAGTATCGCTCACAAAGTTTGGCTACCTTGATGTTTAACCTTCCTTCCGCCGCATGACAAGAACGCTGAGAGCGTGTCCTCACCATGATCACTTGCAATTAACCAACATCAAGTCTTTTTTTGTGTGCAGAAACCAAAGGATCTAGATCTTATATAGCCAACATAGAGATTTTTTTGAGTAACACCAAAATTGTTTATCAATCAAATTTTGAAGGAAGATATATTTTACAGGAAAAAATTATTTGGAAACAAGGATATCAGCTGATTTCGAGAATATTTTGATAACTATTGCTTTCCATTCAACGAAGTATATACTAAGAGGATCTTATTCATCACGTGCTTCACCCAGATGACACATCTGAAAAGATAGAGCTCGCATAGAATATTCCAATACATACAACAGCAGCTCCAGCCAAGCACCTACAGACAAATATCCTTTACCCAACTACTTTAAACCATTTTCCAAATAGTTCGAAGCAACATCTCCAAAGGATCGTCAAATCACCAGGATAGTGAAGGACGGAACTAACATCCTCTATCACCAACAAAGGATACTTATGGCATGATCTGACTCCTACAAAAGGGTATAGTTCGTTGGCATTCTAGTGAACTAGTCCATAAAAGTATGCAACCTCTGCTAAAATACCATTACACAATTCCAAGAATTTCTACAAACAGTTCACATAACACAATTTTATGCAATTCCAGGTTGTCTGATCGCAAATCCTATAAATAGTTCAACAAAATCATTCTCCAATTTACCTCATACAGTTCAACAACCCACAAACATTCCAATCACATTTTAAGCATTACGATCATGCTAGTCCGTTATTTAAGTTTGTCTTCCCAAACCAACCTCATTCCATTTTGACCATATCTTATTTGAACTCATTTCCACAGACTTTTAACCGTGTTACATACATACTCATTTCAACACAGTTCGATTTTTTATGTTTTTACAGATAGTTACTTTGTGTCTCAATTTACTAGACCCCTTTGAGTTCGACACAATTACCTATCCCATTTGAACATTCTTAACTGCTATCACCAGTTCGAATTCTCATTCTCCTTTTTTCAGTTAGCTTTCTCAACCACCAAAATCACATCAACATGATCACAAAATATTTTCAGTTCACAATGATAATACTCATTTAGCACAAAAAAGATATTTTCATTAGCTCAAATATTGCTTACAGATTACAAATTTTTTGAACTTTCCTATAGTTCGATCTACAAATTATATCCGTTTACAGGCTGAAACACTTCTTCTAGAAAAGAGACAATGGTTGTAAAAGAACGTGAAGCTGAAGACTGGAAGCATGCTTCCACTCTCCGTCTCCCTTCTTCCCCCATAACCACCACCACCACCGTCTCTTCCTCCGTAACCCCCATCACCTTTGAGTGGCAGAGAAAGAAGAATGATTCTAAATAATCTACTAATCAGTAGGGTACCAGCGAGACTTCCTCGGACGAACACCAACCACGCTTCATCCGCAGTTGTAGCAGCCTCCTCTGCCAGAAGACAGTCCATTTCTGTGCCCCTCTTCTGACGTCACCATGTTGTAAAAATGTACCATTTGGTAGTAATCATCATCTACCTCTTCCACCTCTTTATACGTCATACTGTGGTAGGTAGGACGCACTGAAATCGGAGTTGGAAGGCCCAAAGACTGGGTCTTAAAGTACCAGAATTGCAGCTCTTGCACTTTAGCAAGAACCCTAGCCTCGTGAGATTGCCGTCTAGTGGTCACCATCCTTTCAATACAACAGATACAAAGAAGAAAAGTTACATAAGCTATGGAGTCAAAGTAGCTCTTAACGCATAACAACTGCAACAACCAACCACAGTCATATTTATACTGTAATGACCATTAAAGACGACGTTCCAAATTCCCAATGACAGAAGGAATTCCCATGTAACAATTTTCACCAAAGCCTTTGGTTCTAGGAACCCAACAGTCACACAGATATTCATGAAGGAACATTGGAAATGATCTCGGGTATTAAATATAACATTAATGATGCTTCTTAACCAATACCACTCGCCCATGATGCTTCTTGTGTTCTTAGCTGAGAGGGGGCGGTTGTAGTGGCTTATTCCAGATCTCGAACTCAAGCCCCATCTTTGACCATCATACATTTATTCGACCTTGTCAACATACGATCACATGGCATACTATGGAACAACTACAAAGAAGTCTATTTATCATTCTCAACCTGTACATCAACAGCTCGATTCAACAAGCACTCTGTCATTAATGAAGCCGTTACAGAACAGACGGATTAGACCGTTATATAATCAATTCAATGACTCATCAATTCCATATTGTAACGTCCATCATAAGAATAATAATGGTCGATAAACGGTCATATTATAAGACCTATAAATAGGATTAGAAAACTACAGATAAAGGACATGAAATTCTAGACAGAGAATTTTACTCAAAACTCTACACAAAGCGTTCTTTGTAATAACTAACAATCATCAATAACACCTTTCTTTCTAAATCCTTAAAACAGATCGTGGTTTTTAACCTATTCAAAGGTTTTCCACGCTAAACCTTGTGTTACCTATTTCTTACTAACGTTCTGATTATCTTTGGTGTGAGAGACTAAGTTCGATATACGAAATTAAGTTCTTACAAACCCAATTTCTGGAAATCAAAGTTTTGTTTGCGATTGCTTAATAATTTATCGTTTTTCTAGAATATAGACTGTTGTAAATTAAATCTGGAGTACTGTTTTCTGAATCTGGGGATATTATATATGTTTTTGAATATGAGTTGTAGTTTTTAAATCTGGGGTGTTATATCTATTTATGGGGTGTAATTTTCAAATTTGGTAATCTTCACTCTCACCTATTCATTTTTACTTTACATATTACCTTTCTATATGTTAAACATTAAGAACAATGTTTAAAGTAAGTTTGGGGGTGGGAAATTGTTTTCATGTTTTAAGGGAAAACTGGGTATACTCAGTATAATTAGTTAAGTAGAGTTAATTAGTCTATGATTGCAAATAACTTTAAATAATCCTCTATATTAAGTATATAGGAGAATAAAATGAACCCTTAGTGTTTTTACTACTTAATGGAATTATGGAATAATATGCCAAAGCTAATTTTTTTTAAACTTAGGATACTATAATGGGTATTAATGATATTCTCAAAAATAGAGTTGACAATTTCCTGTACGAAAATCACACTTTACACCAGTGATAGTATTTGTCCAAGGTAGTATTAAACAACACTTAATCAATCCAAAGAGAGTAACGAACTCACTACATGAAATAGTAGAAAAATTGATCAACAAAAGAAACTATTAGATACAAAAGGACAAAAAAATGTGAACAAAGAAGAAAAATTATCAAAGTATAAAGTTAATAAATAATGGTGTGAACTTGAAGTTAAGGTCATGAAGGCACTCCAAATCCTGGCACACAAATCCAACTGGTATGCAATGTTGACCAATTAGATATAAAGAAAATTATTATAAAAGGTGATAGCAATATAAAAGTGTTCATAATATACTAATAAGGGTAGGTAAGTAAATGGAGAGAGTAAGATACTCTCCTGCTAAGAACTCTATAAGAAAGATGTTAAGCAGTTGGATAGTTATCTTCTAATAGACAATACAGAAGCTGTGATAATATACACTCAGAAATATTATCCTTTTGGGGGGATCTTATTGGTTGTTATTGTAGTATAGTTTGCTTTCCCCTTAGTTTTGCATAATTATTTCGATAAACCCTATTAAGTTCATGAATAAACTAAGATCTTTTTAGGGAACTATCTATTATACATCCAACAACGATGTTTTGCGTATAAACAAGTTTGCCATATCTCAAGATAAAAAGGGGTTGTTGAGATTGGGTAGAAAAAATGAGATAGATAGACCAGATCTGCTTAAATCTTAGTAGGACTAATATACTTAATACAACAAATACAGGCTTGAACATCATTTATTTAATAATGCTAAATCCTTACGACGTCATTTTTCAAGTAGACGTGGAAAGCAGTGACGTGGTTGCTATTACACAATTAACGTCATTTCTAAAAATTACATGAGAAGTACATAATAAACTGACGTCATTACATTAAATATTACGTGAGCTTAGTAATGACGATACTTAGTTACGTCAGGTACAAAATGACATTATATAATTAAAAAAGCAATGTCAGTTATATAGTGACGTCAATAGGTAAAGAGGAAACAACAACGTCATCATTTAGTGACGTCAATAGTTTAAATAGGAAATAACAACGCTATCACAAAAATGATTTCCTTAGTTTGTAATAGCAAAACAAATATATTCCTTTCCAGTAGCTCAACATGATTATGTGCATTGCATATGCTTGAGTTTGAGCTATAAACATTAGACATATCTCAAATGTTTCTAAACCTTCATAGTTTAAAATACATTAACAAACCCAACTTAAGAAAAAAAGTTAAATCAATTTCATATAAATGTATGGTTATATAAGTATAATTATTGGGAATAATATGATACAATAGATTACAATTCCTCTAAGTTGATTAATTGAGAATCAAATAAAGTACATACAATTATTGGAAAAGCTTTCATTGTCCGTATTATTATTTTCCGACCTGCAACAAAAATAGTATTACTTCAATGTTATGAATCAATATACCATAAAATTTATCTTCCCCTAACTCAAAAGGCTATATCAAATACCCATTACTTAGAGGATCTAAATTATAAGCTCCACAAAAAAATGACAAATTAAAGAGAATAATACAGTCAGAAGGGGTGCACTGAATTTTTTTGACGTAGTTTTCTTAGCGTTGAGGTTACTTAAAACCTATAACAGACAAAAGAGGAAATTAAAAAGACGAAAGCGATATAGATATATTATGTCTTAAAGAACACACAACCAAACTAACATACTAAAATGAAAATTCTAACAACTGGAAAAAAATAAAATACGGTAGATATATAAATGAGGTTGAATTGAGATTAAGCAAAGTAGTTCCTAACCCGGAAAGTACTGAATGCATGTACACAACCATTTTGATATGCTCATCACTATGACCATAACTCCAACTTCTGTTCAGAATACTTTACCTGTATATTACCGAACCAATGCTCCAATTATGCTTACATCAAGTGATGAACATTGATGCATATACCCTCCATCCACTAACTATTTCTAGCCGTATAATGCATTTGTCTAATCCATGCATGATCTCAAGACACCCTACAAAATTGGAAATGTAACAGTACAGATTAGAAAATAAGTTGTTGTATATAGAGCAAGCTTCTTAAAATAGTTATAAAAGAAGTTCTTAATTCATAAATAAGATAAGAAAATAATGCTTAATGCTTCCATATAAGCAACAAAGTTATGTTTTCATAGATAATTGCATACCTTCATCAAAGAAGTTCAAACAATGTTTCATTTATCAGAAGAGTTATTTATGGAATTTGGAAATGATTGGACAAAATGAAATTTGAAAGAAGATTATATAGGAGACAAAAATGGATCAATAGACATGAAATACTACACTCTTATTGTACACCAGGAACCAAAGAAAGGAGAATACTATCTAGATAATAGTTCCTAAAATCAAATACATGCAAAATCAACAAAAATTAGACCTTAACAACCTGCTTAAGATAATAACCCTTAAATTATGTCCGTAGAACAAGTTTTGTCGTATTGGTGCATTACCAGGTTGATATACAAACCAGGGCTGGGTCTGTTTGATAAGCATGATAAATTGTACTTGGTAATGCTGAGGTATCATTATGTTCGTGTCCTGAAAATGCTGCTTGATCCTTATGACTAGTGAATCTTGAAGACTATAGTTTTGACACTGTGAAGAAGATATGTACATTGGGAGGAAGGAATACTCATATCTGTCCAATATCACATTGAGGCCCCCATGTTACCACAATCTTCAGATGTTCAACTTTATTTAGACGTGGGGTAGAAACATATAATCCCCACCTTCATTTCAGAGATTGGTGTATATAAAGTTGGACCAGTTCAGTATCTCAAAGAATGAGATACTAGGGAACTAATCCACCTTTTGCCACAGCAGGAGAGGATTTGGCATTGTCGAATTCTCACCTTTAAGTTCCAATCTGATGACTTTATTCTTTAATGAAATAGTTGGAAGAGTTGAATGTAAGATATTGGAGGAAACTGAGCCCTACTTCATGCAATGAAAAATGATTCAGTTTCATTCAATCCTTACTTTCAAGACCGTAAAGTAATGGCTCGATTTTTTCATCGTACAAAGAGTTGGAACAATTAGAGTTGGCTCGATCTTTGGCGTGCATGTAGTTTGAGTTATTGAATGTAAGGTACCAGAGAAAACTAAACCCCCTTCTATCAGAAAGCATGAAAAAAATGGGGATTTAGTTATATTCGATTCTTTGGAGGAAACTGAACCCTAAATCACCAAGAAGTGCAAAAGGATTCAATTCCATCTAATTCTCACCTTCAACCCCCACAAATGCAACACTTTTTTGACAAATCCAAAGTTGGAAGCGTAATTGAAGGTTGGAATAGTTGAATGTAAGATATTGGAGGAAACTAAACCCAATACTAGCATAAACCATTAAAGGATTTAGTTTCATCCAATTCTTTCTTTTAAGACCCTATAGTCCCCATTCAGATATATGAATATTTGTAGATTTTTGGAAGTTTTCAAGGGAGATAACTCCTTCCAGTATATGCTTTGATTGAATGTTTGAAGGTGAGATATTGGAGGAAACCAAAGCTTCTTGAACAGTTTAAACCTAGAAAATGTAAGGTTAAGTTGCTCAAGGTTTGATTTCATCCAACTCTCACATTCAAGATCCACCTTAACTAGTTAGCCTATAATGTTAAAAGAAAATGAGGATCAAATTATGTCGTACATTTATTGCTTATTCATGTGTAACTTAAGTCAGAACCCAATCTAGCATAAAGTAAATAGCTGTTCCAGCACTGAATTAAGAAGTAAACGACCAAACTTTTGTCCCATTCATTAACAGTAATCATAATGCAGCAACTGCCTGTACAATTCAAATTTGCATCAACTGTGGCATGTAGGATTCGATAGTAAAGACACAAAAAATAGAACACTCGCGCAAGCAGTATATTTAGTTACCTTGGTAAACACTTGCTCCTTCATATCCAATATGACCAATTCTGTTGCATTTCTAAAAACAACATTATGCCCACTACATTTTAAGCAATTATATACCTCACAAAAAAGTTGAAGTTAAGAAAATAAATTAACGAAGACCCAAAGAAAAATTACCTGTAGGTGAACAATGCCAATTGCCAATAGCAAGCCAATACTGTAATCTTTCTCCCTCCTCCTTTATCCGGGATTGGGACCGGCAATGAAACCATATGGTTCCATCGGCGGAGTTAAAAAATATTTTATCCACAAAAAATAAAGTTAGTAATAAAAAATAGGTGCAACATTTTACTCCTCAAAAATCAATAATGAGATAACATATAGTATCCCATAAGATACTAAAATTCTGTCATCAACAAAAAATAGAGTTCAACTTCTTAACCTGACATACCGCAAAAGGTCTAACAAAAAAGATAAAATAATATCCATATTGAGCAATGTCAAAGCTTAATCCTTGATAATAAATAGTGTTGGCCAAGTAACAAATGATCCGATTACATCTCCGATGGTTTCATGTTCTCCCCTACTAAGTGGCATGCTTTTTTTCTCAGCTGTTGTAATACTAACCTTCGACATTCCATCTCCCAAAGGTATACCATGCACTGCACTTTTAGAGTCATCAGTATACCAAAAATCTGTTACAGCAATGTTACTTGGAGCAAGCCAATATAGTCTGCAATTTACAAGCTTTGACTTCGATGTTGTATGGCATGTCTGCTGGAAAGAACATATGAGGACATGAGTGAATTAAATGCAAACAATACATACAACATTATTTATTAACTTGGGAATGAGAATACATACCAAAGGCAATACACTACTTTTTGGAGGGATAATTTAATCTTTGTCATTTCCTTGATTTACCTGTTCAAGGAATTAATATTAGGGACGTCAAAATATTAAAATAAGATAGTGAGAATGTTTAGTTAGTATACCAACAATTTTGTCATTTTTGCCATTTTTGTCTTCAACGATGCTACTTTATCGTTCATTGCCTTCACTTCTTCCTGTAAACTTTCAACTATTACTCTACCATGTTTCACACCGTTTTAGAGAGTTGGTGATATGCTAAATCCCATTGCCCTTATACGTCCAGGGTACTCAGGACCTAACACCTACATGAGATCACCATCTCCAATATCTGGATTAGTTGCGTTTGTTTCATCTATCTTATCCTAAAAATAAAATGCAACATATGGTGTTATCATAAGCAATTATTATGTAACTGTGCATACATATTTATAAATACTAAAACTACATACTATTTTTTCCTGGAGTAATTTATTTACTACCTCCCCATTATTCTTTCTGTGTGCCCTTGTCCATACAGTAGACCTTCAAACTTTTTTCACAACTGATGTAGCGTCATTAGCAATCTCCTAATTCTACATAAAACAGAAAATCATATATCCTTATATACATAGATTAGTTATGCAAATTAATAGTATAGTGTATATGAATGATAGCTACCATTTTATGCTCCAATCGAGGATACCCTAAACGATTACATGTATGGGGTAATTTATGTTTTTTCCAGGCTTCGATGAGTCTCTTCCTAATTTCCTGCATAAATAACATTATTAATTTTAAGTTACGGATAGTTGGATTAAGCATTAGAGAGTTACTAAAATGACACCAAAAATAGAAGGAATTATATAAGTTTAATACCTTGTAGCTAGAAGTTGTACACTATTTAGCAAAAACCTCCTATTGATAGTAAAGTACATCTTCCAGACATTTTTTAAGAGCTTGTTCATAATCATCGTTAATATCAATTAATTTTCTCTTTTTAACTTTGAATTCACGCCAATCCTTTCCCATATTCATTAATGTTAACTTTCGAGCCTCTTTTGGTACAATAAACTTTTGCTACCATAAGCATATGTTAGCAAATAGAAACTTATTAAGAATTGGTAACATTTGATAAAAAAGTTGTGTTTACCTTCACCATCTCCCACAATCTATCCTTTACCAATGGTTCGACTTTATGCCATCTGAGAATCATGATAGGAACTATCTCTCTAACAATAACCCCAACATATGTGCTAAAGATCATCGAATTCTCCCCAACAGGTTATCCATTAATATTGAATTCCAAAGGTCTTCTTTTATCGCTTTTGGTAGCAATAACTTTGCATTTGTTTTTACCCCTTCAGTGAAGTGACTTGGGATTTGGTATAGGCCGATTGGATGCTTGAGAAGTACCTTCTTCTAGTGAACTTGGATAATGATTTTTTGGCATAAATTCTAGCCGGGTAGATCTGTCAAGGCCTATAGTAGCTCGTCCTATAAGAAACATATGTTAACAACATATTGTGTAAGCGAAAATGGACCATTACAGTTTTGATCTATAAAATGATTTTGTAAACATAGTAATTTATATAGGCTAATTTGATGCAAAAGGATATACCTTCATTTAATGGAATTGAGTTTTGATATTCTTGCACAATTTCTAGACGAGAAAACCTACGAAAGCCTAGAATGCCTCATACTATAAGAAATACATGCTAACAATATATTCGGTGAGTTAAAATGGACCATATCGAATATTCAACGATGATAAAATTTATAATAATCACCTGTGGGATTCATCGCATCTGCTATACCGATGTTGGCAATAATGTTTTTAGCCTTTTTTGTAATTTTCTTTTGAATCTGCAATGTACATTTATTTACTGTAAAATTAGAGTTACAATTATTACAATTGAAACAAAGAGAATATTACTATAAAATTCTTACCGGTGTCGCTTTTTTCTTAAGATTTCTTCGATCCATAGTAATAAAGAAAAGCAAAGAAGCTCACCTTTTAAAGAAGGTCATATTGAAAATCTATCAAACTTAGTATAATATGTCAAAAGCCCAAAATAATTAAAGTATCATAATTACTAGTCATATAATATGATCTCAACTCTAAAGTATCGTAATTATATCTACCAGTCAGTTATCAAGTAAACAAAAAGCAAAAACATCTAATAATATTCAAGCTAGAAAAATAATGAGAATTTATAATTGGAAAGACTTAATCTTCATTGTTCACCCATACTCCTTCACAATCATCGCGCATATAGCCTTCATCTTCGATATCTCCAATAGGTCCAAGACTCTCTATGGATATCGACTCTTCTCGTACTTCATCGTTAGTATCCTCCCAATCCATAAACCCTCGAAGAGGTGCTTTCAAAGCTACGTACTACGGTGAGTCATCTGATTTCCGAGAATAAAATACTTGATGAGCTTGAGTTGCAAGGATGAACGGATATCATTGTTGAGTTATTCCTTGATGAATATTCACTAATGTAAACCCCTCAACTTGTTTTATCCCTACTGCTATACTCACCCAATCGCAAAGGAATACTAGATAACGAAAGGTGTAATAGTCCAGCAAAATAATTTTTTGTATTACCCCATAGTAAGTCACGACCTTTTCAATCTATCTTTGGTCTTTATCACTCGATCTACATAAGGTAGTAGCAGGCAAAGAAACTCCCGAATTTTGAGTTCCTTTCTTTACATCCTTTGTATGGAAATGATAGCCATTAATTAAATAAGAACCGCAAGTCATGGCAGACTTTCTTTGGCCATATGATAATGCTTCCAATTTAGGGGACACAATTTTTTGTTTCATCTCTCCAAATATCTAAAAAGAATGAGAATATAATTGGGATAACTGCTTAATTAAGAGCAGTTGAAGACACGTCATACACATTTTAACCTACCTCATGTTTAAACCATTCGCTGAACTCATCTGAATGTTTTTTTATTTAGTTGGCCGTCATTCTTTCCCAGTCGAGGATCTTGAACAACAAGTTCGCTCTTATGTCTTATGGTAAAATAAGTAAGTTTTTTAATATTTTAAAAATATAATCATAAAACATTAGTTCTATACATACATATATCAGGTCACTTACTCTAGGTTTGGCTGAACTTCCTCGATGTTAAACAAAACATAACGATGTGCTGGTTCATATTTCTCTTCAGAAAGAGTAAACTTCGCTTCAGCTGACAATGAGTAACCTTCAAGAATGGTAGATTCAACATTGTCAACATGATTCCTATTCACTTTGTCATGGTATATTTACCGAGATTCATATATTCTGCTCAAAACATGGCACACTCTTCTGCCAATTAACATTCGGCTATACACCCTTAATTGTATGATTAGACATAGAAATGCAATTTGAGATATTGGAACATTAACCATCCGGTAACTTTGTGGAAAACAACCTGCGACAAAAACATTCTTTTTCTTTTTTTGAGAGTGTATATGGTGCCGGAGGAAGGAATGTTCTCTTACCCCTAGGTTGAGGATGTAGTTCAGGCCTTATTTTTAATTCTTCCATGTCAAGATAAGATGCAAGACTATCTTTCAATTTTCCGGTAATGTTCAATAATGTTCCAACTATGGGTGGCAATTTGACCCGAACCTGTTAACCCGACCCGAATTTTGCGGGTTTGGATTTAACATTTATGGGTTTTAGGTCAATTCGGGTCGACCCAACTAACCCGTTTAGATAACGGGTCTAGTTCGGGTTTCACTGTCATGGGTTTGGGTTGACCCGCGAACCCGTTTAACTTAATTATAATTTAATGTTATACTCTAACCAATTATCGCTGAAAAGCACCGTTTGGACAAAGATGCTAACAATTACTTTATTCCCATCTATTTGATTATATTTTTTTCAATAGATGTCTTTCATCAACGAGCTCTTGATTATTCGAACTACACATTTTTAGCTTTTCCTTTAGTGTTTCTTCAAAAGTGTTTAATTGTAAATTTCTCTATGCAGTTCTTTTTTTCTCTGCTTTGGAGTGAAGGGTCATTCGATTCCAATGACTTAGATACTATTTAGTATTCTCATAGGTTAAACTATTGTTCTACTATTCTCTTTTTTTCTCCCTTTCTTAGGAATGCTATATCTTCAAATTTCTTTTTCTAATTTGTGTGTTTTATATAGATTATTATCATTTACTAGATGTGAGTTTTTGATCTCATTTCACTATTAATTTTCAAATGTTCTCGCAATCACCTTCTAATCATCTGATTCTCACTTGCATTTTGTGATTTTTTTACTTATACGAGTTAATGAGTCGGGTCGCGTTAACCCGATTATAAACAAATCGGGTTTGGGTTCATAAATCTGACCCGTTTAATAAATGGGTTGGGTTTGGGTTTGGGTTTGGTGTTTCTCAACCTGAACCCGGGATGACCCGTGACGGGTTGACTTGACCCGACCCAATTGCCACCCCTAGTTCCAACCAAACTAGTACAAACGTTCTTCTTCGTGTGCATGACGTCCAAATTATGCAGCAATAAATGATACTTCTAATATGGTAACTCGAAGAAAATTAGCCTCTTCTTCCATCTTTGCTCAGAAGTTTTTTACAATTTTTTCCTCTTTAATACAGGTTTTCCCTAATCTATTTCAATATTTTTTACCTCATCCCAAATTTGTGTACCCTTTAAGGAAATTGGATGTGTACCAAGCGCCTTTTTGCCATTAAGCCAACTTTTCTTAGACCGAAAAGGGTGATTAGGCCTAAGAGATGTTCAATGCCGTATATAACAAAATTTCTTTCTGAAAGTCAGCCATTGTGAACATGTACCATAACCGCATTTAGGACATGCTACATCTCCCTTTACTGAGCATCCTGCAAGGTTTTCGTATGTAGGAAAATCATTAATGGTTCACAATAATACTGCCTTCAATGTGAACTTGGTTTTGGTATATGAATCATAGTTTTTAACACCATTTAACCATAAAAGTTGCAAGTCATCAATAGGAGGCTGTAAATAAATATTAATATCATTACCAGGCTGCTTTTGTCTGGGGATTAATAAAGTCAACATCAAGAGTTTCCTATCCATGCACAAAGAAGGTGGTAAATTATAATTTACTAACATCACTGGTTAACAGCTATATTACAAATTTAGATTACGATAAGGGTTAACCCCATCTGCAGCGAGTCCCAATCGTAAGTTTGCAACTCTTTAGAGAAGTTGGGGGACCTAGAATCAATATTTTTTCATGAAGGGATATCCACAGGGTGATGCAGTTTGTCATCATTACTCATATTATCTGAATGCCATCTCAACTTCTTTGTTGTACCTACAGACATATACATTTGCCTAAACCTGGGTATTATGGGAAAATACCTTAAAACCTTTGCTTTATTTTTTGATCGAATTTTTGTTTTATGTATTTAGCAAAGCAATAGTACATGTGGAGGACAAAAAGCTTGGCCACTAGTTTACTACTAACTCTAGCAGATTCAAATACTGGAGACTATCAAAATGTTGCGATATAACACTTCGAGCTTCAATCTGATTCGAGCAATCGCCAGCTTGGGATCTCATTCGAAGATTACGACATTAGTTATGTATAATTTCAACATCACGATGCATTAGTCATAATGCTCAAGATGAAGAAATTTGTCATGCACACAATGATGATCGATACTGGCAGCGGAATTGAGATTATCTTTCAGAGCACTATCATCAAATTGAGATTGGCCGATCAAGTAATTCCAAGTAACGCAGATATCAGTGGATTCAATGGTTCTAAAGAAGAATGAGTAGGCAAGATCATTTTACCTATTACCGTAAGACCAGCCACTATCGACATCATCTTCTATGTAATCAATGCCAAATCTCATTTTCTCAGGATCATGGGCCGTTGCTAAGTTCACAATATGGAAGCAATCTCTTCCACCTATCATCAAGTACTCCGCTTTAAACACAATGATGGTATCTATGAAATCAAAGGTACTCAAAGGCTTTCTCGAGCTTGCAAAATCACCGTCTCAGCAATTTTAGATACCTTAAATAGATACGCAGCATAACAATTACAAAAAGTTGATCACCTTGATCTTCCCTCCACAAAAGAGCCTACTGAATACATCAATATTTATAGACCTAACAGATGTACTTCATCGGTACTAATTTGGTTCAAGAAAAAAAAGAAGCTCTTATTCAATTCTTGCGACTTAATCGAGACGCTTTTGCTTGAACTTTCGAAGAGATGCCTGAAGTCTATCTGTCCAAGGCATGTTACAAATTAGCCATCAACATCAACGCCACGGCGGTCAAATGGAAATAGTGACGACTCTCACCACAACTTCGAGATGAAGTTAACATGGAGATTGAGAAATTGATTAAAGTGAGATTCATTCGATAAGCCAAATATCTAGATCGGATATCCAAAATCGTCGTTGTTCCAAAAAAGAATGGAAAAGTCCAAATTTTTGTAGATTTTACCGATCTAACAAAGATACTCCAAAGGACAGTTTCCCTCTTCCTAACATTCATGCAATCCTTAATTCCACAGTAGGTCACGAACTTCTATCTATGATGGACATTGCTTCTGGATACAATCAGATTCCACTCTTGGAAGAAGATTAAGAAAATACCACTTTTATCACTGAAAGGTGACTTTACTACTATAAAGTCATGCCTTTCGGACTCAAAAATGCAGACACGACTTATCAACGGTTGATGACTACTATGATCAAAACACATCTTGGAAAAGTCATTGAAGATTACATTGATGATCTCTTGAACAAGAGCATACAGTCCACCAACCACATCTCTGATCTCAACATAATATTCAACATTCTTTGATCTTATAAGATGCGCCTAAATCTTGATAAGTGTCAATTCAGAGTACATTCAGGCCAATTCCTTGGCCATCTCATTAGCAAGAAGGGGATTGAGGCCGATCCAGATCAGATTCGGGCTCTTCGCAACATGCCATCTCCAAAAATGACAAAAGACGTACATAAACTTCCCAGTATGATTGCCACTATCAACCGATTCATTTCAAAATCTTCAGACCACTATCGTTGGCTATTCCTACTACTCCGCGGTTGTACCAAACAAGGACAAGTTTAACCAAATATAGAGGCTCAATGGACATCAGAATGCGAAACAGCTTTTCAGGATCTCAAAACCTATTTGGGGAGGTCTCCCATAATGAACACCCCAAAAGATAATGAGGAACTGATTATCTACTAATCAGTTACAGATACTTCAATCAGCTCAGTTCTCATTCTACTTGAAGGGAAAATTATAAAACTAGTCTACATCATTAGCAAAACCCTCACTCTAGAAGAATTGAGGTACTCTAAAATCGAGAATCTTCTTCTCACTCTTGTTTTCAATTCACAAAATCTCAAGTACTTCTAAGCTCATTCAGTCAAAGTCATGACGAACTACTCACTTTGAGAAGTTCTGTCCAAAATAGAAAAATCGAGGAGAGTGCAATAATGGTCAGTCAGCTTGTGAGAACATAATATCAAGATTGAACAACGTCATTCCAAAAAAGGTCAGGCCACTACCAATTTTCTTGTAGATTTTCTAGTGGATGATCCTGAATGTGTGGAGCACGATCCTGACCTTCCAGGGGAAATTACATAAAATCTATCCTCCAAAACATTTGACAAGTGAGCTGAATGGATTATAAGGAAAGGGTGGTGACTTCTTACAGATTGATCAGCAGGGCCCACAGGGTCAAGAATTGGAATCGTATTGATTACCCCTTCTAACGACAGAATTGAGAAATCAATCCTTTTCGATTTTGAGGCCTCAAACAATGTCACCTAATACAAAGTTCTCATTCATAAACTCAACCTCGTACTCGAGCTCGGCATCCC